>OX465284.1:23278271-23913247 GCA_949987705.1 Thereva unica | reverse complement strand
TTTGGTTTCAAATAATCGCAATACCTACTCGAGCAAGATTCATTACTTTTTTTTTCTGGCCTTGTAGTTTTCCCTGGCAGATGAGTGTCGTCTCTCTTCATAACCTAATTTAATACCTTTCTAATATCTCTCTTCCGCGATACCCACGCAATATTCACGGGGTTTTTAAAATTTTAATTTCTGAAATTGCGCCCCTGTCGAATTGCGCCCGGTGCAAGTGCACCATTTGCACCTATGAAAGCGCCGCCTCTGGGTGTGACAGACAACTTCGCAACTGGTCTTTAACTCAATATTTCTAGTACTTTTATGAATAGAAATTATGAACGAATTTTTCCAAAGAGTAGGGCAATACCCTTTATCCAGGGATTTTTGAAAAAGGGTTTTCAAGGGACACCGGGGAACCTCCGCACAGGTCTTAAGGATCACAAGAGGAATACCGTCGGGAGCACAAATGAAATCGAGTGGAAGTTCGTCAATATGTTTCAAATAATCAGCACTGGAACTTGAGAGAGATAAACTAGGAGTGTCTTGCTTTGGAATTATGTAACGAAAACTATTGTCATTAGGCTGAAAGTCAGACGGTACGAAAGATTGATGAAAGAATGATGCAAACATGTTGCAAATCACAAGCGACTAATATACCCATCACACCGCTCATTTGATTCAAGCCGAGTGAGAATAAGGAGTTGAGAAAGCAGGATTCCTTAAAATTAAAGCTGCTTTCAGGGAGATAGTTAACATCATCTTCGTTATATACCCATTGAAAATTGGGTAAATTGCAGTCTCCTAGAAGAAGAAACTTATCACTAGCAGGCCAGAAACCAGGATCTAAAAGTATCTCTGAAGTAATTGTCGGGGCAGACAAAAGAAAAGATGCAACAGGCTTGAAAGCCTTGCTGACTCTTATGCAGTGAACAATTCCCGGGTCTACAGATTTATTCCTTAAATATTCACAGATAGTCTCCGTTCTAGTTGCGGAAGAGAGTCTCGAGATGAAGATATTTAAAGGCCTCGGTAGCGTAACCAGGTAACTAGAGGGGTGCAAAGCTCAAGAGGATCTGTAACTTCTATGTCCGGTGGACCATCCACTATAAGAAAGAGGTTGGTACCAATCCCGGCATAGAGTCGATCTGTCACTGGAACTTCCGTGACCGAGGAACCATCCACTGTTAGTGGTGAGGAGGTTGATACCGAAACTGGCTTAGAAGTCGACTCAGCCACACGAACACAGATCGAGGAACTCAAGGTGACACCATTGCCAATGATGGCTTGGCGATTTCGACCATTCTTATGCCTTTTGCAAAGCGCCTTACGACCTCCTGCGAATGGAATGTTGGGATACTGGTTGAGGATGACATTCCCCGAAGGGGAAGCAGCCGTATGGCAGGGTGAAGAAGAGGCAGCTCGCCTACCCTGCAGGGCCCAATCGGGTACTATCCTCGCTGGGAGGAAGTTTTTGCTATTGAAAACGCTTTCAAATTTTAATGACAAAGAGCTCAGGGCATACTGATTTTGTACCAAGGCTGTTGGCAGCGATTCTATATCAGCACGAATACACTTCGTACTTTTTTGAATGTCATCCAAGGATGAAGAGAAGGGGAGGAGTTGGAAGTGCAGGAACAAGTGGCGACAGGATTTAAGAATTACGAATACATGTCGTCAATAGAGTCTAAGGCTGTTGCAGCCCGGGAATAAACCCCCTCAAATTTTGCTTACAAGGAAACCGAGTTAGTTCCAACAAGAGCAAGGGTGTTGGACATTGAGTCGAGCCGGACCTTGATAGACTGGACGTCATCGGGTAACATCCGAAAGGGGCGAGATACTGCCGGAGGATGAGTTAAGACGACCGATGACCATTTCATGACGATAAAGAAAAATGAGTGCTCGTGATGCTTTTGGACTCTATACCTCATTAAGGAAGAAGAAGATTTAAAAAACCTGTTTTGGTACACAAGGTTGGTTAAGATCGCCATACTTCCAAGCAATGCTGCACTACCTTGACTGCTAGTGCTGCTGCATTACCTTAGATCGTCTTGTAAGACGGAGCGCCACCATTTACCTTGTTTTATTTGTATTGATCATCATGAGGAGTTTCACAGCCTTCACTCTTTCTCGACGTCGTCTATACATCTTTAGTTAGGGCAACCTGGTCTCCGTCTTCCTGATGGAACTTTCCCTAGCACTATATTTGCCCGGATGCGTTCCACACCTCATTCGACATGACCAATCCATCGTAGTCTGTTTATTTTGATCAATTTGACAATGTGTGGAATTTTACTGATTTCATACAACTCTGAGTTTTCCCCATTACTTTCATTGATGGACAGCCGCAATTTTCGTGTCAGCCACTCTATCTAGGTAAAAGCGAGGCTTACGCCTTGGCCTCCTAAACAATTTACTTCCAACGTTCTTGGTCCTGGGTCTCTTTCTTCCAGTTGGTTTCTAGGTTATCGTAAAATTCGTCTTTTGTGCCTCTGATTTCACCTCAGTAGATGAGTGTACATTGATTATGATATTAGTTGAACAAAGGAGGTGGGTCAAAATTGCCCCAGGCCCGGCGCAAAAGAAAAGTATCTCAGATTATCGGCTATAATGAGTATTGAATTTCCTGTATAGTTGTTATATCCCGTAACTGTGGCTAAGATGTTAATAATGCTATTTCTTTTTATTCGGGCGAAATGACTAATTAACCCTGTATTTTTGTAACGCCATCACATATTTTCATGAATAAGGTATCAGTGTACGCAGAATACTCCCACCTATCTAAAATTGCAAAAACGACGGTACCACAGTACCAACTTCCAGAGTTATGAGTCGTCAAAGTCAAAATTTTGTTGTTTTTTTTAACAAAAATGTCACCTTCAACCACCTTTTTCTCCAAAATACTCATAGTCAATTAATGTTTTTTTTTTCCCAGAATAAGAAAGCTTGGAGTGTTTCCTATGAATAATGTTCAGACAATTTTTATGCTACGGCCTTTACTTTCGAAGTTATAAGCAATTTTAATACTAAAATTGGCGCTGCCTCCTATTCGACCCCGAGATTGGCCGTTGAATCTACTCATCTGCAGGGATTGATACTATGAGTTTATCCCTGCTATGCAGGGTGCCCATATATACTTCTCCCAAGTCGTGGTGTTGAACGACATTCAGGTGTTCGACTCATTTCACCCTCCTCCTTTCTCAACCGGGTTAGGACTGGCTATGGCGGAGTTAAATGTTGTGGTGTTGGCGTCTTTAAAACCTTTCTCAATTTTGAGACTAGCACAGATATTTCATTCTGGAAAACGGCGGACCACCCTTCAATGGCAATTAAGACTTTGGAGTTGGGTCATACGACACCAGCCTATGTACCATGGTCCATTTTTTATCCATCGGTAAACCAGTATGGTTTTCTTGGATCTCCCGGAAAGATAAGTTTCTTTCACTCAAAGCGATCTTCGGTAATTCCTTACTTCCAGTATACTACACCATTTCTTGTATGAATTTGAACACAGTCAATTTGGTTATTGTGTCCGTTTATTTTGTGTATATTGTTATCACCACACCAGTTTGAAGCTATTGTTAACCTTGCAATGACAAATTCAGGCGTTCTGTTCCTCTTATCGTTTGAATCTTAGTACAGCAAAAACTTTCCAATAATATAGTTCCATACCCACTTTGGCGTCGGCTAATACGTCTTTCATGTCATGGGACCAATTTTATAACAATTCGTGAAACGACCGATTTCGATTTCTATCCAGAACTTCTTCAAATCGTATCGCATTCCAAATAATTGTACTGGAACATGTGCATCTCCCTCTAGCCTTTGATGATATGAAGTAATCAACTGATGGAGTCGCAATCTGCAAAATGTAAATTCTTTCATGTACAAAATAAATTTCTCTCCTTGCGCATTGTTATGCATCAGATATTTAATCAGAAAGGAAAAATTGAAAAAATTAATACCGCAATCAAACAATTAATAAAAATTAAAAGCGATTTTTCAGGCAGCTCCCCCTTTTCCTGGGCAGCAAGCAAGCAACACCATTTACGAGGAAGAAGAATTTCAACAAAAATAGATCAACGACGAATCGTCATGAAAACAGCACTCATAAAGCGGCTACACACAACAGCTCTCAGCAGCGCAAGCTACGTTCACACCGCACACCGCAAGATATCATAGCACGGGCGGAGAGTGCTGACGCTAAAAACTAAGCTACTATGAATTTCTATGATCCGAAAAATGCCAAGCAAAGTGCCCAACAGTCAAGACTGGTCTACGATGGACGACGACAGCCAGGGGGCGCGAGGCGAGAGCCTCCGGTGCTGCTCCTCTGTGCACGTACGAGCGAAGTGCGCGCTCGACCCATAAAATTGAGCAAAAAACAAAATGACAAGAAGAAAGAAACGAAGATGAAAACACTTCGAACTTGGGAGCACAACACACAACCCAACCCAGCCACACTGGCCAGGGAGAAACCACAAAGAGAACTGCACTTACACTATACCGTATAGATCACAGAGAGAGAGAGTGAGTGAGAGAGAGCGGGCAGCCAAGTGTTGAACGATACATATTTGCAACGGAGAGCGGAAGAGAGAGAGTGAAAAGGAAGCAAATAAAGTGCCGTAAATTATTATCGTAGCATCATAACCCAATTAGTGAAAGTAGATTTGCTCATTATGAGCCAACGGCCTTGCGGTGCTTAACAGAATGGGACAGAGGCGTCAACGTTGCGACAGTGCGAAAATATCTTCGAAGTTTTTCGAACTGGTCGAAAGCGATGAATTTGCGATATCCTAAGAGTACGACGGGGGAGGGGAGACAAAGAATAAGGCTGGTTTAGCATCTGTCTTAAAAAGTTCCATTTTTGCACAGGTGAGGGCGTTCCAGTTATGTTAGCTATGGTACAATCAATTTGAGCAAATCTGATTGACAGATTGTTTCGAACTATTCCGAATTGCACAAACGTCAATTTAAGGCGACATTTTTCTTTTTTTGTAGAATTTCGATGTTAATTGGAGCAACAAGACCATAGCTAGGGTTCCTTTTGGAATGCGAACGCTATAAGGGTATACCATATATCCTTCCAAATTAGGTGGGCGCTAATGTACAGCCGGACAGACATGTTCGCATTCTGAATATACTCATAATCATCCATCGGTCGGGGTAGCGGGGCCGACATTCCATTTTGCATTCATGATTTACACGTGTACCCCCTAGCATATAGCGTTAACCCATCATACACACAAATGGCGGGCGCGACGACGTGCAGGGAGGGCGGGAGAGGAGATATATTGAAACGACACGAGGGGCCTTATTTACACATACAAATGCCACCGAACACGACGAAGAGATTCTTTTATAGATAAACGTCAGGCGATGAGACACAAGCTGGTTGAGCTGAGGAGAGAATTTTTATTTTATTTTATTTTTTATTTTTTTTTTATATCTTTTTTTTGTGTTGTGTTGTTGGTAGTGTTGTTTGTAGCGAGAAGGAAAAAATCGTTTTATGAAATTTCAATGTGGGTGTAATAAATAAAGAGAATGAAGAGCGGCAAGAGGTATATGATGGCCGAGGCGAGGACGTTCGTTTTTATTTCTTCTATTTCTGGCTCCGTCACTTTGTTTGCTTCGTTTTATATTTTTTTTTTTTTTTTTTTCATTTTACATTTTTTCCTTTATTTTTTTTTTCTTTTTTACAAATTTCATTGCACCGTTTTTTGTTTGTCGCGTCATTGCCCCCTGTTTTACGGTAGATCATTGTTAAGTGACAAATGTTTATGGCGTAAAAGTTTAATCTAATGAAGCATTAGCAAACAATTCTACAAAGAAATGTTAATCAGCTTCAATTTGGTAACTTTTGTTTCATTAATTGATTTATAATATTAATATTATTAGTATTTTGCTTCTCTCTTAGGATCAGAGGGATTTCACAAAACTACTACATACACCGGAGTTTTTTCTTTTGGTTTCAGTCCAAATCTTTTATAATGATTTTCGATTTTCTTCATTACAATTCTTCTCTAGGTGTTTTTGGTTTACCAACACAACTACTTCCTTGCGGATTCCATTCGAGAGCTGTTTTTTGTTTTTGTTGTTGTCGCAGTGTTCTCTGCCCTATCCACATCCATTTTCTTTTCTTTATCTATTAAATTGCTAATTCTTGTTTTGTTCCATAATTGTGTGTTTATTATTTTTCTAGGCCAAAAGATTTGACATATAAGAAGTGATGGCGAAAACTTGTATTTTGTTTGAACATAATCGTCTGGTTTGAAGAGGTTTCACTGCTGTAGAGTAAAGCAGATTTGCAAGCAAAAATACAATGTTGCAACTTAATAATCAGATCTTTGATAAGAAGATTTTATTTCGAATATATGTACTTTTTAATATTTGGGAACAATAATGAGGAAATCAGAACTAAATGGAGCAAATATCATCCTCACAAGAAACATTCAGATACTAGACTTCGTAGTAAATATTTACACGTAATAAGCGAGATTATAGAAAGCTCTGAACATTGCTAGCAGATGGACCAAGGTTTGTATGCTACCTCTGCAAAGACAGACAGGTGAGTGAAGAATGATGAACTTCTGCGAATCTTTCAAATGCTGAACAATAAGAAAACGTAATGTGTTTCTGAAGATGCTTGAAGAAGAAGAGTGCTTGAACAATGCCTATTTTCCAGAACACTGGAAATCGGCTGTGGTATATCCCATCCTTAAAGGAAACAAAGACATGTCAAACCCAGCTAATATCCGATCAATAAGGTTACTTCCAAACATCAACAAAGACGCTGACAAGCTGGGTTGAGGAAAATAAAATAATTCTGGACAACCAGCTCGGATTTCGGGCAGAACATGGCACTACCCATGCTTGTGCAAAATTGGTGTCCGATATACACTGGAACTTTGCAAAGAGAATGTCCGGTTGACTTAGAAAAGGCCTTTGACTCTGTATGGGTCGAAGGACTACTACTAAAGCTAATCAAGTATGGGATGAACGATCCTCTGTTTCGCTCGACATGCTAACGGGGAAAAAGTGCCGAAGGTCCTGGCTTTCGAGGACGACCTTATTATATACAGGACAGGACCGAAGATTGGCGTTATCCAGCCGCGTCTAAAACATGATTTTGATAAAATCGAGCAATATACTGACGATTAAAAATTGAAAATCAATCATGGAAAATGCGAGACTATCCTCTTCAGGGCCCCTGTTAATAAAGCGCGACGCGATGTTAGGAGGAACTGGCGAGCGTTTCATATTCGAAGCCATGGGGGACAAACGCTAGAGAAGAAAATCGATGTTAAGTACCTACCTAGGGATTTTGCTGGATCAGTGCATGTATTACGAGAGTCATATACGTGCTACTATAGCCAAAACCCGTAAGGCTATCCAAATGAGGCTCTTTTTTAGTAAACAACTCAAGGGATAAGGTGAATTGCTACAAGACCTTAGTCAGACCGGTACTCACCTAGAATTGCCCCGTATGGTGGAACATATTCTCATCATATATGAAGAAGTTGAGGGTGTTCGAAAGACAATGCCTATATAGAACGCCCGAGTCAAACTTCACAAAATTCCATGCTAATGACATCCTATACGGAAAAGCAGAAACCATGAAGATAGACAATTTCATAATCAGATTGATCCGAAATTATGTTGTGAGAGCGGTAGCGCCAATCCTCTCATTTTTGGGGCTTACTACCACAGACCAAGCTACTATGACACGACAAGATGGACAGGATATGTAACACCCGAAGCATTTACATGGCTAGATGCATTAGGACTGATACAAGACCGAGAGGGAATACTTTTAATAAACCACGTTCATCGTCGGGCGCGGGATAAACGTATGTTATACGAACGAGCCAATGGACTGAATGCAGAGCTCCTGCGATTCATCTAGGGAGGAGGCCTCCAGAGTAGGAAAGTACTGGTGGACGGAGGATTCAAATGAATAAAATGTGTTAATGTGCTCCGGAACCACGGACGTGTACACCCGGGAACAAGCGCGAACGTGAGTGTGGATGGTTTTCCTAGTTCGTACCTTGCTTTCAGTTCCGAGTGTATGTATGGCGTGAATTCGTTCCATGAAATACAGATCTTCAATCACAAACTGACGATAAATGCCCACACAAAGATTTTTGCCAGTTTTCTTGGACTGCAAGCCCCATTCAGTTGGCGGCCAGTGAATGTACGGTGATACTTGGCTTCAAGGCGAAAACCTTCAGGCCACGGCCTGCCGTTCATTTGTGTGTGAAAAGGTGCCTTAAGATATGACAAAAACCTACATAAAAATGTTTATGCGACCTGCAGAAAGTAGCATAGTAATCCTTCGATTGTTTAGCCGCCACCGACCAGCAAAACGCGCGACTCGACGAATGCTGCGGCGTACGAGCAAAGAAACACAGACCCGCACTGAACAAAAGTCCTTAGAATATAGAACTACAGGAAGGGCCCTCACCGAATTTTAGCGTAATTAAATTCTTGTTGAGTATGAGTGCTCACGTTTTGGTAGTTTTGTGTCCACTACACTACACTACAGGCGAAAAAAGCGAGTAGAATAGAGAAGGGACAAGTGGGAGTTGGAATTATCAGTTATCCTATTTACCCCTGTAAATAGGTGTTTTTAGTGTAAATACTAAATTTTTTTAAATTTGAAATATCTCACGTGAGATTAGGGGGGGAGCGGGGTGGTCGAACCAAATCTTACGACATCTCATCAAGGGGGAGGGGGGGGGGTCAAAAAATCGCAAAAATTGCCTTACGTCATTTATGGGCGACCCCTCCCATACCTCCTCATAGAGCTACTATGTTTGCAAAAGCTGTAAAAGTCCGGGCGGGGAGGAAAGTCACAACCTATCTCCTATGTTACTGCCCATCGGTATGCAGAATGACACTATTCCAAGTCCCCCTGTGGAAGTCTCAAAGATTGGGATCCCGCAACTAAGAAGTTTCATTAAGTCCTCGAGGTGGTTTAGCAAAGAGACGACACTTTAACATCAGGTTTAAAGTGCGATCACTATGGCATCACACTGGGCCTACCCTTTTGGCCTAAGTGTATAAGCTCAGCCATATATAACCTAATCTGATCTAGACCATTCTATAAATGCGATAATTTGTTGATGGTAGCATTTCCAGTGCAATCTTAATATTATATAATGTCAGTAAATCTAGTAGTCGTTCATCATTGTAGATTGCAGACCATCAGCAATTCCAGCCTCAAACTTCTAATTCTGCATTCTGCAAGCTGCAGAAGTCGCATTAATTAGAATAATTCCCATCTCAAAGCCATCAAATTTCACAAAATCAAGTGTTTATATTTTCTACTTGTTCCTCCTCACAGTTATACTTGCAAACTCGCTATTCATGACCACCTCTCTTCTTGGTGTAAAGAAGACAAACATTAACAAGTTTAATTATTCAAAGCGCCGAAGCGATATTCCTAATAGACTTCCGCCAGCAGCAAGCCGAGCGCGCTCTAAAATAAATATTTACTAAAAAAAAAAACAATTTTTGTCATAATTATTAATGAGCTTCAACAATCAACAGCCTGACATGGCATCCAATCTCTCGAATCATTCGCATATCAACATTATTAATTAATTATTTATTTAAATACTTTTCAAGATGAGTTTATCTCCGCCATATCATCTGCGCAAACGCGAGCCGCTCGCCCGTCCGATCTGGCTAGGCACGCACGTACATATATGTTTATATTGCAAGCTGGAGCCGAGCTATGTATGTTTTCTGAAATGCCTCGTGGGTTCGTGATACAGATCACGAGGGAAAGTATAGCCCCGGCTAGTAGTGGAAGTGTAAAGCTCCAGAGCCGTCAGCTAGCATTGTGCTCGTTTCATTTAAAAGTGCTTGTCCTTTTCTCTTTCACTGTCAACAAGCGGAAAGATGGATCTTAACTCTTAAGCTGATCGCGCACCTACACATGCTGCGCGCGATCGCTGTGCGCCGATAGATGGCGTGCGGCACGGGGAGAGAAAAATCGACAAAATTGTGGATTTTAAAAATGTTTTCCTATGAAATTTTGATAGGTGCTAAAATATTTATGGTAAATAAAACAATAAATAATAAATTTCGGGCAATTATGCTGATCTCACTTATGACTTATGTAAAATGCATGCAGTACTGAAAAGATATCACGATCGCACCTCGCAGCGGGAACTGCTGAGCCTCCTCACTCCGGTCTATGGGCTTCGAGAAGCACAGCCATTCATCAGAATGCATAAAGCGAGTTTCTCTGCGCAGGAGATCCGTGCTGGTTTATAGTAGTACCGTGCGTTAGCTGCGCGCGCATACAGCATGTGAATATGTGATATCTGGAGGGCCTATGCGCGGCGCGGCTAATGTTAAAATACTCATAACATAACGCATTATAGCAGTTATTGAGGAGACTACATAACGGATCTTAAGCGGAAACGAGATGGAAACTTTTAATTATTTGAACTTCTCGTGGCTTTCGTTTTTGTTGTCGGAGTTTTGGAGTTTTGTTCTTCGGAATACACTTAAGCCAGTATTAAATGCTATAAACTCTGATCTTAAACCCGATTAGGAAGTGTTTATTAGATCGGTTTTTATAAAAGCCTAAGCTGGTGCTGGGTGCGATAATTTCCGTACAAAAAAACATGCTAATGATGATATGAATATTTTTTTAGAAGTGCATAAATTATGGCTTTGCAGCCAGAGAATAGTCTTTATGCACTTGCTTTAATCGTGCATTGCGTATAGTAATTATAATTATATGATGTAATGAATCTATTTAACACAGATGGAATTTCAAATTGTGCACATGAATGCTACAAAGTTAAACAATGCTTGATCTTACTGCAGCGGTATTAACATAGCAGAATGCGGCCGAACAAGCACCTTGTTGCTTTTATTTGCTAAATACCGGAATGCTGCAGCCCCTACTGTTTTAATAAACCGGAATGTTATCATTTTTGTAATATTATCTTTTTTAGACTCACATTTAAATTATATTTAAAGTTGACTTGCTTATAACTGGGTGCCGCGCTACTGAGAAGCAATAGATTTTTTTTTTGCAGTAAAGATTTAGTGAAATAAAAATATTAACACAAAAATTTTCTTCAGGGGAAAACCAGAAAATTATTTTCTTGGAGGGTTTCTTTTCGGGACGGATGTTATCACTAATCCCCAGACAGTAACCTGAGCCACCTCAGATAAGTTTTTCAGCTTTTCATCAATCTTAAATCTGCATTTGAATTTCTTTTAATGCTTTGTGAAGCATTTTTAATTTGAATTAAGTTTTATCGTTAACTTTTGTAGATGTAATTATAAAAAGTATTTTTAACAAACTAATAAAATCAGTCATTTTCTGTTTTCTGAAGCAGCATCGTGTACTTGGCGAATGGCTTGCAGTTCCAATTTTGCTAGTACCAAGTGCTTGGGCAATATATAAAATTATCATTTAGGGAGTTTGAGTGAAACACTCAAACTTTATAGAAATCAATCTGTCCGGGAGCCAGATTGAAAATCCTGGGGTCGTCCATAAATTACGTGAGGTGATTTTTGCGATTTTTCGACCCCCCCTCCCCCTTGGTGAGATATCGTGAGATTTGTCGCGACCCTTCCCCCCCCCTAATCACACGTGAGATTTTTCAAATTTTATAAAATCCATAGTTTTTACATTGAAAATACGAAATTACGGTCGTAACCACAGAGTTTGAATGTAGAACTGCAGGAAAGGCCCTCGCGTATAAAATCCGTGTACGTAACCGTAGTGAAATCTAGTGAAAGGTGTGTAAAAAGTTCATCTGTGTGAATGGGGGGGTTTGGGTGCAAGATTTTATTTGAGATAATAGATAATGCGGACTGCTTGCCCTCCTCGCTTTTCTGCTTGTGGTGGACACACAACTACCAAAACGTGAGCACTCACCCAACATTTCATTGCGCTAAAATTCGGCATGTGCTTTCTTGTAGCACTAAATTCTAATGGCCTTTTCGCGGTTCAGTATTACTTGGCTCGTACTCTGCAGCATTCGACGAGTCGCGCGTTTGACTAGCCTTTAGAGGCTAAACAATCGAGTAATTTTTTTGTTTGTCTTACCTTACCCACATCTTAAGGGCCCAATTTACACACAGTTCGCCGGCAGGCCGTGGCCTGAAAGTTTTAGCCTTGAGGCCAAGTATTACCATACAATCACCGGCCGCCAACTGTATGGCCTGAAGTTCAAGAATGCCTACAGCACAACATAATTCGGATTTATCATCAGTTCGGGCCTGAAGATCTGAGCTTCTATTCACTCTCGAGCCGTGAATTGAGTGGAAGAATTCACGCTGTATCCACTCGTAACAGAAAGCAAGGCGCGAGCTAAGCGTGAAAACCATCCACACTCGCGTTTGCACTTGTTTGCGGGTGTTCACGGCGCGGCGTGAGGCTGGAGCCGCCTTGAAGCTTTCGTTGAGACCATGAACATTTTTGCGCTTGAATTATTAACCTGCTATATTAAGCAGTCGTTTTCACCTGTGTGTCTGTAGAGAATCATAATTTCATCTGCATGCCACGGCCTGTCTGGCGGGTACCTGAAGTATCATCCCTCAGTTAGACTGAGTCAAGGTTAGTCGTGCTGGTCGACCTGGTCTGACAGGCCACTGCCTACCGGCCGGCGGCCTACCGGCCGGCGGCCTGTAAGTGAATGGAGGTCTTTAGTGGAGAAACATGTTTTACTTAATTTAACCCAGTTTTCTCGGCATTTTACACTGTTTCTTTAAAACAAAAAAAATTACGTGATATTTGCCGAGACCCCCCTCTCCCCCACGTGAGATTTGGTGAGATTCGGCTCGACCCCCTCCCTCCCCTAAACGCCTCACGTAATTTATGGACGACCCCTAAGACGGAAACTATCGCTTTACAAAACATTTTGGCGATCGTGACAGGACATCATAGTCTACATTAATCATCAGCTTCCAGATTTGTCAACTTTTCGCCAAGTCGATGGAGCTCCTGCATCATCATAGGCAATTACTTCACAGTGGTGCGGCATCTAAGGAGCTCACTTATTTTACAAATTAGTACTATGAAAAGGTGAAGCAAGTATATGAGTTGTTCAAGTCAGTCTAAAGTATAAAGCCCTGCCCTCAACATCGAGAACCAAACACATAGATGCTGAAAATGCACCACCAAGTACAAGAACCATTGACTACTGACCCCCTTAGACAGTGCCAAAAATTGTTGAGAAACTAGTACGACAACAAAGGGAGCATAGGAGAGCCATTGAATATTTCCTAGACGACCTAGCTCTGGACACCGCCCCGAACACAGTCCAGGCAATACTACAACCTGAAAATGGAACGGCTCACTAGGTATAAGAATAAGATGAGGAGCATCGACAAGGCCATTTGGATAGAACTTAACAGGAAGATTCACTACGTTATACGCCTGATCAGCACCGGGAATTAGAGGATAGAATTCAAGGTGCCAACATAGCATTGCAGCAAATGTTGGATTCTTTGGCAAAACCCAGAATTATCAAGAGGAAAAGATTGTTTCCAGAACACTAACACCAGAATTATGCTGCCCAGAATATCACTGCTCACCTTTCAGGGCAGCTAATTTGCAATGGGTTCAATTTCATGATCTATATACCAAACTATAATACTCTTGCAACCTACTAGTAAGGCTGAGAAGGTCTTTTTCTTGATCATTACCTTGAAGCAAGGACACTGATCACGCAGCTACCGGTTACACACACAAATTACTACACAACATGGAACACCATTATCAACGGTGACAAAAGAAATTGCTGATAAACGCGATACTGACAAAATTGTTGCCCCAAACGTCATTAGGCTCGGACCATAGCCATAAAAGGCCTACATTGCACCACCAACGAGTGTCTTCATGGCCTCCTAAATTTGAGAATCTCTGTGGACAACTGGGATCCAGTCCTCATACACCTGCCCATCGAAGGAAATGAAATTGGATTGGCCACACCTTGCGACGCAAAAACGAAAATGTAGCCAAACAGGCCCAAGACTGGAGTACACAAGGAATCCGTCGAGTTGGAAGACCCAGAACAAAATGAGTGAGAAAACCATTAGCTACAACTGGGAGATCCTGGTCTGAGCTGAGAGATGTCGTGGAAAAAGCAGTTCGATGGAGGGCGACTGTTTCCGCCCTATGTCCCATGAGGAATTAATGAAGCATAAGTTGGAAAAATTTGGGGATTTCTCCAGTTTATTGAAGCCCGATTCCAAGCCTTGGAAACCATTTCATGAGACGGTGGGGTTAAAAGAAATAATCATCCAACACTAGGCTATTATATATAATTGTACAGCATTCCGAGCACTAATTCCAGTTAGAAGACGACAATTACTACTCGATCACTCTCGATGCCTCAATTGTTTGAGATCTAGCTATAATTCCTAAAGTGCAACAAAAACACAAGAAACTACTCCACGATGGAGAACGATCACACTAGAGGAGAACGAAAGGGGCTACCAAAGCTCCATCACAAACGCCCAAAAACAGCACTACATTAGCAGCACGTATCACCAATCACAAACTAGGATACGTGTTGTTAGAAACAGCCTTTGTACGTCTGCAAACACAACATGGTAATGAAATCAGCTGCAAGGCCCTACTAGATTATGGATCGCAATTATACATCATAACAGACAGGTTAGCAAAGGGGTTCAACGAGAGGAAGATGCAAGTTCCCGTAGCCCTTGGTTCCCGTCCAAGGAACCAAAACAGTAACAGCAGAGCAAACTTGGTCGTGTTACTCGAATCACTGGTCCACATTCAGCCGAATACACGGATATCAAGTTCATTTGTAAACTATCTAAACAGTATAATGTTTAAGAGATTTTTAAGATATGTTTTATAACACCCTAAAGCTCAAGCTCAGGGTTCTTCGCCATCTTCTTTAACATTCTCTCTATTCTTAACCTCAAATATATTCGTCCTTCCGAGCTGATGTATATTGAGTTATAGATTAGGGTACAAAACATAGAGAAACTAGTGGGATGTTGTGCCTAGAGACTAGCCACTAATTACGCTTTTTCATGGTATTATTTCTGTTGAATAACACTTCAGATTGGATGACAATATATTAAGTGGAGATTGATCCGCACTCACTTCCAACCTGCCGGATCTGGGAATCGAGGCCAATAATTCGGATGTGTCAAATTGAAAAAAAAAAGCACATCACACATGTAACCACTATAGAAAACGAATCTAAACATTTTTCTTTGGATTGGAGGAAAATCTAATGTGATGCACTTTGCACAACAGAATTAGGTGTATTATTTTACTTAAACATACATGTCTTATTGTTAAAAATTCGGCTTACCGCACCCTAGTTTGGCCATGGAGATTCATAAGTATCACACTGACCAACGCTATATATAATTAATCTTGAAAAGTTTTTGTTAAAGGCTTATGTAGGTTATAAGTTGTGAGACTGCGTAATCTAAAACTTAACAAAGTATTTAACAAACACTACAATATAATCATCATAGCTTAAAAAAAAGGAAATCAAATGTAAACAATAAAATTCTTTGATTCTTCACCCACGTCATGGTATATTTCTTTATTCAATATAAACAATAGTTTTTGAGCTGCAAATAAAAACTATATGCCATAATTTCGTTATCATCGGTTTTTGTTCTGGAAGCAAATTTAGAGACGTATTCATGTCAAAAACTTGTTTCATATGAAATAAAATCCCCGAAGGAAATTTAAAAAAAAATATTATGATTCCCAGATCCGACGGCGCGGAAGTGAGTGCGGATTTGACACTTTGCGATTCTCAAATTCGCAGTCGCGGATTCAATTAAATCAAAAATTCGGAGTGAAGACTCACACGCTAATGAAATACCCGATGTCGGATTATCTTAGGCGCATTTGTGGTTTCAAATCCTCAGAAAATTTGTTGCGGATCACACTTTTAAAGCACGGAAAATGTCAAAGAGAGATTCGCGGTTGCAGATTTGAGAATCGCAAAGTCTCAAATCCGCACTCACTTCCGACCCACTGGATCTGGGAATCGAGGCCAATAAATCGAAAGTGTCAAATTAAAAAAAAAAAAAAAACAAAAACAAAACACATCACACATGTACACACTATATAATTATGTAAAACGAATCTAAACATTTTTCTATGGATTGGAGGCAAATCTAAAATCACTTTGCACAGCAGAATTAGGTGTATTATTTTACTTAAACATACATTATTGTAAAAATTCAGCTTACCGCGCCTTTTGTATTTATTTACACTTCAATTTAACTTTATTTTTTATTTTATTTTTAAAGAAAATATTATCATGCACGCACTTCACTTTTCTTTAAATGTAGAACATCTACTGAAAAACACAGCCACCTGTTTATCCATAGCATATATGCACGTGCACGCACACAAGTACCCCCACTTCGCAAGAGACCAACACCAATAATTACCCGCCAAAAATATGAAAGAATTGATATATTTTAATTGCACCCCATCTATGACAAAGAATAGTGAACACCATCTATGGCAATATTACATTACTCTTTGTTTTACCTATGATTTATCAATTTCCATAAAATATACAAAATATATTTCATAAATAATAGAAACTCTGTTGTCATAAATCAGTTGTTTACTTCCTTCTAAAGTTTATACATATCTTGCATTGGAATGTACCTTTTTTTGAAAGCATGAATAAATAGGTTTATTGCCACATTCCTACGAGTTAGAGTTTGGAGTAATGGGTTGGTGCTAGCTCGGGGTGCGACAGGACCCGGGTTCGATACTGGCGATGGCCGCGTACTACTTTTTTTTTTTAAGTTATGATGATTTTGGTAGTGTTTGTTAAATATTTTGTTAAGTTTTAGATTACGCAAAGTCTCACAACTTATAACCTACATAAGCCTTTAACAAAAACTTTGCAAGATTAATTATATATAGCGTTGGTCAGTGTAATACTTATGAATCTCCATGGCCACACTAGGATACAGCATTATGACAATAATTAAATCAATGCAACGTGAAATAAAAGTTTTAGTTAAAAACGGATTTGGCTTATTTAGCTTATTATAGATTGAGTTATAGCTCACAATTGAATATGTCCCAAAGGTTTTAATTAGTCGCCGCTTTGAGATTTTATCATCAACGCAGGCTTAGTTTATTATACTACAATAAATCATCATAACTAAAAAAGCTAAAAAAAAAGTACTTAAAAAATTCATCAAGAATCGAACCTGGTAATTTCGCAACCCGATCTAGCGCCTTCCCATTACTCCAAACACTAACTTGTAGTAATGTGGCAATAAACCTATTTATTCATGCTTTCATAAAAAGGTACATTCCAATGCAAGATATGTATAAACTTTAGAAGGAAGTAAACAACTGATTTATGACAACAGATTTTCTATTATTTATGAAATGTATTTTGTATATTTTATGGAAATTGATAATCATAGGTAAAACGAAGAGTAATGTAATATTGCCATAGATGGTGTTCACTATTCTTTGTCATAGATGGGGTGCAATTAAAATATATCAATTCTCTCAAATTCTTGGCGGGTAATTATTGTATAATTCTTTCAGCAGCATCTCCATGAAAGATGCGTTAGTTTTTCGAGTTATTTGTTTGAATATTTTCGCAATTCTTCACAATCTTCACTTAATATATTGTCATCCAGACTGAAGTGTTATTCAATAGAAAGAATACCAAGAAAAAGCGTAATTAGTGGCTAGTTTCTAGGCACAACATCCCACTTTTGTTTTGTTATTCTGAAGAGATACATACAAATTTAGTTAATAAAAACTTAAAAATATGCTTTTAAACAAAGGGCTGCAAAATTTTTTAGATATGGGGCAAATCGTTTGTAAAATTTTTGTAAAATATTAAAAATTCTGAGAAAAATCACTTCCTTATATTCATGGACTATAAGGACGGTCTTAAATACATCGTTCGTGAAATTTATAAATTTTCATTCATTTCAGTAAGCGTTTATATGCCCTGGTAAAAATTAGATAATCTACTTTTCGTTTTAAACCTACCAAATGTTTCGTTTAAATCATACATATTTTTTGTGACAAATCCACAGCGAAGTTCGATAAAATTAAATTTTTGTTTTGGTCTACAGCATCACCTACATGACTAAAAACTATAATAAAATGAACAGCATATAAAATATGCATATAAACAAATAAATACAAATATTATTTCCGCGAAATTTCTTAATGATTTATAAAGCCGCCGAAGAGCCATAAAAACTCAAGAAAATGATTTTTTTGCACTTTTAATTAAATAAATGTTTATGTTCTCCTGAGTATCATTATTAAATAATATAATTTAGTGAGAAATAGAATTAAAACATGCTACACCGAAGTAAAAAAAAAAATTTATTTCACCATTTTGCGATCGGGGATTGAACTTGATTCGCCTGGAACCTGACTCCAGCGCCTTACCTCTAGGCTACCGATGGACTTTATTAGAAATCCCTTTTTTGTTGTTTAAATATACTTCTGGTTGATTGTGACAAATCCACAGCGAAGTTCGATAAAATTGAATTTTTGTTTTGGTCTACAGCACCACCTACATGACTATAAACTATAATAAAATGAACAGCATATAAAATATGCATATAAACAAATAAATACTTTATTTTATTTCCGCGAAATTTCTTAATGATTTATAAAGCCGCCGAAGAGCCATGTAAACTCAAGAAAATGATTTTTTTGCACTTCTAATTAAATAAATGTTTATGTTCTCCTGAGTATCATTATTAAATAATATAATTTAGTGAGAAATAGAATTAAAACATGTTACACCGAAGTAAAAAAAAATTTTTTATTTCACCATTTTGCGGTCGGGGATTGAACTTGGTTCGCCTGGGTTATGACTCCAGCGCCTTACCTCTAGGCTACCGATAAATGAACTTTATTAGAAATCTCTTTTTTGTTGTTAAATATACTTTTGTTGTTAAATATACTTCTGGTTGAAATTTCCAGACCATTTTCTCAGTTTTTGGTCTTTTGACCAAGAGCTACATTTTGAGATATTTCCCAAGTCTGTATCTGCAGTACTTTCAGAGATGAAAGTAGGCTTCAGACGGACAGACGGACAGACGGACAGACGGACAGACGGACAGACGGACAGACGGACAGAGCCTCTGTATAAGCTTTTTTTTTTTTGAAAAAGCTAAAATGGATAAAAAAGTTAAAAAACAATTTTTTTTAAGTTTGTGAATCATTTTTGTTTAAAGCGACTCACATATTTGTCATGGGGCTATTTTAGATTGTACCTGGGTTCTGTCAATTTATCCTTATCTCGAGTGGTGGGGTGTTACTGCCACACCCAACAATCCTATTCCACCCGACTCTCCGGAAAGGGGCCCTTCTTTGGGAACCCTTTGGTGTTCAGCCATCGGTTCACACACTCCTACTTGCTGCCGCCTCCAGTTACTCCTGAGCCCTTGAGTAACTGCAGTCCCAGCAATGCCCGTCGATCAGCTACTTGCTTAACGATTTTATTTTCCATTTGTGTTATCGTCGTTTAAAACTTAGCCGCAGTTTTCACAGCTTGTTCTAAAATTAACTTTTCTTTTAATTTTTTTTTCTCCAAAAAAGGAAGAAAAACTCCGACTAAAAAAACGCTCTTCCTCCCCTTTTTGCCTTCGTTTTTCTCCCTTTCGATTTTTCATTAAAAAATTTTCAAAAACTCAGTAGTGGCTTTTATTTAAAAAATAATAATGCGATTATACAGTGGACCGCAGGTATTTCCTTGCAGGGAGATAAGCACGTCGCACAGTGGGACGAATTGCCTAAAACGTGGACAAAAGTCCGAAAATAAAAGTTTCGATCTAGGGATTTTCATCTTTTGGGTTGACTACAGTATTGTTGGAACTATTAAATCCCGGCAGTAGAAACGGTTAATTATTTTTCCTTGAAGCTGCACAGCAGGCCGAACTTGGCCATTGTTTATTTGTAAAGCGTTCGGCTCTGTGCTTAAAAAACGTAGTGCAAATTGAAACTTGTATAAAAATATAACGACAATACAGATTCGAAATATTGAAAATGGAGAATGTTTCTCCAGGTAAGTTCTAAATTTTAAATGCTTTATAACTTGTTAAGCGACGTGTTAACATTTGTTATTGAAATAAACAATAACTATGTATAATAACGAGAAAAATTTATAAAATTCAATCGAAATTAAGAGATAAGTTATGAGTTCCACGGAATACCACTAAGTCAAGCATTTTTTTATAAAATAAGTTATATCTACTTCAGGATTAAAAAAGAAAATCCAGCTACTAACCGCAACTCTCTTAGTAAACCACATATGCAGTTACGGCTGCTATATTTAAGTTTTAATGAAATGTCTATAAAAGTTCTCCATATTTTAAATCTGCACGAAATTTGGTGGTATTATGTTATCGACGTCGCTGGTCACGAATTTGATGTTAAACTTTTAAAATTCAAAATGGCGGATCCAATATGGCTGACATAGTTTTTCAAAATTTGTAGAAATAAGTTCAAAACTTGTATCTATATGTTTTTGAGTATGCTGATTACGAATCTGATGTCAAAATTAGGAAATTCAAAGTCACGGATATACATATATACCTATAAATATTAGTTCAGTCGTCAGAGCACAATTCGAATGCAGACCTCTAACTAAATGTTAACTCAAGAAACTTTTTCTAAAAAAATAGTTTTTCGTGAGTAGAATATGTTAAAACAAAGTTTCGGAAAATTGGTTGTACGCTGCTCCTAAAAACAACCCCCTAAAACGGAAAATTCCGTTTTTGGCTAATATCTCTTAAACGGCAAGTCCCATCCTAAAATATTGTTTACAAAGTTTGTAGAACATGCGATTAACTACAAAAAATGATATACATTTTCCTGTCCGAATTGCCGTTCATGAGATATTTAAAATACTCATATCCCCTAATTCGCAACTTGTATCGGTCATCAGACTTTCAATAAATCCTCCTTTTCAGGGGTGATTCCTGGATGGTTTTGGAGAAAAAAATTGTTCTAGAGAGGGGGCTATCCCCACTATCCTAGATGAATTTTTTTAATATTTACTTAATGTTGAATAACTCCTACACTAATTATCGTAGAGCAACGTAATTCGGTTCGTCTTTTAGGTAAATGTGTATTCCTTTATATTATATTAAGAACAAGAACGTCAGTGACTCCGTTTACAAGATATGTAATTAAAAATGTAATCTAAATCCCAATATTCTTGGTTTTTTTCAGAAAAATTCCAATATTTTAGCATTTTGGTCATATTTTGAACCTACATATCTTGTAAAGGGAGTCACTCAAGTTCCTGTTCAGCATGCTCAAAAACATATAAATACAAGTTTTAAACTTATTTATAAAATTTTGAAAAATTATGTCCGCCATATTGGATTAGCCATTTTTAATTTTCAGTTTTTGACATCAAATTCGTGATCAGCGAGGTCGATTACCATTTAACACCGAATTTCGTCCAAATTCATCAATATTTAGACTTTTGTTCACGTTTTCGGCAATTCGTCCCACTGTGCGTCGTTATAATCTCTAAAATTGCCGGCCCATAGAACGCGTTAACGCGATGAGCGCGCAAGATGCGTGTGACGTTTCAGTTAAAGTAAATGTTATTTAATGGAACCAGTCCCAATGATTGTAGGTTTGGACAAACTGTAAACATAAAATGAGATGAAATGTCATACACGTACAACGCGTTCATTGGATCTATGGAATACTTCGCATTCTGGACTGTCACACGCATCTTGCGCACGCCTCGCTTTAACGCGTTCTATGGGCCGGCACCTTAGGGTGAGTTGCACCAATTAACTTTAACCGTAACAAAATCTGGATCCGTTTTCAAATCTCCGGTTAGACAAAACGAGAGTTGCACCGTTTAACAATTGTTAACATGACTTAACATTTTAACGTTAACTTTAACCAAGCAAATTCGGCTGGTTAGTGTTATTGTTATTGTTAATTTATGGCAGTTGTCATAGACCCAGACAGAGGTCCGATTTTCAATAAACTCACAAACTGTTAAACTTATAAATACACAAAAATGTAAATTTAAATCAAAGTAGCCTTTAACGATGACTTTAACAAACGATTGGGTGGTGCAACTCATTTTTACAAACTGGAACTTTGTTATTGTTAAAGTTAACTTTAACAATATCTTTAATCAAGATTTGGTTCAACCTACCCTAAGAATTTTACTAGTTGTTAGAAACCTACAACTTTTCCTCCAAGGACCAAGTTAGTAAATTCTATCATTACCATTAGTTTTAAATTTGATTATAACTAGAACAACTGCACTGTGGAACAGCCTGCCACAGACAATATTTCTAGTTCAACCGCATTCTCCTCATGCATCCACCAAAATAACCTTAGCCTAAAATAACATTTTCTGATCCTCCGAACTAAGCTTAATACTAGACCTTGCACCAAGCACATTAACATTCGTACCACGATCAGGCCCGAAAAGTGCCTATGGTTTATCAACAGAAGGTCTTTTGAATTAAGAGTGACTCTATTAGAAGAACTGCTGGGATCTCAATGACTCATTGTCTATTTTCATTAGTTCTGTCCATCAAGCCATGGGTTAAAAGGTATTTCCTATATAATATGACCTGACTTATTTTAGTGTTCAAACTACATAATATACAGATCTCATGCATTACCAGAAATTCCTACTAGTTTGAAGAATACTTCTTTATCATCGTCACGGGGACTCTTCAGATTCAACTACGTCACGACCTCCCTCACGCCTCACGTTCTGTAAAGAGTGGAAACTTTTCATGAGAGAATTTTTAAAACATTAGTCTTTATATTAAAATTAGACGTCATTTTTTTAGAAGCCTATAGCATAGCCACGCGAGTTTTGTTCCAGGTAAAGCATGCCTACATATATTATATTTGAATGAAAAAAAAAAAATAGGAAGAATGCCAAATCCATTTATAGCTAGCACATGGTTTATATTTAAGATTGCCTAAAATACAGAATATGACGAAAAAAAATCCCCAAAATTAGAACGTTTTATGCACAGATCAGCATTTTACTTGTAGGAAGCAAAAACAAGGCAGAATCACGTTTGTAAATTATATCTCGTGCTCATACAAAAATACTGTGCACGTGTAGTAATATTTATGAGCTTTTTAAAAAACACAAAAAAAAAAGAAAAAGAAAAATAGTGGTGCTCCACTTAAAAAATGATAAATTATGGGAAGCAGTTGCCCCCCCAATGCCGCAGAGAGTCTCCACTAGAACAATTCGATTGTTTGTGTTGATAAAATTCTTGTTATATTAAGGAATCAATAAGCAAGAGATAAAAATCGTCGGAGAGGTGGGGGTGGGGGGTAGGGAGAGAAAAGACCAACAGAGAGAAAATAAATGAAAATAATTAGATTCCGGTAATTCGTAAACAGTAATAGAGCCACGATAAGTTTACCTTTGTGATACTTATCCGCTCGGCACAACAACAACGACAACAAGAACCCCATCGATCGATAAAAGCTCCCCCATTGTTCGTGCATTGCTTAGCCGCGCTCGGTGTGCTGAAACAAATAAGCTTGTTGACTGGCGAGCACCTTTCTTAATTATCACCTTGTCAGAGGAATAGTCGTACACACCAGCTGTTACATATTTATTATTTATCTCTCTCGACTTTGGCGACCTTGGCGCAGAGCTCCCCGTAATGGCACATTCGGCAACAGGCACGACACAAAATCAACGCGCTTTAGTAACTTGTCGTCCACCCCCCCCCCCCCCCGCCGAAAGCATAACGAAGAGAAAAGAACACAGTCTGTCAGACTGTCTGACAGAAGAAAGCGCGTGCGCGCGGCAGAGAGTAGATTCTTCATTTTCGCGAGCTGTAAGTGCTGCGCGCACAGTTAATTGCCAATACACGTGCCATCATCGGTGAGCAGCGCAAAGGTGCACCGCTGTCAGCCCCCGATTCATGGCTCGAATGGCGGCGTGTGGATATGCTAATGTTGACACAAGAGCAATTTTGCTGCAATTTACGTAATAATAGAATATAATGGCATTAGCATAATGTAGGTGCCCGCCACCTGCCTTGCTATACAGCTAGAGCTCCATTCTGTTGGCGTGCGCTTTCGGAGATGAGATCTGCATAAACTTACACTAACTGCGCGAGAACGAGCGGGCTATAGCATATGTATGTATTCCATCGTGAATACTCTACTCCTAGCCTATAGAGTCTAGAAAGTTTTATCCATCTATCATCTGACTGCGCCGCTAGCTATAGATCCGCGCTGATGCTGGGGCATATGCTGATGATTGCACAGACCTCGGTCCATCATAAATCATATGGGCGTCATTATGATGCTCTAGCGATGAGCAATATCGCACGCGAGGTAAGCATCAAGAATTTTCTGCTGCTGGCTCACCTGAACGGAGGCAAGCGCGTCGCGTCGTCGAAAGCTCGTTCTGCTAATTTTGCTGCGGTGACTGTATGTGTCCAAATGATTTGCGGTGCTATTTTAAGCCAAATCAAAATTCAATGTTCGAAGCTTTTTGCAGGTGATAGACGTGTAGTGTTGATGCCAATGCGAGAATATAATGTAGACATAGGAATATTTTGTTATTCCAGTTGTTTGTTTCCCGATTACCATATTATTAGTGGCTGGTAGTCATGTTTTTTTTTTTAAGTTCAGATTCGCTTCTTATTCACACTCGTTTAACTAGAGCTTGTTTACGGCTTAGCCGCTTCTACTTGAATGACTTAAAAACAATTTATATGCTATTACGTTCAGGGCAGATGCTTAGTTTGTTTTAAGATCTTTCAGCAGAACTTATAAAAACAATACGTAACTACCAGAGTACTTAGGATCGTTAAAACATTAACACGATTTGTCTGTATCAAAGTTTCAATTAAGAAGCAACTAGCAACGTAACCTAACCCGCAATGACATAATCATCGGGTGGCACGTTTTGAGATTACGAGAAAAACAAACTAATAATAATAGTATTTACGTTGGAGGCTTGTTGTCTGCACCAATTTTGTGTTCTTTGTACTATTTGAGTTGTTGAATGAGCTTCTGTTCTGAATTAGTTGAAGTAGAAATATGGAAAGTTGGTCCATTAACCGATCTTCTATTTGCACGGCACTAGTTTTTACGCGTTATTTAAAGCCACATAAATGTGCTACTTATATACTGTAGAAATACTGGAGCGTTTTATATAGCATGTGCAGAATCGAACTTTAACAGATGGAAGACATAGCTCAAACATACAGAATGTTAGAAGCTGTCGAGGTGCATGCATAGATCCTGATCAGGTTTTAGCATCTTCCCTCCGTTCGGACGTCATCTGGTTCTAAGTCCAGTCCGGCATGTTAAAACAATTAATAAGGGCGCAATTCGCGACGTACGAGGAATTGAAGCGTACACTGCGTAACTACAAAAAGGATGGTGCGGATAGAAAAACCCCAAAATATCTGTCTAACAAACTGGCAATTTTGAAGGAGCATTGGGAGTCCTTCAAACAAACCCATAGACAGATTGTGATTCTCGATATGCCGACGGACTTAGGAGAGTCGCTCGTAAAATATTTCAGCGAGGAATATTTTGCAAAAGCCGAAGAACTGATGATTGAAATAAAAACACAAATAGAAGAGGACGGTGAAAAGTTCCAACAGCATAACACGACGGTAAAGAAAAAATGTGATGGGAATTCTGAACAAGAAATAAAACTGCCAAGAATTAGTCTGCCTCAGTTTAATGGTGATTATAACGCCTGGAAGGCATTTTATGATCTATACTTAACTCTAATTCATTTCAATTCTTCTTTGTCGCAAGTGCAAAAGCTGCACTACTTAAAATCTAGTTTACAAGGTGAAGCGGAACAGCTTCTTCGGCATTTTACGACGACGAGCGCAAATTATATACCAGCCTGGACCTTGTTACAAGAGCGGTACGATAATTCTCGGTTATTAATAAAAACTCAGCTTAAGATCCTTTTTTCGCAACCGTACGCCACCAAAGATACTGCCATGGACATCCGTAAACTCATGGACACCACAAATGAATGCGTTCAAGCGTTGAACAACCTGGGAATAAACACAAAGGAGTGGGATGTGATTCTTACATATATCGTTAGTGAAAGATTAGCACCTGAAACTAAAAAACTTTGGGAACAAAGGGTTGGTGCAACACGGCAATTTCCCAAATTTGATGAGCTGAAGTCGTTTTTGGAGGCACAATTTCGGGCATTGGAATGCTTAGGCGATAGTCCAACTACTTCCAGATCGTCAATTCCTAAACGTAATTTCCAGTTGATGAGGTCGTATTCGTGCGTTGTTTGCTCCGCCTCCCATCCACTTTGGCACTGTCCTGAGTTTTTAAAGTTAGGTTATTCTGAAAGAAGAAATATTATGATTCAAAAACATTTATGCTCAAATTGTTTAGCCAAGGGTCACCTCGCATCTCACTGTCCGAGTAAAACGTCTTGTTTCAAGTGCAACCATAGGCACCATACGTTGCTACATAACGACGAAGTTATCGCAACGAAGACTAAAATCGCATCGAACAATTGTATAATTAAGGAAGAGTCCAATAACAACCAGTCAGGTGATCCTGACGTCGCGTCCTCTTTGCGCAATTTACATGTCGGTAACGTCTCAATAGGGAATGAAGTTCTACTAGCAACAGCACTGGTGAAGTTAGTGGGTAACAATGGACATAGCATCATCGTGCGAGCACTGGTTGATCAAGGCTCACAAGCTTCATTTTTAAAGGAATCTGTTAGGCAGCGATTAAATTTAAAGAGCACTGCAGTGAACATCGACATCTCAGGTGTAGATGATATCAAAATTGGAGTGGCTCATTCACAAGTGAAGGTTGAACTCCAGTCACTTCACAGCGATTCTAAAATTACCGCGAATGTCCTCATTTTGAAAAGCATGAATTCTGTCTTACCCCCTCGGATGATAAGGAAGAACGATGAATGGTCACACCTTCACGGTCTGACTTTCGCAGATCCAAATTACAATATTTCAAGCAAAATTGAAATGATAATCGGAGCCGACATTTTCGGCAAAATAATTCTCAGCGGGCTGAAGCGCGGGCCAGAAGGTAGTCCTGTCGCTCAAAATACCAAGCTAGGTTGGATCATTTCCGGTGAAATCGAAGAGAAATCGAAGCAGACAACAACCATAGCGTCGTACCACTGCAAAGTGTCTTTGGATGAACAGCTGCGCAAATTTTGGGAATTGGAGGAAGTTCTACCAGTTAAACATCTCACGGAAGAGGAGAAGGCCTGTGAAAAACATTATGAGGAAACCACGCAGCGGACAGAAGAAGGAAAATACATTGTGCAGTTACCATTTAGAGCGGATGCAGCACCGGAATTCGGGCGTTCACGAGGAATTGCCATGTCCCGATTAATTAAAATGGAATCAGCGTTTGGAAGAGACAAACCACTGGAGCAGGAATATACAAAATGTATGGCAGAGTATTTGGAGCTCAACCACATGGAATTGGCTAGTTCAACTGAAATGGAAAACATAACGTTAAATCAAAACAAACAAGTGTATTATAAAACGAATTACCTGCCACATCATGGTGTGTTAAAGGAGAGCACCACAACCAAGCTCCGCGTAGTATTCGACGCATCGTCGAGAACGTCCAACGGACCATCTCTCAACGAAGTTCTCATGACGGGGCCAACGTTACAGGACGACCTAATGACGTTGTTATCAAGATGGAGGAAACATCAAGTTGTTGTAACCGCCGACATAGAGAAAATGTACCGGCAGATCTGGGTGAATGACAAGGATACAGACTATCAGAGGATACTTTGGAGAACATCACCAAACGAACCCATCAAGGACTATCGACTCAAAACGGTAACTTTCGGCACCACGTCAGCACCTTATTTGGCAGTTAGGACCCTACAACAGCTGGCAAGAGATGAAAAGGAACGTTTTCCATTGGCGTCTCGCATAACTTTGTCAGATTTCTACGTCGATGATTTGTTAACCGGGGCAAGCTCTGTAAAAACAGCCCTAACAATCCAAAAACAAATCATTCAGCTGTTACGATCTGGCGGTTTCAATCTTCGTAAGTGGGCATCGAACAAACCCGAACTCTTAGTCAACATACCTAACGAAGACAGAGAATTGAGTGGTGTTCGCAACTTTGAATTCGGCGAAAGGGTAAAGGCACTGGGGATGCACTGGTATCCAAGATTGGACATCTTTAAGTATAACATCGACCTGAACCTTAACGACAGCAGCACCATCACGAAACGACAGTTTTTAAGCGACATTTCGAAAATATTTGATCCGCTTGGGTTTTTATCACCAATAACCATAAAACCTAAGATGTTGATGCAGGCTATCTGGCTAAAGGGCACTGGCTGGGATGAAGAAATTCCAAGTGATATTCAACGAGTTTGGGATGAATTTCGGCAACAAATTAAGCTGATTCAGGAGATCGAGATACCGAGATGGATAGGAACATCGACAGATGCAATTGACATACACGGGTTCTGCGATGGCTCGTTACACGCCTATGCAGCGGTACTATACGCCCGATCGGTGGATCGTTTCGGGAAGGTCCATATTATACTCATAGCAGCAAAAACGAAAGTAACACCGGTTAAACAGGTTTCCCTGCCCCGTATTGAACTCTGTGGAGCAGTTTTATTGGCACGGCTATATAAAGCAGTCATCAAGGCAATGAATTTCACTAAAGTAAAGTTTCGAGCGTGGACGGACTCAACGATTGTGCTGTCGTGGCTCAGGAGCCACCCTAACAAATACAAAACTTTCGTCGCAAACCGGATAGCAGAAACACAAGACATCTGTAGCAGCGAAGTATGGCATCATGTCCCCACAAAGGACAATCCCGCAGACTGCGCAACGAGAGGCTTATTGCCGGCTGAAGCAGTAAAGCATCACATATGGTGGAATGGACCACCGTGGCTGAAAAAATCAGAAGAAAATTGGCCCGCATTAAATGACGTAAAGGAAACAGATAAGGAAGTACGGACAATACAAGTCAATCTGAGCGCCACCAAGGAAGCAACAACTTTCGGCTTAGACATGTGTAAATATTCGTCACTACGAAAGCTAGTGCGGGTAATAGCGTACGTTCTTCGTTTCATCTCGCGATGCAAAACTAAGAAGGGATCAAATACGACCCAATGGTTAACGACTCAGGAACTAGAGGAAGCTCATAATCTCATGATTAAAAGGGTACAAGCTCAGGAATTTGAACAGGAATTGAAGAACCTGTCTTCGAAAGTGCGACCCTCTTTAGGGCGGCTAGCAAAATTAAGCCCTTTTATCGATAACATGGGCTTGCTTCGAGTAGGAGGCCGGTTGCAAAATGCACAAATCACTTGGGCTGAAAAGCATCCGATTATCCTGCCCAGTCAGCACCACGTCACGAATCTGATCATAGATGAACAACATAAAATCACCCTTCATGGTGGACCACAATTGGTGCTTGGATTAATAAGGCGCAAATATTGGATTCTAAGAGCTCGAAGCGTAGTCCGAATTCGTATCCATAAGTGTATCATTTGTTTTAAACAAAGGGCTGAATGTGGAAATCAGCTAATGGGGAGCTTGCCAGCACCAAGAACGAACATCTCTCGACCATTCAGTCATGTAGGCGTTGATTATTGTGGACCTATGGAGATCAAGACATCGAAATTACGAAACGCGAAGAAATTAAAATGTTATTTGGCCATTTTCATTTGTTTGGCAATCAAGGCTATACATATAGAGGTCGTTTCAGAAATGTCAACTCAAGCTTTTCTAGCCGCATTTAAGAGATTCACCGGCCGTCGAGGACTCTGCAGCGATATCTATTCCGATAACGGGTCTAACTTTATAGGAGCGAGAGCTATTTTGGAGAAGGATTTTGCAAAACACTTACGCCAGCTAACGGAGGAAATCCCGAGTTTAGTGGAAGGTCAAGGGATAAATTGGCATTTTATACCACCAGCAGCACCGCATTTCGGCGGAATTTGGGAGAGTGCAGTCAAGGCCACTAAGTTCCATCTTAAAAGAGTCATAGGCCCTAGTTCGCTAACCTTCGAAGAGCTCACCACGTTAACGACTCAAGTGGAATCATGTTTGAATTCGCGACCGATTTGTCCGATAACTAATGACCCGTCCGATTTAACCGCGTTGACACCGGGTCATTTCTTGATTGGAGCACCAATGCTGGCTATACCGGAACCGTCATATTTAGAACACAAACACCACAGTTTAACACGTTGGCAATACATCCAGCAGTTAATGCAATCCTTTTGGAGACGATGGAAAAATGAATATCTGACGCAGCTACAACAGCGTCCAAAATGGAATGCACAAACTAGAAATCTGCAGAAGGATGACCTCGTATTGATCAAACAGGAAAACCTGCCACCGTGCAACTGGCTATTAGGAAGAGTCATTGAGACACATCCAGGTTCAGACAATTTAGTTCGCGTTGTCTCAGTGAAAACTAAAGACTCAATATGCAAACGTCCTGTCACCAAACTATGCCTCCTCCCAATAGAAACTAATCCTAATCCACAATCACACCACATACTCTAAACTAAGCAATTACCCAAATATCCAAAGATCCCTTCCAAGGTCCGCAAAATTAACCATTCTTGGTTCTTGCTTCAATCTCCTGTACTTTTGTTTCTCAAGTTAATGATGTTGGCATTATTCTAGAAGTTCCCCCAACGCCGCCCCGGAGCATGTTCCATCCCGGAACCACCTAAAAAGGAGAAGGAGACACAAAGAAATCAAAGTTCAACAAAATACATAAATACTTATCTGATAGTCCACCGAAGCAAAGCTGAGCATCCCGGAAGGAGATCATCGTAGTCTATAACAATAACAAAACTAACATTAGCTTTAAAAATTAATAGAAGTAAAACTAGATTATACAAATAACATTAAAACGTAACAAAACCTGCACCACTAAAAACACAACGATTATAAACAATTTCTTATAAATAATACCAGTATCAAAATTGTAAATAACTTACCTTACTAACCCACTGACCTAGTAAATAAAACAGAACTGTCATCTCGAGAAAGTATAACAGTTGATATTGAAATATTAATTGTTATACTTATCGGTATATCAATTGATGTGGATATTAGGTGTTATACTTACCAGCATTAATATTAAGGTTGATGTATATCGGTATTCTCAACGATAGATGGCAGTCAATAATAGTGCATTTCAATAGAGATATATAGAGACGGCGACGTGCAACAAGTCACGTATACTTATAAAATAAACGGTATAGAGAAAACGTTAGGAATAGAAGAAAGAGTTCTAGCAAGAGGGAAAAGTGGTGCGGGATTCATTCGTTAAAAGTCCTTTGAGCAATTAACATTAGAATTTTTCGATACAATTTATAATTTCGGCATTTTGTTTGAATTCGGCAATTTTGTAATAATTTCGGCATTTTTTAAAGACAATCTATTGTGAATAAACATTTATTGTGAGAATTAAATGAAAACCGTCTGTGTTATTTATTTAACAAATTTTCCCGTCCTTATACCGAACACAGGGTGTGAAAGGAGTAGGGCGGTCGACCTGCCGAATTGATCAGAATCGGAAAACCGAAGAAATTAGGCAAGAAACCGCATGTATATACGAACTAACTATTTACGAAACAATGCTACTGCACCTGGGCAGCCAATATGGCAGCGCTGGGGACCAAGGCTGCTGGTGTTAAATGGATTACTGGCCGAACACCCAAATTAGTCACAACGAAAATGCAAATTCAATGGCGAATTGTAATGTACGAACAGGACATCACGTCGGACAAAAGAAAATCATAGCAATGGAATTATCGAAATGCGAAATATTGGTTGCTGCGCTCTCGGAACTAGGACTAATCGGATCCGGGTCATTGACGATCGTCCCCCCAACTATCGACGAAACGATGACGCTTTACTATTCCGGTGGTGAGAAACGAGAGGCCAGCGTCGGGTTTATGGTCGATCGGCGAGCTGTCAGCAGCGTCATCGTATTCCAACCAGCGTTTGGCGGTTATAACCATCGATGGAACGCTCAAGACCAATATCGTATTCGTTTATGCACCAACCCAGCCCAGACCCGAACAAGAATAAATTTTACGATCAGCTTCAACAGACGCTGAATACGATACCTCGAAAATCAGACTCGCGGGGGACTTTAATGTACATTCAGGTGCAGATCGAATCGGCTGAGAAAGAACGATGGGCTTGGGACGATTCGGACTTGGAGTAATTAAACAATTTGATCGCAGGCAACAACATCTTCCACCATTCAGTCAAACACAAGCTCACCTGGCGAAATATATCCGGCAACGATTCGGCTATGTTAGACATGTTTTGATCAACGCAAGATTCCGATCGAGTTTCAAAGAAGTACGTGCAATGCGTGGACCCGATTGCGGATCGGACCATCATTTTGTTGGTGTGATTACAAAGAGCGAAGAAAACGGCGCTACCACGAGCCAAGAAAAATTGGGCGTCCGTGCGGGACCCGACCACTGAGCGAGACTTTCAAATGGCATTTTTCAATAAATTCGCTGAGCTCGAACTACCGGACGATATCCATGTAGAAGAGAGACAATCATCGGAGTTTATTGTGGGTTATGCAATGGAGTTCTGCCCACCTATCCGTAAATGGAGCTGTCTGAACCGAGTCGATCAGTGGAAACGTATGAAACACCTCAATTTCGAGCAATACCAATTGAACAAAAAAGTTCGACAGAAAATGAAATCAGAACGGAAAGCGTACTGACATAAGGTTGCGGCCGACATGAAAATAGCGACGTACCGGACGCTGTACTAGACAATCTGGCATTAGGCAGCAAAACGACATCAACAAACGACAACATTAAAAATCGGATGAAACTTTCGTGACCTCTCCCCATGAGAACCTGAAGCGGTGAGAGATTTCTTCCATCAGCTGTACAACCCAATCCACCACAAGGTCCTGTGCCTAAACGGCCGATTTATCGAACAGCCGATGAATTAGGTTCTCGATATAGAACCGACAATTATTGCGGTGAAGAAGGCAATAAAATCCCTGAGAAATGGAGTAAATCATGTAAACGCCGAGATGGTCAAACCATGAGGTGACGTCTAATCACAACAACTTCACGTACTCATAACACACATATGGCATTCGGACCGTGTACTATCGGCGTTCGGAAGAAAACGTTCGTTGTGTCAATTTTGAAGAAAGGCAACAGTCGACAATGTAAGAATTATCACGGTTTTTTAGCCTCCTTTCGATCGTCGGCAAAGTATTTACGAAATTATACAATCGAGGCAACAGAAATATAGAGAGCAAACGAGCCGGAAAGAACAGGCGTGATTTAGACCACATCAAATATTCGCTCTCCGTCAGCTAATAGAAGAAAGAATTCGTTGGCGTAAAAGAACTGTTGTCGTCTTCATCGATTTGAAATCCGCTTACGATTGCATCGATTGGAACAGCTTGTATAGAGTCGAGACCGAACACAAGTCATTGAGAATCATCTAACTTCTACAAGCGTCGTACGTTGCCTCAACCAGCAGCGTTCGTATTCGAAGCGACTTATCCAAGGAGTTCCCGATTCAGAGAGGTGTCCGACAAGGACACGTCGCTTTGCCATTTGTTCTTCAACGTTTTTATCGACACCATTATGCGTGAAGCATTCGATGGACGAGGTGGAGTTCGATACGACGACAACAACTTCGTAGTCGAGTTGATGTTTCCGGCGATAGCGCCGTCTTCGCTGACCCGGATGCCGAAGCAACGGATCGAACATCTTTATACCAAATTTCCCGAATCGTCCGATCATCCATCCAGCGCTAAAGCCCAAATTGAGCCATGGCCTCCTCTGTCCGTTGTTTTATCTACTTCGCCGTATTCCATCCTCGGTCCTGGCCTCTCGCAACTGTTCTCTCCACCGGTCCCGATTCTGACCATTGTCATCCAGTTTGACATCCCTAAGCTCTGAGCGTCCTGGTCTACGCCATCTTTCCAGCGAAGCTTGGGTCTTCCTCGCTGTCGCACCCCATAGATCTTACCTCAGAGAACTTTCCGAGCATTCCATTCTTTCTGGTTGGGCCTATTATGCATCTGAGAATTTTTCTTTCAAACTTGTTGACTCGATCCTCTATGTCCTGGATCATAGTCCAAGTATCGCTGCCACAGTACAGTACTGGTCGTATTACTGTTTTGTAGAGTGAAAGTTTCGTTTTTCTGTGCACAAATCTTGAGGGCAGGATTTGTTTTTGGGCATAAAAAGCTCTATTAGCCAGTAGTATTCGTCTAGTTATTTCTTCAAAGTCAAAGTGCCACACCGAGGACGGATCGAAAGCCAATGTTTATCCACCTCGATGGAACCCAAATCGAACAGGTTCCGAAGTTCAAATATTTGGGATCACTGGTTGACTGGTTGAGGAAAAGAAAGTGACATCGACGGCCGACGTTCATAGCCTGATGAAAACCGCGTGCCACCTAAACTTCTCTAGCGAGACCGTCACCGCCAAGGGCGACTTAAAGAACGATTATCAGTTATCGAGGCTCGAAAAGAAAAGGTAAATGCTTAGAATTAGGGCTTCAGACCAAAATCGCTTCAACATTTTTTGAGGTATTCAGAGTGATTTTTGAGTACTGAGTACTGTAAGGGTGTTTTTGAAAATGCGTCACTGCAATATTCAACAATTGGAAGTCTGTGGCTCAATATTGCAGTGATACCGCAGTGATGCATTTTCGAAAACAACCCTTTATCCTCCTCCTTCTGCAGCCACCTGGGCACAACACCAAAATTTACAAACTTTCAATTTTTGTCAGCACTCAAAAATCACTCTGAACCCTTAAAATTTTGTTTGAAGCGCTTTTGGGCTAGAGCCCCAGACTTACAGCGAAAGATATACATATTTTTTCCAGGTGGCAATAATAAGAATAACAATACGAAATAAATCAATAATATTGAATTACGGCTATCGATTATAAAGCTATTTACCACCAACTTGAGCTAAGCCCGATTTCATAAGCCCCACGTCCAAAACTTACACCTACAAAATCTGTTATGTTGAAAAATCAGAGATAACCCAACTCTGTGCAAATCGGACATAATTGAAGCCATTATAAAAACCGTTTTATTTCTCTCATCGACAGTCCACATTCTCATCTTGCCGCCGAAATCGCTGAAATGGCCAGCATTGGAATAATCGCCATTGTTACTAAGACGTTAACTAAGCCGCCAAGGTCGTATTTATTATAGAACCGTTAACTGAGGCAATAACCGCTCGTAGGCTCGTACATAGCAAACGGCAACACTAAGTTTCCGGTATGAGGAATGCATCGGTACGAATCTTAGCAGAGCGTGAAGCACCTCATTACCATTAGATGAAATTCTTTTTTTTCGCCATGGAGTGGTCCACCCACTGCTGTGGGGCTGTTGTAAATGTCAAACCTTAAAAGACAGGTAAAAAAAAAGAAGAAGAAGACGAGGCAGAAGAGAATCGTAAAAAAGCGGAATATTTGCCACAAAAGATAATCTCATTACAAAATCCTGACTAATTTTAAAGCTCCCTCCGACGGCTACGTTACTTCCAGTTTTAGTACGGCGTATACACACGTGCACAGGCATATCGCTGTGTGTGCGACCGGCAGGTATTCCCTGTTTAGTACTTTATATCCAGTTCAGTGAAAAGAAAACCTTCGCTCAGGTAGTCAGGTACACACAGAGGCTATGGGGGAAACAAAAGAAAGGAGAGACGTGAACGTTAAACAGAAACGGTAGCACACATTCTCAAAGTGAATGACAGCTCCGAGGGTTGAATTGAAAACCCACCCTTAACCGACTTAGGCAACTTTACTTCGCTGGCATATGGAAATGTTCATCGAGGATTTACTCGCCCTGTTCGCTGTTGTGTGGTTGTGACAGGTGATGTTTTCGTCCCGAGCGTCGTCTGCCCCACAACCGTTCGACGTGCTACATACAGCCGCACATACAACGGCGGCATATCTCCGTACTGACTGACATACGCCAAAGAAAACAAAAAGAATGCGAACACCCGGTGTAGCAAGCTAAACGACCTGAACCAAGCAAAAAAACGACCAGCTCACACAAAGAGAGCGAGAGATATAGAGAAGAGAGAGAGGGCGGCGCGAGGCAATAGCGAAGCGAAACGGAGGAGCCAGAAAAAAAAGAGAAATTTCCCGTAAGGCGCTGAACTTCTTCATCAAAACAGAGAAGCTTACCTGAACCTGGAAGGAAGGTGAATGGCGACCAGGCGGTCGGCGGCGGACGGACCCCGCGAAAGTAAACACACCGGCTGGGGCATCGCCGTCGCGTAGCGGCAAGGTAAGCAAGTGCTGTGCTACAATTGCAGCTTCGGCGACGACGACGGCGGTGGCGGCACACTCGAGCCGGAGTTAAGTAATCGGCCGGGGTTAGCTTTGGGTTTGCACAAACAAAAGGCGCTGCGCGGATTATGCTAGTCATGAAGAATAGAGAGCTGGCTTGTGGCGCGTCCGCATCCACCTCTGTCTGCCCCCAGATTTACTGTTGTTTGACTCCAAGTGGAACACGTAATTAGCGGTAGCTCGAGACGTCAGGAAAATATGAAAAACTGCCCAGGAATGATTGAGCTGTTGCATTTCGTTTGCTCGTTTCAAGATGGCTCGTTATTGAGGTGATTGCGAAGCGCCTTCCAGCGGTGGACCCGTGAGATGTGGGCTAGTGAAACTCTCGGTGGCGCAGGAGGTAAATCGCGACGGCAGTGCCCTGGTGGGAAAGATGCTCAAAAGCTGTAATTATGAAGACTCATCGAAGCGTTTTGCGATACAGAAAAGTTTTAATTGAAGAAATCGAGAGGATGGGAGACGGTAACGCAGCCTTGGTTATGAAGGTGTTAGAGAGAACCTTGAAGGGATCTGCTTCTTGTTTCTGTACCTCAAATCTGGGATTTCCTGCATTTAAGCCTGAAACAGAATCAACGCAGTGTGCAGTATGCAGTGTTTTTTACTGCTTGTCAAAAATTACGGCACTGCGTCTTATAACGAAATCAACGCAGTGCAGTGTTTGTCAAATCAAGTCAAACGTCAAATTTGTTGTTAATTTCGAAAACATGGTACGGAAAATTTAAGAAATATTTAATTATTGGCGGCTTTAACAGTTTATAGAAATAATTTTTTTTTACTGGCACACTACCACCGTTATGAAAATTTGAAGTTTAATTTTCTAACCTCACACTGCAGAGCAATTTTAGAATTTAGCCTAAACCTGCAGTGCAGTGTTTTGCTGCTTACTGCGCTAAATGCAATTGTGTGCCGAGTAATAGAAAAGCACAAAACCAAACTTTGACAGGCAGTGCAGTATACTGCACTGCATTGATTCTGTTTCAGGCTTTACATAATATCTAGAAAAAATTACAAAACTTTTGGAAAAACAAGACGGTATCCTTGAAGCTAAGAGATCTCGAAAAGAATAATAGGTTACAATCGTGGTGCATGTATATTTTTTAAGTGAAAGTCTAAGTTCAGGTGCCATACTACCATTCCGTCATGTCGTTCACGTAATAGTGCAACGTCAAAACTAAGCTCAACTCGAAGGATAGACAAAGGAACGGACAAGTTAAAGGGAGCTTGAGGGAATGGGTGAGGAGGAGCCGATGAACTTTTGGATCTTGTATGATTCGGAAATACTGGCTATGGAAGATGGTTCCACAATAGAGTTTTCCTAGTTATAAATGAATTCCTAGATCGAAATGTGCGCGAAAATAAGAGCTATAGTGCTATAGACTGTACGAGTGAGACGAGCGGGCTAGTCAAATGTTCCAAGAAAAACATTGCCGTGTAGTCAGAAGTTTATTTATTTCAGTTAGACAGTCGTGATAAAAGCAGAACAATAGTGCCAGAGCTTCTACATTTCTTTCGTGGCTTAATGAGAAATGAAGAGCAAATTATCACAAATAAGTTTGAAGCGTCTTTTGTCACCCACTCTGGCACAGCCCAGATAACTGAGTTTATTCCAAGGCTGGGCAGAAGGCAAGACTTGTAGAGCATGGCCCGCGCTTCTTTTTAAGTGGAGTTCTAAGCTCAGATGTCACCCTTTGTACTACCAGTACGTCATTTCGTTCCCGTCATGGTCCAATGTCTAGTATAGTACCTAAGGACAGAGATAGGAAATGGATTGATTGATTAGATTGTCAGGACGGAAGTCGAGTTGTTATGAGTTACAGTGACTCAAAATTCCTCAGCCCTGAATTTATAGAAAAAATTTAGTGTTTTCGATAGCAAGTATTCCTGTGCCGCTCATTGTATGGAGGTGCAACGCGAGCTTCCACCCTCTGCTACTCTTGAGGTTGGTTATGCCGTAGGCCTTTCCATAATACCCGAGGAGAGCCCTTCGGTGGGGACTGGCTCTAGGCTGGCTCGTAACCACCCAAAAACCAGTGGGAAGCGTAAACATAAGGCCAAACCTAAATGGGAAGTGAAGTGATGTGAAGTTAGGTACCATTGCATATGAATGTATGAGAATGGCCAAAATGGAAGTAAGCGGAAGTTACATCTAATTCAGTGGAAGTAACGTCACCTTCACTTTTGCGTTACTTTTCATTTAGATTTGGCCTATATACGCAGTCGTAAAATGATTATTACAGAGGCTGTCACTATGAACTCCCCTGTTAGCTTGTCGGTCCCTACCCCTTCACTTCCAATGGATTTTAAATCTATCCCACAGTCTGATACGTCATCTAACTCCTCTTGCAATATTGCTGGACACTTGGGCACTGGGGATACTGGGTCTTCGGTAACCTGCACTAATCTAGTAATGGTACCCAGGCCGCGAAATATTTCCTTTTCGCGCTTTGTCTCTGAAACTACGCCAGAGGCAATAAAAGATTATTTAAGAGGGAAAAGCAATCAATCCTGAGACAATTTCCTGTGGAAAGATAAGCAATATACTTCCAAACCGGTCGCGTCCTTGGTTCTGTCTGCGCCGCCCAATACCGTTGAAAAGCTTTTGGACCAGACGTTTTGATTTCCCGGTTCCTTTTTTAATACTTTGCTCACCGCACACGTGTACATGGCACTTCTGACTCTCGCCAGGTTTCAAAAAACTTAAAACGCTCACCCTCTCTTACAAAAATCTAAGAGGAATGAGATCCAAAACCCACGATGTCTTTCTATAAACTTCGGCCAGCTTTTACGGACACATGGTTAAAAAGTGGGATCCTTAATGCTGAACTTGACGACTCCTCCTTCCAAGTTTTTCAAAGGGATAGATATAATGACTCGGAGGCTCGTGAAGGTGGTTTTCTACTTGCCTGTAACAACCTTCTCAATTGCTGTTCATATCAATCGCATGTTAATAAAAATATTCGTTTTTTTAGCTTTTTTTTATGTGAAAGACTAGAGTCTCAGGAAAGGCCCTTTATACTGTTGACAATCTATTTTCTTCATATAGAGTGCAATGTCGAACAGCAGCTCTATTCGGGGAGGAAGGAACTGCCATTCCTTCCGCGATATTTTTAGTCCACCTACTCCCAACTATTATAATCGCGACTTTGACATGGGGGCATCGAGAAACAACTCGCTAGAGTGTTGTGCCTCCTGAAACGAGTCGATTCTCATCAACCAACCTATGACATGCGTTTTGGTGGAGCGGGGAAGGGTTAAGGAAGGCTATGACAAGAGGAATCAGGAATGTAAAGAGGGAAGAAGAAAGAAAGAAAGTTATGTAGGTGGAAAAGTGGAAAAGACGAAGGACCGTGGGGCTGGCCGGGACTCGAACCCGAGACCTCTGCGAAGGTAGCCAGACGCCTTACTCACTAAGCTACCAAGGCTTGCCAGCAAGTGGAAGTTGCTCTTAAAAAATCTCTTTTTGAGGCGGCGTGACCCTTTCTTTGCTTTTCCACGCTTCACTATTTTTTGTTTCTGTATATCTATATGCTTTTAAGTTTGCAAGCTCCAGCTGAGCCACAGAGCAGTGGTAAAAGTTTCTCAGCCCAGGTGAGAAGTGCGCCGTCTCCGGCTACAAAAATACAGGGTGATATGTAAACCTCTACCAACTTGTGTTCGTCTGTCCAAAACCTATCCATAGCCGGCCGCTTTGTTACTTTCAGCAATACACTCTGGATGTATAATGCATTGATATATTGTCCTAGTTTTTTACAAGACTTAAGCTCATCTTCAAAATGCTAATTGATACAAGAACGCATTGGTAGGTAGTCTGCACTTGCATTTGGACATTCTATCTTTTTATTTATATGAATTGAACACTTCGTATGCATTACCTGGATGCATACCATAAGGTGTTTTTTTAAGTTATACATATTATACAACCTTCTCGCAGGATCATCCTCAGATCATACGCGTATTCTGAAATTTCTTTTAGGAGCCCCTCTCAAAACCAATAAATTATTCTCAATGTGGAAATTGACACTGGCTGCAGGATAGTTACTTTCGTTCTCATAATTTCCAGTGCTCGTTTGATTTATGCGCCATTTACCATGGGCCACATATGCTCTGCAGACAGCCCGATTGTGCATTGGATCGCCATCAGCCCCTTCCGCCACGCCGGCCGCTTGAACCTACTTCATCTTTCTTTTCAAAGTTTTCTTGCAAATCGAACAACTTTCATTCGATTCTCACCTTGACTTACGGCTCACGTAGCCAAAATTTGTTATGAAGATAATTTAGAATATGGTGTAAAAACAATATGTTAACAATTTTGCAAGACAACTTGAATACACAAAAGTAAAGATGACATCCATAGTGTCTACATTTTCGGCTAGAGTGTAGAACTAGTGGAAAAGCGTGTCTAAAATTCAGATAAAAATTCCAGGTTCGATTCTCCAAAATACCGGAAATCTGCTCGATGCTTGACGGTGATTTATAAATCATTCCAAAATGAGGGAATGTAAATGTAATATTTCTGGTTATTCGAGGCAACAATACTTGCTCGAGGTAATCGATTACTTGATAACTGGGTGCAGGTTGCTCGTGTAAAGAGGACATGTATACATATGAGTGGAGAAGATAAAAGTTGAAGATCTGACGATTTTGGCACAGTAATTTCCGAAACAATTCGATGATTGTTAAATCACAGAAAATATATGAAATCTGTAATAATTGTGAAAAATGCGTCACGAGAGGTTTATGTCTTCATGACGGGTTAAGGGTTTGGGGGTTTTCAGTCAGGGGCTTGTGAATAGTAAAAATGGTTGAGGCAAAGTAGCATGGTCCAATCGTCAGTGAAAGTCATTTAATTGTTATGAAGCGGCTAAAAGTGGCGAGATCATCATATGCAAATCGAATAAAGTACGGCAAAATAGATACGACTCGGCGAAAGGTTTTTGGAGTAGAAGAGAAAGGATGTGGAAGCGCTTGTGTTACTAGAAACGCTGAAACAAATTTTTATAGGGGGGCACTAGATCGATCTTAAGCCATGTGATTAAAGGTCAGGGGTAGGGATAAAGTCCAACTACTTCCGGGCGCTGACTTAGATGGCTGGAATCTTAGTCCCTAATACTTTTTGCGTTGGAATTAAACGACGATGAAATATCTGCGTGTAATTCTGGACCCATAGCAGACTCTGAGCTACGATGGGGACTTACGCCACATATAGAATAATCAACAGGGTGTTGCGGATGGCATGAATGGGTGTTTGTGTTGCATTTGCATCATACGCACAGCGGCGACGGAGATCTGCTAAGTTAACCGATGAATAGAAAAATGAGTTTGAGGGCACGAGACAATGAGTTTGAGGGCACGATTTTGCACCTTGTCGAGACAAGCCAAGGTGGTTTTTGGGGCGCCTGCCCAGATATGCGAGTTGTATTCGAGGCGTGGCCGAATGTAGGATTTGTATATTGTAGCCAATGCGGCTGGCTGGAGGAGGAACTTGCATCTCTTGAGAAATCCAAGGCATTGGGAGGCTTCTTTGGCGATTTGGAATATGTGATCATTCCATCGCAGATGCTCCGTTAAAGTTACCCCTAGGATGTTGAGAGTTGAGTCAGCCGTTAGATTCTTTTTATCCACTGAGATAGGAGGAAGGTCGGTACAATTTTTGTTGGAGATCAGACAGTGCTTCGTTTTTGTGGCATTGAATTCGACGCGGTTCATTTCGCCCCAATGAAGAATCCCGAATTCGATATCCCGGTTGATCGAGGTCGACATCAGTTGACGGTGGTAAAGACAAGGTCTGGCACGTGCTTGTCTTATATTGTCGAATGAGTAAGAGAAATTCAGAGTACCGTCATCAGCGAAGCAGTGAAGTGGGTTGGAGGGGATTGAGAGCAGATCATTAATGAAGATTACAAAAAGTGCGGGTGAAAGAATTGACCCCTGGGGAACTCCGGCCGAAATGGCGTGGGGGTTGGATTCGACGCCATCCAATACTACCTTGATTGAACTGCCTGAAAGAAAGCTCTTAATCAAGTTCCTTAGAACTAAGTGTATACCAATAGCTTGGAGGTTATTCAACAGAGCAGGGTGCCATACTCTGTCAAAAGCCTTTGATATATCTAGAGCAACCAGGCTAGACTCACCAAAGCTGTGAATGCTTTGGTTGATATGCTCAGTTAAGCCGGCTCTACACGATGCGGTGAACGCTTGATTCTAATGTTGGCTCGAATGATTGAGTCAAATGGATTCGACGATTAGTATGGCAAATGTCCTGCTACACGGTGGAGCGAGCGTTTGATCCAATGCAATTGATTCAAACGTTCGCCAAGTCATAATTGTTGGCTTTCTTTAATAAAATTTACTCTTTAATGATAATTATTAATAATAATTTCTTTAATAATAATTAATAATAATATAAATAATCAATTATTAACTAATAATAATACACATACATACATAATAATAAACATACATACCTGTCAAAACCCAAATCACAGAATGAACTGATGACCGAATCGTGTAGCAGTGTGCTAAATGTCTTCCAACTGTGGGGCCGAGTGGGAAAAAAAGTGTTTGACTTGTCCCAAATACCGACAACAGCCCGAACGTGTCCAAACGCGAACGTTGGGCGGTTGACATTGGACACTCGTAGCTCGAGTATCGGCCACACGATGCGTCCTATCATCAAGTGTCCAACGTTGGAAGGTGTTCACCGCATCGTGTAGAGCCGGCTTTAAACACACAAGCAGATCGCCAGTAGACCGTTTAGATCTGAAGCCGTATTGCCTGTCGTGTACAATTTGGTTGGATTCTAGATATTTCATCAGCTTTTTATTGATTATTGTCTCCATGATTTTGGAGAGAACAGAAGTAATTGCTATTGGGCGGTAGTTTAAGGGGTCGTTGGCTTCACCTTTTTTTTGGATTGGCTGAACATGAGCTAGTTTCCAAGAGTCGGGATACACTCCGGAGAAGTAAGACAGGGCAAAAAGTTTGCGCAGAGGTTTAGCCAAAGGTGAGGCACATTTTTTAAGTACCATAGGGGGGATTTTGTCGGGACCAGTGGATTTATTGGCGTCGAGTTCCTTGATACACCTAAACACCTCGCGAGTCCTGAAGTGAACTCCGTCCATAGAGTGGGTGGTATTCTCGAGAGTGGGGGGTGACATAGCAGCACCGGGTAAAGAAGAATTTGCGGCGAACAGAGAAGCTAATAGGTCGGCCTTGGGTTTGCTTTCTGTTATCACTTCCTTGTTGTGAATAAAAGGTGGTATTGAGGAGGAAGTAAAATTCTTCTTGATGGCGGTTACCAAGGACCAGAAGTTTTTGCTGCCTGTAGTGGAGTTAAGAATCTTACTTCTCAATCTATCATCAAATGATGATTTGACTTTCCTGATGATGGAGTTGCAGGAGTTTCTCAGTTTGATGTACTCACGACGAAGTGGCTCATTAGGCGAACGTCTGTATGCTCTATAGGCGGCTTCTTTAGCTTTGATTGCGTTCATACATTCCCCATTGAACCAGTTGTTCGGCCTAGGCTTCACAGATTTGGTAGAGTGAGGGATGAACAAACCTTCTCTATACTGACTAGAGGGACCCTATTTAAAGCGATAACGGAGCTGTCAGGGCGAACAGTAGCAGAAAGAGAGAAGAATATCCAATGGGACTTCGAAGGATTAAACTGAAGTAAGGTGTAGGTTTACCAGGAAGAAACACGGCGTAGGTCAGTAGCAAGCTCCTCCACACATCTTTGAATTTGTTCATTGGGCGCTGGGATGTAAAGTTGAACATCATTAGCTTATACATGAATCTTAGGATCTTTAACTGCCGAAGGAAGATCGTTAATAAAAAGATGCTGAATAGAAGAGGACCCAAAATGGAGCCTTAGGGTACGCCAGCAAGAATTGGAGCTAGGGAGGAAGTATAGCCATCAAATATAACTTTCTTAGAGCGGTTGGTTAAAAAGCTATGCAAGAGTTGATATCAGAAGAAGAAAAATGCGCAAGAGGAGAGTTTCTGCAAACGCCGAAAGTGATTGCTGAGGCTATCAAAGGCACTATAAATAATATTGTGCAAAATTCAGTTTTACTCAATGCTTTTGACGGTCTGTGGGTGATAATGAGATTGTCTGGTGAAAAAAAGAAAACCTATTGTTAATATTATTGACAGTCTAGGGGCCTTAAATTTTTGTATAAAGTGGTTGATTGAAACAACTTACTTGCTACTATACCAACCCTGAACAAATTGAGCTTACTTACGTCTTTTATACATGGCCCTAAGTGAAAAGTGTAAAATGGGCTCCGTAAAAGCATAAATTACGTGAGGTGATTTTTGTAATTTTTCGACCACTCGACGGGCAACTACGCTACTTTCTGTTGCCTGAAAGTTTTGCCGAGACCCCCTCTCTCCCACGTGAGATTGAGTTAGCTTCGACGTTATCCCCTTCTAACACAGAAGTCGCACTTCTCGGTTGGGCAAAAAAAAGTTAACTAACTCAGAACAAGCCAACTCGGCTCACCCCCATACGCTACAGCCCTCCCCTTTGCGATTCTTCTTCTTCTTTCTTCTTTGATCCGTTAGCTGGCGGTCCGAGCGGGACGTCCCCGCAACGGATACGCTGCTGTCGGTGCCGCTGGGTCCCGAACTCTATTCACGATTCGCTTTCATTCTTCTCGGTTTTTGGCGGTGTCTCGAGCCTCGGTAACTGATAATCGTTGATTCTTTGCGATTACGGTAAATAATTATACGAGCGGGTAACCCTGGCTTAGGGTTTATTTGATGATGCACGACTGGCGATTCTTATTGGCTGTGGATGGGTCTCTTGTCGAGCTCGTTTTATTTTTAAGGCCTTTCTGCTTTCTAAGTATTTTTGACAGGTTATGTTCGAGATTCAGTGATGCCGGTTTCTTTGAACATAAGTGATGTTCATTTTCGCTGTATAGCGCCTTTGGTTGTACTCTGCAACTCCTTAACATTGATTCGGAAATGTTTTGGTGGTTTGTTGGAGTTTACATCAAATTTCAGCTTTTTCATGCTAGCTCTCGTTAAACTGTCTACGGTTTAGTGCATTGCGTTGGACTTTTCTAACTGTTGCGATTTTAAAGGGGAGTAGTGTTACTACTAAATGATGGTCTCTTCCAATGTATGCTCCACTAAAGCTCCTGACAATAGTCTCCATCTGCAGCTGACGGTCACATGATCTATCTGATTTCTCATTCTACCATCCAGCGATACTCAGGTCACCTTGTGTATCTTCTTGTAACAAAAGTATGTTCCACCTACAATAAGCTAGTGGGAAATACAGAAGTCAACGAAAAACTCACCATTGCTCTTGGAAACTTGGCTTATACCTTGATGTCCTGTTGCGAGTTCAAGGCCGTTGTTTCTGGGATTCAGTTGGAGCGTAGTATTGGAGTACCGTAGCTCTTTTACGGCCTGTCTTGTACGCAGACACATAGTAATAACCCTTTGACCCAGTAGGACCCGTAAGATTATGGAAGCACTGAAATAAGCACTTACTAGTAAGGGGTAGGCCTTACCATACCCCTTATAGAAGTGCTTATTTTTACACACGATATTATAGGAGGTAAGGCCTTACTTTTTTACTTTCCCTAGAGTAGTTACATAAGTACTTACCTTAGAGTACTTACAGAACTGCTCATCTGTACTTCAGTAAGCTTACAAGTATTACAAAAATACGAAAACAAATGAGTCATCGGGCAAATTATCACTTGTTTGGGTCTAATTCTGGACTACACCTTACTATCTGCCTTCTCTTGTAATGGGTTATATAAGGGCTCATCTAACACCAACAAAATAAGGGGTATCCCTTACAAGATGACTACTTATTTCAGTGCTCCATCGGTAAGGCCTTCCTAGATTTCCTACTGGGTAGAAACTAGTAAACAGTTTATGAGGCTGAGCCTGGCTTCTTTGGTGAGCACTACGCCAACGACACTCCTACGGTTTAAATAAATTCATTGTCATACTATAAGGAAAGCAGTTGAATTTTATAAAAATACCTTACGAGTCTTTTCACATACTTAACGGTTCCACCTAGATTTACAGTGGTGTAAAATTATTACGATACCACGGCCATGACCGCCCCAAAAATTTCCCAAAAATATTTAGAACGCGAATTCCACCTCTTCCATGTCCACAATTGTAGGATTCACTCATTTCCCAAAAGAACTAGAAAAAAGCCGCAAAAACCAACATTTTAAGTGCGCGGTGCTATTATCGCAAATCTGAAAAATCATCTAATTGAACTAGAAGAATACCACCAATAGACGACGAAGGCACTTGTTGCTCTCTTTATACAATTTTTCGCATCTAATCGCCTTAATGTATGTAGCCTCGTCATTAAGATGACGGAATCATCTGAACTGAGTCGATCGACATAGTAACCTACTTCTTTCTCTACAGCAATTTCCAAACACAAGTGAACGAAAAGGCACCAAAAGCGAGCAAGCAAAAAAAAACAACGATAAAAGATTTTCAAGTTTGCCATAGCACGAGCATAGAGCATAGGAGCTCTATTCTCCATATAGCACACGTCTCACGTTTCGCGCTCTCGCTCTCACTCACTCCTTCCAAATCTCCCACGGGCGCAGACCCAAACTCCAAAAACTCCCTTTTTCCGAGCAGAGCGGGGGCTGATGGGGGCTTGTGCAAAGATTGTGCAGTAAAGTTCTTCACTACGCTATGCTGTGCTATGCTATGTCTATAACGCTATGCTGTATAGGAAAGCTCCAGCAAATGGTCCCGCGCCCGCCCGTGAAAAAATCCACTCCCCCACGCGCCCTCCGCCCTGCTCAGTTCGTTCTATCTGTGAATTTTCATTTTATTCGAAATGTTTTCTTCGCTTTTTGTAAGCCAGACGTGGAGAGCCTTGGCGTCGTCGTCAGTAGGAAGTATCTGCCATGATGCAAAGAACAGCAACAGCAACAACAACAACAACAACACCAACAACGCGCAAACTTTAAAGTTTCTTGTCACGGACTTGTGTATTTGTTATATGACGACTGCTCGGACCCGCGTATCTCCGCCAGTATATGAAGCCGCAGGTCCGCTGCATGCAAAGTGAAAAAAGCTTTTGTCTTTAATCCGTAGCGCCAGGTAACTACTGACTTATAGTTTTACCTGCGGCGCTTCTAAAGGTATTTATATTTCACCTATTAGCAAAGCCACTGGAACGAGAACGAGCCGAGAGGCCCACGCCTGTGTGTTTGTTGGTCTCCACGTCTAGAGCTGTATTATGCTAGTGCTGGGCTTTTATCCATTGCATCAGCTGATTTGGGTCTTGAGCTGGGATAAAAAGATTGCACACGATGTTCTTCTGGTATGCTCTTTTTGCTCTTGCGGTGATTGCAGTCTCCTCTACCTCATCGATTATGTAAAGGCCCCCATACACGGTCAAATTGGCTGTACAACCAGATTTTCATCAAACCTATAAGCGCAATGTATTTTGATCGGCCGACCGGCCCACAATCGATAGTTTTGGTTGTACAACCGCACTTCGCTGTACAACCAATTGGACCGTGTATGGGGGCCTTAAGCCAGGAGTGAGTTATTTTTGAAGACCTCCTCTTGATAACATTGAGCATCGATATTCTGGAAATTATTATAACGGTTATGCAATACCTTTTCATTGCGATTTAGAAGAATGCTTGTCACTATGTGTGTTCTTTCTTCTTGGTACCGAGTAACTGGTTTAAATAAATCTCTTACATAACTCTCCATGGTTTTATAATATCTCGTAGCAATTGAAAATGGCCTTGAGTGCGTAACATGGGAATAATATTGGGTAAATGTCGGATATTTTAAGGTTCATATAAGCACAGCAGAAAATATTACCTGAAATTCACGGCAGTTGTAGTTTAGGACTCTGCCACACTTTAATTAAAGTTTGTGGAAACGTCGGGCATGCATAGAAGAATGGTGGGAAAAAGTCATTGGTTGGTATTAAAGAATCTGCATGGGTTTAGGTTTGAAAAACAAATAAAGGAGTAATGATATAGTCGAAAGGGAAGCTAATACCTATCCCAAGTATGATCCAAAAAGCATCCTAGGAGATCTGATAACTAAAATAGGTAGGGCGCTCTATCGGATATAGTCAGTACATTAGTAATCATATCTTCATGAAAATGGACAATGAATCATAAAGATGGCAGAAGGATCATTGCGAGTACTAGATTTGTCCTTAACGATCCTCATAAATCCACCTGGGTACCCCCTGCTTGATTTAAAGATAGATAGCTTCTATAAGATCCGCAGGCCCGCTGATAATGCCTTTCAAGCTAGCCGAACAATGCAAAGCTGAGCTAGATTGGCTCGGTAGAGGGCGTAAGGTGACTCGGCATAATATAACCTACAATGTATGTGCGTAAGATGTAATAATAAAAGCAAAAGGATTACCGAATCCTAACTAGCTTTATTTTTCAAGATATATGTACATAATATTACTAGCTGGGACCCTGTACGCCTCGCTGCATTCATAAGCCAATAGTAGCCGATAAAAACCATCCATTGCCTTGGTATTTTTAGAGTTATGAATTGTACACAGTTGAAGTGCCTCAAATAACGGGTACACGGGTCTAGAGACGGCCGCCATGGATCTAACGATATATTGAGTATACTTCATTGCTTATTGTATTCTACCTTTCATGTGATATCCATGTCAAGGGGGTTGTGAAGAAAGTGGCAATCCGCCCTCTTGAAACGGCCGCTATGGATCTAACGGTATATTGAGTATACTATATTGCCTTTTGTGTTTCAATTTAGTTTCAATAGCGTCATGGCCTACCTATTGTTTGACCAGCTGCGTAAATTTGAAATTTTCATTAAATGGAATGATTCATTTTAATGAAAATTTTACATTTACGAAGCTGCCAAGCAATAGGTAGGTCATGAAGCTATTGAAACTAAACTGAATTGAAAATTGGTTGAGGGTCACCATTGTCATCTAAGGGTATAAGCCTACGACCTATTTTCAAACCTACCAAATATACACAAAAAAATTCATAAAAATCGTTCGACCCGTTTCCTAGGAGTTCGATAACAAACACTGTGACACGAGATTTTTATATGTTTAGATTATTGTAGCAACTGGTGAACTGCTACACGGCTCGATCTCTTCAATATTCGTGGCATTCTCTTCAATATTTGTGGGATAGTTATGTAGGGTTCCCAGAAGTCACAACATAGCGCCATAGCCATAGCGCCCAGGAGGGCGCTTCGTCCTGGTAGATCTGCGTACCGGAACTGTTGCTTGGCTCCCCTCAGTCGTAGTATGACCATTCCATAAAATTGGCTTGCTGGTATTGCAGTCTCAGTTTCTTTTGGGTCGTCCTTGCTTTTTCCTCTTAGCGGTGGCAAGTATGGTTTGAGCTGGTTATTTATGGGGTCACAGTCACTTTTATCTAATCGACGTTACGAAAAGGTAGTGGGTCATCGATTCTTACTGTATAATGAAGTTTTCCCTCTCTTGCATGAATGGTTACAAATTCCCAAACACATTTTGGGTTATTATAAAACCTTACTTGGACACGGTCACCAACTCCAAATTCTCGTACCTTCGATGACATTGACCGCTGCTTTGATGTACTCTTCTTCGTTGAAGGGGGGAGGCTACAAGGTCCGAGGGCAGTGGCAGCTCGGACGGTCGCCGTGGATATGTCGGGAAGAGGGTATCCACGATATCGCCCAAAGTGGCTGGATCCTTGAGCAAAAGCTCTCAGCCTCTTCGTGACGATCCTGTACCCTAATTCCCTCTCGTCCGTCCACCAGAAAGCAGGATGACCTAGTCGGCTCAACCCGCGTCTCGGCACTACTTGTTTGCAAGCGTTCCGAATGATTCGTATTGTCCGCGCGGCCACCCGTTCCGCCTGCTCAGATGGCGATAGACCATCGGGAATGGCAAACAGGGGTTACTGGCAACGTTCCAGAGCTGCGAATGAGATTTACTCTCCTAACGTTCCATCTGGGGGCGGGGGGCGCAATACGAACAGTGGTAGCCAGCCTTTTCTTTCCTTTTTCCTTTTTTCCCACGACCTCTAACCTCGGACCTCGGTTGTGGGCTGAGCCACGGTTATGAGTTTGTCGACGACTCACGGCTTCTTTGTGCTCCTCTTTGCGTCTAGCTTGGGAGAGGTATTGCCTTCTGCTTGCTGCTTCCTTCGCCTCCTGGGGTTGTTGGAAGGGCCTGTTCAAGGCTTTCGGCCAATTTCATCTAGACTTCCCTTGTCTTTTTATTGGCGAAAGCCACGCTGTCGACAAACTCCTCGAGCTTTGGTAATCAATGTTTCATGGCGATATTGACGTTAGGTTGCTTTTTGACTGACCTCACCATTTGCTCCCACCCGCCTCTCATGTCCGCTGCAGCTGCAGCCTGATCGGGGTGGACGTTGAGGCGTGGCTCCGTGCCAGAATCCGACAGCTTCAGTGAGTCCCCGTTTTCACTCTCCATAGGAGCGACCTCTTTGGACGCTGGTTCGCCGCTCATTCATTGCGCTCCTTTAATCCGTCATGGGACATAGGGCGGAAACAGTTGCCCTCCAGCGGACTCTGTTTTGCGCGACAGCTCTCAGCTCCGACCAGGATCTCCCAGTTGTTGCCGCTTCTGCTAGTGGGGTTCTCCTCCACGTTGTTCTAGGTCTTCCGACTCGACGGGATCCTTGCGGATTCCAGTCGAGGGCCTGTTTGGCTAGATTTTCGTTTTCGCGTCGCAAGGTGTGGCCAACCCAATTCCATTTCCTTCGTCTGATTTGGTCGTCTATCCTTTCTTGGCCGGCACGGCGCCATAGTTCTTCGTTTGAAATTCTATCCTGCCAGCGGATATTTAGGATGCGACGCAGGCATCTGTTGATGAAGACTTGTAGGCGCCCTGTGATGATTTGGGTGACTTTCCTGGTTCGCCGCTACAGCCTGCTATACTTGGGAGAAGAGTTTTCTATTCAGCAGCCAGCTCAGCCGCTTTCCTCTGCTTCTCATAAATGGTTGTTAACATCTACGCCATTTATTTTGATACTTACCCCACTATCTGTCAAGGAGAGCCTTTGTTATGTGAAATACTCTCAGAGGTAAAACTTTTTGTACTATTCGCTGTTCTATGTAGATGGAGTACAATGATGCACTGAATGCTCTAGTCAGCAAAATAGTAGAGAGAAGGTAGAAAGAACTATCAAAGCCAACAGGCTGACATCGGTGATCAGGAGATTATTGTAATTGCAGTAAAGAAGAGAGTCGAGATTTAGTATCTGGGTGGGAAAAGTGGAGACAAGAGAGGCTTCGGGATCTTGTTGATAGGCTGTATGAGTTTTTGCTTCAGCGGAGGCTGCTGATATTTCTTACTGCAGGTGTCATATCCCCACTTTATCTTCCAGTGTGAAAAAGCGGGACCTAAAATCCTAAACCCAAAACTAAAATTATAAGTTGAATATCTCTGAAAGTGTAAAGGAAACCCGCATAGCTTCCTACGTGTGGTGACCAACGGTGAGCAGGAGCTGTAATGTCGTAAACCTAGGAAGTGCCCAGAGGAGTGCAGCAATAGAGACAACAGAGACCATGAAAACATACCACACCAACTTCGCCGATGTGCACTTGTACCTGCTCCCTCCCGACCTACCCATAAAAAACCTAACCTCATGCAGTGGCCTTAGACTGAGGGGTTCCAGGGTCTAGAACTGAAAACCCTACGGTTATAGCAGCATTTTCGGTTTGGGGATCAGCTTCATATCACCATCTGTATTAAGCACAGGACAGATGGCACACTTATGGGATGTCAAAGATGTTATCGCTCATCTATTGTATCCATCTATTAAAAAGTAAACAATGCTACAAACAAAAAACCACGTGCATTTTAATTTGACAAAATGCAATCCAATTTCATACCATCCTGCACCTGAAAGGATTTGTTTACTGTATAATTTCTGACAAAATCCTTTAATTAAAAAGTTGGCTTTTCTAATTACGTTGATTCTTTCAGATGCAGTAATTAAGCTCGGATTACAATGTGAAATACATTTAGGGGGAGAAGGGAGTAGTATTTTAAAAAGGGAGCGATATCGATATTGAATTTAATTATGGGCAATGTTATGGGGATCATTGTGGAGGCATCCAATTCAGTGATTGCTTTTACAATAGGAGAATTTGAATGAAAATATTTTGCATTATTTTACGTAAACAATCACAGAATGTTGAGAATGGGAAGGTGGGCGAATATCACAGACTTATTGCGACTCTCAGGAACAATGAAGCGTACAAACTTGAAATTTGGAAGGTAAGCATCTTTTATGACGTTGAAGTCGGTGGGAAACTCAACGCCTTAAGAGCGAGATATAAGGCAGGCAAAATCATTTTTTGTTTCTCTATTGAAAATAATTGCATACGAGTTTTACCGATTTCTGCAGTTCATCCCTTAATTGGTTGAAATAGGGTATGATATAAAATGTGCTACCCTGAACAGTTGTTTGCATGCTGATGAGTTAGAAGACTGTGTAAGGATTTAAGGTAGGGCTTAAGAGCAGTTAACTGGATTTTACCGTAAATGCAGCCCATTGTGGGACTTTCTGACTCTACTTTTGGGCATGTTACCTCACACAATCTAACCGATGGAAATTTTAAGCCCCCTACCGTATACATCCCCTATCTTGACCAGCCTTCTAGAGCTCATAACCAAGAAAAAATGTACCTACTATTATCAACAATAATAAACTAGTTGGGATGTGAGTTTGACGCCTTCGGTCCACACGATGAACTTCCCAGTATGATGAACATAGACGGAATGAACTGACTTCTTACAAAATAGTAATACATTAAACACAAGTGGGAAATTGACTAGTATCAGAACTGGTGTCGCGCTCTTCATTCAGTGTGGGCAACTTTTTCAGTTGAACAAAAAGGAGATAAGCCATGTGGTAAAGGTGCTGACTGGTCATTATCCTTTTGGCCCACACGCCGAAAGATTAGGATTTCCCCACAACGACTTATGTAGAAGTTGTAGTAATGAAGAAGAAGAAGAAACTGTCTCCCATCTTCTCTGTACATGTCCCGCCCTAGCAAGGAAAAGAAGGACCTTCCTTGGCTCACCTTTCCTTGATGGATTGAGCGAGTTGCAAAATTTTGGGGTTCCTAGACTCTGTCGCTTTATCAAAAGCTTAAAATGGCTTGAAATGGCCTGAACTTTGTCCCAACACTGGAATGGCATCACAATGGGCCCAATGGCGTGCCTAAGTGGGCTCCCTGGTGGGGGAAGCCATTTCAACCTAACCTAACCTAACCAATGAAAAAAACTTGTCAGACTTAGGTTAGGTTAGGTTAGATATGGCTGAGCTTTTGGTTCAAGCCCAAACACTTAGGCCAGAAGGATAGGCCCATTGTGATGCCATAGTGATCCCACTTTAAACTTGATGTTGAAATGTCGTTTCTTCGTTAAACCATCTCGAGGAAGTAATGAATCTTCTAAGTTGCGGGATCCCAAACTTCGAGATTTCCGCAAGGTTGCTTAGAAAGGGTTCACCAAATGTGGTTAACCTTATCCTGCTTAGGACCGGGCAGTGACAGAGGAGATGTAGTACACTCTCCGCTTCGTCCAGGTTCTTACAGCTTCTGCAGAAATCGTAGGTCTCAAGACCTAAACGGGTCGCATGCGTCCCTATCAGACAGTGTCCGGTCAACACTCCCACTATAACTGAGAGTTCTTGTCTCCCAAGGCTCAGTAATAAGGTGGTTCGCCTGAGATCATAGGAGGGCCAGGTTAATTTGGCCAAAGTGCATTTATTAAGATCCCTCCAATGCTTTTTCGCTTGTGTGATTGTGTGTTGCTTACATCGGAGTTTAAAGGAGGCCCAAGGCATATCAACCCTTTCTTTTTCCGGAAAGGAGCGTAGCGGTCGTGCCTCTCCTAGCCAGTTCGTCAGCTTTACAATTTCCCTCTATATTTCGGTGACCGGGCACCTATACGAGGAGGGTCCTGAACTGCTGAGCCATCTCGTTAAGAGATCTGCGACATTCAGAGGTAGTTCTAGAGCCGTTTGTGCAGGAGCGCAGGGCTTTCAGAGTTGCCTGACTATCTGAGAAGATGTAGACAGTCCGGTTCCCATCGCCTTGCTGGTTAATTTGCAGAACAGCTTCTTGTATGGCTAGAATCTCCGCTTAATATACACTGCAGTGATCGGGAAGTCGGAAGGAGACTTCAATCCCAAGTTCTGGGGAAAATACTCCTCCTCCCACTCGACCCTCCAGCTTAGAGCCATCAGTAAAAACGTTTATGGCATCCTGAAACCTGTGTGGTCTATTTATCCATTCACGACGTGAAGGGATGTGGACTCCGTAGTTCCTCGTGAAGGTAATTTCGGGAATGCAGAAGTCGGTTTTTGTGGGGATAGTAACTGAGTTCAGTACCTTCGTGTGCCCTCCCCTGATTCCAGTCCAGAAATCGGATTCAATCAGACTTGACTAAAAAATCAAATTTGTCGATAAATACTGAAAATTCCGGGATAAACCGCAATTTCCTGAAACTATAGGACGTAGAAATTCCCCGTCAAAAAGTGCTAATCCAAGGTTTGAAAAATTCATGATGTTTGTAAAGGGTAACGAAATTTTTGTTGTCGGATTTTGACAAGTGATGTTTTGTTGGAAGGCTATCGCTGTGCAGAATCCAAAAAAGATCACTTCGTTTAGAAAGGGGTTCATTCCATCGAGTTTATTAGATATTAGCAAAACTTATCTATTTAAAGCCTTTCTGACACTTATCTGAAGTTTTTCCATTTAAACAGGCCAGACCGAATCTTATGAAATTTTTTTCAGGGCATTTTTTCGTTAAATTTTTCTCTCGGCACCTCAAAGAAGTCTATATAGTTTTTGGTTCGCGCGGGATCGTGCAGGTACAAACATCACAAACGTCGTTTAAACAAAAAAACGGCTCGACCGAATTTTATGAAAAACTTTTCAGATTATAATTTCGCTAATACGCTACGATCGGCACCACACATTTTTGGCTTGCGTTCTATCGAGCATGTACAAAAATCACTTACGTCGTTTAAACATAGATACCGCTCGATCGAATTTTATGAAAATCTTTTCAAAGTGTACTTTCGGTAATACGCTACGATCAACACCTCAAAGAAGTCGGTATCATGGTATCATATTGGTTGGTTCGTGATATATCGTACAGGTACAAAAATCACTTACTTCGCTTAAACAAAAAAGGGGCTTGACCGAATTTTATGAAAATCTTTTCAGATCATATTTCGTTTACTTAGCTTCGAACGACACCTCAACGAAGTCGATATCATTTTTGGTTCGCGCGATATCGTGCAGGAAAAAATGACCACATAAGTACGCACACACACACACACAGGAAGTATGTGTGGAATTTTTTGCTTAAAATGTTCCTGGGACCTTGAAAGATGAAAATACGTTGAAATTTTCGATTTCGATTTTCGGACCGATTACAATAACTTCCTATACTGGGAAGTTAAAAAATGCTAATATCTCGATAACGTTGCTCGTAGAACATTTCTGATGAACATTTTAACGCTCACTAACACCCAAGACTGCAACCACACCCAAGTTAACAACTTTTAACGTTACTGGTCGACAACCCTCTTAGCTATACTATTAACTTTTACGTGAAAATGAAGTACATGATAAAGATTACTTCTTCTACTGAGTGAAATTGCAAAAACCTGGATTTTTTAATGCGCATATTCTTCTGCGGCTAGAAAACAAGACTTCTTTGACAAATTTATTAGAGTTAAAACCTAGAACCATTTATTGTTGAGACAATATGTGATTCACGCCACATATGGTCCATTCAGTTAGAATAACTCATCATGCATTCCATCATGGGTTTGGGGCTGTCTCCAGTGCCTTCTGTGGAGTAACTGTTAAGCTAACCTCAAATCTGAACTGTAACTGTTACTGTAAAGCTTACCTAAGCTCTAAACTCAAATCTGAAGATGTCTTCCAGAACGTAACTGCCTAATGCACCCTGTCCGGCAATTACACAGGAAGTGAAGGAATGGTTCGCTTTCGTTCGCCTCCCAGCAACTACGACAACAAACGTTGTGCGGTATATCCATCAGCTTAGCAACGTAGACCAATGTCTCGTGATGATCGCCGTAACTCGTGCAATATCTCATCAAGGTCTGATTTTTGTTCTATGTGGAGCATGTCGTCCTAGAGATAATGTAGGTCTCCAGCACGCTGCACATAGCGAACAATTAGGCACGCCACAGGCATGCACGCCCCCGCCACAGGCACGAACATGAAAATTTAATTCCTAACGCGTGTGTTGTTTTACCACGTAGTCCCCCAACTAAACAGTAACCAGGTCCAATGCTGCTTTACCTACTCAATCGAACGACAACCGTTCTACTGAGTAACTGAGTATGTTATTGGCACCCTTTATGGTGCATGCGAACGTGCATGCTAGGAGTGGGCGAGTTTTATTCCCAAGTAAAAATAAAACTCGCCCACACCTAGCTTGCACGCTCCTGCCACAGGCATACACTCTGTCACCACGTCATGAAGCTGACTTTAATCCCTTTTGGGGCATTAAAAAATTGTGTAGGATAAAGAAGACGGGCAATTATCTCTTCTTATTTTTACTCAAGCGTGCGGGCGTCGTGCGTGCTAGTGCGTAAATGCTGCATGCTGGGTGCGGGCGAGTTTCATTTTTACTCGGGGTGGCTGGTAGTAGTGAGCAAAAGCGTTTTGACTCCACTTGACTGTCAACAATTTTGGTCTCCGAGCCACGGAAAGTCACTCATTGCTTAATTCAACTGAAACGTCACTTTCTGCAGCTCAAACGACTTGCCGTGCTGTGATGACTCGACTTTCAGCACAGAGGCCTATAACCTAACCAGCAACATAGACTTGACGAATTGCCACCGTAAAAGGTGTTGCTGTGTGTGTTTCGAGTGGAAGCGAATCGTGCACAATGAGGTGATTCTTCCAGTTGATCAGACAATTGATTCTCAGCTCTACTGTAGTCAGATAGATTACCCCAGACAGCGCGGGAGCTTGATTTCGAAGTTTGATGCATTCACCATATAGCCCAGAGAAGAGATGTGCCGAACTGTGCTCTTAAATCATCGTCATCATTGGTCTTCCTTCTAACCTTCCCCTGTCGTTTTGAGACGCTTCTTCAAGCATTTGCTTTGCACGTTATATCCAACGTTGGTGTGACATATTGATGCTTTGGGTTAGGTCAGGTTCTTTGTATATTTGGTACAACTCGTCATTGTATCATCTTCTCTTCTCTTATCATGGTACGGTACGTCGCATCAGGTTTAGGCTTTTAATGCGGTTTAATGCATATTATAACCTTAAAAATCTATACAATGGTATTTATTTTCTTTCTTTCTTTAATTTGCTCGTTTCTGTCATTTTGGCATTACAATGGCACCTCGCCTCTTTTCAAGTATGACATTGTACCAGCTCAAAAGAAAAAAGAAAGCACCTCTAACATACTCATTTTATAATTGTGTCCTACCCAATGGGCTGGCATACACGGATCATAACGTCAAAAACCCGGTTTTTTAGTGTTGATATTACGAGCTGTGTATGCCAGCTCAACAATAGTCCAGACATAGCGATAGCACACTGTTTCAATCTCTGCAGAACTCCCTCAATGGAGAGTCAACGAATCGTACCTGGAAAATAGGTGAAACTTGTTATAAAGAAAGATTTTCGTCTTACCTTAGTGTAATTTCTGTATCTAAATAAGGTCAGAATAAAATCAGGTCATCTCCAACACCAGACCTAGATAAGCTGAAAATAACTAAAGCCCAAATTGAACTCCAGTTCCGATGAATCACATCCAAAATCGTTGCTATCGAAAAGTGCCTCCGCAGCACACGATCTCCAGCCAGAAGCATCACAGAAATTCACACTTTTAAAACGCGATACAAAAAAGATCTCCGAGTTCTTATCGCGAAACCTCCATTTGCTGCTGCCTTCGTCTTCATTATTTTAATATGGCGTCTGTTTCTTTTTATTTTTTGGGTTTCTTCGGTTGTTTTTAACACGAGCCTCGAGTCACTTAAGCCTTGAAAAGTTTACAGCGCCGCCTCTAGATCAGCGCCGCTGCACGTTGGTTACTTAATGGCCGAGCCACATGCATGGCTGGTGTTGTTTCTTTGTGTTGTGAAATTATTTATTGACCTCGGATACTGGAGACCTAGAGCTCAAAATTCTTATATCTCTAGGGTATCGTAGGTAGCGCGCTCAGCTCCAGCACAACATGCACACCATCAAGAAAAAAAACATTCAAATTGGTCACGTTCTCGTTGATGTTTTGATTTACGTCGGATTGGCACAAAAAAAAATATCATGCATTTTATTCGAAATTATTTACGAAAGAAATATGCCTTGAGATTCGACAGCAGTCGGCACTGCAGCCGTGTAATAACATATGGCTGGGGAGGGAATATCGAAGAGCACAGGATTTGAAAATTAAGGGGTTTGTGCCATTCAATTTGTTGACACAAGAACGCTTCTTAGATCAAAAGTAACACGACAAGATTTTCGACACACGAGGAATAATAGCTTCCTGCTGGCACGTGCCAAGTGATTCTATTAAGTTTTTTCCCTGGGAATGAACTTGAAGTCTAGAGATTCGATATGAAGGTCTTATTTATAATCCTAGGTTGATGGATCCGAAACGAAGGAAAGGAACTGCACAATTATTGCTTTGAAGATCAAACGCTTCTTTTGCCACTACGAGAATATGAAAATGAACTCTTCCAAAATGTGCTGATTTTGGGAGAACCTGTAGGGACATCGTCCTACTACTTCCGGTCTCACTTAGCCAAGGAAGCTTGTTACGAAAACATAGTCAATAGATAAGGTATAACGACAATAAATATGTAGAAAACGAATAAAACTATGTTTAAACAAAGCTGTATAGAAAAGTAGAAAACTTAATTAAATAAAGTTATCGAATTGAAGATCCGTGTGCGAATTAATCCAACAATTAAAACCTGTTTGGAAGCAAATTCCAATAAATGGTGACCCCGTTGGCGGAACATGGAATAAGAACATTCTGAGGAAGAACAAAGAACACAGGAAGTATTTTGGAGCAGTCGAAAAGGATTTTGAAAAGATTTTTTTAATTTTTGAAAAATATAGAAGATTATAAGTTAAGTGTTTAGTTTTAGTCAATTGATTTGACAACTAGCACTCCATATATCTTCTTCTCTTCTTTGGTCCGTTATCTGGCGGTCGAAGAGGCGACGTCCGCGCAACGGATACGCTGCTGTCGGTGCCGCTGGGTCTCTAACTATATTCACGATTCGTTTCCATTCTTGCCGGTTTTTGGCGACGCACAGTGGTCTGAAATCCCTAAAACCTGGACAAAAGTACCAAAACGAAAGTTTATATTTAGGGACTTTTTTCACGTGGGCAGGGGCGGCGCTTTCATAGGTGCGAATGGTGCACTTGCACCGGGCGCAATTTGTCGGGGGCGCAATATCAGAAATTAAGATTTAAAAGAAACTTTAAAAATAAATAAAAATAATTCTCACGGGTGCAAGCAATAACACATATTTAGGCAGTTTTTGTCCAGGTACTTTCTCATGCAAGAAAAAACCGGGAAATTTCCAGAGATTTTAGCTTCGAGATTCAAGAAATTTGGGAAAAAATCTCCCATTTACTTGGAGAGCTTTTTGAAAATTCTGTAAAAACTCACAGAAAGGAAAAATTGTTCCGATGGCTCTGTATTGTGTATTGCTCTTTACCGTTATTGATATAAACTTGAAGGCGCTGTTGCTGCACTTTTAAATTCTGTTTCAAGAATTGTTAAAAGAGGTAAATGAACGAAATAAGGAGAACAAAACTCGAGAACTCCTCTTTCCTCCTCGCTCTTTTTGTTTGTTGCGTTATACTACGGCTTCACCGCAGTTTAATCAGTGGTGTTGTGCTAATTTTTCTTTTACCGGAACGCGTATATATAATTATATAGACAGGGCCGATCCTGGGTAGGCGGCCGCTCTGTGCGGTCTCATGCCCCAAATTTACTCACATACATACTCAAATTCTTACACTATGGGTGGGAAATGTAAAAACTACAAAGATGGGAATTTCATCTACCAATACAGAAAAAAAAACGTTCCGGACTCCGGTTCACGGTTCGTTCCGGTTTTTGTTCCGGTTCGGGTTTGGTTCAAACCCTTGTTTATAATAATACCATAGACAAATAAAAGGAAAGATGTTCCATTTCACATAAGAAAAGTGTGCACTATCCTGATGAAAGAGCTTTCCTATTTCCTCTATTTAAGGGGGTCAACCTGTGTAAAAGCGGTATTTCGAACGCTTTTTTGGGAATTTTTATTAGGAGAAATAATTTGAATATTGGAATAAGTTTAATGTTATTTTAAAGGTTTATGTTTTTATTATAACTGTAAATTTTTCCAAAAGTGTAAACCGAAGGCTTATATTTATTGAGGCCATTGAAAGTGACGTCCTCAAAATAGAATACCGAAATTGCGTGCAAGATTCCGCTCGAACCACTCATCTGAAACACAAAAAGTAAAAAGGATTTTATTTGTGTTTCTGTTGTCGAGGTACTGACGTAGGATTTTGACGAAATTCAAAAAATTGAATAAATATTAAATATTTCATAAAAATTTAGCATTTTTTTGCTTTTTTTCCATAAAAAAAAGGCTGTAAAATAAACAAATAAAAAGATATCGAAAAACCCCTACGTGGGTACCTTCATTTATCTCTATTTATGAATTTCAAGTTGATCTGTTGAGTAGATAATCTTTAATCCTGCACGCAAATTTCAAAAACATGTACTACGTTTATAAGCGGAGTTTCACTCCTGGATCTTCAATCCAAAGTAAAACTCCCGATGCGTTTATAAGCAATGGGAGTGTAAATCCAAAATACTTTCTGGTTTGAGATGACAGCTCCAAGCACAAATTCAAAATCATAGCAAAGACAAATATAAACCCAATGTTTAATTTAATGTATTTAAAAATATCAATAAACAAAGAAAAAATCTATTGTTGCAAAATAAAACACCCAGCTTCTTTTTAACAAAGTTTTCCCCTTTGGAAAAAATTCTCACTCCCAGTCAGCGTTTATAAGCACAACATAAACCGGGATCGAAGTTTCACTCCAGCTTTTTCTTCGGGAGCGAAAATCCAAGTTCTGGATTTTCACTCCTGGTTTATAAGCGGTGTTTCACTCCGGATCGAAACTTCCATCCGGAGGGAAACTCCGCTTGTAAACGTAGTAATAGTTTCGAGAAAAACGCGTTCAAAGTTTGGAGACAACAGAACTTAGTATTCTAGACTCAGCGCCCTGTCACGTTTGAAATAAGTCGAATTCGGGAAAAAAATTTTGGGACATCATTCTTCACATCTTCAAGATACAAAAAAAGTAAAAAAAAAAAATTGTTCGAAAATTTTACACAGGTTGACCCCCTTAAGCTTCCTCCAAACGAAACCTGCCCCCGCTAAATCATTATTTTCGGTGGCACTGTCAAGAGACTTGAGTAAGTTTCATATTTGGAGAGAGTGAAACTAAATGAAAAGAAAAATGTTAGGGATGGATGGGAGCATGGGAGAATGGTCGAGTTGTTTGCGTTTGCGCTTTTTTTACAGGTTTTCTTATTTGGGTGTTTCCATAAAATTAGGGCGACTTTTGAAAGTTTTTTGTCTTCAAAATATTTAAGATGCTATTGCATTTCCTAATAGTGGATATAATGCGTGATTAATTTGTTTTGTCATACCTAAAGGGGCCAGTCACTTTATGTAGAATTTTATGAGAAATTTTGAGTTTTGCGAATTTAGGCATCTAGGGACTGACTGTTATGATTAACAATGGACGTTGGTGGGTTGAAACCTTAACTTTTACAGTTTTAGATAGGTGGGAGTATTCTGCGTAGATTGCTGCCTTATTATTGAAAATATCTAATAGGGTTACCAAAATACAGAGTAATATGTAAACTTCTACCAAAAAAGTTTCAAAAAGGCCCTAGCGGCTAAACCGTTATGATTCTCCTGCCCCCACCTATACGATTTTTTTTCGTATATCCAAGACCTATCCGCAGCCAGGCGTTTTGGCATTTTCACTGATACACCCTGTATAATTATAAGTGAACGTCAGCCCCTGACCACTCTCGTCAGTCCCTAGCAGCATTAACAGCTAGGGCCTGACGGTCTAGGGACTGACGATTCTGAGTAAAACTTTAAAAAAATACTGATCGACCACTATACTACGATATCTAACACTATCTACCGAACAAGGCCGATAAACCACTTGTAAATATTAATTAATTCATGTCAATTTCCTATTATTAAACTATAAAATTACTTGGCTAGGGACTGACGAAGTGACTGGATCAGCACTACTTGGCACAGCAAATCTCGCCTCTACACTTATTTACAAAATGACCGCTGCAAAAGGAATGCAGTCTGTAGATAATTTCATCTCTTTCTTTAAAATCAACTGAATTACATTCCCTCTACACCCATATAATACCGCGAAATTTTAAAATCCATTAATGGCTAGGGACTGATGATTAAAATTGAGGACACTAATTTCGACCTTAGGAAACACATTTATTGTTTTTTTTGAAATTGCAAAAAATGATGAAATTAGTTGTATTGTACTTTAATATTGAAAAATTGTAAAGAAAATTAAAGAATAAATTAAATTTTTTCCGAAATATGGATGCCCCCCAAACGCAAAATTTCGGTACACGGACATGGCTAGGGACTGACGTTTGGGGTCAATAAATATGATTTCAAGAGTATAGTGTATTATTATTTTAGACAAAATTTGAGGAATAAGTACAAAATATTTTGATTTGTTACTAAGCAATCTTAAAATAAACTAATATTAATTATATCAAGTGGGGAGTGCTGCGGACACAGAGTTGCCGGATTTTTGTGGAAACACCCATTTATGAAATATCGGCATACGTACATAATATAAGAATGTTTATATTTTGTTCTAGGAAAATTTTATTCATCATTTTTTTCATCATTGTGCTCCTTTAATCCCTCATGGGACATAGGGCGGAAACAGTTGCCCTCCAGCGGACTCTGTTTTGCGCGACAGCTCTCAGCTCCGACCAGGATCTCCCAGTTGTTGCGGCTTCTGCTAATAGGGATTTTTGTTTGAATGACAAAAATAAATTGCACATTTGGAGGCAGTTACAATTTTGTTTTTTCAGGTCAGACTTTTCGGTTTTTACTACTTTGCAAAAGTAAGTAAAATCGTTTGTTTTGTGTGAATTTTGATTTCGTTTTGATTTACAAAAAACATTTCCGCAATATGTTTTTATTTTTCAGATTGGGAAATGTTTAATTTTCGTAAAGAAAATTATTGCGTTTTGCAAGATTTCAGAGTAACAAATTTAAAAATATGAAGTGGAAATTATACTTTATGGTTATTAATGGATATTCTTAATTAATAGTGCAGCTCTCTCAGCAATAGGAAAGCTCTTTCATCAGGAAAGTGCACACTTTCCTTTTATTTGTCTATGATAATACATATAAAAATTCGTCAAAAATTAGAAAAAAAATCAGCAATTCTTTTTAATTTTTTTTCAATACGTCAGCCAATTCCCGTTATCAGAAATCATCTTTAGTTCCGGAACGCGTTCCGGTCCAAAAAGGAAGTACCGGAACGACGTTCCGGAGCGTTCCGGCTCGACAACACCACTGAGTTTAATAAAGTTCAATTCAATTCGCATAGGTGGCTTCACCGGCGGGCATGTTCAGTTCATGCAGAAGTTAAATATGCAAAAGCTCACTTCCAGATATTCCATTATTTCAGTTGATTACTCTTTTTGAGCGGGATTTTATCTCAATTTCATATTCTGTTGGGCGAATTCTGGCTTTATTTTTCCTGAGTTCAATATGTGAAAATGTATGAGAACTCAGGCAAAAATTTAAATTCAGTACAATAACTTGCTCGAACTTGCGCAGTTCCGGCCGGTGAAGCCGGGGTATTACTGTCTAACAAATTAATATGGCTAGTTTCACACGAGCCAACCAACAAAAGTTGACTATAATCGCCAATTATCTTTTGAAATTCGATGAAGAATCGCATCGGTTTTCACAAGAGCGGTCTTTTCCAAAAAACTATACGTTAAAATACTTTAGCTTGTTCTTGTTGCTTTTAATATCAATTCTTCCTTCTGCCATTTCTTTACCTTTCCTAGCAAAAGGGAGACAAAGAACAACAACAACCACCCAGCTGTCAAAAAGTTGATTCGATAATTCCGTGAAAGAATTCAGAGGCTTAGAAAATTTGTCCGCCCCCCTTGTCTTCGGCTACTCTCTTCTCCGCAAACGGCATTCTGAGTTTTGTTGGTTAGATGTTGTGACCCATGTGAGACCGGTTCTACACGTTCAACTTTTCATTCAACTTCAACACTTTCTTCTCTTTCGCTCGCATGCAATTATGAGGGGTAAGATTATTTTTTTCGTAAGTTGCATGCGAGCAAAAGAGAAAAAAGTGTTGAGGTTGAAAAAAAAATTTGAACGTGTAGAACCGGTCTTATACGCATTATTATGGTGCAAACTATGAAAATTATTTCGCCCATTCAGTGAGTGTTTGTGTCTTTTTCCATTGTCCTTCACTGCGTTCAAAAGTGAACAGCTTATGGGGCGCAATATGACATAGTGCACCGGGCGCAAATAACCCAAGCGCCGCCCCTGCACGTGGGTTAGGTATAGTGGCCCCCCAGGAGTAGTTTAGGGCCCTTGGTAAGAGGCAGATGTTCGAAATGTCTTTTGCATTCCATTTGGAAAGTGAGCATCAAACACGCTATACGCAGGGCGTTCTCTCGGAGCAAAAGCACGTGTTAGGTTTTCACGTGTAGATTTCAGTACGTTTACCAGTTTACTTTTGTGTAAAATGGATTCTTCTCCAGAAAGTAAGTACAATTATACTGTGTTATTGAAATGAACATAAATAAATAACTGTATTGTTTATTTTTGATCAAAAATGTAGTAAATTGTGGTGATTTGAATAACGATTCGGCTTATAAATTGATGGCTAAGTACAAACTTCCACCGACTTCCAATATAAAATACGCTTGTAATTGTTTATTAATCATCTCTGCAAAACATATAAAAAAATCAGCTGCTCCTGCTTGCTCCATGTCATTTTATCCACCACGGTATACTACATATTTGCCATATGCCATATGACTCCGAACACCCATTATTACATAATTTCATTCAATTCAGTTAATTATGAACAAGGTTGGTCGCCATGTTGGATGCTCCATTTTGTTTTTTTTTTTAAATCTGATAACGGATTCTTATTCAGTGTCCCTGAAAAGCCCCATATACCGATTTTTATCAAATTTGCTTAATTTGTCATAAAGTTGGTCGCCATATTGGATCCGCCATTTTGTTTTTGTAAAATCTGATAACGGATTCTTACTCAGCGACCGCGAAAACCCCCATATACCGATTTTCATAAAAAAATAATTTGTCTTACGGTATTAAATTAATTTTGTCCAGGTTTTAGGGATTTCAGACCACTGTGCGACGTCTTGAGCCTCGTTGACCGATAATCGTTGATTCTTTAGGTCGCCCTAGATAATTTTTAGTTAGGTTTTCTTGGGTGCCGATCACTGAATTCTCCAGCCTATTGGACGGTTTACGTGGCAATCAGTCATCATCCATTTGGCATACCAAATCTTCTTCGATCAGTGTCTGTTGATCGCATCTTTGTCTAACTGCCTCATTTCTAAGGTGATCGCGAAATGAGACACCGAGGATCTGCCTCTAGCATCGCGTTTCCTCGTCTACGTTTTAGATCCAGAAAGGAGAATCGGAAGGATCAACGTTCGGTAAAGGCGTACTTTCGTTTTGATGGCAATATTTGTTCGTTTCCATGTGCACCACTTGAGCGAGGCGAATGTTGCTGTTTTCTACAGCCCGATGCGGCTGTAAATGTCGATGCCACTTTCTTTTCCTCAACCAAAGTTCCGCTTTATATCGGAACCTGTTCGATTTGGGTTCCATCGAGGTTGACAATGGGCGTCGATCCATCCGTTGTAAGCACTTTGTTCTTTTCCGCATTGATTTTTAACTAGTATGACTGGGCGATGCGGAAAATATCGTATAAGATGTGCGTTGCTTCGGCATCTGTGTCAGCGAAGACGGCCGGCGCTATGATCGGCAAACATCAAGTCGGTGGTTGTTGTATCGAACTCCGCAGCGCACATCGAATGCTTCACGCGTAATGGCGTCGATCACAACGTTGAAGAGAAATGAAAGACGTCTCCCTGTCGGACAACCGTTTGAATGGGCAACTCCTCGGATGTAATTTCGAATACGAACGCTGCTAGTTGAAACATCGTACGACGCTTGGATAAACTATACATTCTACATACAAAGTAAGGTAATAATTGTATATTTTCAAATATTATAATTTCATCTGCCCTTTGCTGCCCCAGGTGAGTTATTAAGCCTTTTGTCGCCTCAGCACCTTGCCTCTACGAAACAGGTGATTAAACTAAACTCCGAAGAAGCAGTGTGCAATACCTAGAATACCAAACAGCTGATAGTCACAACAATAACTTCTTTTCTAAATTTTGACCAGTCATAAGTTTGATGACAAGCACAAGTCTCATAAGCTTGTGACTTATGACTGGTCACAATTTAGAATAGGGGGTTAGTATAGCTTTTAGCTTGGTGCCTTAGCATCCCCATTCTCTACAAAGTTTCTTTTGCCCGACACTTCAATGCTCACCCATGCCCTCAAGTGTTCCACATACTCAAAGGGCAGAGTTTTCTTTAGGCCTATGTACTACTTATTGTTGCACAAATATGCGAATCACTAAATTAATATTGGATGGCGCTAAAAATGTATTTCTGTTCTTTATTCTTTCCGACAACCTATGCTTCAATCAGACCAATAAAGTCCGGTAGGACGATGTCCAATTTTTTTTACCCGTACGGAAGCGGCTACTCCTAATTGTAGAACTCTTATGAAACATACCGTCAACTTCAAGCAGTTTATTCTTGGTCTGTCTCACAACGTGGTAATATAATTGCTAGAGCGTAAAGGATGTCAGAGCACTGGTTCACTTGGTCACTACATACTGCGTTCTAGCATCTAGAGAGCAACGGATTAGGAAGTCGTGTTCGTAGGCTGATAAATTTTTGGACATTCTCCAACTCCAGTGATACCTCCTGAGTCAAGAACCGCGAGAGGTCCGACATTTCAACTCTCGAGTCAGTTTTTCAAGCAGCCTGAGAAAAAAGTGCATCATTATGTTCCACAGTAGAGGTGGTACAACTCCGCCTTGTGGCATACTTTTTCACCCTTACTCGAAACTTGCAGAACTGCTAGCTCGATACGAATGCTAGGTTCTACTGAATGGCCCATTCTACATTAGTATTCATTTAGCATTCAGCTATCTCCGTGGAAAAACAAGAAAGTCACTCGCTATGAGAAAAATGTAGACCTAGATTAACTTGTAAAACCGGTTGCTGACGGTATTCTAGTGCAAATTGCGCCAATGGCTATGCCTTCCGCATAGTGCTCTCCTCTGTTGGGACTACCAGAACAGACGCGAGGCTGAATTTACTGGTCTAACAGAATTTCCTTCATCTAGTTTGGGGAGGAGCACCATCTTGGATTCCTTCGAAACCGTTGTTATGTGTCTTGTTACTAAACACCAGTGTCTTCAGTTACTAAACACCAATACCCCTTCACCTACTTTTCAGGATCATCTCAGTCTCATCTACATCAACCATCGTTCCGATTCGATCGTTCCCAGTAAGTTTCCCTTAAGGTTTAATGGGTTTACTTTAATTTCTGCGTAATCTCTTCCGTTTCATCCGACTTTGGACACTGATCCGAATCCGAACTTGGAAGATCATTTTCTAAATTATGCTGACCTGCGATATGCTCTCCCTTTTCGAGCAGAAGTTCCAACAGGACTTTCGCTTTCATCCTTGTTTTCATTTGTTATTTCTTGAGCTTATCATTCTCCCAGGCAATAGGATACTTCTCTTAATATTGCCTGGTTGAAGAAACTTATAAGGTCCTTCTTTAGCTCCTACAGTTCCGCACATGGCCAAGGTGTGAGATCGGCTGCTGGTCCTCATTGGTCCTCATGCGGCTGCTGTAGCAAGCAACATCTATGATTTTTCTTCGTCTACCATTAACGAAGGTCGGTACAGTTTATCTGTCCTAAATAGCCAGATTGTTCCAAACTCTAAATTCGAATGTACGAGTATATAGTGCCGAACCTCCCGGGTAAGGCTCTGATTTTAGGTTTGTAGATTCACAATTGCGCCCCACACTACACGTCTTGTTATTTAGATGACGAAATATTAACAGGAGATAGATTGTTCTAACGAAAATGGAATTTACTTGTGTTTAAGAAATTGGCTTCACTTCATTCGATGATCGTTTAAGTCTCGAATATCCAAGCTTCGGTTTCATTGTATAATCTAAAGTGGTTAAGCAGGGCCTCACAAAATCCGCCTTCTCCCGAACTTCCATTTCCACAACTGGTTTCTTTCAGGATCTCGTCGAAACAATTCTATTTAGATTTAAGCATGGTAAAGTAATGTTGGTAATAACTCAAAACCCGCTCTTACCTGATGCTTCGGCATTTCTCCCGGCATACAACAAAACAAGGCCCCAGCAGCACAATACCTGAAAATATGTTTTCATTTAAGTTAACAAAAGATTTTAAAGTTAATCATTACACCTCAACACGTCGCACGGTTTACATACAAAACTGACCTGACCCGCGTAATTACCTTAAATTCATTCATGACCCCGAGAACGCCTCAAACAAATCAAGCAGCCAGCGCCTCCACCCTTGTCCTCCCTCATTTTAGTAGCGCCCTAATTAATGTCGCACTTTCATTGTGCTACCCCGTCCCTCTCTCTCTCTCTCTCACTCGCGCGGGCGTCCATTTACCATTGCCACCCACCAACAATGAATTATTATAACAGGAGAGCATCAGGATGGGAGAGAAGGACGAAAGGGGTGGTCGCCAGTGTTTCTGTGTTTTGCGGCAGCACCCTCCTGCATCCTCCCCCGCGCGTTTCATGCTCTCTCATACACAAACACAGACACAGCATTCCCGTTCACAAAGTGTTTTCCCGCAAACTCAAGCAAACTTAGCGCGACACTGACGCTAAGGATATGGCGCTGATATAGTGGTATGGTGGCGTCATTCCATCTCCGCCCTTGTTGGCTTTCCAGTTTGGATGTTTTGTGCTGGTGTTGGTGCGCCTGCTGATATCCTAAAAGCCCCAATATGTACTGACACACAATACATAAACAAAATTAAACAGCTCAAGCGGGAAGTATTTTCCGAAGGACAAAATGTTATTAGCGCGCACGTGTTGTCAGCTGCACGTTTTATGGCGGCAAAAATTTTTATGACCGGGCTGAAGGGAGACAAGTCACAAGATATGGCAGCGAAGGAAGTCTCACAAAGGCGGCATATCGGGATCCTGTGCATGTGGGTGGTGTCACACACGATGATTTGGCTGTAAGCCCTTAGGATGTAGTGGAATGCCTACCGCCGGAGGATCCTTACGTGCACAGGCGAAATGCCTTAGATTTCAGATTGCGCGTTGGGGTTTCGCCTGTGTGCCTTCGCCTCTATTTAGACCTGACCATGCGACGAAGGGTGCACAGCCAGCGCTAGCGAGGGTGGATTTCCGCTTTGCTTTCTCCCTTTGCCTGCTGCTTTCCTTCTACCGTTTTAGTGGTTTTTAAGTGACATTCGAGGATTTCCATGATCTTTTACGGTCGTTATAAAATGACTATCTCAGGGGTGTCGTAAAATTGGGCTCAACTATGCTTATACATGTACACACAGGGATAACGATGTGGTGTGCTATACTGCAGGTAATTCCAAAGAAATAATAAATGGCAAGCAATTAGGTAATTAAAAAGTAACGAGTTACAATGAATTGTTCGAATAATGTTAAGGTATGCTACACGGCTTATGTCGTCGATAGGTGTGTCGTTTAGAAGCTGGTTGGTACCTTTTTTGGGGTATGGCAGGTAGAGTCGTAAAAAATTGTGATTGAGAGAGTTTTCTTCTAGGAGAGTGAGAAAGGATTTAATCTTAGGCAATCTTACAACCATTTTGTTTTCCGAAGAGGATATTTTGCTATTGGAATTATAAATCATGTCTTTTACTCATTCATTTCATTTTTTTGTACAGACCAGACTACAGAGATACGCCCCTTTGTACTGTCATCTATCTATCTATAAAGTGGCGATATAGTTCTTGAAGGACTCGAAACTCTACAAGTCTCTTCTCCCAGTCATCTCAACGTTTTGCTAGTTTTCTCCAGTTTTTTATTCGAATTGCCTTCAAAGCATTCGTCGATTCGCCCTGTATTCCTCAATCGAGTCACAATATTGTCCACAGAGCGGGTTTTTGAGTTTCGGTTATAGCGAGAAGTCAGACGGAGCTAAATCAGGAGAAAAGGGTAAATGAGTCGAATTAGTTTTGAATAACCAATGGAGTGTCATCATTATCAGGCGCTCTATAGCTTATTGTTATCCTTGGCATTCTCCAGCGTTCGCCTCCTTGATTGTCGATGTTTGGCCCATAGTTGCCAGTTGCAATTTTCCGTTTTCCTGTCCTGTTCGACATTACTATGGGGGTCTTCTCCCAATAGAAAAATTAACAACACTTGATGTTTATTTTTAACTGCTTCAGGCTGGTCGTCCATTGGAAGCGTATTCGAGCGGCTACGCGCTTCGGCTACATGAGCGGCTACACGCGGCTATGCGCGACAGATCCAACATAAAGACTTTCATACAAACATCGTCCACTGCAAGCGGCTTTGAGCGGGCGGCTATAGGCGTATTCGAGCGTGCCGCGCGAATCCAAATTAAGGCTGGTCGTCCACTGGAAGCGTATTCGAGCGGCTTCGCGCTACGGCCATACATATGAGCGGCTACAAGCGGCTCATTTGTATGGCCGAAGCGCGAAGCCGCTCGAATACGCTTCCAGTGGACGACCAGCCAGGATCGGTCGCGCGTAGCCGCTCGAATCAGGAAATAATTTTCTCCAAATAGTACAGGAAAAATTGTAAAAATAGCGGAAATGATTGGGTACATGCTGAAAATTAGCACAGAGCTTCCTTTTAGGGTTCTCAATAAGGGGTTATAAAGTCTACCGATTTTCTAGCCCGGGATTTTTTAGGGTGTTTTAGGGTCAATATATCAGTTTTTTGCAAATACATCTGAAACCGTAAGAACTACAATAAAATAATGTTCACAAAGTTTGTAGATCATGCGATTCTCTACTAAAATAGTTATTATACATTTTCCTGTACGAATTGCCATTCAAGATATATCACCGTTTTAAAGATATAAATTACTCATATGTACTCATTCACGACTTGTATAGGTTATCAGACGTTCAAGTTGGACTACGTTGTTAATTTTTTTAGGAATGATTCCTGGATGTATTTGGAGAAAATATTGTTCTAGAGAGGGGGTTAACCACTGAAATACAGGGGGTTTACGAAAAAAAGTATTTTGTTTTAATTTATTTAGAGTTGAATAACTAGTTTACTAATTATCGTAAAGCAATATACTACTTAGACTCATCTTTTAGGTGAATGCGTATTCTTTTATTTGATATAAATAACAGGAACTTGAGTGACTCCATTTAGAACATATGTATGTAGGTTGGCAGAATGAGCAAAATGCTAAAAAACGAATAAAATTGTGATTTTGTATTATAACCCCTTATTGAGAACCCTAAATGGAAGCTCTGTGCCAATTTACAACCTGTACCCAATAATTTCCGCTATTCCGCTGAGCAGCATGAAAAGCTTGCAGTGGACGACCAATGTAGCGTGTAGCCGCATATCTTAAAGCCGCTTGTAGCCGCCTGTAGCCGCTCATATAGCCTAAGCGCGTAGCCGCTCGAATACGCTTCCAGTGGACGACCAGCCTCATTTTAACTTATTTTTTATAGGCTGGTTAATAACTTATATTATATTTTATAGTATATGTACATATGTATATCTCTTATATTATATTTTACAGTATATCGCTTCTTGATATTTATTGGTTTTTATTAGGGTTTTATTATTGTTTTTATTTTTAAACTCGAAACTTAAAAACTCGTCTTATTTTTATTTTTAAACGTCAAGACTCTTTTATTATCACAACCAATTAATTTATTTGTTGTTTTTAATTCCTTTAATATTACTTGATGCAAGTTGGCTCTGCTTTTGTGCAAAGTCTTTTGCAGTCAAGTAATTGGGAAGTAGTAGGACGATGTCCCTACATTACCAATTCATCGGTGTCTGTTTGTTTTAATCATTTTGGCAATGTTTGTAATTTTACTGCTTTCATTCTTCTAAACATGCCTTATGGCCCATTTTACACTATGAAACACGAAACGAAACAAAGTTTCCTACATCCGCTGAGTTCCCTCAAAAATTTCATCGGTGGCTACACAGATAAACTCTAGCAGCAAATAATGCATCAAAATTTGTTACTCTTTTGTCTTTTATAGTTTTCGTATATTCACCCACTCATCCTCGTCAGTCGTTTTGTTGTGGAAACTCGAGCTGGCATTTTTGTTTTAACTTTCTTTGTTTTTTGTTCTTCCCTATGAAAGGTGAAACCCGAGAAATCAGGGGAACAAAAGCAATAATCCTGAAGATGAAAAACTGTTTCCTGCGAAGTTGCTTCAAAAGTTTCATGGCATTGTTTCGTGTTGCCTCAAAAACTCTCACCACCCCCCCCCCCCCCCCCCTCAACCCTAAAACTTGCCGGGAACTTTTTGTTTCGTGTTTCATCGAAATTAGGTGGAGTTTAAATGAATGATTCTTGAGTGGGTTTATATCAACATCAAAAGAGTTAAGCTCAGAGGTGTGAATACCAAGTGCTGAAAACGAAGATCAAACCAAATTTGACTGAGCGTGATCATTTTTTTTCTCTTGTGTGAGGTATTGGGTCCAAAGGTACTGTGGCCATTCATTTGGCCTATTGTGCTACACCCCTATACCTCATAGTTTTAGGCCAAACATTTTGAACAATTTCAGCAGTCTGCTAGTGGCCTGTCGCTTAGACTTAAGTATTCGAGCAGGGACTCCACGAACAAAGAAACCCTGCTCTTCGCTATTGCGGGGCACTCACAGAGAACGTGGAGATCAGACTCATCCTCTTCCAGGCAAAGCTTGCATGTGGGGTCCTCCCGCCCTTCCTGTCCTCTATAAGTGGTAATTTAGGGCACTGTGTCCGGTAATCAACCCAACAAGTGTCCTGACATCATTTCTACTGCGCTCTAACACTTCCTTGGCCGTCTTAGTATGGACCGATGAATGCTATGTCAGAGACCAGGACATCCGCACTTTTTTTGCCTTTGAAGCCCTGTTGACCCGGGACCCAGACAAGGGTAACTTGATTGAGAACGTCCAGTTTCCAGGGCACGTTGGCAGTCCCAAACTAATTTCGACTTGGTCTTACGGGACCTATCGCCCCAATTGCCGCTTGGTTATCAGAGAAGATAAAGATCCATAGGCCCTTATTAAGTTCTCATGAGTGCATGCCAGTATTCTCCGTTGTCTTCAATGCAAAAGACGAGAGACTTATCAGCATTAACGATTTAGCCGAGGAGTAATCCGAAAGCCCTGGCTTAGGTTTAAATGTTATGTCGACGTTCCTCCAGACAGATCGGAAAGAAGCCCTGAATATTTTGCATAATAAGGGAGTGACAGTCATCCTGTAGCAGAATGGGATGTTTTGTTGGGAAGGAAGTTCCAAATGTGGGGCTCGGCAGTGCTCTGTGGAGCTCCCCAATTTCGCTGCGTCCTTCCTTGCCTTGGCCCTCCTCCTCTTGGCAGCACCAGATTTTTTCCTGCTAGGTTGCGCGGTCATACTGACAACGTTGGCACAAGCTGCCTAGGGCACTGTTGTTGATTGGGAAGCAGAGGCTTCTGTGCTGGACGAGGTACCTCCAAGGAGATCTCTCTCCAGCTCTGAGCTGATGCTTATTGCATCAGACCCACAACCTCCTTCTTCGCCTGATTATTTAAATTTTTGGTCTATAAAAGTCCCACGAGTATGGCAGGAAAGAGAAGATCCATCCTGACAGAGCTTCCATATGAGGATAAGGCTATATACAAGTGGGTACGCCCAGTGCCCAGAGGAGATCGTTTGGGGTAGTGCAGTACTACCCACTGCCATGCAGACCTCGATACGATGACATTTACATCTTGGCTTGGTAGACAGTATTAGCTGCTAGAAAAAGCTTATCCATCACCGAAACGCTATGCTAAAGAGCCAGGCACAGGAGATTGGAGTACCAGGAGGTGTTTGTAGTCGCATGCAGTTATGGAGCGTGTAGGCAGCATGCGTAGCTTCTCATCTGCCAACGTACGAAAATCAAAAAGATGATTGAACGCGTAGTTTCAATGGAATAACAATGAATAAAAGCGAACGTGAGAAGTTAACTCGGCAAATAAGAATCATGGACGTGAGTATAATGATGTCACGCTGGTCCAACTTAAATTGCGAGTCGGTATTTTACCCACCTGGAATTTTCCGGGTGGGTACTACTACTGTGCAGTCGAAAGTCAAAGTTGCATATTGTAACCGGTGGTAGCCAATATCATAACGAACAACCTCTATTTTTTTCGATTTTTTCGGACCTACACATGCCGCGATATACGCATCTATATTTAGAAAGAACGACCAAAATGGTAAATTTTTGACATAATGGCCGATAACTTACGTAGCGGCGGTTGCTAGAGGTAGAAAATGTCCATTTCGTATAGTATTCAATGTAACTAACATGTTCCAAAAAAAAAATTTTACTCTCGAGACAATTCCTTATGTTTTGCTCATCTGACTCCACTAAAATACCTAATTTTATAAAAAGAAAAATATTTTTATATTAAAACTTCCTAATTTAAAGTGAACATTTATGTATGTATAACCTGAATACATACGACCTCCAACTTTAATACTAACGACAAAAAAAAATTCTAGTGAAACTCCTGCAAAGTCTATGATAAATGATAAATGCCAGGTAGATATCCAGCCTTGTCGCTAAATAGGCACATGTGTGACTGGTAAACAACTAAATTTGGGGTGTGTGTTTTCAGGTATCACCAAAATGTGTCATGCCTGGGTATATTTTAAAATATCCGTGTATTAAATGTGGTTTTATGAACACACGTGTACCTGAATATCTCCCTTCAACGTGTATTATGGATTTTTAGTATCTTTTCGCTATTTATTTTCCATAAAAACAGGAGTAGGTTTCACTCACACCTTGTTTTTTTGTTGGTGGAAGTTTTAAGTAAATTGTTCAGGAAATTCGGAGAAGGATATTGGAAATTGTTTTGGTTATATTTAGAGAGACACTATTGAAATGGGTTGCTGTGAATTTTTGAACAGTTGTTTCGTGATATTCTTTTGTTATTAGGTGTTTTTTTAGTTTGATACTATAAATTCACCGATAGCCTAAGGATTGACAGATTACCAAACCAGAGGTTCGGTGGTTCGATTCTACGCTGCACCACGGTCCACCACGGGCCTTGCTTGTCAAATTCGTTCTGCTACTACAACCATGTATACTTTAAAACAGCGGTTTCCAAAGTGGGGGCGCAACCCCCAAGAGGGGCGCCTATAGCTTAAAAAGGGATTATTAAAGATTGTGTGTTTTTGTCATTCAGTACTATTTTAGTGTCTATTTTAGAGTCTACTCACATCGAAAAAACTTGTTTAGCGTAGGGTTGTAGCGCTTTACATTGAAAACAATCGTTCAATTGTGAAGACTATGCGCAACGCCGGCCCTAGGGTAGAGCGGGTAGATCGGTCGCTCTAGGCGCCAGGTGGTAAGGGGCGCCAAAATGAATGCGAAAAACAATTTCGAGCAAAAAATCAAATTTTGATGGGACATTTGAGGGCGTTGTTTGTATCTAGCCAAGTCTATGTACTCATAAATATGACACGAACACGGCACAAGCAGGAAAGGGGTCGTCCATAAATTACGTGAGGCGTTTAGGGGAGGGAGGGGGTCGAGCCGAATCTCACCAAATCTCACGTGGGGGAGAGGGGGGGTCTCGGAAAATATCACGTAATTTTTTTTGTTTTAAAGAAACAGTGTAAAATGCCGAGAAAACTGGGTTAAATTAAGTCAAACATGTTTCTCCACTAAAGACCTCCATTCACTTACAGGCCGCCGGTAGGCAGTGGCCTGTCAGACCAGGTCGACCAGCACGACTATGCTTGACTCAGTCTAACTGAGGGATGATACTTCAGATACCCGCCAGACAGGCCGTGGCATGCAGATGAAATCATGATTCTCTACAGACACACAGTTGAAAACGATGTTCATGGTCTCAACGAAAGCTTCAAGGCAAACGCGAGTGTGGATGGTTTTCACGCTTAGCTCGCGCCTTGCTTTCTGTTACGAGTGTATACACCGTGAATTCTTCCCCTCAATTCACGGCTCGAGAGTGAATAGAAGCTCAGATCTTCAGGCCCGAACTGACGATAAATCCGATTTTTGTCAGCTTTCTTGAGCTGTAGGCATTCTTGAACTTCAGGCCATACAGTTGGCGGCCGGTGATTGTATGGTAATACTTGGCCTCAAGGCTAAAACTTTCAGGCCACGGCCTGCCGGCAAACTGTGTGTAAATTGGGCCCTTAAGATGTGGGTAAGGTAGGACACCCAAAAAAATTACTCGATTGTTTAGCCTCTAAAGGCTAGTCAAACGCGCGACTCGTCGAATGCTGCAGAGTACGACCCAAGCAATACTGAACCGCGAAAAGGCCATTAGAATTTAGTGCTACAAGAAAGCACATGCCGAATTTTAGCGTAATGAAGTGTTGGGTGAGTGCTCACGTTTTGGTAGTTGTGTTTCCACCACAAGCAGAAAAGCGAGGAAGGGAAATCTTGTACCCAAACCCCCCCATTCACACAGATGAACTTTTTACACACCTTTCGCTAGATTTCACTACGGTTTCGTACACGGATTTTATACGCGAGGGCCTTTCCTGCAGTTCTACATTCAAACTCTGTGGTTACGACCGTAATTTTGTATTTTTAATGTAAATACTATGGATTTTATAAAATTTGAAAAATCTCAAGTGAGATTAGGGGGGGGGGGGGTCGGGACAAATCTCACGATATCTCACCAAGGGGGGAGGGGGGATCGAAAAATCGCGAAAATCACCTCACGTAATTTATGGACGACCCCAAACACTGACTCCAAGATCGACCGAACATGGCTTTAGGCCACATCCTGCTCGAGATCCATGGAGCAGACTGAATACGGCGGATCTAAACTCGATAAAAACTGCAATCCTTATGTGTAAACAATCGTGCTGAAGTTATGAATGGTACCGCGTGAATGTACTACTAACGTTGGACTTTGGGTATCAGGGGAACTTCGGTTGGAATTAGCCTTCCAATGGTGATACCCAGCTCTGCCATGGGCGTCCGTCCTTCCTCGTCCAGCTCTTGGATCAATATAAAATTACCTTAAAAAACCTTTTGAAGATGGAGCACTTCTAATGCTCCAAACATTTCTGGGGCTCTCATAGCTGCCAAAAGAACGACCTACAAAGCCAGTTAGATATTTTTGGATCCATGCAATAAGGTGTTGAATATGGTCCCAGTGAAGGAGAGTTTTCGGTATTCTTCTTTAGGGAGGGCACTCTGAGCACGTAAACCCAGGGAAGGAATACGTTGAGATCACTCCTTCATTGGGAGATTTCCTTAGATCTCTTGCGGAAGTAAGGGCACCTAATCGGAGAGACGACTCGCAAAAACGACCGCGCAAAAACGAAGACCGGGTGGTGAAGTCCGAAAACGTGTTATGCGATATCTGGAAGCTGGCTACTCCCGTGGAAGAAAGGCATACCGATTTTCTTAATAAGAAGATGGTTAGATCATCTGGATGTTCCCTAGGGCATAATAGCCCGGAGAAAAAGGCGAAGGCTTTGGCCATACGGTTTGCAAAGCCTTCAGAAAAATCGGACGCACCCATAATGAAGTCTAGAACGACTCCAAAGCCGACCTTCTGTCAAATAGCGGAAAGTGTTAGAATTGGCGTTCTTGCGACTAACAATCCGGAGACTCTACTGCCCACGAAATAACTAGTTACCGTGCAAGAAAGTCTTTTCGAGGCGGTAGTCGAATTGGCTCAAGGCTCAGAACAGCCCATGTCAGTAGGTGTCGGCGGCCCTCTATGATGGGCCACCTTAAGCCTTGGAAGGAGCAAGCCTTGTTGCTGTAGACGGGGACAAGCTGCTGCGCAGCCTTTTTGTAATCGGGTACTTTGCGGCAGCAACAGAAAACCCCACTGGCATCATGTTGAAAGGATAGGGGTTCAAAAGAATACCCTAAGGGTGTAGGAGTGGAGAATACTCCACAAAGTGCACCGCATAAAATTCACTGAGATGACGTTGTCAGAATGGAGAACACTGCAATTTTGGGCTGATGACAGGGGAAGCCTCTTTTAACGAGAAGGTGACCCTCTCCACCATCTCAACCTTACTAGCTGGGGCAAGCCCTAATGCCCAACCATGCGATCCAAATAGCCTCCAAAGAAGGTGGTACTGTTGGCGAAACGTCGGGGAAGCAGCTCTGAGGAAACATACTTCCTCTATTGCCGCTACAGGCGGAACTGTGACCCTAAAACCACCATCGAAATCCTTATGGGCTCCAAAAAAAGTTTTATCTAGGACAACTGGAAATATAATTTATGTCAAATGAAAACGTTGAACAAAGGGCGCCCAAAGACAATCTCGCTCCACCTGCGTGGTTATCGTAAAAATATGTGCCTTCAGACAACACAATTCGTAGTCTTTTGAGTCGCTGAAGCGGAAATAGAGAGTGTTACCGATAATCCAAATGTTATATAGCCGCCGATCTCAGGATTTTAACGTGAGTGCCACGATTCTAAAGAGGATAATGAAGTAAGATCTTCATCTCTTCCCAAACAAAGTGCAATTTACTTAATGATTGTTGCCTAAAAAGGCCGTCGCAAGAATGATCGATGCCGAGATTTTTGGGACAAAATTTTGTTGACGAACAAAGCTTATTGTACACTCTTTGGCGGAGTCAATAAACAAAACTGTCGACAAAGTACCCTCACGTCATGCACGAAACACCACTGCACGACAAGAAAATCACTGTTTGGGTCGAAGTGTGCTAAAAAAAAATCAACTCGAGAAACCGAAAACAGGTGAAAAGGGTATGTCGCACCTTTTTTCAAAAAGACGGTGCACCTTGCCACACTGCAGCCATTACGATGAAGTTCTTGCAAAAGTAAAGTTTATGCCAGCAGGCCGAAGAACATGCGAGCCGAAGTAGATGCTAAAACTCCCAAAAACAGTCGCTTTTTGCTCATCGAATGAAGGCCATTTAATCGACATTGTATTCAGAAACTGATTTAAAATAAATGGTAGAGAATATCCTAAATAAATCTTGCTCATTTGTAAAAATCGGCTAAAAAATGCCGGAGTTATTCAATGTTGAAATACCGAAGGTCTAGATGGCGCACCTCACAGAGTATGCAAATTTACTTATTTTATTAGGGACGGGAAAGAGTTTTCTGTGTACCAGCGGGGCTGCAGTATCATAAAGTTTGGAAACCACTGTTTTAAAAAATTTGAGCCATTTTGAACGTTCAATTTAAAAAAAAAAATCGGTTCAATTGTGAAGACTATGCGTGCTTATCGTCAAAATATGGTAGAAATTCGTCGCCTTCAGTCAACACAATACGTCGTTCGATGAAGAATTTCTTTTAGTACGGGTCTGTAGCCACTCGCCAGCATCCCATTCGATGGCGTTCGCAACACTCCAATGAAGTTGTTGGATCGGTGATGTGATAGAGAGTGTTGCCAATAATCCAAATGTGTTGTATCGCCGCCGATCTCAGGAGCTAAAGATGAGTGGAACGACTCTAAAGAGGATTATGAAACAAGATCGTCAACTGTTCCCAAACAAAGTGCAAACTCAATGATTGTTGCCAACGGACAAGTCGCGTCGTTTGTAATATAGAAATGCCGAAGCTTGAATAATCGATGGCGAGCCAAATTTTTGCGACAAAATTTTGATGACGCACGAAACTCATTTTACACTTTCTGCCGCAGTCAATAAACCAAACTGTCGACAGAGAACCCATACGTCATTCACGAAATACCACTGCTCGACGAGAAAGTCGCTATTTGAATCGAAGTGTACTCAAAAACCATCATAAGACCAGTTTTCTTCAAAGTTCGAGAACCCTTGACGATGTACGGTGTGTACTTTTGGCGAACTTGTTTTTTTCAAATGACGGCGCACACCAGAATTTAAGTAGAAATTAAACAGTGATGCAAAAGTCAAAAAGATAAAATCATCCGCTCTCCCCCTCCCCTTTGAGCTACAAGCGCCCCCTTTGTGGGTCGCGCCCCCATTTTTAAAACCGCTGCTGTAGATACCCGTAGACAGCCAATCTTAACGACTATTCGTTGAAAATTGTTGTCGTTTGTCGATACTTGAACGACTCCTGTTAGGCCAGGGTGTTCAGAAAAAATGTTTTAATTACCAAGGGGCCATTAAGTGAGTAGCGTAATGTCCTGTTTCAGGAGCCCAATGGAACCAACTTCAATGTTTGGTTGCTTCTTCTGCTGCCAGATGGTTTAAAATATCTTTAGTCCAAATTTTCCAAAAATGTTTGACCATGTATTCGACATGCTTCCATCAATGTAGAAGAGACATGTGATAGTCGGCATTAGTTTGGTCTGGAATGGCGCTGATAGCTTGGTCGATTGAAAAATCTCCTGAAGGTGTCAAAATGGATATGTATCCTCCGAATAATTTCGCCCATAGCATAGTTGACGAGAATTGAAATACATATATTCCAACTTGAGTGAGAACTGTTGTACACATATGTTTCAACCATGCAGATTGATTTTCCCAATGTTCGGCTTAAGTGGTTCGATACCGGCCATCTGAGCAATAAGCAACTTATCCAATGGATCATATTTTCTGCTTGTAAAGAGTTTATTTACCTGTAGAGGCTTACTTACTTCATGATCTTCATCCCAAAAAACATGTTATTCTCCGGTAGATTTAAAGTCGGTATAAAACATCGTGGAAGTTTTTAGCCATCTATTACATCAATACTGTATTAAATTTTTACGCTATTTTGGCTGGGTGAAATTAAAAGTAAGGGTTTCGGTAGAATTTAAAGTTAATCTTTTTAGACTACCTCTTCCCTTATTCACTTAAGGGTTAAAAAATCTGCACGTGCATTCACAACTATATAAAAAACTACATTGCTCGCCTTTGATGTATTAAACTTAACCACCCCAAAATCCTTCTGTATGCATATTATGGACAGTTTTATCATAGAAAAAAAAACAGAAAATTATCTTTTTTTTATCTCAGCACCAGCGATTTGTAGATACTGTGCCATTGATATTTGAGCACCCTTGTAATAGAAACATTTAAGTGGGCTGGTTGTCATGCCAGCGATTACTCCCCTACAGCTGAATGCATTTTAAGCATATAATGACAGTCACTGTCGCATTGCATCTGGGTTAAATATCTTAATCTATTAATTGTGAAGAGCTGCATGGGGCGAATCCCACTTGATCTTCGAATGGTATATGACTGCACTATTGGGGCCTTAATTATACATAGAACTATTTTTTGGCTTTGGAGCCTTATTTTTGTAGTTAGTGTCTTATCTGTTAAGGTGAAACAGATAAAATAGGAAGGGAGGACGATTCCGGAGATTGTACAATAACGAGATATAGTCGGGGAAATTAGTAAAAAAACGCACGAAAAGAGACAAAACTCCAAAATGGCTGAAAATTGGTCCACAGGTTCATTGTGACTCTTTAAAAAAAGCAATTCCGGAATATGGCCGCCGGAGATATCGCGTTTTTCTCGAGTTTTCCATGTAGCTCATTTTCTATAGGTCATACCAAAATGTTAACAATGAAATTCCCTACAACTTTAGTTCTTACAAAAATGCTTACCCTATTAACTCTTGAAAATTATTCAAGGTCAAAGTTATTAAAACCACCTTTTGGCGAAAATTTCACTCAAAATCTTTTTTTTTAACCCTCGTCCAGCGGAATAGGTACAATTGTAACTTTTGCGTTTTTAAATTTTAATATCTTTTTTCCCAGAAGCCATAGAGGGCTGATATTTTCTGACATCTCTACTTTTTTGATCTAGATTACATAAATCAAATTTCAGAAAAATATTTCTACCCCCCTCTCTTGATAGGTGGTCATATTTTTTTTACACCTATTAATGGCGGTATAGGTACAATTGTACCTTTATAAATTTACTATGAAGTTAATGCAAGAAAAAAACAAAAGTCAATTTTTTTTTAATGATTATGTTCATTTATTGTACATTACCAAATATAATTAAGATTTGTATATTTTATTGGTTTTCGTTGCAATTAATGCATGTCGTCTTTGGTAGTGAATGTTCATCGCATACGGGATTAAGGCAAACCACACAGGACTTTCTAGTTTTTCGCTGCTTCTTCTTCAGCTCTCGGCAGATGTAACAACTACCAACGATAGCGGAAGCTTCACGACTACCATGAGGTAGTTGAAGTCCAGCCGCTGGATCTGACGTTACCAGAATGCGTCGTCCAAGCACCATTTCCACTGCACATCGAAGGAAATGATTCCTCATACCACTGACATATCGTCGGTCTAGAACCAGAAGAACGTAACCACCAATTTTGAAATTTTACAGGAGAGCTATTAAAAGGTGAATTTTATGCATTATCGTTATGTGAAATGGAGATACGGTAAAATGGAAACTACTACTATTATAAAATGTTACGGTCGAATTTATATAAAGACGGATAAAGTAACTCTTCTACAACCAGAAAATTCAAAAAAGTAATTTTTTTTTTTTTTGGACATACGTTGTTCTGGTTCTAGACCGACGATATAATAATGGACTGCTCATCAGCAATTATTCCCATACAAACCGATGGCACCAAAAAGGTATAGTCGCTCGCTCATCCATAAGCCCCCAAACTGACAGAAGCACTCAGAAATAAAATCAATTAGAAAAAAATAGACGGGTATAGTGATGTTTATATCTTTTGCTCTTTTCCCCATAAGCCCCCGGAGTTGCTAAGACAGGCGTTAAGAACTTAAATCAGATACACATAAAATTTGCAAATTAATGAAAAAAAGGCATTTTAAAAGGTGAAAAAGTGAAAATAGTGTTTATTAATTTTTTTAAACAAAATATTTGTGTTGTTTTAATGTTTTAAGTACGTATTTAAAAAAATGTAAATTTCAAAAGTGATTGCGGTGTTTACATGGAGTGAAAAAAGGTTTTTAGCCTATGGAACAAATTGGTGCCATGAAAAATTTCTCATAAGCAGTCCATTCTATATGTCAGTGCCTCATACACATTCGGTTGGTACTCCGAGTTTCGACTGCAGGCATACATAGCTGAGCGGCAAGATCTTTGAGGAACTTTCTTCGTTGATCCTTTGTGCAGAAACGTGGGTTGTGTTCCCTGAAGATGATGTACGATGCTAATCCAGAGATCAATCATGTTATAAAAAATGCGAGAGGCCAACGCAATGTTCGTCGTTTGACACTGTATTCTCCCAACATTTTATCCATAACGTCTACTCCGCCTTTGGTTTTGTTGTAATATAATATTATCTCTGGATTGGCTGCTTTCGTCTCTTCGACTTCTCCCGTCATATGGATGATTGATAGAAGCACGACTACTTTGTTCTTCTTTGGCACATATGAACAAACTGTTGCTTCATTATTGTAGGGAAAATTCGTCGAGTTTATAGGCCTTTCTTTGGAATTCTGCATGTTGCTTGGCAGGAACCTCTTATTTTTTCTTACTGTACCAACTAAGGTCATATTCCAGGAGTTCAATACCTTAGCTAGTTCCATAGTTGTGAAAAAATTATCGGTGGTAACATTTCTTCCTGAACCTTTGTAAATGCTGACTAGGTCCAAAACTGTTCGTTCGCCAACGTTTACTTGTCGAGGCCCATCTATTGGTTTCCCAGTATAAAGCTGACCTTGTAACGGGTAGGCGTTTGATGCATCACAAATCCAGAAAATCTTTATCCCATATTTAGCCGGTTTGGAAGGTATATATTGGGTAAATTTAGTATGTCCTCTAAATGGAAATAATTGCTCGTCGACTGTTATACATTCATGTGGCTTATAGGCTCTCTCCAAATTCCTGTTCAGCATTATCCAGATGTCCCGTATTGGTGCAGCTTTATCAGATTGCAAACGTTCTGCCCGTGTATTGTCGTTGTCAAACCGGATAAATCTCAGCATCATCTTGAAGCGATCACGAGGCATTGCTGCACGTATAAGAGGTACAGCATCAACCTTCCACAAATTGTCCAGATTCACTTTGTTGTCTTTGTACACACCGGTAGCAATCAGAATACCAAAAAATGCATCGAGTTCACTTTCACTGAATGGCTTGAATGTTTTTGATGCTGGCCGTTTGGAAGCTACAGGAAACGTTTGAACCAGTTTATTATTAAAATCCTCACAAACTTTCTTGCCCTTCCGATTTGTTTCACGTAATATGATGTCACACATTTCCGGGGTCATGATTGTTTTGAATATTTCTTTTGCTGTACACATCTTACTGTGTGATGCAGCTCCACCTTTTTGTCTTAAGATATTACGACATCTTGTTTGTGCATTGGGTAGTGGAACACTACGCCATTGAGTCCCATCCTTCGAAATCCATATATCACCCACACTTTGAGACACACTTTCCTCTTCAACACTTTCGTCAGAGTCGTATTCTTCTTCACGTTCGATGATTAGTTCTTGTTCAATATCTGACTCTTCCTCTGCTGAAACTTGTGGTACATAGCTTTCCTCATCAGATGCACAATATGGTTCTCCCTCGTCTTCAGAATCAGATTTTTCGAGCATTCCACTTATTTCTTCGCAAGTATATCTGGTAAATAGATGGAAATTTTGTTATGAAATACTACTATTATACATTATAGGTTTGTCACTTTATAACACTGACCTGCAATCTCGTATTCTAGAACTGCGACTGGTACTAGGTCTAGCTTCATCACTCATAATGATTAGTATAAGTTTTAACTTTATATAACGATATCTTCACTGCACAAAATCTCATGCACTATTAAATCCTTGTCAAATTTACTTTTTCTTTTATACCTTCTTGATTGAATCATAAGAATTATTAGGTAAAAAAATGTAACCCTAATTACTCCAAAAATAATATTCCTTAATTATTCTTGGAATTACACCAATAAGACTTGGAATAAGAGTAACAGTCGTAATCTAAAACTAATTAGTATTCTTAATACCAAGAAAAATTAGGGTAATAAAACCCTTCTTTGAATCACATCTAGTGCAAATATTTATTATTTTTATTAGGTACCTGTCATAAAACCAAAAAAAAAAATTTACAGGTACTCCTAAATATAAGTAAAATATCACCAAACATGACTAAACAATATCTATATACGCAATATTATTCATTAATTGTAAATAATTACACCTAAAGTAAAATAGTTCATGCAAAACATATGAAGGTACAATTGTACCTATGCTCTTAACGTTGTAAATTTATGCCGCTGGACAAGGGTTAAATTCTTGTTCAGTCAATACGAAACGTTATTCCCCTACAAAAAGTTCTCTTGTCATGTTTTCGAAAACTCGAAGTTATTTCAAGGTCGAATTTTGCAAAAATAACTTTTTGGTCAAAAAATCACTCAAAAACTTTTTTTTTCCAAAAATTGTAAAAAAAAGTCTTCAATTTTCGAGTGGTGCAAATTTTGCGAATTTGAAAATTCAAAATGGCAAAATTGTTCTGAATCCATTAAAAATCGTTATGGGGGGGGGGGGGGTGTTTAGGATCACAAATGACGAAGCTGTGGAAAAATTAAAAAAAAAACCAAAATGGGAATTAATAAATCTATTGTCAAAATTAGAAAATTTACAATGGCGCTGGCAATATGGTATGTAATCACTTCACCAGAATTTTGTAAAAAGTAAAATCCAAAAAATGACAGAACTAAGACAATAAGTGTCATATTCTAGCAATCACAAAAGTTGACGAAAATTAAATATTTTCGCCAACAGAATCAACGCACGCACCACTGATTGTTTCGTAGATCTTACATTGTTCGCTGTAATGTCTCCAAAGACGCAATGAGCGATGCGGAGAATCACAATTCACCCGTGAATAAACAATTGATGCACTTCGTTGTTACTGAAATTTCATTTTCATTTAGGCTGGAATCTGTTTTTTCAGATTTTTCTCCACCAAAACTATCCTATCTACCAAATTTTCATTTAAATCGGTTGGGGGGTTTCGAAGGCAGTCCTCCTTGGCATCGAAGGTGTTTTCGAAAACACTTGTTTTGATTCTACTCAGATCACTGATTGTCAACGATCATTTGACCAAGCTGCACGAATTTGAGGTTCGATGTCATCGGCTATACAAATGATCTTGCCATCATTGTCTCAGCCACCGCTCCCGATTCTGAGCCGATGTCATCCAGTTTGGCATCCCAAGCTATGAACGTCCCGGTCTACGCCGTCCTTTCAGCGGAGGTTATGCCCCCTCGCTGCCGCACCCTATAGATATCAAATATCAAGGAGTAATAATAGACAAGAGATGGAACTCGAACGCTCTACTGGACAACGCCATCAGTAAAACCACTGTAAAAAGTTTTTGGATAAGACATGGGGCCTCACACCAAATGATGAATCGAATGTACAACACGATCGTTAAACTTGCTACCGTTAATATTTTGGTGACCCAAGACTAAAAGGTCATAGCGATCCTCAAGTGCTGCAGGCTGTGATGGCATGTTTGCCTTCCCATTAGGGGAGCTATGCGAACTTGTCACACAGTCGCCATGAAGGCAACCATTAGATTGACCCCATTTCACGTCTTCATATGGAAATCCACAGCCATAAATCCCTTCAGACTTTAATTGAGTTGGCCCTATAAAGTCAAAGACATATGTATGGGTATCCTTAACGGTATCACAAAACTTTCAATTTACCGCGTATCCGACCATTACCACGATTATGACTAGGTTTAACCCCGTCATAAACGGAAGTCGAAATGATACTGAGTCAACTCAACGCAAATCAGCTCTCTTACCCGGGTCGAGCTGATATTTCGCTTCATATACGTGAATTGAGTTGTAATTGGGTTGAAGTGACATTTGTTTTGTTTGTTTACTATCCGTGAAGTCCGCTTCGGCGTACTGTGTTCGGAATTTTTGCTAGAAGAAAGTTTGAGGCTCAACTCGACATCGTATACGGTGGTTGAAATTTCAACTCAACCTCGTCCCAACTTTTTAACCTAGCTATAAACGGGGTGCATATAGAAATTCAGGGCGATTATTCCATGGTGGGAAAAGGTCATGCTTCGGACTTTCACTAGTTTACGGACGGGCCAAAGATGGAACTGGGGCTGGTGCCGAAAGACCCAGGTCAAAGGTCTCAATTTTAGTGAGTAAGAAGCCCTCTGTTTTACAGACTGATATATATGCCATTGACCCCAGCGCTGGGCTCAACCTTAAGAAAGTTTGAAAGCCGCCAACATATAATCTTTTCATGCAGTTAAGTTGCCGTGATGGCACTATAAACGCCGAAGACAATACAATGAGACTGCGGACAAGCTAGTCAATTCGCCAAAGAGGGTCTGGGACGCTGGTCTGTGTAATGGGAGACACCTTCTTTCTCATCCTCATTGCTGCAACTTCTACATTAGTCGAGCGGGGAAGCGCCCATCTTTCGGCGTGTGGGCCAAAGGGACAGTGACCAGTCAGCACCTTCACTACATAGCTAATCTCTTTTTTGTTCAACTGGACAAGTGATTTTGAAAGACGAACGTCACAGATTGCTCACTTCGTCTAATGGTGACTTAACTGCTGCAGCTCTGTACATACTTCGCATGTTCCATGTTCCGAAAATAGTTTCCAAGTGTTGGTGCCGTAGTCATTGCTGCTTTTCCCGTTCGTTCTTAACTGATGCGTTTTTACAGGGTCCGGTAATTAGCCCAACCACACTACCAAAAGGACCTAATCCGTGAATTATACCCCATCGGATGCGGTAGCCTAGCTATACCCCGGGCACTAAGTACGTCCGTCGTCGGTTGGTTATCCAGGGGTCACCAGCGAGGAGGTGACACTGGGCTTTTTGACCCCCGACTTTAATCCTTAACTATTATTAAATTTTTTATAGATGCTGTTTGCCACTTGGCACATCACTGGAGCAAGCTTTTTGAGAGTTTTAATCAGATCGCTTCTCTACATAATCAAAGCAAGCCACGCCAATGGCTTCTACTGGCTTTTTTCTATTGTTTGGGGTTTGGCTAGGACACAGATTTAAGCTGCTACAAAAATTCACGAGAATGTTTATACTGTCCCTAATTCTCCAAAGCTTTAGTAATAGTAAAATAAAATATAAAAAATAGAGCAAATGTTTACACTCTATACAGCAGTGAATATTTCAATATTTAATAATTTAGATGTGACATCTGCAATTGAACAAAAAAAAACATAACAGCTGTTCCTTCTATACCTACTTTCTTGAATGTACATGAGTATTTGAACATGAGTATTTGATACCAAATAGGAGCTGATACCACAAACTTCTTCTTTTTTGTTCATCCAATATTTATAAAGTTTTTACAAAATACATACCTACAAGCAACACGATTGGCATTAAAGTAAAATTGAAACACCTGTTAAAATTTAGCCAATGAAGAAAATATAAAAAAAAACCAGAGACAATTAAATGTTATCATTAGCAGACACACTCGACGTCTTAAGTAAACAATTTGTGTGGCTCAAAGCTTCTCAAATGCCCTGAGTTTGTTTATTAAAAACTCCAGAAGCAGAGCAGCCAAGCTGAAGCCCGAAATTTTGTTTATTTTTCCCAGAGACATATGGAGGAGGAAACACAGAGCAGCATTTGTTTCAACGGCCAAGCTCCATAATATTTCGTATTTAATCTTTAAGTGATAAAAAATCAAACAATATTCCCCCCACCACACCCCCACCAACCACCCATCACTGATTATTTCGTTCTGCATTGCGTTCGTTTGTAGAGGAATCATTACTGCGCAAGCGCTAGTCACTAAACTGGCTAATGGCAGTTTTATACAGGCAAAAAGGCTGACTCGGTAACAGTAAAGCAGAGTTATAATATAACAAAAAAGAAGAAGAAGAAATAAAATGAGGAACAGCATAAACAAAACTTTTGTTGGGTTTCTTTCTTCGATATGTATAAAATTGCTGGTCAAGTGCGACTTGCATATTACATATACATATATGTATGTACGAGTGGAGCGGATCAGAGCCACAACAAGGTGCAATGCCAGCATAAAATCAGTCCCGGATGAGGGGAATATGTGGCAAGTGTCACCGCACAAACAACAACAATAACAAAAACAACAACAAGAAAATCAAGTGAGAAAATCATGCGACGACCGTTGACGGTACGAAATATAAAAATCGCTGGGCTTCCAGCGACGACGTGGATTATGTTACAATATGGCTTTCGATAAATTTGTTTTCTTTTATTTCAACAAAAACAAAAATAAATAAAAGTAAATAAATAAATTGTTCCCTTGTTGATAATTTGTACCATATGCATCCATTGCGACGCGACGTCTTTAAGTCAGACGACGTCAGATAATAGTTGTGAGTTAAGTTGACTTGCGCAATCGTAGGCCGTTCTCATTAATGTTTGTGCTGCGCTGCTTGCTGTGATGGCTTGGATGGCAATTTTATGATTTTTCTTATTCGCCACCAACAACTTTCTTGCATTCCAACATGACGAAATGACGTTCTACCAACGCAATCCGTAAAGAAAAGCATTTTTATTTATTTAAGCAATCGCGATAAAATTCAGTTCTATTTTCTGCATGCAGTGCGCGCGGTGCGCGCGGTGTGCGGGTGGGGGCTCTACTTTAAGGGACTGGTTTCAGTAGACTGAGGTAAATGCAGAAACTTGCATTCGAGTTGTAACGTTTAATTGCTAATTGTTTCTCTTTTTTTTACGTTTCGTTTTTCCTTCATGCTTTTATATTCTTTCCGTAAGCTATCACCTTCACTGACTGCAGTTTTTCATGCAGGCAATTTATTTTTGCTTTTATTTCCTGTTCTTCTTTATCGAGACCATCAGTGGCTGGTATATGGGTGATGCACTCTGTTAGTAGACAGAAAGTCCCAAGTTTAACGTCCGGTCGTATTACTATCGTGAATTCTAATTTGGAGATGCTTTCATTGAGGTTGCTGTCAACTAGAAGTTAGTAGTTCAGTAGAGAATAATAATAATAAACAGTTTCGATGAATTCAAAATATTTTCTACAAGTAAATTATGGAAACAAACGCTCCAAAACATGTCCGTGGCTGATCTTAACCTATAAGAACTACATGCACTACAAAAATGGTCCCACTCCAGGAAGAAGATAAAAGTAATTCTCGTTCCGAATGTAGGAAAACTCGGGTACGATACCGAAAGCGTAAAGAATTATAGTCAGAAAAGCATGATACCTAACTATCTATGGAGTGGAACAGCGAGGGAGACTCAATCCCCTCTGGAAGGATGGCATAGACCAGGATGACCAAAGTTTAGGGATGCCAAATTGGATGTCATCGGCTCAGAATCGGGACCAGTGGATAGAACAGTTGCGAGAGGTAAGGACGGGGTCAAAGGAGAAGAAGAAGCCTATCACCTATGCTATTCTTTTCCTCCAAAATGATATAATAGGGATCCTTATGTTTTTCTCACAGCACCTTTATTCTCTTCACATCGCACTACAAGAATTGATTCGTAAAATAGCATATTTTCTAGGATATAAAGAGTTCCCCTTGACAGCCTTGCTGGACATGAAAAGCGTTTTCAATAACATCTCCCGGATAAATTCAGACTCTACAACGTAATTGACGAAATGGATCCCTCCTTCTGTCTTAGTCGAGGGATGAATATATCGAGCGCTTCATAAACCATCTTAGCGTGGCTTTATAAAGAACAAAACTATGTCATAAAGCTCATCACTGATGGCATGTTATGTACCACCATTGACTCAATGAGCCACCATAGGAATGCAGCAAACTTGACAAAATTTTATCGCTTTTATCATGGCGACTGTACTGCTGCCACGGAAACCTTTTTCGAACAGCACAACACTAGGTCGGTCGCCTCAATCTCACTTCGGTCTAAGAATTCGGTTGAAACTGGTACAATTCGACTCTGGGACAACCTATCACAGTCAGAATTACCGAACAAAACATTTATCGACATCTACTCGAGTACGTCTCAGACCCCTCCAACCTCGCTTATACTCTTCTATTCTTTGACATCCAAAATAGCCACGGTATGCCTGAGTATAACTAGAACTCGCCCGTTCGTAGCCTGCAAAAGGCACGGACAACATCAAAACATCTGCATGATACCCGCAACAAGCATCTAGCGGCTTCTACTTCTTCAAATGCAGCCCGATACAGGAATGAACGGAATGCTCCAAACGAAGCACGGTTCCATCACAATCTTTTATACTAAGGGGAGCAAAATTGGGACTTTAAAAAATACAGGATTCCATTAAATATATTCACTAGACCGGTCCTCGATCGATTGCGTAGGTTAAGCAGCATTGGACTTGCTTAGTACTCAGTTGGGGGACCGCTTGGTAAAGCGACACTCGCGTTTGGAATAGTCGATAACAAATACATTCCTATCTGTAGCAAAGGCGTGTATACCTTTGGTGGACACTTTTTTAGATAGTCTTGCGTGTAGCGTTAGCGTGCATACCCGTGTAGCAGACGCATTTGTTCACTATGTGCGCTTTTACTCGTGATGTAAGCTACATAAGTATTTGTAATCTGACACAACCGTATATCGGGCAATACTTACATTAAGGCAGAAATGTCAAAAAATACTCAACGATTCTGAAGAAATTGCGTACTTTTGAACGAGTAAAAAGTAGTTGAGTACTCTCCACCGATTCCGTATCCTTAATCAAAACTAATTTGGACTTGAAAAGGACACAGTCGAGGATCCGTGAACCAGATTCCTAGTACTAAACTCATCAATCATGTTTCATTTCGTTTGAATCCAGCCCGATTCGAGCTGTAAAAGTATTACTTTGGGTTGGTTGGGGTCATCAACTTAAAAGAGTGAGTGTTTTGAAGAAGTCATTACCAGAACCATTGGCGTACCTAGGGGGGATGTTTGAGGGTTCAAATACCCCCCGAAATAAAGGCTAGCAAATTGTGAACACTAATGTAATTCAAAGTTCATTGGCTAAAATGAGCGACGAGTGGAATATCGCCACAGAGCATCTTAATCAAACAAGTATGTAGTTTCGGAAACATTTTTGGAGTTTATTTCGACTACTGACATGACAGGGAGACGTTTGGCTAATCTTATTGTGAATGGTTTTAAAAAGAACGGAATAGACTGCCACCATATAGTTGGTCAGGGACTCTTTCATGGTTCTCAAGTTTATGTACCCGGAGAATGTCTCTTATTCTCTACATGCACCGCAGTGCATATTCACTAAATCTGGCGACATCAGATTTTTGCTCTTAAGCTGACAATTGAGTGAAGTGCAGTCCATCGGTAGTTTCTTTCACACATTGGCTCAGCATACAGATATCCTGAAAAGACCAATAAGAGAACTTCTTCCAACCAACAGTTCTCGCAATGTGCGAAACTCGGTGGGCGCACAAACATGATGCAGTAATTCGTTGCACAGAAATTTACGCTGCTTTTGCGCTAGCGTTGGAAGAGTTGCATGAAAGCCGCAACATTAATACAGCGTAGAAAGCATGCGTCAAATGTTGAGGACACTACGATTGACGAGCTTCATAACAGTCATGTTAACCTTAGAGAAAATCATAAGCTGTACGATAATACATTTGCAAATAACTTTTGATTTGATAAAAGCTGCATTGATGTTGAATAAGCTATCTTGAAACGTATTTGAAATAACGCCGACGATGAGTTCAAAACTGTATTCGAAGTATTTGATTAACGAGTGCATTGCCAAATATGCAGCAATTCTGCCAGAAACGAATACAGCAGTTTTCAAAGCTGAGTTTAAAATCTGAGAAGAAGTGTGATCTGGACCACTGTCACGCGGGCTTATACCCTAACATCCCCTGCATCCAAAAGTCTTGGCTAACCCTGCTGACTAAACGGCAATTCTCGAGATGACATTTTCTTGCTTAAGAATCGTAACGGTTTGGCCACTAGGGCTTTTTGAAGTTTTTTTTTAGTGATTTGCACATCATCCTGTATTTTTGTAATCTTTTGTCCTATTTTCATGAATAAGATAGCACTTCTCGCAGAATACCACCACATATAAAAAACTGTAAAAGTGCAGGTTCTACCCTACCAACTTCAAGAGTTATATTGGAAGGAACTCCTTGGCGCCACGAAAGGGGTCGTCCATTAATTACGTGAGGCGTTTAGGGGGGGGAGGGGGTCGAGCCGAATCTCACCAAATCTCACCTGGGGGAGAGGGGGGGTCTCGGCAAATCTCACGTATTTTTTTTTTAAACACACAGTGTAAAATTGCGCGAAAATTGGGTTAAATTAAGTAAAACGCGTTTCTCCACTAAAGACCCCCATTGACTTACAGGCCGGCCGGCAGAACTAAGCTTGACTCAGTCTAACTGAGGGATGAGTCTGACAGGCCGTGGCGTGTAGGTAAAGTCCTGATTCCCTACACACACAGGCGAAAACGACTGCTTAGCATAGCAGGTTATTAATTCAAGTGCAAAAATGCTCATGGCCCCAACGAAAGCTTCAAGCCTCACGCCGTGAACACAAAAGAGCAAAAAAGCGCAAACGCGATAGTGGATGGTTTTCACGACTAGCTCGCGCCTTGATTTCCGTTCCGAGTGCATACGGTGTGAATTCTTAGTGAATAGAAGTTCAGATCTTCAGGCCCGAACTGACGATAAATGCAAGTTTCGTCAGCTTTCTTGAACTGCAGGCCCCATACTAGTGATGAGCAAGACTAGTCTTGCACATTTAGCAAGACCAAGAAATACCAAGACAAGACAAGGATAAGTCAAGACTGCAAGATCAGGATAGCAAGGCTTTTTGCTCATCACTAAGGGGCAAAAGTTTTCCAGTAATGAGCAAAACGTCTTGTCTTGCAGGACAAAGACAATTCAGCAGGACAAAGACAAGACTGTAAGACTTTTTGCAAGACTTTTAGCAAGACTTTTTCGAAGGCTTTTTGCTCACCACTGCAAGACTTTAGGCCAGTGGCGGGCAAACCTACACAGCTAAAGAAATGCATTTGTGTAAAAGCTATCAAAAGCTTTCTAAAGCTTCACACTGTTATCCAGTATATGAGCACAAAGTCGCTCAAAATACGCTCCCACTCGTATAAAGTCTTAAAGACTGATATGCTTTTTTGTGCATATTCGAGTCATTTGACTTCGTATACATATTCAGAGCTTTAAAGCTCATTTGCCCGCGGGCATAGGAATGCCCAGCACTGCTTTAGGCATTTAGTGATGAGCAATGTAGTCTTATTTTGTCTTGTCTTGTCTTGTTCCTGCTTTGGTCTTGCTTAATGTACAATAAAAGGAAGAATTGCAAGAAAAGTCTTGCTCATCCCTACCCCATACAGTTGGCGGCCAATGAGTGTTTAGGGATACTTGGCCTCAAGGCGAAAACTTTCAGGCCACGGCCTGCTGGCGACCTTATGTGTAAATTGGGGCCTTAAGATAGGGGTAAATCCTACACAAAAATTGGTTGTCGATTGTCAAACGTGTGTCTCGTCAAATGCTGCAGAGTACGAGCCAAGTAACACTGACCCGCAAAAAGGCCCTTAGAATTTAGAACTACTTGTGTGTCCACTACAAACGGAAAAGTGAGTGGAATAGAGGAGGGCAAGGCGTCCAAATTATCAGTTATCTCAAATAAAATCTTGCTCCCAACACCCCCTTCCGCTCAGATGAACTTTTTACGCGCCTTTCACTCCAAATTTTAATCGGATTTCACTACGGTTACGAACAAGGATTTTAAATTCGAGGGCCTTTCCTGCAGTTCTATATTCTAAGAAAAGGCCCACTTTGCTGTGGTTACGACCGTAAATAGGTATTTTTAGTGTAAATACTAGATTTTTTTAAAATTTGAAAAATCTCACGTGAGATTAGGGGGGAGGGAGGGGGTCGAGCCAAATCTCACGAAATCTCACCAAGGGGGAGGGGGGGTCGAAAAATCCCAAAAATCACCTCACGTAATTTATGGATGACCCCAAAGAAAAATGCAATTAGTAGATCAATAAATGTCCTGCTCGAACACACAAGTCTAAGCGACAAGCCACTAGGCAGACTACTGAATTTGTTAAAGTGGACTGGCCTACAAATATGAGGTATAGGGGTTGTAGTACAATAGGCCGGTACATGAGTGGCCGCAGTACCTTTGGACCCAATACAAAATAAATGGCAGCGATTAGAGCGGTTGAAGTAAATGAACAGCACCACGCACGCTTACAAGACAAACGAGCCTGAGCTTCTACTTTGAGAATGCGGAGATCACGATTACAACATGCCCATACACCCCAAATTTTATGATTGGTCCAATGGATAAATTGTGGCAATAATTTCATTATTTAAAATGTCAACAAGTACCTGTGATGTGCTGTTCCAATGGTAAAGCTAATTTGTCACAACTGAATAATCCATCTAGGTCACTTGGATCTTACGTAAATAGTGCTTCTTCGATGCCGGAACATATTTTACTATTTTCTTTATTTCGCTCTGATTGATGCAGCGAGGGGCAACAGATTCCAGCTAGAATTATATAATAAAAATTCATTTTGGGCTCCTATTATATTTTTTTTAAATTCTGAACCAGCCCGTCCCGGGAAAAAAAACCTGGATATGCCTATGAGTGAAATTACACGGCCATTCACTTGGGACTCACGTCAAACCTGTCTGTGTATAATTTGAGTATTACACGGTACATTTAAATTTCTGCCTCTTTTCCGTGTAACAATTCGGGTGCACAAAACAACAAAAATTCTTATAATTATCGCAGTCCCAGTGAAAAAAGTTATGCTTGTGTTAGTGTAATTTGCTGTGAGACCGAAATTTTTCTTGGATTCACAAGTGAGACCAACACATGCACTTCCCTGCGCCCCCTTGTCTAAAAAACCGGTTTATTGGAAGTGATTGGAAAGTGAGTCTGGGAAAGTGATAGGTCGTGTAATTTGGCTCTATGACCAGAACCAAAGCAGCATAATCGGAGCGAGCTTAGCCTATACGCAGAGTTTATTTCGCCCCTATTGCCTGTTCCGTCCAATGCCGCTTTCAACACTGGCGCTGCATACAATAGGGCCGAACTAGCCACTTAACAGCGTGGGATCTTCTTTATACATCATGATCCACAAGATGGACTTAGGACAGAGCCTTGGGACACTCTGCAAGATGTCCTGAACTCATCAGTTACCATATAGTCTAACTCACAATGCAGTGTCGTACCTTCAAGCGGTTTTATATACTTCGGTATATCTAGCTTTATCAATTCCTCGACGATCTTACACCAAATCGCGGTGTTGAACCATTTTTCTAGTAAACGGGTGTTAATGGGCCATTCCAATTCACATCTATTGATACCCTTGCTAAGCTAGTTTTCACATGGACAGCATCCGTTATCGATCTAGAGTTCCTGAAGCCGCATTGTTTTTCCAACCAGCGACCTTCCAATTCGACGCTTGGGAGTAATTATTATATATCACGCGCTCGAAAGTTTGTCCACAGAAGACATATCAAAGACATCACTACCGTGCAGCCACATCCTTCCGGACTACTAGCAGCTTCGTTGCGCAGGCTCAAAAAGTGCTCCGTTTTTCTCTTCCATGTGGCACTTTGAAGACTTCTCGCCTCCCTGTATTCCATAAGGAGCTTCTTGCCTTTTAGTCCATTCAAAACGCGCGTGTTATGGTGTTCCAAAATAACACCGTTAAGAAAATCGAACCCTAAACGTTTTTGGGGTCGCTGATCACGAAAATCGAGGTCCCGCGGTCCTAAAATTAGGGCGTCACCCCTAAAAATGCAAAAACACCCCTTTTTAGGGGGTTTTCGCGATTATTTCAATAATAATGAAAACTAATGCGGTGAAATGGACTTTTTTTAATATTTATTTGCGAAGGTGGTTGATTTATACTAAATTAAGGCGAACTTAATGGTAAGGGGTACTCCTAAAGGGTTGAAAGTACCCCTAAATCGGCCAAAAATGGCAGGGTTCGATTTTCTTAACGGTGTTATTTTGGAACACCCCCCCCCCCGCGTTTTGAATGGACTATTTAGGCAAGCTCTACGACTCTTCTCATTTTTATCGTCCCACCATGCTCGACGGGCTTCTTTCTGATTTCGAGCGTTGTTGCATGGAAGGGTCTCATGCCCGTTCCATCGCCGATGATGAATGCGACCTTTTGGTTAGCGCGTCCTGTATGGTCAATGTTCTCCTGTAGGATTATCTCTTTAAACAGGTCTCCATCGAGTTTGTTTTAAGCCCATCTCGTGCTTATGAAGTGAATGTCCTGCCACTCTTATTAAGTTTGGTTCAATTTTTGATGCTCCTTATGTTATAACATTAGTGTTATATGTAATATAGTGGATAAGCCACAATCAAATTGCTTAGTGAAACCACTCAATAATTAAGTGCTCAATTGTTTGCTTGATTCCATATGAGATAATTTATACTGTTAATTAGTTGATTGTAAAAGTTTCGCGTCAATTTTTACAACACTTCAGCTCTTTTCCGTTTATTTTTCAGAACTACAACGTAATTTTCCCATTCATTAGTCCTGCAGGTAATCCATTTATTCCCAATGTCTAACCCTCCACATAGTTTTTATAGCGTCCACTACACCGGAATCCAGAGCGCGGTGGCTAATCCCCTCAATCCTCCATGGGCCGTCGTTAATCCATTGACATTTGCCCGCTTCAACAGTGTATCTGCAGTAAAAACATAAACCAGAAGGCCGCTTTGTACTCGGCAATTACTGCACACTAAACGGGTAGCAGCACCAGGACAACATAGAGCCGGGATAGAGTTGAGAAATTGTTGGTGTGGGAACAGTCTAGGAATATAATCTAGAATGGCGCTTGTATATTTTCGGGAAATATAGAGTCCATAAAAGTCAAGCTGTTGCTGCTGCTGAGATGACATTAGCGCTGCTAAATAGTCCTCTTAAGGGTGATCACTTGTGTATGCTTGATCCATCATCAAGCCCCCCCACGAGCTTAATGAAATCTTATTACGTAAACAAAACTTCCCCAAACCTGGATCCTTGCCTATTTTCTCACAATTTTATCCTCGGTTATTATTTCCTAATTATCATTAAAATATGTCAGCAAACTTTTTCTTCCCTCAACTTACCGCAAAGAGCCACTTAGAAGTAAATTAAAATTTCATTTTTGGACAGGAAGTATAAAGCTCCTTCATCGTAAACACGGTCTCGGCTCCTTGGCCTGCACGGATGTGTGCGTCTGCGTGTGTTTGTGTAGTGAACATTCTTTCCCTTCCAAGGATGTTCATATCCACTTTTCACAAGATACCGAACCGAGAGAGAGCTCTTTCCCTCTGCTACTAGGGGTGGTAGGTACAGGAAGACTGGTTGGTAGGTATAGGAAGGTAGGTATAGTAGGTAGGTTAAGATATTGTCGGCACTGATTATACATCTTTTACCCTTACCACCTGCTTGGCTCCGGCTATACACAAAGATCTTATTATATGGAATGTGGAAGCGCAAATGTTTACCGGTGGGGGGAAAAGGAAAGCGGCACAGACTATGTGCTGCCATCGAGTCAAGGAAGAAAACGGAGGGTGAATTAAGTGAATGGATTTTTTCGACAGGGTCAACTTATCTGACTGATGAGCCAAATGAAATGCAACAACAACAACCGAAACTAAAGGGAAACAACACAGCAGGATAAGGAGGAAATATTAACTTGGACATTGTTACAGCATAAAAACTATAGGAGGTTGATGTTGCATGGTTTAATGATTGTGTCATCTGAAACGGATTTAATTTGCCTCCTTCTTGTTTCTTTTTGTTTGATAAGGTTTTGCTCGGGCATTTCTGTCTGTCCTGTCTCCCTGTCGGGGTAGTTTGCTTAATCTCTTGTTTGGTATAGGGCTTAACTAATTAGCTAAGATTCTTTAACATTTCATAGAACTAGATGTAATTTCAACACTGGCCCAGATTAGCCATCTTAAAGTACTTTTACAACAAGCAGGAATCTTCTTGCTAATTGAGTGAGCTTAGTGTATTGATTAGCAAAGTGCTCAGCGGGTGCATTCAATTAGGATAGCATTTCCAATTCTAATCACTCAATTTATGCAATTGAATTACAGGAATGAGGATACGTGCTATATTTGGTAAAGTAGTCCATTACCATAGGCCAGGAGCATAATGGAAGTGAGGAAATTAAAAAGGGTGGAAATTTTGTTTAGTTCAGTGATTTTATTGTTTGTTAAGAGTAGCTTGATGATGAAATTCCATCATAAACTGTTTTTGATAACTACTTTTGTTTAACAGAATTTGTCTTACAGATTGATTGTTAGACTCCAACGGCTCCTCTCAAAAGACTTCTCCAACAGGAGTGGGCCTTCTTAAAAAGGAGGCTGGCTCATACACCAGGAAGTAACTTTGAGGTGCCTGCTCAGCAATCACTCTCTGAGGTAAGTTCTCCGGACGTTTTATCCCGTGGATGCTGGATGCAGTCATAGGACCATTCCAAAAGGATATTTCCGTATAAATTTTCGGCCGGGACATGGTAAAGAGGAGGGTAGTTGCCACTTTTCAACTCTACAAGTCTCCAGTAGGAGAGGGAGTTTTCCCTGCAATCCTTCGGAAGTGCTTCGAATTGATTCTCGACAACCTAGCTTGTCTCCTTTAAGTCAGCTTCATTCCAACCATCTGGAAGAGAGTAGTAGTGGTTTTTATCTCTAAATATGGCTACAGGCTCCTGATGCTGCCAAAATCGTATCCACCTATCAGATTAACTTCTTTTCTTTTGAAAACAATGGAAAGACTGCTGGGTTTTCACATCAGGTGCAAGCTGGAGCATTCCTTTCCTCCACTTACTCCTCAATTCGCTTACTCAAAGTATGAATCGACAGAGATTGCTTTACATCAGCTAATCAGCAAAATCGAGAAGGTACTCCTCGCTAAAGCCGGCTCTACACGATGCGGTGAACACCTTCCAACGTTGGACGCTTGATGGTAGGACGCATCGTGTGGCCGATACTCGAGCTACGAGTGTCCAATGTCAACCGTCCAACGTTCGCGTTTGGACACGTTCGGGCTGTTGTCGGTATTTGGGACAAGTCAAACACTTTTTTTCCCACTCGGCCCAACATTTGGAAGACATTTGGCACACTGCTACACGATTCGGTCATCAGTTCATTCTGTGATTTGTTTCTGTTTCTGGGTTTTGACAGTATGTATGTTTATTATTATGTATGTATGTGTATTATTATTAGTTAATAATTGATTATTTATATTATTAATAATTATTATTAAAGAAATTATTATTCATAATTATCATTAAAGAGTAAATTTTATTAAAGAAAGCCAACAATTATTCTAGGGTGTTACGTGACATGACTTGGCGAACGTTTGAATCAATTGCATTGGATCAAACGCTCGCTCCACCGTGTAGCAGGACATTTGCCATACTAATCGTCGAGTCCATTTGACTCAATCATTCGAGCCAACATTAGAATCAAGCGTTCACCGCATCGTGTAGAGCCGGCTTAAGGAAACTGCCTTATGTGCGTTCCTAGACATCGAAGGTGCTTTACATCACACTGGCTATGGTTCTATTTCTAGAGTTCTTTCAGAAACCTGGATCCCCACACAGTTGAATGAATACGGGCCATTCTTGTATATTCTACCCTGGGTGATATATTAGTATCAAGGCTATCTATCTATTCAAGGTGAAGTTGTCTCCATTACTCTGGTTTCTATATCATCAGCTTCGAAAATGATCTTGCCATCGTTGTCTTGGGGAAGTTTGATGTGGTCATACCAAATGGTTGCTGAATTAACGTACCAAAGTAAATAGGCGATTATCCCGTATTTCTCTGAGTAGGAAGAACTTATCCTTCCTGTAGGTCTAAAATCTCCACTGCTCTACCGACGGCTCAAAGACGGTGCCGTTGCTTCGTCGTATTCCGGACCCTGGATCCTGGCCAAGAAACATCGGCCCTCGCTTTGATGGGTCCCCGGATACTGGAGTATTGACGGCAGAATTCTTCTGTGGTATCTGTGGAAATTATATCAGGACCAGGGTAATTTGGCCGAAAACCTACTTCAGTGCATGAGCCATCCCCACTAGTGATAAGCGGGGGCCTCGATAGCCTAGGGAGTAAGGCGTCTGGCTACTATCCCAGAGGTCCCGGGTTCGAATCCCGGCCAGCCCCACGGTCCTTCGCCTTTTCCACTTTCCCACTACATAACTTTCCTTCTTTCTTCTTCCCTCTTTACATTCCTGATTCCTTCTGTCATAGCCTTAGTTAGCCCTTCCCCGCTTCACCAAAGCGCATGTCATCGGTTGGTTGATGAGAGTCAACTCGTTTCAGAAGGCACAACACTCCAGCGAGTTGTTTCTCGATGCCCCGATGTCAAAGTCGCGATAGTTATGGTTGGGAGTAAGTAGACTAAAAATATCGCGGGTAGGTTGTGGCGATTCCTTCTTCCCTGACTAGAACTGCTGTTCGACATTGCACTCTATACGAAGAAAATAGATTGTCAACAATATAAAGGGCCTTTCCTGAGACTGTGGAACAATCTCCCTCAATCAGTTTTTCCGAACTGGTACACAACACCCCAGGATTCAAACGTAAGGTTCATCGCCCTCGGGTTCAACATCCCATGACCTCCGCTGACCAATCATATTCTCTTCTACCTTTCAAACCAAGGTTGCTACTGGACATGCAGCAAATCCTGAACGACATAACGGACCGATAGTACGAAGCTTGGGTTTTTCGACATAAAAATGGCTAATAATCTGGGTTAGAAGAATAATGATAACCAGAGAGCCTTACGAGTTCCGCTGAAGTCCATTTTTCTTCAACTAAGACCTTCTTGCCCTGGTCCGGATGGTCGACGGTCTTTCCCATTAGTGGGGTATGTGTTGGACCCTACTTTTAAAAAGAAAACATGGTGAGAAGTATAACCTTTGTGTTGTGTTGTCCTTTGGTTATCCTTTGTGCTTTTCATAGAAGAAAAGAGGACCTCAATCAAGTAAATATTTACGAAAAACAACCACGTGGTAAATATTTTTCCTTTAATTGACTTGTACCATCGCTGATTTCATTCTGAAACACCGTGCCCACCCGTTGACACTTCCCCTCTCGTAAAATATCGACCGTGTGATTCAGAATGAACAAGGCTTACAAATCGGTGCGCTTTAGCACATCATACTCTTGATGTCATCGACGTTAAGCCTAATTAGGGATTTAAAACCCGCCGTAAACACTCGCAGCTGATAGTCCGGAGCTCCGGTGCTTGAAGCGATATTGATTGAAACATTTAAACTTTCGACTAGGAATGTTTAAAAATAAAAGCGCACATCGCTGCGGCCATTAATAATGGATCAATAATAGCCACAATTGTAAAAATAGCATCAGACTGCGGTAGAATCACTTCGTACTGGCTAATTGCATTCAGCAACGGAATTTCAGTGCACACCAATACCTTCTACGGTAAAATGCATATGTAACACGCTTTGACATTGGTAAATTGCATTTAGCGGCTAGGGAGGGGGAGATGATGGGAGAGCGAAGTGCCTGCAGCTGATGCGCTTTGCGCCAGAGAGAAGAGGTGGTGGAGAGCGGACTGTACTAACACACAAGAAGGAAGTGCACTTTTTACGTCGGAGAGAAAACAAAAGGAAAACCATTGTAGAGAATCGTTGTTGGTGTGCGTGCGTGCGTGCGGTTTATTGATCCAAGAAAATGGGAATGATCAGTCTGGGCTGGCAATCGGCGATCAGCGATCACCGATCGTTTCGTAAGAGAGCCGCTCTAAGAGAGTGAAATCTTGCTCTTCTTGTGAAATATTTCTATAACTGTATTACGGCACGGTCTACAATTGAAGGAGGGGGGAGGGGAGGGGAAATGAGTTTAATTCCGTTGGCTGTATTTATGCATGAATTTCGTGTGGCTTTGATAGTGAAGGTTTTTTTTAATGTTCGTCTAAAATTATCACAGTTAAATGCATTTTGTGAAATTTTTTCACGATAAATCAAAGTCGAGAATAAGCTTAAATGCGATTATTGAGATGGTAACAGCGATTGTAAGTGTATGTAATTAATTATCGGGGCAGATGATCTCACTTATCTTATAATACTCGGCTCGACTTTATTCCATACATATTTATTTATTAATTCACTTTATTTTCCTGTTATCAAATAATTAACACTAAAGGAAATATAACTCACTGTGTTTTTAATGGCTAAATGTACATATGTAATCTTCATCGAATTTCGTTTTTAATTTTAATATCTTCGATGAAGTCATAATCATACATAAAATATCAGTAATTGTTTTCCGTTTACATTGCATGCAGCTAATTTATTATGGACGATATGTGCCGGGTCCAATCTGGTTCATAGTTTATAAAAATAGAAATTAGACACATCGACTTATTGACGTATTCTTTCAATTAGAATGTATGAATGTCTCGCAATGCATTTCGGGGTTTATTTTCAATTTGAAATTTTGTTTTTTTCTTTTTCGAGTTGATTTCTCTATTTATGATTTTTTTCTTTGATTACTTTCTATTGTAAAACGTCATGATATTTTATTAGCGCGTTCACATTAATTGTGATTTGTTTTGTATTATTGTTAATTATTTTGATCAAAATAAAAATTTGTGATAATGCAATTTTTTTTGATATCAGCAATACTGATTGTACATATTTTTTGAGGAGTGGCTTTTATCATTGTAATGAATTTTCTGAAAACATCGTTTTTAATTTTTTTATTTGATTTTATTGTAGAAAATCTTTTTTTTCCTTATATAACAGCGTCTCAGGACACAAAAGAAGTATATGATCGAGCATTGTGATAAAAGGCAACACGTTTCTTAGTTAGGCACTAGACTATCAATAATATTCATCAAAATATTGACACTTTCCTTTTTGGCACCAAACAAACTATGGGGAACCAGGTAGTTTATGACCGTAGCTACCTGGTGTCCTATATGAAACAATTAGTTAGCAGGCTGGAGATATTTCATCATCTAATTAGGCGATGGAATATTTTCAGCCTATATAAAGAAAACAATAATGTCCGAAATTTAGTTGTCAATCGAAGTTTCTAGTAAATAGTATTCTAAAATAAAAAATGTAAATAATAATTTAATAGTTTTATTCGTTAGTGGCAAGTTAGGGCCACTACAAAACTTTCAATTACCCCGTTTATGACTAGGACTAGGATGATGTCGAGTTGAGTTAACTTTGGGTTGAAATAGAGTTGAACTGATATCAAAACATAGCCTAAAATTTTTGTGTGAAATTCTCACCTAAAAATACCTAAAAGAAATTTAAAAACATGGAACGTAAGCAGAATGAAATAATTTTATATTACTGTGCAAACTACGACGAAGGCAGACTTCACGGATGGTAAACAAACAAAACGAATGTCACTTCAACCCAATTACAACTCTTCCCGGGTATATGAGACGAAATATGCACTCGACCCAGATAGGAAAGCTAAGTTGAGTTGAGTGGACCCAGTGTCAACTAAACCTCCGTTTATAACTGGGTTGAACTTGGATTGAAACTAGTCATAAACGGGAAAAATATGACTCAAAAACCGTCAATAATATTGCGCAAATCCAAATATTGTACAATATTATTGATAATCTAGGATCCTTATTATCATATGTATACAGTTCGTGCCGTTTTTTGTTCAATTGGATACCGTAATTTCTCTTGTCTTCATTAATTTTGAGAATCAATCATCAGCTAGTAGTACCTCATAGTGAACCAACACGTACAGAATTATATTTTCCGACGTAAACCCAAGATTTTTTATTACTGGTTATGAGACGTTTCAGAAATAGACCCATTACATTGAGTGGCGATGAACCCTACATTTGACCCCTTGGACGTTGTAGGAGCTCGAAAATACCAACTGCGAAAGATTGTACCACAGTTGTGTAGTTCTTTGGCGGCAGAGCGCTCATTTCGATGGAACAGTCTCTGGGACAGTTAAAGGTAAAGGTTGACTCCTTCGGTATTAGCTTATTGTTAAAGGCAGAACAACAGCTCAATAGGAGAGGAGGGTGATAATTATCGACAGGCGACAAGACAATTGAGTTAGGCTCATCAATCTTGTTGTCTGAGTCGACAAAGAATACAAGATCTAACCGCCTTCCTTAAAAATTATTCCCACCGCTCATTTGGTACTAACCCCATGAAAATTAGGAATTCAGAAAACTGGATTCTCTAGAATTAAGGTTGATTTCAGGAAGGTAGTTATCGTCATCATCGCAAGATACCTATTTAACATTGGAGAAGTTAAAATCACCTAGAAGTACGAGTCTTTGGAATCCATCATATCCTTTATGCAAGAGTTTAGAATATCATAGAGGTTTTGACCTTTTGTTTTGTCAGCAAATTAAAAATAGGTTGTTATGGACAAGGGAAACTTTAAGAGCGAGGAGCTCAATGTCCAAAGATTTGGAAAAACTAGGAAGCGTTATTAAGCAACAGTTGAGGAGGTTACTACATGCAAGTAGTACACCACCTACACGAGCCTCCGAGTCAATACATCTATCCCTCCGAAAAACTTAGAAAGAGGTATCGAAAAGTTCGGCATTAAGAATCCCACTGTGTAAACATGTTTCTGTAAAAGCGGTTATATCGAAATTACAAACCGAAATCGGCGGAAACACATCATGGGTTTTCGATCTGATTCCCTTCACTTTTTGGTAATAGAGGGAAATCGTCTTAAGTTTTTTGAAACCCGTAATGTCAGGAACACGATGAACACGTTTGCGGGGAACAAAACATTTTGAGAACGCATCAGGAGGCTGTAGCGTGGAGTACAAAAGCTGTTCAGTGGTATTGGGCGGTGTAGTTCCGTTTCGGAAACATCGCATTTTCTTCAAGAGACTGTCACAAGATTAACAGCTTTTCCTCCTTAGGTATTCTTTAATTGCCTCGCACCTAGTTTCAAGGGAGAAACAAGAAATTAAAATATTTTGCGTTCTGAAGTGTTACCAAATTGGAGCAGATTACCGTATCAATATCGGTATCCCCAGTGCCTTTCTTCGATCGATAGTCCATTTCATTGCTCCCATGATGATTTTGCGTTACTCGATAATATAAGACTAGCACATGGGCCTCAAAAACTGGTTGTTCCTTGTCACTGTCTTGGGACAGCCGGGAGCAGGATGGAGTTGCTCAACGCGAAAGTAAGGAGTTATAATTGTCAAAAACTTGCGGTGCACTAAACGAAAAAGATGCTGATTAGCAAGCAAGGAATGGATTAAAGTTTGATAGTACACGTTATCCATTTGTTCACTAAGTTCAGAGTTATGATCGATCGGACACTCAAATTCAAATCGCACATGGACCGCAAGGCGATTACTATCACCATGGGGGCTCAGAGACGAAATCTTCGCATGCTTGTTTCAAGACTAGTAAATTCGGCCCACCTGTATGCAGTCTCAGTGCAGGCAATTGTATTTAATAAGGTCCGATCTGATCAGTTGAGTAAATTAAAGCAAATTCGAAAAAGAAGCATGCGGTTGATGATTCCTTATATTCTGGCATTTATGCGAAAACGAAAATCAATTGGTGAACCGAATACCACACAACAGAAAATAACATTGTGCCAATCTCCGAATGGTAGAAATGATTAGACGAGGTACCAAAGATTGATGCTTGCTGCTTTATAATGTTATTCCTTTAACCATGTACATACACTGGCGGCCTTTTGCTCGACCATCTAAAAGACCCTAAACCTCTCCTATTCATTTCTATCTTTCAAAATAAGCTTGTCCTAATTTTGTCTAAATAAAGAGTAAGCCGGAAGCTTGGATTACCACAAAAAAGTCGAATCAAAGTAAAACGTATGGAATAACCCACATAGATGAGACATTACAACCAACAAAGAGATTGAAGAAATATATTGTACGAACCTTTGAAGCAAGAATGATAGTCCGTACTTTCAATGGTAGACCAACAAGAAAAATTGGCGTATGAAGAACGCGAAATCAGTGGCTAAATAATGTTCTAAAATATTTACGAAAACTACGTACATATAGCGAACTGAACTATGTATCTATAAAACTACTTTAAGAGGAGGATTCAACAGAATCGCGCCCTGCAAGGAGCGCCTAAATATAATAACAGCAAAGCATTGATGCCTTGCAACTGAAAACTAATTACTAAAAAAATCATTTCAATTTTAATTCATTTCTATATTAATTTCTCCAACTGTTCCATTAGGCCAGCTATATAAAAATTGTTATATTATTAAAACCATTCATTGTTTCCCCAAATTAATAATGTTTTACACAATCTCTCAAAAATTGACCTAAATTCACTAAAAAAAAGAAGAAAATTGAGATATTCTAATTTCTTCTTTCTTTTTTTTCTTAACTCCAAAAATTGCCTTAGAAATGAAGTCAAAAAAATCAAGTACCCCCTCTAGCCATTCTTCTAGATAAAACTGGAAAGAAAAAGAATTAATTCAATAAGACAAGCGCACATTACTGCGCTTTAAAAACAACGGTTTTTACCCAAATGACCTGTTACAAAATTAAAATTCCTCAACACTTGCTATCATTCAAAAAACCGCTCTCATATGCAGAAAAGTGAAAACAGAAACGAAAAGAAACAACGGGGAAAAAAGAAATTAAAAAAAAAACAGAAATACAGAAGAGAAGAAACTAAGTATCTGAACAACAACTGAAACAGCAGCAACAACAACATCGACAACAGTATACAGTGCCGATCTGTGAAGAACTCTCTTCATACATTCACGATCGTCTTACGATTATGATTACGGCAATAGAGTATATGATCTTGCTGGCTGGTAGCTGAGTCGGCTATAGTACTTGGCTATCAGCTCGAACCTGTGCTCTACCTTGACGGAGTGTATAAGTGCGCCAGAGCACTGCAGAGTAAGCGGTGCCAGCGTTATGGACGAGTGCACAGCGGATCAACCAGCTAATCCGACCGTATACCGCGCAACGTGCACTTGGAAAAACGGATCGAGAGCTGGGCTAACCCGGGCTTGAGAGTTCAGTCGAGATCTTAGAGAGGGGGTTGGGAAAATGCTTGGCAATGTAATAAGCTTAAAGAAATCATTAATCGTCTTCTTGCCATCTTGCTGATGATGTAGTAGAAACATATTCTAAATTCCGTTTCGTTCGAAACGTTGTCGTATCATCAATTTAATTGGACACCCAATATCCAAGAGTTGAACGAGAGCGAGAGAAAGAGAGATACGACACAGCCGCGCGCGCAACGCTGATTTTCATGAGCGATAAACTATGAGCTTTGAAACTTGTCCAGGCTTCCATTCGATGCGTGACCTACTTCCGGCTTGTATTAAAAAAAAAATAATGAAAAGAGTAGGTATTTTCCCCGCCACGATCGGTTGGTGCTTGCTCGAAACCAGTTCGTGGCTTGTAATAATATATGTATAATACAACAAAAGCTCCTCCATAAATTCGAACCTTGAATAGCTTAGGCGCGTGCTAATATGCCTTTAATCCGTGAGTTATGCGCCGATTGGTGTAGGTGTCATTGCAGCATCATCTTAGAAAGAAAGATGGAAAAAATTCATAATAATGAAGAAAACAAACGATCGAAGATCACGATTCGGAATTGGAGACATCAGATATTTCGACACGATCGAAAATTAACCGCAAATGCAGGAAAAGAGAGAAGTGTCTTCGTCGAACCTGCTGTGTTGTTCCTACTTCAGTTCAGTTCTCAATTTGCCACAATTCCACAATTCGTCGCCAGCGCCGAACGTCAATACAAAGGCAAGTGATCGTGGCAAGATCGTTATTCTTCTTTTAAGACCATTTTAGGCAAGCTGCGGATTTTTTTGTTCTTCATTTTGTTCGCGCGCTTGTCTTGTTTTCCCTCTTCAACTTCAACTCTCAAATTCGGCGACGGGCACACAGCGAGCGAAGTTTTTCCGCCTTTGTTTTCAACATTGTTGTTGTACGTTTTAAAGTTGGTGAAGTTTTTGACCGTTTACACATTTTTGTGTAGTGGCTTTCATGAAATTCGACGAAGATGCGCTGTGCGCGCGGTACTGTAGCGGTCAGCGGGACAAGTGGTCGCCGTAAATCAAGCGCCTGAAATTTCATTTTCTTCTCGTTTGCTTCGTATTCGAGCTCATTATTTACTACAGCGCAAGATCAGTAGCGGCACCAGCAACAGTCAGCGGCAGAGATTGGCCTTCTCAGAGTTTTGTGATTTAGGTTACACGGGCTCACACAACACCATCAACAACAAATACAACAATAGTAACAACCACTTGGAATATATACGACAGACGATTTCTTTTTCTCAAGTTGAATTGTTTCGTATTTCTTTATTTTTTTTTCTGTACTTCAGTTCGACCAAGTTTTCAAGCCAAGATCACCACCAAGTTATACAAACAGCTTGGATGGGTGCTAGTTTCTTGATTAGACCAACAGAAAGAGAAATTGGATTTAATGGCCAGAAATGATATGTCTTCAATAATGAAATATTACCTCTTAATTAACACAAATTTAATTGCTAAAGGCGCAAACGCACACGATCACCACCAAATTGACGATCGTACGAACGCGCAAAAGTTTGCAATTAACTTCGGTGTAATCTCTTAATGATCATAAGCCTTTAGGGACTGATGTAATGATTTTCCATTGAAGATTTGAAAAATGTTTAGGATTTTTACCTGTGGATGAAGTTATTAGTGGTATTTGTTATGTAAAAATATGTGCATAACCTTCAGTGGTTAAGCCAAACCGAAAAATTACAACAACAAAAAATGTTATTAATGAAATTTCATGTATGATAATAAAGAAAATTACTTGTTGGTTTTTGAGAAAATATAAACAAAAATTGATTTCCTCGTTTCATAGGCGAAACTTATTAAAATTTTTTTGTTTATTACTCATTTTCGTTCGTTTAGTTACTGCATATGCCTTTGTTGATGAAGAATGCAGGCTGTACTATTACGAAATTGATCGAGAGCTTGTTGTAGTGATCTCACCATTATTTTTTAATCAACGTAAGAACAATCCGTGGCAGACATTGTTGTATTTAATGATTGCGAATAATTATGTTAATGTTAGAAATAAACATTGTAGTATACATATTGTTACCACAATAACTATGAAATCATATCTGAGAGAGAGAGGTTCAGTGTCAATTTTGAGGTTACTGATGAACTTTTGAAAGATGTTGGTATATTTTGTTACACCTTCAATTTTACACTTTAGAAGAACTAAAGTAAGACTAAGAAGAAGAACTAATGCCTATTGTTATATGGAAATAATAAATAAGACTCATACTCATTGTTAACTGAAGATTGTTCAGTCATACAGTATGATGTATGACAGCAAGTCTCAAGGTCTACTTAAAAAATTGTGCACAGCAAAAAAATGCAAATTGAAAGAACGACATCACGTATTCGTAAGTCATCGAATACAAATTGTGACAGATATCGCTTGACTTCGATGAACGAATAAGAACTAAAAAGTCTAACGACATGAATCATCCTTTGTACTAGTCTTGATCAGGTAATTGCAAAAATTCTAGTAGTAAGCCTAGTTCGAAAGAAAGCTGTTACGCAGCCATTTTGATTTAGCTGTCATTTTTCGGTTCATATTTGACAGTTTTGACAGTCGATGACAAGTTATTATTGAACATCTAACCCGACTAGAATTTCTTGGTTCGGTCCGGATGAGGTTAGCCTAATTTGACTGTTAGGCCCTAATGTTGAAACCTAATAAGGCTCAGAAGAAAAGTGTAACGCTTTTCACCTATTACCACTGAACTAGAAAATCCTTATGAAGGCCATATCAGGCAAAAATGGATAGGGCCATCTAATGCGCCTATCGTTTATTATGTAAGGCGTGCGATAGATCATTGGCAGTTTTTCCACATTTCGAGGTATCGTGGCCTAATAGACCCTGGTAAGAATAACTCACCAGTAAAACTTGACAAGAGCAGATTAAAGGACAACGACTACGGCGGATATAGAAACAAACAAAAATTCTCTCGTGAAATGACTGATTGACAAAAAAATTAGTTTACAATTTATTAAACCAGAGACATTAAAAAGTCTGATGGCAATTAAGCACATTTTGTTACTTAACCATAGTAGTTTGGTTTTACATGTGAATTATATCATGAAGGGAAAAATTTCAATCAAATTTCATCAATATACATGGGCCTCATAAGGAATTACTCAATAATACCTAACGGGGTATACACCTTCTTTCCCAAATAAGGCCCTTGTAAGATTTCCCCAATGAAAACCTAATCTTAGAGTGCATGCGGAGTGCCTCATGTATTTTGTATGAGGCCCTCGTAAGGTATTCATAAAACAAATTTAGTTTTGGTACACCTTATACTGCGCTATGAGGGCCACATGAGGTGTTCATGAGGCAAGTCTAATCTGGTATACCGAACGTTTACCTCACGAGGCCCGTACATAACTTTAGGCATGCCTTACATTGAATTCTAGTCGGGAAGGCTGCAACAATGGGTTTTACAGCTGAGTATTGGCGATCAACACATTTGGAAAAAAAATCATCGTAAGTGACAAAGAACATCTTGATTTCTTCTTGTCGCCTTTCAGGCAGAATCGGATTTCGGATTTTGAGACGGTCCTATTTTGTGGTGGTAATACCGCAGTCCTACATGGCCATTCTGATAACCCACCAACAGCCTTAGGTCCGCTCTTTTTAATGTAATGATGCCTCTTAAGGCAAAGCATCTTATAAGATCTCTGTCTCAGTCTACCCTAGTGTCCGTGGACCCAGCAGAGCTAGGCCTTACTACTTCTGGTCATGCTCTGCGGTACGTCAAAACACCCTGTAACTATTTTGGAAGAAAACTTCCTCGTTGAGAGTGCCTTGATGGCAGCTAGGCTATCAGAAAAGACTTTAATGTTGGTGCCTTTCAAACCTTTCGCAAAGGTGAGCCTAGCGCAGATCACAATGAGATGTATTTCTGTCTGGAAAACAGAGTTCCACTTACATCGCCGATATATCTACACCTTGTCGTGGTGGTGAGGTTTGCGTGCCCCGTAAGGCTGTAACGGCGGACCTATCCCCGGCTAGGAATTTGGCGGATAGCAATTTTACCGGCAATGATTTTTTTTACTACTGAGTTATGAAGAGAATTAAATTTTTTTAAAAGTCAGGGATTTTTTTTTTTTTCGAAAAAAAGGAGGCCTGGGGAAAGAAAAAAAATAAAAGAGAGTTAGATTTTGAAAAGCGAAAAAAATAGTTCAGTTTTGGAGAATTGAAAACAAAAAATTAGTTTTAATCGGAAAAACAGTTTAGTTTGTTTTAAATCGGGAAAATTTTATTTGTCGTTAACAAGTATACGGCTAATCGAAACTGAGACTCATTAAGGAGTGGACGGGGATAGGAATCTTCTCCAGTGCAGCTACTGACCGTGCAAGAGTTAAGGCACAGGCGTACCTTCCTTGATTGTCGGACCACCCCCAAAGACGCCCGGAGCAAGACTGGAGCGCTAGAAGGAAGAATTGGCCGTACCTGGTCTATCTGGACCTTACCCCCACGGGAGTTGCAGGAAACATAGGAAGGGTCTGGTTGAGAAAAGTGCCGGCAGACCTCTCCTCCCACAGCCTTACAATCAGGGCAGTTGTGCCGGTGGAAAACGATTTTCTGGACCGGATCAAGATTTTACTTAACTGTGAAACGGGATCAAATGAAGCGATAAGGAAGTAAACTAAATTTGCAGGAAGCGCTAGTGCTGGTGTTAAGATGGTAGTTGAAGGCTCATCCTATGTCGAAGAACGAATACCCGAATTTAGGTCCAGAACATGAGATGGATGATATATGTAGTAATGTAATAACTACATTCTTTGAGGTAGCATTTTGAACATTTTCTTATTTTGGTCTACGTTGCTTGTCATATTAAACTTTAGCAACTTTTAATTATATTGATATATTTAATTTGTTTTACCATATAATTTATTATAACACTTCATTTCACATGGGATTGTACGTGTTATACATAAAAGAGAAAAAAAAGGATATGCGTGTTGTCCATTGAAAACACAACCTATGCCATAAATTGTTACTAAAGCCCTGGACAGACATGTGATTTCGATATCATAATATTGAGATCACGATATCAAAATAAACTAAGTAGTGACAGACATAATATTATGATATCTGTGGCAGTTGTATTTTTGACAGTTGGAATTTAAATTTCTAAGCGTTCGCAAATATTTCTTTATTTCAGGTTCGTATTCTACTTTAATAAATAGTTACTATAGTAACTATACAAAACTAAACAAATATAAAAATTTTAAAGGTAACTTGATATTTCAAAAGAGCAAAAGTTTGAGTTTTTATAATTTCCGCTAGCGAAAAATAGCGCTGCTCTCACTAGAAATTATTCATATCATGTTAATATTATGAAAATCAGCTGTGTTTCGATATTACGTTAATATCATGTTGTTGCGTTTTGATATTATGATATGGGGGTGACAGACATATCCGAATATTACAATATTAGGAATATTATGATATCGAAATCACATGTCTGTCCAGGGCTTAAGATTAATTTGGGTTTATTTACAATATTGATTGAGTTTCATATCTTATTAATATATTATGTTTTTTTTTTCATTCATTACTTATAAATATTTTTACACGGTTATCGAACATTCACAAATTTTATAATATTATATTGTTATGGTCAAATTGAATTTTTAAAGTTATATTGGTGGTGTTTGTACAAAACTAAGGCGACTTGGTACCAGGGCGCGTCGGTTTTCTTCTTTTTGGTTGGGTGATGTGTATATAACCATTATTTTTTTTTGAATACTGAAGTATGAATGGAATTAATTTTTTTGGAAAAATTTGTAATTTGCTAGGTTAGTGTTCATTGTTCATTAAACACATGTTTTTTTGTTTCAATTAACTCATTAGTCTTTGTTTATGAAGTGTTGGAATTAAATTGTCGCTTGTCCATCTCGTGTTTGATTTTTTTTAAATTTCTTTGATATAAGGGTTGGTTTAGGAGGAGTGATGTAGTGAGGAACCGTTAATGGCATAGCAGCGGCCGATGGATCTTGCCCTGAACTTTAGTTGTCGGGTCTCCTCTACCTTGGTATACAAGCTTCTCGTTCGCCTTGGATGATGGGAGTTCCCATGGAGGTAAGTGGTGGTACAGAGATGGAGGTGTTACCTTAGGAATTCTTCCACTCCACGACCCCCCGACGAGCCAGCCCTTCTCTGGAGGCTCGGGGTACCGCCGATGTGTTGCTCTACAATTTTTTTTTTGAATTTTTGTTTTTGTTCAAAATTTTTTTTGTTTTTTTTTTGGAATTTCCTGCGAAACCATGCAGCAGGCTGCCGACCATGGCCCCAGTGAGGGGGAATTTTCGGGATCCCTTTTCAAAGAGGGCAGTCTGAGCCCGCGAACCACCGTGGACCACGCGGAGATGGAAGAATGTAAGAAGAGCTCCTTAGAGTCCCATCTGCACAGCCGCGTTCACCTGCTCCTTCGGATGGGCTAAAGGAACTTTCAAAAACCGGAGTGGCGACTTTTAGAAACTGGCTACTCCCGTGTGAAGACCTTACTGATCTGATGCTAAAGTGTATAGGGGCCCAAACAGGTCTCTAAGGGTGCAGGAATAGAAAGTACTTCACAAAGTGCAACGTTCACCATTCACAGAGATAAAGTTCTCTGTGGACCAACTCTGGGAATAAATACTTCCTCTATTGCCGCTACAGGCGGGTCCCCTAAAACCACCACTCCAATCCTCAAAGGGAAAATCTCCTCAGCCCAGAAAGGCTCTAAAAAAGGGGAGGGGAAAAATGCCTTCGGGAAATGAGAACTGCTTCCAATATGACGCTTGTCCAGATAAACCTTCATCACGCCAATGCTGCCTCTGCAATACTAGAAAAAATATGTTTATCTCAGGCAATTTACATGTGGCCCTAAACCAAGATGGGTTTATCGAGAAAGAATATGTTGCCTCGGTACTGATGCTGGCAGACTGATCTACTCTACCAAGCATGACTGCCCTAGAGTAGCACTGCTCATGGGGATGAGACTAACCTACCTTTCTCTCGCAGTTCGTATCAAGAGATCAAAGGAGACGTAGGAAAGTCCAGGCCTGTCATAGCCTCGGCCTACCTACCTGGAGAAATCCTATCCTATCTCTGAAATCCTCCAGCAGGAACAACAGTGTCAGCTAATGTGGATTCCGGGCCACGAAGGTCACATTGGTAATGAAATTGCCGACAGATGACTAGAGTGGGGGTAAGCTCATCACCTATTGGTCCGGAATCTTTATGTAGCTTAGCTGTCACGTAAAAACGGCCATAAAAAATTGGGCCGGCCAGCTGTTTCTTCATAGCTGGACAAGAACCCAGGGTGCTCGTCAAACTAAAAGATTCATCCAAATCGATAAGCTAAAGCGGGCAAACTTTTAAATCTCATTAGGTGGTAGCTAAAAACAATAACAGAGCTCCTAACGGGACACTGTTCGCTTACCTGCCATCTAAACAAAATAGGACTGGTAGTCGATTGTAGTCGTCGGTTCTGCGAGGCAGCTCCCGAAACTGCAAAACACTTGCTGTACGACAGCGAGGAAGAGATAGAGCCTCATCCATAGCGACTCCCCTACTATTTTCAAAGTCTTAACCTCGATGGTTTTTAAAGACGGGGATTGCACAATAGACCAAATAAAATAGGTGGCAGTGTCCCCCAAGGCACTCCTCAACAAGAAATAGAATACCCATTACTATCGAGACCTTGAACTTGGGTCCTGCAACACCAGGCCCTGTCTTTGACCCACCGGTAGCCCAGTGGAGATGTTTTGGATCCTCAGGAGAAATAAGTTCCTCCCACTCAGAACGCTCCGAGATAATCGCCCTGAATTTCCTTTGGAACCACAGTTCACCAACCATATGATCGGATAAGCGGCAAATGGAAATGTACGTGTCCCTTGACAGTATAGGGCCAGTTGGATAATATCTGAAGTCTCAAGGCACTCAATCCAATGATTGCCTCCATAGCAGCTGTGAGGCAGGTCTGCATAGCTACGTTAATGGAGAGGCAAGCGAGCCGTAGCAGTATGCTGCACTTGAGGATCGACGTAACCTGTTTAGTCTTGGGCCACCAAACTATAGCGGCATAAGTGTACACAAGTTTAACGATCGTATTTTACATCCAGTACAACATTTGTGGAGTAAGACCCAAAGGTCTTACCCAAAAGCCTTTTGCAGGCCCATATGGCCCTTGTAGCTTTACTGATGGCGTAGTGCAAGCGTTTCAATTCAGTATCTTGTCTAACTTTACTCCCAAATATTTGATAACAGTCTGAGTACTAAACTGTGGTACCCTGGATTGTGGCTGCTTCGTTGGAGGATCTTTATCTTTAAGTATCAGTCTGGTGTGGGAGAATCGATAGCCGATTTTTTAGACTAATCAACTTACCCATGGAAGCGGTGTCCACTACCATAACCAAGTGAAGGGTATTTTCACTAGCCAGCCGACCAGCGGGAACCGAGTTTTGTGGGGCTACTAGTACTCTCTGAAATGCAGCCCTCGACACGATGACATTTACACCTTGGGTTGGTAAGGCTTGAAGGGTGCGCGCCCTGTGTCTCTTTTCTTTCGCTGAGCTTGACTTCGCAGTTTCCTTAGTTCATAGCGGACAAACATTTTGCACTTTTCGATTTATCTCACCGAAATATGCGAACAGCAATCATATTCAGGCTTAATCTAAACTCCGCTGGAATTTTCTTGCAATCGTATGCCTCCAATGTATGAAAATTCCAGGGGGGTTTCAAAATAGGCCTGATAGTTTGAATACACTTTCAATCCAATATTTTTTTATTGTCTCAGTCTTCGAACAAAAAGGCCTTTGAACATTTCTTGATTCCCACATTCAAATTGCCTCTTTTTTCCATACTATCGCTTTACAATTACCTAAAATGAATCTCTCTTTCTCCCCGGCAAAAAACCTTGAGACTGCAAAAATAAATAATAATTTGTCATCAAGATAAGTCATCACAATTACCTGCGCGCACACACCTGTGCAAAAGGCTCAAATGTCACACGTTGAAGAATACATATAACGAAAGCTTCCCTTTGCAGCCCGAACTTAATCAGTTTGAAAGACAAAAGAAACTCACATAGACCAAACTCTTAAAAAAAATAGTGAGAACGAAAGAAAAACTTCGAGTAACCTCAACTCTGCCACGGATTGTAAAAAACGAGGGTGACACGTGTTGAGTGGACGTTTAGTAGTTCTTCTCAAGATATTTCGGTTTGGCCACTTGAGTTTGGCCAGTTTCGACGAGTTGTGTCTGCAGGGCTCCCATGGATTTGGCTTCGAGTTTTGCACCCATTAATCTCGGTTTGACATTGTTTTGACGTTCAGTAGTTTCTTCTGTTTTTGTTTTAACTCCATGCTTGTTTTTTGTCACAATGGATTGTTGATCTTGAAGGTAGTTTCGTCACATTTTTCTTGGTGAGCAATTGCAGATTAATGGTTGAGTGCCTCCGACTACGATGCTGTCGTGTTTTTTCACGTTTCTTTTGGGTAATTGTTTCTTGCTCATGTTGAAGACAATTATCGTAGAATGACGGTAGGAACCAACTACTTACTGTTTACGCATAGGTGGAACTTGATAATTTGGTACTTAAGAAGTTTTGAAGTTGATGTAGTCCAGATTGTAAATGAGATGAACAAGTGTTATAGACTTTAAATTGATGGAGAAGTGATACTGGAGAGAAAATGAATTTTAAATCTGAATTTAATGATTCTTAACTTTCATAGAAATACAAGCAAATTAACTTCATTTCATTACTACTGGTTGTAGAGTTCTCATATCTTTTAATTATGTTTTGTACAAGTTTACTGCAAGCTATAATTTGGATATAAAGAATAAAAATAAAAGAAACTCATAATTAGTCTAGTAAAACATTGACAAAGTTCGACAAAAGTTCGGCAAATATTGCGGATGTTAAAGCATCCATAGTAAATGGTAATACTGAGCGACAGCGGGAAGAATGACGTAGACCAAGACGCCCAGAGCTTAGAAATGCCAAACTGAATAACATCGGCTCAGAATCAGAACCGGCAGAGAGAAGAGGTGAGAGTAGCTGAAGAAAGAAGTAAATGGTAATGGGAGTTTTTCTAAGTGGTACATACTACTGAGTAGTAATAATAATTTTAGCTCTGGGAAAAAGTTCCGGATATATTTTTAGTGAAATTCAAATGGTTTTCTTATAGTCTGGAAATTAATTTATTTAAGCCCAATATGCTCCATTATCATCACCAAGGTTTCGCCATCTTTCGGGTAGAGCCATGTTGCTATCGGTGAAGAACTACCGTGGTTTCTAATTGAAAAAATATATAAAATCGTTTTTACAAGCTTTTTTATAGCTAACTTAATTCTATCGAAGGAGTTCTGCAGAGATCGCAACAAGTGATAGTAAGATGGTGCTACATCTGGACTATACGGCGCAAGAATAGTCAAAGCTTCCCACTCAAACTCTCAATTTTGAACGGGATATTACTGATGGTACATACTAACGATGGTCTGGCGTTGTCTTGGTGGTAGCCAGCATGTTCTCTCTTATTAAAGTTGGGCCTTTTTCGTTCAATTGTCCTATAATTGTCAACAGTAGAGTTGAGAATGTATAGTTTGACCAACTGGAAGTAATTCATAGTGAACGATTACTTTCTAGTACCACCAACTGGATCATATTATCCGATTGTCGTACTTAACCTATTTTTCTAGACCGGCTATAAACCACACCTAATTGAAAAGTAAAGAGCCCTATACACAGTCAAATTGGATATACATCCAAATTTTCATCAAACCCATAAGTACAACAAGTTTTGATCGGCCGACTGGTTCACAATTGATTATTTTGGGTGTACCATCCGCGCTTCGATGTAACATTCAACTGGAACGTGAATGGGAGCCTTTACGCACAAGTGTAGTAGATGCAACTTCCGCTGAAGTAGATGTTACTTCCACTTACTTCCATTTTGGTCACTCTCATACATTCATAAGCAATGGTACCTCACTTCCCATTTAGGTTTGGCCTTATGGCAACTTTCAGAAATGAGTGGATTTCATTGCATTTCATCAATGCATCGAATCAATTAAAGCCTGCCCATCGCTCGTACGATTTTGATGAAATTTAGAAATTTGTACATCAATCCGGCTTGTGCCAAGTACATTGTTACATTTGACTACTTTCTTACAAGTCACAAACTAATTAATCGTTTGTCGAACGACGATACCTTCACACGATCAATTATATACTCATGGTGCATCTGAACGATAAAGCAGTAAGTTAATCGCAAAAACCTTCCAATTGACTCATTCTTGTCGATTGAACAGCCAGATCTGATCAACCAATACATAGCATGGGAGGTGTGGACCCTTTTTGACAACGTAATCAACAATTGCCGAATTCGGTTTCGGGGCAAGAAGTAGTATTCTTCTTCTTCTTTAAACTCCTTTAATCCCTCATGGGACATAGGGCGGAAACAGTTGCCCTCCAGCGGACTCTGTTTTGCGCGACAGCTCTTAGCTCCGACCAGGATCTCCCAGTTGTTGCGGCTTCTTCTAGTAGGGTTCTCCTCCACGTTGTTCTAGGTCTTCCGACTCGACGGGAACCTTGCGGATTCCAGTCAAGGGCCTGTTTGGCTAGATTTTCGTTTTCGCGTCGCAAGGTGTGGCCAACCCAATTCCATTTCCTTCGCCTGATTTGGTCGTCTATCCTTTCTTGGCCGGCACGGCGCCAAAGTTCTTCGTTTGAAATTCTATCTTGCCAGCGGATTTTTAGGATACGACGCAGGCATCTGTTGATGAAGACTTGTAGGCGCCCTGTGATGAATTGGGTGACTTTCCATGTTTCGCAACCGTACAAAAGAACTGCCTTAACGTTGGAGTTGAACAGCCGCAATTTGGTGTTAGTTGAGATCTCCGTTGATCTCCATATGCGGGACAGGCATGCATATGCGCCTCGTGCTTTGTTTATTCTGGAACTTACGTCTTCTTCTGCCCCACCATTTTCGGTAATAACACTACCGAGGTAGCAGAATTTATTTACCAGTTCCACGTCACGGTTATTCAGCGCAGTCCGTTCAATGGTGTTTGCATTTATCCGCATTTCTTTAGTTTTAGTCGGATTTAGCCTTAAGCCTGCTGGACTACTTTCTGTTGCCAAATTGTTAATCATGTTTTTGAGGTCCTGGTGTCTGTGGGCCAGCAAACAGATATCATCGGCGTAGTCGAGATCCTTAAGGCGGTCTACCAAACCCCATTGTATGCCGCCTGTTCTATTATCTAGAGCGCCGACAAGGATGTCATTTATTACTATAAGAAATAGTAATGGCGAAAGTAGGCATCCTTGTCGTACTCCTGAGCTCACCTCGAAGCTGTCGGATAATTTTCCATTATGGAGAACTCTGCATTTGGAATTGTTATATAGGGCTTTAATCAATTCTATTATTTTATCAGGCAATCCACGTCGCCGTAGTGCCTGCCATATAAAGCTCCTATTGACCGAGTCGAACGCTTTCTCATAATCTACGAAAGCAAGGTAAAGGGGGGATCGGAATTCAGTAGACTGCTCCACTATTATTCTCAAGGTGTTAATATGATCAATACAGGAGCGGCCCTTCCTGAATCCGGCCTGCTGCCTCCTAAGCGTTCGGTCAACTGCCTCACTTATCCTAGATAGTAATATATGGGACAAAATTTTGCCCACTGTAGATAGTAAACAGATGCCTCTCCAGTTGTCGCATATTGTTAGGTCCCCCTTTTTTGGTATTTTGACTATGATACCTTCCGTCCAATCCTCCGGAAAGGTACAGGTGTTCCATGCTATATCTAGGATTGGCTGAAGCGCATCTGCTATGAGGCTTGAGTCGGCTTTCAACAATTCTGGCGGGATGCCATCTTTCCCAGCTGCTTTACCATTGGCCATCGCATGAATTGCGGTTACTATTTCCGTCTTGGATGGGGCCCGGGTGGTGATTCTTATTGGCTGTGCATTGTTGATGTTTTCCTGAGGTTCATGTGTAAGTGTACCATTCAGGGCGGCGAAGAAGTAATCTCTCCATCTTTGGAGTTGCTCTTCGTCGCTGCACAGCAGCCTTCCATCCGCACTCTTAACGGCATGCTTTTTAGTAGAGTGCTTTCCCGAGAGCTGTTTAGTGATTTGGTACAGCACCTTACTGTTGCCTGTGTTTGCCGCGTTTTCCGCTCTTTCTGCGAGCTCGTTTATCTGCTGCCTTTTATCACGCCGGACACTTCTCTTAACCTCCCGATATAATTGGGAGTATTCCCGTTCTAATTGGTGACGTCTTTCCGGGTCGTTTGTGGAGTTTACGCTATTTTTTTTTTTTTTTTTTGAGGGCCCTTCTGCGCTCTATTTTTTGCCAGGTTGTGTCCGAGAAGAAGTAGTATTGGCCATTAATAATAAATGAGTTTGACGCGGGTTTAAGTTACATAACCCTTATCGCAAGTAAGACAATAAGAGATCGGTGTCTCAAGCCGTTTCTGAGTGGAGATTATGATCAAGTCCAATTAGGATCATCGGTTTAGAATGTGGAATTCCTGGCACAACTGGCAATGCATTACGATCGTATTGATTATTTCATCGGAAAACTCAATACCCGTCATTGTTGTCAACGATGCATGGAAAAACTCAATATGGTTGCTTAAAGCGTCAAAATGGTTCGCTTGCGCAGGAACCCCAGGAAAACAGCAACAATACACAACCAATAAGAACCACCACCCGGGCCTAATCCAAGACGGAAATAGTAACCGCAATTCATGCAATGGCCAATGGTAAAGCAGCTGAAAAAGATGGCATCCGCCAGAATTGTTGAAAGCCGATTCAAGCCTCATAACAGATGCACCACAGCCAATCCTGGAAAAAGCATGGAACGCAAGGTACAGATGAATTGGACGGAACCTTTCATGGGAATAATACAATAAGAGGTCTCTGATTGGACGGAAGGTATCATAGTCAAAATACCCAAAAAGGGAGACATAACAATTTGTGACAAGTGGAAAGACATTTGTCTATTATCTACTGTGAGCAAAATTTTGTTCCTCATATTATTATAAAAAATAAAGGAGGCAGTAGACCGAATAGAAGAAGACAGCAGGCTGGATTCAGAAAGGGCCGCACCTGCATAGACCATATTAATACCTTGAGCATGAGCAGTCTACTGAATTAAGATCCCCCCTTTACCTTGCTTTCGACTATGAGAAAGCGTTCGACTCGGTCAATAGGAGCTATATCGCGGCACTACGGCAACATGGACTGCCTGATAAAATAAGAAGAATTGATAAAAGCCCTATACAAAACTTCCAAATGCAGAGTTCTCCATAATGGAAAATTGTTCGACAGCTTTGAGGTGAACTCAGGAGTACGACAAGAATGCCTGATTTCGCCAATACTATTTCTTATGGTAATAAACGACATCCTTATCAGCGCTTTAGATAGTAGAACAGGAGACATACAATGGGGTTTGCTAGACCGTTTTAGGTCTCAGCTACGCGGATGATATCTGTTTTGCTGGGGCACCGACATCAAGACCAAAAAAAAACATGTTAAACAATTTGGCAACAAAAAGTAGTCCAGCAGGCTTAATGCTAAATCCGACTTAAACCTAATGCTAAATCCGACTTATTCCAGCGGATTAATGCAAACACCATTGAACGAACAGCGCAAAAAAACCGTGACGTGGAACTGGTAGATAAACTCTGCTACCTCAGTAGGCTTATTACCGAAAATGGCGGTGCAGAAGAAGACGTCAGTTCCAGAATAAATAAAGCACGAGGTGCATATGCATGCCTGTCCCGCATATGGAGATCAACGGTGATCTCCACTAACACCAAATTGCGGCTGTTCAACTCCAACGTTAAGGCAGTTCTTTTGTACGGTTACGAAACATGGAAAGTCATCCAATTCATCACAAAGCATCTACAAGCCTTCGTAAATAGATACGTACGCTGGCAAGATAGAATTTCAAATGAAGATCTATTGGACCGTGCCGTCCAAAAAAGGATAGACGATCAAATTAGGCGAAGGAAGTGGAATTGGACACCTTGCGACGCGAAAACGAGAGTCTAGCCACACTAGGGAATCCTATCCCGCATCAAAATCTCAATCAGACAAGCCTGCGCAGCCCTTTTGGTAGGGTAACTTGACATTTACTGTATTTTCATGAACTGGAGTAGAGTAATCGTTGAGTTTACAAAAAGCTTTTCCCTTCAAATTAACTCGATGACCGTTCTGGGTTGATGTGACAGAAAAATAATTTAATTTTACATCGTGTCTCTGTTGATAAATGTATGTACTATGTGCAGCAAACGCACTTAAACAAACCCATATGCAAAACCCGGTTTAAGCCGACGCACAGTGGGACCAAATCCAAAAAAGCTGGCCAAAAGTCTAAAAAAAAAGTTTATAGATTGCGGTTTTTTTTGGGGGGGATGATTCGAGGACACTTCCAATAGTGAGCAATCAGTCACGGAAGGTTAGATTTTTTTCTACGGACTGAGAAGTTGTAGTTGCTACTTTACTCTTTTTGCTTATTTTTAAACGTTAATATTGTGAAAAAAGGTTAACGTTTTCAAAACGCTATAAAAAATTAAGTAACCAAGCAATCGTGGTCGTGTAAAGTGGAATTTTCTTTGGAAGGTATGTAGAGTATAAAAAAATAGCACTATACCCATTAAGCAAGTATATAATACACAGTAAGCATCTATTACACGTGCTTTTTATGAATTAGGATTGTAAGAATGCGATATATATTGGACAAAAAGTAATATTGCTCCACTCTGCTCCACTGGAAAACTTGCTGGGCGTTGTTGGTAAAGGTGTATTCCTTCACCTCCAAAAAAAATCCGCTGCCCAAAATTGCCCCTCCGTGTTTTAAGGGGTCACATACGTCCAGCACCAGCCCATGGAAATTTTACTTCAATATTGCAAAAATGCGGAACAAGGTTTTATTTTTGGGATGTGTAGGGGGGGTCAGTGTGAGCTTAAATCTGAGTTTTTCGGGATTCTAACCCACTACCCCCCAATTTGGCCGCCATCTTGGAAAAGGTGCGCAAATGGTTTTTCCATTATATATCTCCGTAACAGTACATCTTACAGAAAATTTGCAAGGGCACTTTTTGTTTATAATTAAATTATCTACAATATTACTACGTTTATAAGCGGAGTTTCCCTCCGGATGGAAGTTTCGATCCGGAGTGAAGCACCGCTTATAAACTGGGAGTGAAACTCCAGAACTTGGATTTTCGCTCCCGAAGAAAAAGCTGGAGTGAAACTTCGATCCCGGTTTATGTTGTGCTTATAAACGCTGACTTGGAGTGAGATTTTTTTCCAAGGGGGGAAAACTTAGTAAAGAAGAAGCTGGGTGTTTTATTTTGCTACAATAGTTTTTTTCTTTATTTATTGATTTTTTAAATACATTAAATTAAACATTGGGTTTACAATTTGTCTTTGCTATGATTTTAAATTTGAGCTTGGAGCTGTCATTTCAAACCAGAAAGTATTTTGGATTTTCACTCCCATTGCTTATAAACGCATCGGGAGTTTTACTTTGGACTGAAGATCCGGGAGTGAAACTCCGCTTATAAACGTGGTATATATTAGCAAGATATTTTTGGGTAAATTTAATAATTAAGAAGTTATAAGCCTTAGAACACCAAAATTAGTCACAATATTTTCTTTTAATGGCTATAACTTTTTTTCCTTGAATTTTAACCAAAAAATAAATAATAATAAGTTTTTTTAGAGGATTTCATAAGGAATAATTTTCATTCATACTTTTTTTTAAATTCATTCACTACGAAAGGTTTTACGTGTTACAGCGCCTCGTGACAGATTTTCTGAATAATTTTTTTATGATTTTACCTAGTCCTCTCCCTAGAAATTCTCAACAACAGGTAGCAAGTAATAATAATGAATGAAACACTTTACGTTATAACAAATGCCGATGTTTAAATAATGAAATAACATTTTTTCGCAATTTGTTGTGGATTTCAACATTGTTATTTCAGTATGATTTTAGTCCAATTTTCATATTTATAATACTGTTAATAGTTATTCTACCAAAATATAAAATATTAATTCTTATTAAGTCTTATCTAGTTTGATTGTAGTTTTAAAGTTTATAAAATGTACTGTTACGGAGATATAGAGGAAAACCCATTTGTACACCTTTTCCAAGATGGCGGCCAAATAGGGGGGGTTAGAATCCCGAAAACTCAGATTTAAGCCCTTAATATTTGGAGGGGTTATGTTAACCATATTGAGTCCGCCATTTTGAAAATCGAAATTTCGACACCGGATTCATCATCAGCGACCCCGAAAACCCCTAAGTGAGATGTTTTGGTATCATTTACTAAAGTTTTTGACAATTTGGAGGGGTTAGGTTAACCATATTGAGTCCGCCATTTTGAAAATCGAAATTTCGACACCGGACTCGTCATCAGCGACCCCGAAAACCCCCGAGTGTAAAACTTGAGATCATTTAATGCACTTTTTGACTTTTGGCCAGCTTTTTTGGATTTGGTCCCACTGTGCGACGTGTTTCGTCGAATTTTTTTGGATTTAACGAAACTTTACCCAACCCGTGTTTCCATTGGCGCTTACTCTGAGTTAACCCAGGATAAACCCTGCATAGAAACTCAGTAATGGATCACGTTCGGATACATACACAAAAATATACTTAGACGATTTTCAGTTAAAGCTGTATTGCTTAGTAAGGAGATATCTTCAATTAACTAAACTAAATTTAAACATTTTGTGGAGTGTATAGCCGGAATTTTACTGGATGCAATGGAAAGCAACGAAGCGGAAAGTGAACGGAGTTGAATTTTGCTGGTTATACTGACGGCAAGGATTTGCCAAATTTTGGACTTATGCTTAAAATCTTTAGTTTAGTAATTTTTGAAACCTTAATCCAGTCCGTTCCGTTCCGTTGCGTACAGTTCAACCCCTTCAATATAATTTCTCTGTATTGAAACTTATTTTGACATTTCAATCCGGTCTGTTGCATTCCGTTGCGTCCAGTATAATTGAGGCTTAAGGCCCTACCATTCGATACACGATTCGACGGATTTAAAATCCCAACTTCCAATTGGTTTCACAATGATCACACGCGGACAATCACTTAGCAACCAAAATGAAATCTTTGTCCACACACGAGCACAACTGACTTTGGATCAATTGATGTTCTGTGCCCACATAGTTTTTCCAGGTTTTGTAAAAATTTCAAGTAGTTCAAATCAAGTAACTGATATCGCGAGCAGTTCAAACTAGTTTCAAATCGGTATCGTTTCTGTCGACCTGTGTATGCATTCCCACTTTCACATATGTACTATCTACAGGATGCCAAAACAGATGCGTGTGCAACTGGAATTGCAAATCAGTCGACTCGTGTTCGGAGGGCCTAAATCTATCCTACTTTGAAATATTTCTCTATTAAGTCCCGGTTCTTATAAAAAAAAAATAGTTTAAAAAAACTAAAAAATACGCTTTTATTTTAAAATGAACTAAAAAGTAAAAAATAATTTTGAATGTAAAGTTTTTATTGCTTCAGCTAGTATATGGAAACAACCTACCTTTCAAAATGTAAAAAAGCGTGGGGCTCTTTACCTATATTCATATATGCCACATATTTTATTAACATCGGAACTTCTCGCCCCACGCTTTTTTACATTTTGAAAGGTAGGTTGTTTCCATATCCTAGCTGAAGCAATAAAAACTTTACATTCAAAATTATTTTTTACTTTTTAGTTCATTTTAAAATAAAAGCGTATTTTTTAGTTTTTTTAAACTATTTTTTTTATTTTCTACTTTTTAGTCTATTGACGTGACAACGTCTTATAAATCGGTATACCCTGGGAGTCATTCGCAAAAAAGTTATCAGCAAATTCTCCGTTACCTTATGACTCATCGCTCTGTTCGAGCCTCAAGTCTCAAGTCTTAAGTGTCAACTCTCAACTCTCAAGTCTCAAGTCCCAAGTCTCAACTCTCAAGTCTCAAGACGTTGTCACGTAAAGACTTCGCCCGTATACGGACTTTACAGGCAACCAGGTATTTTTATATGTATTCCCCCATATTAGATTTAAAATGATGTCACTCAGCTTACTGTACTACACTCTTCATAAGCTTTTATTTGATACCCATACCAAGCGCGTTGTAAAGAAAAAGGTGATCCACATTTTGGGTTCGTCGTCATTTTGTTTCGGCCGCCATTTTGAATTTGGAGTGACTCCACATAGATAATAGTATTCTACTTGTCATAACCTTTCATTAGATACCGATATCGGGGGTCGGGGAGCACAATTGCAAAATTCGGCCACCATCTTGGAACCGCCATCTTGATTTTTTTTTAAAATGGTCAGATTGTATTGTCATCCAAACTAAACATGTATGCAAAATTTCAGCTTAATCGGAAACCGGGAAGTGGGTCAAATTTAACTTCCAAGATTTTATTACATAGTTACAAGTGAAGCTAATAAAAGCGTATTAAAAAGTGCTTCTACTGCCTAAATCCTGCGAATCCTGCATTACTGATCCCGCATTCGCGGGATTGGATTCCCTAAGCTAAACAGGCTCACTATATACAGCAACAAGGTAATGTAAAATACTGTATATCGTAAGACGGTAGTTAGTGCTGACATTACGTGGGTCACGCTTTTCATGTAAAATCGAAGTTGTTGTTGTTGTTTCTGCATTAGGGCTGACGTCACTAGGCGCCCATTTTTTACGGTATTCGAAGCTCTCGTCTCTTTTACATTACCTTCTGTTTCTTGTACCGTCGAGCCGGAAGACCCAGAACAACGTGGAGAAGAACCTTATTAGCAAAGGCCGCAACAACTGGAAGATCCTGGTCAGAGCGTCCGCTGGAGGGCATCTGTACTCGCCCTATGTCCCGTGACGGATTAAAGGAGAATAAATCAGTAAGACGGGGCAATAAACCAAAAACAATATTAGGCATTTACTGATATCAGTAAATCATACATACATATATTTTCTTAGTTTGAAAATATTAAGATATAACAAGGTCTTTTATATCTCATTGTGTTATTCTCTTGAAAGGTTCCTATATTAGGGAAGAAGGGCAGATCTAGGTAGAAATTGCAGGTAGCGGCTCTTTATATGATCGCATTGTACCAAATCGACAGACACTGATTTCCAGTTATTGCAGCTTTGTACACTAATTATCTTGTTGTTAGAAATTCAAAGGAACTAGAAAGTGGGTAGAAAGTAGAGAATGGTAATAATAAAAAGTTGGCAATTTTTGTAAGTATGACAGACAATTATGAATTGGGTAATGTAGAGTTTGCTTTTGCCGGTAGAAATGCTTCATCTAAGTTCATCCCTAATCTAAGTTCATCCCTAAGTCTAAATAAAATTGTTTAGACCACCTTAAATTAGTAAATCTGTTTCACTTACAAAAAGCAATTTAATTACAAAATCCCCAAACCAAAAACTTTTCTTAAAACTCACCCAAATTAAGCAAAAATTATTGCAAAACACATTGGCACTAAAAACTAAACAAGGATTAAATAAGTAAATAACACGCGTGTCAGGAGATCATAAAATCATGTATAATTAATATATAATGCATAACGTTTATGCACACCGGAGTCCTCAGCAACTAATCCGGAACGTTCAGCAAGGCTAGTGCAATTAGAGGGGTTCCTGTTTGTGGGCTGGGTTACGTTATTATTTTAACTACCATACGAGCTTGAACCCCCTTTCATCACGGATACACGGCATCGCCGCCGCCGCCACGCACACAAACGAAATGAAAAATCCTTAATTCAGTCAGTTGTAAAAATTTAAAGGTCCCTCAATTTTCTACTTAGGGTGTATTGTTAATGCAGTGGCAGGGATGGGGTTGAAAGATGCACGAATCCTGGTACTTAACTAGCGAATAATGGGCTATATCGGTAATCTGTAGATTGTATGTGCATATGTGGGGAAATTGTCGACATGAGAAGACATTACTGTAGTTATGGATTACTGCCGCAGGGAATTGGATTGTTAAGTGCCATTTAATTAAAAGAGTAAGAGATTGAAATGGGATTTAATCAAAGAAATTGGTTTTAACAAGATATTGCGTTGAGAATTCGATAATAGTGCATAATTTATTGAAGCTGTCGTCACACTAGAAATTTAATAAGAATAATGCATTTTTTCCCGCACGAAAATATCTATAAAATGATCTGGAGGTCAGCCGATGGGCGGATCAGCAATGGAATTGATCATCTACTATTTCAAAAGAGAGTTTAGGCCGATCTTGCAGATCTGTGGTCGCCCTACCATATGGCCAGCGCCGGCCCTAGCCTTTGTTGAGGGTGGAGCGAGATTGTCTTTCGGCGCCCTTTGGTCGACGCTTACACCACTCCCTGGCCGATTCAATAAACAAAAGCGTCGAATTTGGGAAACAGAGAAACACGACATTCACGAAAAACCACTGCTCGACAAGGAAATAACTGTCTGGGCCGGAGTGTGGTCAAAAAGCACCATTGGACCATTTTCCTTCAAAGTTCGAGAAACCCTTGTGTACGCTATCGTTAGATGTTGGTATTCGAAGCTGTCGTCTCTTTTACATTACCTTCTGTTTCTTTAAACCGTTTTGGTGGCAAAGGAGCCGCAGTATCATAAAGTTTTGAAACCATTGACCTACGCAGAAGATGGCAAAACGAAAAACATTGTTTATCGTAAAGCATTGCAATTAACATCAAAAGATTTCAAAAATTTAATTCAATTGAAATTAATAACTTTGATCCAAATCTCTTTTATTGTTTCGTTGTGTTTTCCAGTCAGTTAATTAATTTCAGGCAGAACTAGGCCTGCCGGGTCAACCATATTATATAAGATTATACATAAATATTGTGTCTTATGTATTATGTATGTAACGAGCATTGTGGTTTGGTGCCAACCATAGCCACTCACACAATAACTTTTTAATTTTTCTTTATAATCCAAACACCATCTCCAAGGCGGTAGCCTGAGCCTACCGATAAAAGCTCCTCGTCGGGGGAGGGGGCCGTTTTGTGGGAAAACTCTGGAGCTACCACCTTGTTGCTTGCATCATCACTTACCCGCTTACTAGAGCGCCTCCACCAAGACGGACACGAAGTACGAATAACAAAGCGGAGGCCACCAGAAAAGAACTTCGGAGAGAGCTACACAAATAATTCAAATAATTTATTATAAAAAGCGCTGAAGATTACAACATCTTATATAGCACTACACAATAGAAAATACAATTCAGGCGTGACAGAACGATGATAATAATAATAATAGTAATAGTAACAACTGAAACAAAATTACAATAATGAACAATCTTAAGCTAAGAACTAAAATTACAAATAATTTCAAGAACAATTTAGGGAAAGACAATTTAGAGAATGACATGTGTAGCATCCATAAACATGACTACAATTCTGCGTTCTTAATCAACTTGCAGAACACCCCGCTGGATCCCTCAGTTTGCACATGACTCGGAAGAGAATTCCACCTACGAACAGCCTGGACAAAGAAAGAACGCTCACCAAAGCGAGAATTACACCTTGGTATAAGGAGCTGGAGACCTCTGTTAGATCTCAAAAACACTAACTTTTCATGTAGGTAATCTGGGCTCTTAGTAAGTATTAATTTATGAAGAAAGGCAAGAGCACGCCTTGCACAATAAGTCTCAATGGATGTACCAACAAACGAATTGACGTATCTGGAAATGTGACTTCCTCTGGTGAGGTTGTAGATATACCTAATGACATCATTAAATGCCACCGTTATTTTCCTCGCACATACAGAATCCAACTTGGGAAAGATAAGGCTACCATACATAAAGTGAGGTAACACGACAGCTTTAGCTAACTTCATTCGTAACCCAGGAGGTACGCTAACCGAGCTAATCCACAGCTGCCTTAGGCTACTATAAATTTTACCCAGAGTCGAACGAACATGACTGCAGCAACTAAAACTGGAGTTCAGTTGAATACCCAGACTTTTCGCAGAATGCACATAGTCAATAACGGCATTATTTAATACGACCGGTGGTAATACTCTTGTGTCTATGATGTCTCTATAAACAGCTAAGCAGATTGATTTAGATGGATTAAGCAACAGGCTATTGGTCTGAGACCATTCATGAACACATTGCAGGTCTTCGTTTATTCGCACAATACAGTCCTCAATTAGCCCAACCGGACGAGTGAGATACAATTGGACATCATCAGCATATAAGTGGATAGCACAATTTCGTACTACTCTTGGTAGGTCATTTATGTACAGGCTGAATAAAAGTGGGCCAAGAATTGAGCCTTGAGGCACACCCAAATAAAGAGACGCAGCGGACGAGTAGTCATTTCCCACTTTAACAACTTGGGACCTGCCAGCCAGAAAATTACTTATCAGCTTCACAGCCGAAGATGAAAAGTTAAAATCCCTTTTAAGCTTACTAAGCAGCTTTTGGTGATTTACCGAGTCAAAGGCTTTGCTAAAGTCAAGCAAAACTAAAACAGCTAAGTGATCCTTATCGAGCGCCTCGTGGATGTCCGAAGTAACTTTTAATAAGGCTGTCTCGCAGCTATAATTCGGTCGAAAACCAGACTGCCATTTGGATAAGAGATTGTGTTGTTTGACATATTGCATTATTTGGCTGTGCACGACTTTTTCAAAAACTTTCGCAAAGAAACACAGTAGACTGATAGGACGAAAATCACCAGGCTCCGATGGGGACGATTTCTTGGGTACAGGAACCACCAATGCCTTTTTCCACTCAGTCGGGAATTGGGAGGTAGTCAAACAAAAGTTGAAAATATGGACTAGAGGACTCACAATAAAAGGTACTAACAATTTCAAGAATACGTATTTTCTATTGTGTAGTGCTATATAAGATGTTGTAATCTTCAGCGCTTTTTATAATAAATTATTTGAATTATTATAGCTACCTTGACTTTAGCCCATCATCTTAAAAACTCTCAACCACCTGTAAGAAGTCAAAACAGCACAAAAAACACCGTCAGTCGATACATCAAATCCTTTAATAACACCAAGATACTATAATAAGAAAGGCCATATACCTAAAACTAACCAACTCACCAATCAGCTTGCAATCTAATTGGTTACTGAAGTAGTGAGTGACTATACCTTGATTTGCTTTCAAGATCACATTTTACAATGACATTAATGCCAAGCAAAATCCCAGTATGAAACCACCCTGGTACCAGCGCGTTTACCCCTGTTGAACTCTGAGAAAACAATAGTGAAGCAACACCACCCAATACCCTGTAGTCATTGACAATAAGATACAGGCAGATATAACCTTCCCTAACCTCAGAAACAAATATAACATAGAGTTATGCACATAGCGATGTGACCAACAATACATTCCAAATTACAACAACGAGGAAAGTAAATCTTAGCAATACAATAATTAAATCAATAGTTAAATATGTTTAGTAAACAAATGTATTAAAGTTAAAAACCATCAATGGAAATAAATGTTAACTACCAGTGAATTAAATTTTTAGTTAAATAAATTACGACAATGTAATACATATTTGTAGAATGTATTCTCCTTGTTTTTACCCGCATCACCACTTACTTCTTTTTCCGGAATTTTGTTACGTAACTTTGTTATATATTTTTTCTTCTGTTGTATTGCATTAACCATATTTATTTTATCAAAAATTTTGTCTTTCATTTTTTTTCTCTCTCGCAATTTTGTTGCATCATCTTGTTATATAACTATCTGGAAAAAAACTATTAACTTGAGTCCTTTTCAAAATTTTAATCCTATCTCCTGCCCCAGGTTTTTCCCCGCTTATCGGTTTTCCTAGCTTTCCCAAATAAAAAGATTTCATAAATTTTCGAATCAATTTTGGTGAATTTTACAAAAAGATAGGCCCGCCGTTACATGTAGTATGTACAATGTATTATGCACTATGACTATGTACTATATATTGATTACTATGTACTATATTTATTTATTTATTCTTTATTGCAGCTTAATATAAAATTACATCACACCTTAAAATATATAAATATAAAAAAATTCTAAGCTAAGCCCATCACATAAACAGTTTCTTGTGCGTGTGGGCTGTGACTGCCTAAATATAAGTATAGTTACTTTAAAAAAAGAAAAAAAAAGAAAAAAAAACCATATAAAGTTAAAATTTACTTTGACTATTTTTCAGCAGTATGATATAGCACGTATTAATATATAAAATTAAAATACATCATAAATTGACTTTTTGAGCAATATTTAACATTTTATGATATTAATTCATTGAACAACTCTCTATGGCTTAATATATGTATAAGATATACATACAAAAAACACTGCTTTAAAATTTAGGTCAGTTATAATATTTCTTATATCTACTGGCAAACTGTTGTACAATTTGGATCTTAGTATGCTTGCGTGACGTTGCATGAGGGATTTTTTGCATCTTGCAATATTTATTGGTCGATTTCGTTGTAAACGGGTATCATGGTTAATGCTTCTGATAGAAAATTTTTTCAAATTCTGGTACACAAATTTCAAAAATGTTACTAAGTATAGCTGGGGGGCAATTCTGGTTCGGTGCAGTGAAAACGTGAAAACACTTTACACGTTTACACCTTTGTTTGCGATTCTTATACCGTGCAAACCGCTGTCAAAAACTTTGCACGTATAAAATTTTTTTTACACCGTGAAATTTAGAGTGAAGTCGTGAAAAGTTTACACTTTAGATATGTACCTACTAGATTTGATAAACTGTCACTTGCTAGTATAAAAATTCAATTCAGCCTTTATTCAGCATTAAGTTTACACGAATGCAACGAGAATCGCTTTTTCAGGTTGAGTGCAGTGATAAAGTGAAAAAAGGTGTGTAAAACGTCAAGTGTAAACTTTTTTTCACGTATTCACTGCACCGAACCAGAATTGACTCCCTGGCTGATGTCCATTACACTAAATTCCGCAAATGCATGCGTTGTTGAATCACAGGCCTGCAAGGTTTTTTTCTTTTCAGTCCAATAGTCATATCCCAAGTATTTTTTTGCGCTGAATCCGAATCCGTTGGCCAAATTGCCCTATCACGTCAGGATTTTGAGCAATCCTAACCTAAAAGTGCCAAAAAGCGTGTTTTTTGCACTTTTGCGCGTTAAATATCTCAAAACTATGGAATGATAGGTCAAATCTGACAACGGGATCGTTTTCAGCATGCCAAAATCTACAGAAAACCATGTCGAAAGAGTGAAATTTGAAAAAACTTTTTTTGTAATACTGAAAAGAAAAACTTCTTGGCGCGAAATCGACGATTTTTATTAACACATTATATCATCGTTTCACCGAAGTTTTTCTTTTCAGTATTACAAAAAAAGTTTTTTCAAATTTCACTCTTTCGACATGGTTTTCTGTAGATTTTGGCATGCTGAAAACGATCCCGTTGTCAGATTTGACCTATCATTCCATAGTTTTGAGATATTTAACGCGCAAAAGTGCAAAAAACACGCTTTTTGGCACTTTTAGGTTAGGATTGCTCAAAATCCTGACGTGATAGGGCAATTTGGCCAACGGATTCGGATTCAGCGCGAAAAAATACTTAGGATACGACTATTAAATTGAAAAGAAAAAAAAATGACCCGTTTTTGCAGGCCTGTGTAATTATTTACCTATGCATATTTTTATTAATTTACTTTGAACATTGTGTAATGTATCTATAGTTCTACTATAAGAAGCACCCCATACTATAATTCCATAATGCAGGATCGATTGGGCAATCGCAAAATAAATATTTCTTAAAATTTGAAGATCGACATAGCTCCTGAGAATTTTTTTAACCTCAGTCTGCTGGCAGTATTAAATATATGTTTTTTCCATTTAAGTTCACTGTCTATAGTAACTCTCAATAATTATTTTACCTCTTTTGTATGTTTTAATTTGAAGTTCTTTATGCTTAGATAGTTATCATCATTCGGGTTGAAGATCTTTTTGTGTGGGAACGTAATAAACTGGGTTTTTTCTAGATTAAGGGCTAATTTATTTAAGCAAAGCCAATCATGAACGGTTTTTAGGGCATCGTTCGCCAGAGAGGTGGCTTCAGCCCAGTTTTTTGCTTTAAATAATAGAACTGTATAGTCAGCATAGGCAACTATATGACCTCGTATTTCATTTTGATTCTTATTGTACATTGACATAGATCAAATAAAGTAGAGGACCCAATACTGTACCCTGGGGCACACCGCATGTAACTCCTACAGGTCTACTAACAACATCCCTTATCCTTACGCACTGTGTCCTTTCATTTAGATAAGACATTAACAAGAGAAGTGCCTTACCTCGAAAACCAACTTTTTCCAGTTTATGTATTAGCTTTTGGTGATTCACAGTGTCAAATGCCTTTTTCAGGTCCAGAAAAATACCAATCACATTTTCATTACTGTCTATAGCACGATTTAGGAACCCAGACACATCATATAGTGCATCTCCTGTGCTATTTCTTGGTTTGAAGCCATACTGATTCGGCGCAAGAATATTGTTATGGACGCACTTCTCTGTACTGACATTTATCTTATCACCCATTCTAGGGCCAAGTTGAAAAGAATGGGGGCTAGTTCATCTCCTCGTCTAAGTCCTTGTCGCACTTCGAACTCTTCTGTTACTGCATTTTGGATCCTTGCTTTCGCCAGGGAGCTATTCGTTGCACATTTTATCAGTCGTACCAGCTTGGAGGGGACTCCTAATTCCAAGAGGATCCTGTACAGCATCTCTCTGTTTATCGAGTCATATGCCTGTTGAAAGTCAACAAATATCTGATATATCTATATTCCTTTCCCAGGCTTTCTCCAGAATTTGTTTTAAGGTCAGCAGCTGGTCCGATGTTGACCTGTTTGTCCTAAAACCAGCTTGGTATTATTCTCCTATAAGGGTTTCCGCTATAGGTTCTAATTTTTGTTTCACAAGGATTATGAAGGTTTTGTAGCTGGTGCTGAGAAGTGAGATGCCTCTGTCGTTTTTACAAGTTAATTTATCTCCCTTCTTGTAGATTGGACATATAATTGCTTTCTTCCAGTCCTCTGGTATTTCTTCCTCCCAGATGTTGCATATGAGTTCGTGTAAGTTTCTTAAGAGTTGCGGTTTTCCTTCCTTTAGTAGCTCAGCTGCAATTCCATCGATGCCTGGGGATTTGTTGGTTTTTTGTCTTTTCACAGCTTCCCGTACCTCATCCAGTGTTGGTGGTTCTATTGGAGTACTCTCTTAAGGGATTTCCATTGCATCCGCCTGTGAGTCTTCCTTTATTCCTTGGGTTGGGGTCAATAAGGTTTGAAAATATTGTCTCCATCTTTCCTTTATCCTATCCGGGTCTGCTAATAGGTTACCGTCTATGTCTCTGCAGATATCCGTTCTTGGCTGAAACTTATTGCTGATCTGGCGTGTTCCTTTATAAACTTGCCTAATTCTCCCATCGCTGAAGTCTTCTTGTATCTGTAGGATCCTCCTGTTTAGATATTATTACTATTATCAGCTCTGTTCGAATCCTTCCTTTCTCTACTTGCCGAAATATATTACAAAAATTTATACCCTCAATATTTCACAGATTTTCGTTTCCTTGTTAGCCCTTCTCTATTACTCAAAAGGACACTCCCATTCATTCTTTATTAATATATAGTATCAGAACCAACAATTACTATATTACATGATACGGAGGACTGCTTTCGTGCCTTTGAATTTCTCTCTTAGGAGCGCAGCAGTGTCCTTCTACCTCATACATATGCAACTCGTATTAAACCTTATATGAAAACCAAACACATATCCACCACATAGAAAAAAAACGATTACAAAAATCATCAATTTTAAAATTGTTTCCGAACAGGCTCCCAATAATTGTATCCCCGTTTATTTAGATAAAGCTCAATCCACAAGAGAATAATCTGAAATAATTGGAAGCCACCCACTAGTATCACTATATTTAGCCCTGTCATATCCAAATACCTTATCGTATTTTTAGATAGAAAATCTACGTGGATATCATGGAAGCCTATTAATACAAAAATCCCGAAAAAATATTGTGTGTGTACATTTGTATGTTTTTGTCATTCGCATTTCGAAGGTTTTTTTCCGGTAAATTTTACGCATTCTACAATGGGAGAAAGGTTTCCCTTAAGGCTCCAGTGAAAGCCTATTTTAGGATTTTATAAATAAATACCAACCATCAAGGGTTTCTATATATACTTATACATACATATAAAAAAAGCTTTAGCATGTATGTGTGTATTTTACAAAACATTTATGGGTTTAACACTCAAACATGATTATGTAAATTGGTGGTGAATTTTTAAAGGGGTTTCAATTAAAAATGTTGCATTTGTAAATGGGGTGGAGAATTAATTATTACCACACCAACGTGTCCAAAGTTTAGGTATTGTCAAATGTATATCCAATTGTCCTTGTGAATTTGGTCTTGCAACTCTGCGCGTGGGATATAGAGCTAAAGGGAGTGGTGGATAGCAATATTGTGCTGGCACTTCCTGCCACATAAATTTTAACTCAGTAACGGGGTTAAAGGAGCATGAAATAGTGTATGTTCAGGCTAGTAGGTTCGATTTCCATCCATCCAATGGCCCTACAGCCCAAATCGAGCCTTGGCCTCCGCTAGGGCATTTCTCCAAGTTATACCGTCAACCTTCGATCAAAGTTCGATTTACTTTCCCACAAAAGGATCGTTTCATGGATCAGGTAGATATCTCATAAACGTTCATGTATCTACACTAGAGTCCCACACGACAAGAAAGAAGATCTCTTTGAAGTAGTCGAACTATATACCTGCACCAGATAAAATATAAAAATCATCTTGTGCGATTTGAACGACATAATTGATACTATGACACAACGACATGTTATAGAGATGACAGGAAGAAAGAACTTGGTCCTTGCGAGTACTGACAAACCAATTCCACTTTTCAAATTTTTTGAGGGTACACCGAGGTACCAACTAAAACTCGAATCACTAATTTGTTGGTAGAGCGCGTCATAACCTAGGAAATCTTTTGATACGTATTGTAACGTCCATACGTAAATGAATTAGTGCGATCACCCTCAATTAGTGAAGATCCTAGAGAAAACCCGAGTAAAAATAAGACTCGCCCGCACCTAGCATACAGCAGGCACCCACAGACACGGGCGTGTTTTATTTTTAATTAAGCGTGCATGCTCTGGACGCCGTGCGAGCTAGTGCGTACCTGCTGCATTCTAGCTGTGGGCGAGTTTCGTTTTTACTCGCGTATAAATTTCACCCGTTCCTGGCATGAACAGTCCCGCTCCTAGCACGCACCCTCCCGCCATAGGCATGCACTCTTCCGTCACAGGCATGCACCTTCCAGGCCATTGGCGTGCACTTTTTCTAAACTAAAAGGAGCAAAATTGGAGCTTTTACAAATTGTATAGGACGAAGAATACGGGCAATTTTTTCAGTGACCTTAAAACGTGCCAATAGCACACTCAGTAGAACGGTTCTCGTTCGATTGCGTAGGTCAGTGGCCGACAAACTGCGGCTCGCGAGCCATGTAGGGATGGCTTATGAACTGAAGGCGGAATTACCCTAGCTTCTGGCCTTGGATTTGACTGCATTACTAGGCAAATAAGTCAGATGGAAGCTTTTTTGCAAGTTAATTGCATGGTACAAATACTACAAGGTATGCTCTTACGGAGAGCTTTTATGGTGTGACGTCACTCGTAGCCAATTTATGAAATTTCGTTAGGAAATAAATTGTTGTTAATTTTTAACGTAAAAACTACTGCACCGAGTTCGTTGCAATTTTGCATGGTGTTAGATGGTAGACCTGGTAAGAATATATGATACCAATAATTTTAACTATTCAAAGCATTCAACAGATATAATAATTTTTAATTAAATAAAAAATAAATACAATAATCTCTGATATTAAGTAACAATCTTCTTTAATTTTCTTTTTTTGCTTATAGAATATTTTTCTTTATTTGCCAGAACATTTAAATTTTTAACTCTAAAGTAAATACGGCATCGGAAAAATAGTTCCTTACATTTTAGAGGAAGTTCAATATTCTCTGCAGTTTTAATCAAATATTTCAAAAACTTGTCTTTTATTAATATTTTATCGCCATTAATTTTTAGGAAAATATTCTCCAATTGTTCTATTTTGGCTAAGAAATTCCTGGATGGCTTGACCAAACCCCCTTCGGATAACTCGTTTACCCACGACCAAGAATTCGAGCTATCCCTAACTGTTGCATCTAGTGTGTTTGACTTACTCAGCCGTTTAATGATGTATCCAGTTAAATTTTCCAGGGCATCTTCCTGTAATTCCTCGAATTGGACACTTTTTGTTTTTACAAAAAAATAACTAATTGCACAGTTTTCACAATAAACACGAAAAACTATATTGTTTACAAACAACTCACTGTTTTGGTATGGAGAGAACTTTAACAGCAGAAACGCTGGCTACGAGTGACGTCACAACAACAAAACATGGCGAAAAAGCTTTCCGTAAGAGCATACCTTGTAGTATTTGTACCATGAGTTAATTGATGGGGAAAGCACTCCAGCTTCTAGACCCGACTCTGATCTGCATCCGTCTGTGAACAAGGCAACGTCATGGACCTTGTCAGGTTGGAAATCTTTCCATTCCTCTCTGGTAAGGATCCGGATATTAAGGTTACTGACGAAATTTAATTTTACGACCATGTAGTCGGTAGGTCCTGATACCATTTTCTGTAGTAGAGAGCGCAGTATATTGCTGTGCCCAGCAACCCTTTTCACACAGCCGAAAGGTTGTACATGCCGCCTGCTGCCATGTATATACTACTTTGTCAACCGCTGCATATGATCTTGTAGTTCCTAACTCCCTCTCAACCTCGATGACTGTTAGCTCATATAATCGCTCACTGAGCTTTCCATCGGAGCCAACCTCTTCGTTAGATGAAGCCGTTTTGAAAACCTCTCTCCATGCCTGGCTTTGTCCAAAATGTCAGTCAACTCTTTCGAGCTCCTCTAGCCACTCGTCGTTGATTAGCAGTACCAGGGCTCGATACTCGAGAAATCTTCCCCACCACGAACTTCATGATCATCTTTGATATTGCGGGCACGGTCGGCCCAGAGAGGGTCCGGGAGTCTGCCGGTACTAGAATTGGAATCGGTTAGTGCTAGAAGGTAGTCCTTCACTACTTCGGTCATTGGTCTGTTACCCGTTGAGCCTGGCTGTTTGGCTCCTGAAGCAGAAGCTTTCCAGACTATGGTTTGTCTTGACAGCTTTTTCCTATTTGGTCATTATTTGCTGGCGTTGAGCTATCGTCTCGGGATCTCTCCGTTTGAGCTCCTGCTGCCTCTGCATTCTGGAGTGCTTTCCATCCCTCAACGACTGCTTGGCGTGATTGACCTTCTCTTGAGGATGAACGCTCGTGATCTATGTTTCTATATGTGCCATTGTCACTGTGGCTGGTGACTCCTGGCACGCCTGTGATTATTTTGCCTGACTTTGAAGTACTGTGGTTGGTAATCGCTGGCGATTTCCCCACTTGGAGCAAGCTGAGACTCCCCAAAGGGAAAAAGGTTCGAAGTCTTTGGTCCTAATTCTTGTACTTTGCTGCGTCGGTTTGCCTATACATACATCTGTTTCTTTTGGTTTCTTTTCATTATTATTTTTGTTATTTTGCTCATTTTGTTCCCACGAGTAAAGCCGGAAATGAAGCCCGCCTTGTCATAGCTGCATACTCGAGTACGCCACTTGTACCCACCGACCTTGCCTGGCATCAGAGGGGATCATTCGCGACCAGCCTGTTTATACCCACTGGTTGACCATTCAGCTTTCGGCACGATACCTTTACACCTTAAAAGTCGCGACTTAGACTACGAGTACCTCCTCGTTGCCAACCGCACTGCTTTTGCTGCTTGTGGTAATGTCTTCCAAAGTAAAGCATTCTATAATGAACGAAGATGCAGTTTCGTGAATTGAGTAAGATATGTTGATATTGTTTGGACATATAGGATGAACGAAAAGAAATAGACAAAACAAGTATACAAAACGAGTGCGAATGGGACACCTTAGAGGGCGGCGACCTCAGTGGACATAGGTACCTCAATTAGATTAAGAAAGTTTTTAGCAAAGGCCAGCTGTGGGGGAGAGTGCATGCCTGTGGCGTGAAGATGTATGCCTGTGGCAGGAAAGTATTGGCCTCTAGCGAACAAATTTTTATATGTTCGTGCCTGTGGCGAGAGCGTGCATACTTTTTGGGCAAGCCTATTTGTAGGTGCGGACGCGTGCGTGCTAGTAAGAAAATTAACCACTAAATTATTTTTAATCGATGGATTGTTTGCTCCACCAATTCCTATCTTGATTTAAGGCCGGGCGCCCACTGAAGTGGTATGACAGTGGCGTGGCTTTGACCTACCATGTGGAAGCAAAGTGGTACGGCAGTTTAATGGTGGCGTAGTGGTATTAAAATTATTAGGCGCGCATTGAAATGGCAAGCAGCGTATCGTGTAAGTGATTTAACATCATCTTATTATGTACTAAAGACAAGTGGCATCCACTGCCATTTACCACAAATTAAACTTGTCGGAGACTAGTGGCAATCAAGTGATGCCACGCCAATTACCAGATGCCACACCATCACCACTGCACTTTAATGTGTGCTATTTCATTTGATTTTCCGGGAATACATTTTTTCATTATCCACCAGACCACCACGCCACTGCCACACCACTTTAGTGGGCGCCCGGCCTTAGGCTGCTCCCACCCAACCTTAGAAGAAGTTAGCAAAGCCACAAACCCTACAAGACTATCATTTTAAGTGCAGTGTCGGACAGCAAGCTCTTGGCGCAACCAAAGTAAAGAAAGAGTGAAAGAACCTGTTAGCGCCAAAATGTGATTTTATTGCATCGAACTCCTATCAAATTTCTAACGTGACAGAACACTACCTTCGAAAAGGAGATGGTTTCCTCGTTTATTATGGTTATAGGCGATGACTGTAGAAAAGACCAGGTAGTTTCTGGAAAAAGGGAAACGAGAAAGAGGCGATGTTGTCTAGCTGGGAGCAAAAATTGAAAGGCGAACCAGCATACCTCGGAGTGGATTTGAACCACGAACCTGGGAAAAGGTAGTCAGGATCCTTAACCCCTAGGAAAACATAGGCCTCATCTAATAGTCGTTATACTTCATATATGCGTGTGAAAAGCAACTAACAAGGAAGGACTATCATGTGTAACAAAATCCATAACAAACTAATAACAAATGAACAATTTTTCCCAAATTAACTAATCCCATATTGTGTGACAAAAATATTCAGATACTGTCGTGCTTATCAGTAGGATATAATCAAGAACCATTAATCAATTGCCACGAGTAGGGAGAAGGGGCAGGGCTTAAGTTATAAAATCAATTCGTTTAACCTGTGAAATAGATAAACGTGTTAGTTTCATTACACGGTCTGCAGGATGGCAGCGAGGACCAATTTACAGCCACATGAAAAGCAGCGAACAAATTAGAACTTTAAAATTCAGTTTGTATCCTTTCACCCACTTCGCTCGCGCCACCACCCACCCCCCGGGTTGCCACTTCCACCGACCCAGTAGCGCCATCCCCGTCAGCCCGGTTCCTTGCTCGGGCGTCTTCTCCTCTGGCATATTTTTTATTCCTTAACTTTTCCATTCACTTTTCCCGAGGACCGATCTCAATGTGGAAGTCATCTTCTGGCTGTTGTTCCACCACTTTAGAGATTCTCGGCTCCTGATTATGTGGAATGGGGCACTGGGAAAATCCTGAAATTGTAGGTAAGACTTACCCTGTACCGCCCGCTCGCCCGACCCTCCCGCCATCCCGTACAAGCCATGCCGTTCTGTGTGTACCGTGCCAAAAGCAAGGATGGAGGAGCAAGAGTTCTCTCGAAAATAGCGAGGCAAAAAGCTCGTTTGTTGTCTGTTTCCATAGAGTATGTACGTGCTAAACTGTGTGTATAGCCCACGAAGCGCCAGATAGAACGGAAAACTTCTGTATGAAAATCGATAGTTTGGGCACAGGCATACATCTGTACAGTATCCTGTACATACATACACAATGGGGGGATATTCGGTACAAATAACGTACTAGCGCAATATATATATGTAGCCAGGGAAATATTGCTCGCTCCTTTTGCAGCTTAAGCCAGCTCTGCTCTAGAACATCAACAAAAGGCACACACAACTATGGAGTTTCCTCGTGCAGGAAGCATTCACTGTTAACAGTTTGGATAGGTTTGAAATTTTGTGATTTAATTAAAATTATTCAAAAGTTAAATCACAAGTGTGAAACATATTGTTATCAGGTTGACTGGGAATTTTTAATCTCTTGTTCGGAGCGAGCTGATTTTGTGTGTATGAAAATAATTGATGCATTCCATAAGCTAATTAATATTTCACTGCTAAAGTTAATTGAGAATAATATCAGATCATTTCACTGATAATTAGTGGGTGGCCCCAGGTATTATTCACATCAACGTTTCGTAAGGCTCCCTTTTGTAATATTTGATTGCATTCTTCAAACACTTTACAAAGCCAAAGTTCTATAGTATGATTAATCATTCACTAGGATGTGGGCAGGACTGGTCAAGATGTTCATTTAAAATTTACTTTCAAGGCTCCATTGGTTCCCTTTTATAAAATACTAGCTAGGATCCGGTACACCTCGCTGCATAAGCCAATAGTAGCCAATAAAAACCATCCATTGACTTGGTTTTGAGACGGCCGCCATGGATCTAATGGCATATTTAGTATACTAAATTGCTTATTGTATTCTACTTATCATACCCTTTCATTCGATACCCATATCGACGGGGTTGTGAAGAAAGTGCTAATCCGGCCTCTTGAGACGGCCGCCATGGATCTAACGGTATTACTCACCGCTTATTGTATTTCAGTTTAGTTTCAATAGCATCATGGCCTACCTATTGTTTGACAGCTGTGTAAATTTGAAATTGTGATTAAATGGAATGATTCAATTTAATGACAATTTTACATTTACGAAGCTGTCAACCAATAGGCAGGCCATGACGTTATTGAAACTAAACTGAAGTGAAAAATCCCAAAATTTTTAGCTGTTCCTTTTGGTTGAGGGCGACCTTATCACCAAGGGGTATAAAAAATAGCCTAAAGCCCGTTTCTTAGACCTACCAAATATACACAAAAAATTTCATATAAATCGGTCAACCCGTTTCGGAGGAGTTCGATAACAAGCACTGTCACACCAGATTTTTATATATTTAGATGTAATGGTAACTCAAATACTCAGGGCAAACAGTTTCCATTTTATTTTTTAATTACCCAACACTTTTAATGCCGTTTATCGTATAGTTTTGAGACCAACGGCGGCTAACAAAGGCCTTAGAGAGGGGTGGCACCCGATTTGTCAAACCAGAGAAGAGTCACTGTAGATGAATACCTAGCTGCTACGAAGATAATAACTATGCGTCTGCGTACCAGACTAAGAAAGACTACGGTAGTCCAAGGCTACGCTCCATCTAAAGATACAGATAATGATGTTAAGAACGGATTTTGACTTAAAAGAGTGCTATGGTATAATCTAACTCGAACTAGGCCAACCTCCTCTAAACATTTCCTCCAGTTCTCTCGGTTTCTGGTCGAAGTTCTCCAGTTCGATATGTTGAGTCCTTACATCTTTCCTCGGCTTGCCTACGAGTCTTTCTTTTTCGATGAAACCAGGGAAAAACTTGCATGCGCTCTAGAGGCTCAGGAAAGCCCCTTGGTACTGTCGACAATTTATTTTTTTCATATAGAGTGCAATGTCGAACAGCAGTTCTTGTCAGAAGATAGTGAAGAGAGAGAAATGAAGGAAGCAATTGCCACAAGCAGCCGCCTATTCCCAACCATTACTGACATCGCATCATCGAGAAACAATTCGCTGGAGTGCTATGCCCCCTAGAAGTAATTAAATGTCATCAACCAACCGGTGACATGCGCTTGGTGAAGCGGGGAAGGGCTAGTTGGGGCTTTGACAGGAGAAATCAGGAATGTAAAGAGGGAAGAAGAAAGTTATGTAGGTAAGGAAACTGGGAAAGGCGAAGGACCATGGTGCTGCCAGGATTCGAACCCGGAACCTCTGGAATGGTGGCCAGGCGCTTTACCGCTAAACTACCGAGGCCCCCACCAATGGTTTGCGTGACAATAGGGACATATTCCTTGTAGTCTTCGTACATCTTCAATGTTCGGAAATATTGGCAGCAAAAGTCTCAGTCGAGGTGTTCTATTTAGGAACGAATCCCTTGTTTATAAAGTGCGCAAAACAGAGGGCTGTAGGCTGCAGAATGAGCCGAGCGGGTTAATATGGTTTTACAAACAAGAGTATCCTACCGTAACTCGATCGATAGTGGAACAAATGGTGTCGTCACCGATTCGTTTTAGGCCTCTTGTTTGTAGTTTGTCTAAACATACTAACGCAGTTTTCGAAGGTTACGGAGGGAGTTGTGTTCGATAATCAAGAATCAGTTCAATACTCCTTTAGATTTAATCAGATAAATATCCGCGATTGTCAAGAAGGGATCTGTCACTTGCTTTTCTTACGAAGACGTAAAAGTAATGCAGAGTAGCGTGATCAGGAAAGCTATGAAGTGGGATAGAAAAGGATTGGGACTGACAATGAGTCACTTATAATAATAGGGTAAGCCCTTCTAACAAAGAAGGCGCACTTCTTAGCTGGGCCAAGAAAAATTAACCAACTCAGCACAATCAAGCGCGGAGATGAAGCTCTCAGCTAAGCATATATATAGATTTTCGAAGGATATCGAATCAGACCACTATTTGCGGGTCCCTTTTCGTCCCTCTGCCTAGAGTCATCTTATTGGGGTTGCAGTGGGTTGTCCCATTGCTCCCTTACTTCGACTCCCCTAGTTATCGCAAGCAGCTGATTGAAGGGAGTCTGCCTCATGTCCTCCATCCAATGGAGTCCAGTTATGGCAGCCCTTTTCCTCGCCACCGCCGGACAGTGACACACTATGTGTGTGGCCGTCTCAGGTTCCTCCAGGCACATCCGACAGGTGTCATCCTCCAGAATTCCCATTCTTTTTAGGTGATACCTGAAACATCCGTGTCCTGTAATCAGTGCCACCAACCATCTGAGGGTTCTCCTTTGCATATGCAGGATCCTTCTTCTGGCTGCGGTAATCGGCAACGTAAGCACCATCTTAGCCTGCCTACACGTGGTCATAGCGTCCCACCGTCTCCGGTGTTCCTCAGCGACCCATTTCTCGATGTAGTTCCTTACCAACCCTCTGCCAATGGCAGAGTATGGCTCCGGTCCCCAGAATTCCGAGGTTGACCCCTGTTTTGCCAGGTTGTCAGCCTTTTCGTTCCCATCGATGCCTGTATGTCCTCTAACCCAAGCTAGCGTCACGTTGTTTTGTTGCGCACACCTGTTCAGTTTTTGGACACATTCCAACGCCAGAGACGCATTAATCTCTGTCTGATTCATGCGCTTAATCACAGCCTGATTGTCCAGTGCTATAAGGATACTTCTTCCCTGCACCTGACCCTCATTTATGTGATCCAGCGCGTGCAGCAGAGCAAGACTGAGGTGTAATTCCCCAAAGCCAGAGAGCAGGTCAGATTTAAGTCCTCTGAGAAGACTCCCGCACCTGCTCTGCCGTCAATCATGGATCCGTCCGTGAAGATATATATGTCTTCCGGTCTCCCTTCCGGGAGCGTTCCGTTCCCTATGAGGGTTTTATGATACCTTTCGGTCACCCTCATTTTTGTGATCCCTTCCATGGGCATCACGAGCTCCCTAATCCCTTTAATGCGATCCAGGATCTTCATGTGCCCATATAAGGTTCCTGACGGCATCCCGTCTCATCCGAATCGCTGAGGCTACCGCAGTCTTCATCACCTGGAGATCTAACGGCAGCAGACCTAACAGCGCCTCCAATGCCGCGGCGGGTGTGGTGCGGAAAGCACCGCTCACACCTACGCTGGCCATTCTTTGCACCTTGTCCAAATGCCTCTTGACGGTTTTCTGTGTGGCTTTAGTCCACCAGACCACCGAAGCATAAGTTATGATGGGTCTCACCATCATGGTATATGTCCAGTATGCTAATCTTGGTGAGATACCCCACCTTAGTCCACATACTCTTCTGCACTGGTGAAGCACCCTTGTCGCCTTCTTAATCTTCTCTTCAACGTGGTATTTCCAGGTTAGTCGCGAGTCCAAGTATACACCCATATACTTGACCATCCCAGACACCTTGATCCTCGATCCAAAAAGCATGAGGGGCTGAAAATCCAGATCTTTAATCTTCCTAGTGAAGATTATCGCGTCTGTCTTATTGGCATTTATGGTGAGGCCCTGTTCCGTACACCACTGCTCAACCACTTGGAGTGCATTCCTCATGATATCTGCCGTAGTGCTCATAAACTTGCCACGTGCCACAATCGCTACATCATCTGCATACCCAACGGTATGCACACCCATTACCTCTAGCCGCCTGAGCAGAGTGTCCACAGTGATGTTCCACAGGAGGGGCGATAGGACCCCGCCCTGTGGGCATCCCTTGCTGACCCTCCCTCGAAGCCGCGAGTCTCCTGTCTGAATCCTTACCGCTCTGTTATTCAGCATGCTGTCCACCCACCTTACAATCATGGGGCTGACCTCGCGCCTCACCAGAGCGTCTTTGAGTTTGTTGAACTGTATCTTGTCGAAGGCGCCTTCGATGTCCATAATAACGGCCATCGCTATGCCTCCGGTATACAGTTCCCCCTCGGCTACTCGCACCAATTGGTGAAGTGCCGTTTCTGTAGATCTGCCAGCCTGGTAAGCGTGCTGGCTTCTACTTAAAGGATGCCTCCTTAGCATAGTACTCTCCAGGTGGTCTGCCACCACTCTTTCCATTGTTTTCAACAGAAAGGATGTTAGGCTGACTGGCCTGGAGGACTTCGCCTCGGTGTAGTCCTTCTTGCCTGGCTTAGGGAGAAATACCACTTTGGTTTCCCTCCACACCGCCGGAATGTATCCTGTTGCTAGACAGGTAACGAATATTCCCCTAAGCCTGGGTGCAATGATTTCTTTGCCCCATTGAAGCAGCGCAGGGAATATTCCGTCACGCCCCGATGTCTTGAAGGGAGAGAATGTGTCTATTGCACGTCTCACCCCTTCCTCCGTCACCACCCCGTTAGCCTCCTCTCGGTTCATCCTTGTAGCCATTCTGTTACGAATAGCCCAAGATTTACCCGAGATATAGCTGCCAGGAAAGTGAACTTCCATCAGGATCTTGTTGGTTTCCTCCAGCGTCTCCGTCATCCTCCCCGACGGGTCACGAACGAGTCCGACTTTGGAGACCGGGTCCCTGGAGATCATTTTCTGAAGTCTGCTGGCCTCAGATATGCTCTCCATGCTCGAGCAGAAGTCCCTCCACGACCCCCTTTTCAGCTAAGCATGCAAACATAATGTAAAATTCAAGAAATCCAAATTAACATGTAACACACACACACCAACATCAACAATCGTAAGCGGTAACGTGAGACTAAAAAGAGTCCTTTTAAGGACATCTTTACAAGTGCTCACGTTATTAATGTTTTTGTTCACGTTATTGAACATGTGATTTACAGATTCAAATATACCGTAAAGGTGGATTTACATATCCGACGTTTTTCTGTCGCGCCGCTCTTTTTTACAATTTCGACCAATAGGAAACAATCTCTGAGACATCTTACCGTCACGGGCAGGAGCTGAACGAACTTCAACTTTTCCTGTGACAGCGTGATAGAAACAGCTGATTGTAAGTAAAATTGGAGGTTATGTGTCACTGAAATGTTTATTTATTTGAAATTGCTTGGTTTTGCGTGGACTAAAGAGAGGTTTTATTTGAAATAGCTTGTTTGTTGATTTATATTTTTTAGTTACTTTCATTTTTACTCTCTTCAAGTCCGTTATCAAAATTCACAATTGTTTTTGGCCGCGAAAGAATTCGTCACAAATGTAAAACGCGTATTGAAAATCTGCGACAGAAATAATCAGCTGTGATACGGCGCGACCGAAAAATGTCAGATACATAAATCCACCTTAATTCGTGTTAGAGTAGTTGATCTGTAGCCGGGACTCATATGATGAAAAAATAATGGGATTCCCAAGGAAATTGAAGTGCGAATCGAATGAACCGAATGAACCTCCGAACAGATTCAATACTTCTGACATGCGAATGGTAGTGAGGAGACCAAACCTAGGTCACATATTCGAATAATGGTCTGATAAGACAAATGTCTATTTGTTTATTGATCAAGGCGCTGTTAAATCCTTTGGATCACATTTTAATAAAACCTAGGACTAAACTACCTCTGAAGAAATAGACTAACTAAAGTTAGCCTTTTTAAAGTAAAAGGAATGGGTTACCACCTCCGAACAAGAAGTATTCTCTGAATTGGAGCAATAATTAAGCAAGAAATGTAAGAAGTAATTGTCAACAGACATAACTATTGGACTGGGCTCAATAGGCAAGTTGACTGAGTCAGTAAAGAGATCCAACTACCTCCCTAATACATTTGTCACACCGCTCATTGATTAAAGCCAAGAGAGAAAAAAATATCGAGAAAGCAGTATTCCTTAAAATTAAGGTTACCTTCAGGGAGTAGTTATCGTCATATACCCACTGAATATTGGGTAAACTGAAATCACCTAGAAGTAGCTCATCATTAGTGTTCATCATAGTCAGAATGTAATCAACTCAATAGATGAGAATACATATTTGGTGGGATATAACAGCACAGGAGGAAGACATTCGTTTTAGAAAGGAAAATTTCACGAATACCAAGCTCCTAGAGAAAGTGACAGAATTGACCCCTGAGGCACCCCGCTAGAGATGCGTTGAGATATGGGGTTGATGCCAGCAAGAATTACCTTGATGGACCAAGAGCAATACATAGCTTTGAGTTTAGCTAACAGGACTGAATGCCATATTCTATCCTAATCCTTGGAGATATCTAGAAGAGGCAGACCAGACTCACCAAATCGACGCAAAAATATCGCCAGTGCACCTTTTTTTGTGTCTGAGCAGGCCATATTGATTATCGTTTAGAATTAGATTGGATCTATGTAGATAACCCATAAGCTGATCTTCCGTTTAAAATTAGCTATATAATTTTGTTGTTTGAGATGAATTTAGTTTGACTAGTTTTAAATATGTAACTATATTTATTTCGTCACGCAATATGCGACGAAGTGCGAAGAAAAAAATACATGAATTTTGAGGCCTAGTTAATGCTCCATTGAGTAAATTTGCACGGTCGTTAAAGAGTTATTGGCCAATGTCGTACATGACTGATATGGTTCTACATGACCATTTTTCTGTTTCCGAAATTACGACTTCGAGAAATCAGTTTTGAGTTAATTTAGATCATAGTAGGTAATAGGCTGCCTAAAGGAGCTGAAGACCATTCTTCAATCAACCAATGAAAAATGTATGTTGGATAGGGCCAACTTAATTTTTTTGTTTGTATTTTACATGTAACAATACCGGAATAAACAATACACACAAAAGGAGAATCCTTATTAATCAAAACATTTTATTGTAAACAATTAATTAAAATCAATTAAACACCAAACATTTACATTAGCTCAAATCATTCACATAGCAACATTAATTACTATGTCTCAAAACACAAACAAACAAAAAAGCAACAATAATTATCGAACATGATCTGTTTTATGAGATGTATGTCAAAAGATCAGACGAGAACAAGTAGCGCGCAAGATCGGTCTTGATCGCATCTGTCGTACCAAAAGCAAATTGTTAAAAGGAAGCTGTCTCACCTTATGATACTTACTTGAGCACCTGGCGTTAGTTCTTATTGTCATCGCTGTGATCGTTTCTTTTCTTAGTTATATGGTTGGTTGGGAGGAGAGGGGGAACAGACTGATCGATTGATCAGACCAGATCATCGCACACACTACATAGTATCCAAATAGGTGTCCCACCGATCTGTTCCATCCACACATTCAAGTCCGCCTTACCTGCCACACTCTTCTGCCCCAAAACGACGACCGCGCGATATTCTTTCCTGTTGAACATTTTTATTGTTTCTATATGAACTTGCGCGCTTGCGGAAACCCATAAAAATAAAAAGAAGTAAGTGAAGACGAAGCGCACGCGCTACATATTCGTCAAGCCAGGCATAATATAGAGGAGGTATTCTCCAACAAGAGGGATCGGGATGAGTGTGTGTATATGTATATAAATAGATATGTGTATATTTAATACGTATATATTTCGCGGCGATCAAGAAGACGACGACGACGACGATGGGTTTTCTGGGTATCTGTAATTTGGATGGCGGTCCCCTATCGATATATATATGTTGGGAACACGATTTCTTAAAGGACCTGAATCCACCGCCTTGTTTTCGTAGCATGTGCTCAATCTCATCTGAACTCAAGGTGCATTGAACACTTCGTTGCACATCTGCAGCAAAGGTCGTTGTTCAGCCCAGCAGCGGTGCTGTGCCGTGCCTTTATATCTGTTAGATATCGCGGACGGATGGTGCAAGGGTCGATATACGCATTAATCGCCGCCGCCGGTACCGGGGGAAACCTGACGAACTGACGACGATGACGACGACAACCAAAGACGACGATCGGTGATGGTGATGATGATGATGACCATCGCCAGCCTTAAAGCCCTGGTCATATTTGACGATTCGTTGTGATCGATTTTCTAGGGTATACTATATGGTCGATGTCAGGGCTAGTAACGGGCTATTGAAAGGCTCTCGTCAATGGGTTTTATTGGGCCATTAACTTCACTTGCGGCTGAAGCGGTACTATCCAACCGTGGGGGAATACATATATACGAAAGAATCAGATGCGAACTTAACCTGGAATTACCTTCGTCTTTTTTTTATTTTATTGAAATTGGTGTGGCTTTACAGATTAATTTTTGTTAAGTTGGATCAATTGATGTCAAAAAGAATAAACGGATTGTGTGTACAAAGTGTTTTGGATGGATGGAGGTTATACTTAAAATTATTTGTGATTTGTTTTTTGGTGAGGTTCGAGTTTTTGAAGTAGAAATTGAAGAAGTCAACAACACAAAATTGTAATCTACGGGCCTGTTTAGACGGTTCACTTCCAGGAGTGTTCCTCACGAACTTTGTGCATGAGGGGAGAAGTGGGGTGGTACCTCTCATCATCCCCACTTCCCTCTTCCTCTTCAAAGTTCGTGAGGAATGTTCCTGGAAGCGAACCGTCTAAACAGGCCCTACCATTAACAAATGTATCCCTTGTTAGGGGCGGCGGAGCATAATCATAGTGGGTGGGGATCACTTAAATCGATTAGGGGTCGCCAAATAATCACGTGAGGCCTTTAGAGGAGAGGGGTCCAGCCGAATTTCACCCAATCTCACGTGGGGAGAAGGGGGTCTCCACAAATATCACGTAATTTTTTTTTCCTCAAGAAACACTTAGTGCAGTCCTCAGAGAAAAATTCGAATGCAGTGAGTGAGTTAACATTTAGTCAGAGATTAAAAGCTCTAACAAATGGACTAACTGTCAAATTACGAGAAAACTGGGTTAAATTAAGTGAAACATGTTTATCCATTAAAGTAAACCATGTTTTAACTCCAGTTTACTTACAGATCGCCGATAGGCCGACCAGGCCAAAGACGGCAGGCCCGGCCCCATGAAGGCCACACATTTCTCAGTCTGACTAAACGGTGAGGATTTCAGGTATCCGCCTGACAGGCCGTGGCATTCAAGTGATGGCATGATTCTCTACAGTCACATAGGTGAAGACGAGCGTTTAGCAGACCAGGTTGTTAATTCAAGTGCAAAAATGTTCTAGGCCTCAACCACTGACATATAATAATGGACTGCTCATCTGAAATTATTCCATACAAATCGATGGCACCCAAAAGTATAGTTGTCGCACTCATCCATAGACCCCCAAACTGACAGAAGCACTCAGCCCTGATTTTATATTTTCCCTTTTGCACTAGTGATGTTTATATCTTTTGCTCTTTTCCCCATAGACCCCCGGATTTTGACATACAGAATGTCAGTTGCTAAAACAGGCGTTAAGAACTTAAATCAGATACACATAAAATTTGGAAATTAATGAAAAAAAGGCATTTTAAAAGGTGAAAAAGTGAAAATAGTGTTTATTAATTTTTTTAAACAAAATATTTGTGTTATTTTAATGTTTTAAGTACGTATTTAAAAAAATGTAAATTTCAAAAGTGATTCCGGTGTTTACATGGAGTGAAAAAAGGTTTGTAGCCTATGGAACAAATTGGTGCCATGAAAAATTCCTCATGAGCTGTCCATTCTATATGTCAGTGGCCTCAACGAAAACTTCAAGGCGCCCTAGACTCACGCCATGAACACCCGCGAACAAGCGCGAATTCCAGTGTGGCTAATCGTCTGCTTTCCGTTCCGAGTGGATACGGCGTGAATTCTTGCCGTTAATTCTTAAAGATTTTTGACAGTTTTTTTGGGCTGCAGACCCCATCCAGTTGGCGGCCGATGAGTGTGTGGAAATACTCGGCTTAAAAATCGCCTCACATAATTTATGGACGACCTTTAACCGTTAAAATGTAAATGGTTGATGGGTCACTTTATTTACCAACTATCTGTTGAATTATATGGTTTTAAATTCTCTAGTTATGGGGACATGCTGGACTGGCATTTTTGGCGGAGGGGTAAATAGGCTCCCTTTGAGACTAGGTCCATTGCCCCGTGTGGATTGTTCTATAATATCCATCACAGGGCCTCTAACGTCGTCCTTCATTCGCGCTTCGACATTAGGAATGCCCATCCATTTGGCAGACTGGAAAAACAGGCCGAAAAATTAGAGAATTTCGAAGGGAATATGTGAGTAATTACTGCGCCTTTGTAGAAAGCTTTATATTTTTAAGCGCGAGTATCGTTTTACCGATGCGGTCCCCCAACTGAGTAGTACTTACGTCCAATGCTGAATAACCTCTGTATTCGAAACGGAAACGGTCTATTGAGTATGTTAAATGACTCCCTTCGCGGTCACCTGCCTGAAATATGATACAATGCAACAACAAAAACTAAAGCGTTTTAGAAATCTTTTCGAATACGCAAGGCAGGGAATACGTAATTTCATTTGTAATGAGGTTTGATTTATACGGCCCTTAAGAGAAACTGTTAAAGCATACCTCACTTCAGTATCGCTGATTTTTTTGTATGGTGTTCAGGAGGAAACTAAGGCCTAAAAACGCTTGTTTGGTATGACCCTAATTTGTCACATAGGGGCCTCATGAGGAACATAAGGCGAAATTTTACTTTCGGCATGCTCTGAGGCCCCCCGTCAAGTCCTTTTCTAATTGCTAGTCGGGTGGGGTTTAAAAAGCGTCTTCTTCTTTTCTTTATGCTCCTTTAATACCTCATTGGACATAGGGTGGTAACAGTTGCCCGCCAGCGGACTCTGTTTTGCGTGACAGCTCTCACCTCTAACCAGGATCTCCCAGTTGTTGGGGCCTCTGCTAGTAGGGTTCTCCTCCATGTTGTTCTAGGTCTTGCGACTCGTCGGGGTCTTTGTGGATTCCAGTCAAGGACCTGCTTGGCTAGATTCTCGCTTTCGCGGCGCAAGGTGTGGCCAATCCAATTCCGTTTCCTTCGAATGATTTGGTCGTCTGTCGGTTCTTGGCCGGCATGGCGCAATGGTTCTTCATTTGAAATTCTATCTTGCCAGCGGATTTTTAGGATACAACGCAGGCATCTGTTTATGAATACTCGGTGTAAATGGGAGTATTCCTGTTCAAGTTGTTGACGTTTGTTCGGGTCGCTTATAAAGTTCACGTTATTTTTTTAGGGCCCTTCTGCGTTCTATTTTCTGCCATGTCGTGTCCGAGACCCAGTGTTGCATGTTTCTTTGGACATAACCGATGCTCGTTTCCGCAGCCGTCAATATAGAGCCGTTTGTAGTACTCCACAGCTCTTCAATGTTATTTTCGTCAGAAATTCTTTGCTGGCTTAAGGTTTGTTTTAGGTTCCCAGCAAATTTTCGCTTTTTAATGCTGTCCCGCAGAAGGTCTACGATAAATCGTCTACGGTGTATGGCATCGCATTGGACGTTTCTGATTGCGGCGATTTTGAGGCGAATAGATGCTACTATCAAATGGTGGTCGCTTTCAGTGTCTGCTCCCCTAAAGCTCCTGAAATCCTCTAGAATAATTCTCCAACTACAGTTGATGGCCACGTGATCTATCTGGTTTGTCGTTCTACCATTGGGCGATACCCAGGTCTCTTTGTGTATCTTGTGACAAAAGTAGGTTCCACCAACCATGAGTTGGTGGGGACTACAAAAGGCAACGAAAAGCTCACCGTTGCTGTTAGTGACCTGGCCTATGCCTTGATTTCCTATTGTGTGTTTAAGGCCGGTGTTGTTGGGGCCGATCTGTGCATTTAGGTCACCCACTGGTCACTGATGTCTCCCCTTGGAATAGGGCGAAAAACCTCATTCACTCGCATATAGAACTAATCTTTGATGTCGTCGTCTACGACTTCAGTGGAGAGTTGCTTAGTACTTCTTCGTCTGGTACGCAGGCGGACGGTAATAATCCTTTCAGAAACTGGTGACCAGCTAATGAGGTTGGACCTGGCTTCTTTGGTGAGTATTATGCCAACGCCATTCCCACGGCTTTCAGTTTCGTTTCTACGAGAATAAGAAGGACTCACCGATATGTTCCCGCACGTCGCACCATCTGTCTCGCTGAGTCCCATGATCGATCTTGAGTTTATATCGATTCATGTTGTTGAGGACTTCATCCAGCCGTCCATCAGCAAGCATTGTATACACATTCCAAGATCCGATTCGTGTCCTTGTTCGAAAAGCTTCAGTTCGGTCTGATGAAAGCCGTAGTTCACGGCGTATTTTTCTTTCGCCAGCTGGTTCAAGCGTTTTTCATTTAGGAGCAGAATAAATTGCATTGTGGCCCTGTTAGTTTGCTATGTTTTGATAACCTTCCAGTTATCGGTGTTGATGGGATGGTTGAAGGCCTTCGGTATAGTGAGGATTTCCTCAGGCTCCGATGGAGCCACTAGAAACCATGCTCTGTCCCTCGGTAGAAATTAAAGAAGTCAATAACAACTCACAACAACACAAAATTGTAATCCGTCATTAACAAATGTATCCCTTCTTGTTGCTCAAGTAATCATGACCTTTTAGGATTAAGAAATTTTTTTTGTCCAAATTACCCAACAAAGTCATAAAAGAAGCTTAAACACAGTTGTATATCCTTCATTGACTCATTTTGTGCTAAGGAGAATGTTTATGTTTGTATAATTTTTTTTTTTACTTGAAAAGTAATTTTTGCATGTGTATTTGATAAAAGGTTCAGATTACAAAAGATTGTGATAACATCAATCCCGAAAAACGAGTCCATGTAAACTTGTAAGCGAAGTTTATGGGTAAAGTAAATCCAGTCTCGGGGTACGGATGGGTGTCAACAGTTTTTCCCTTCTGTGTAAACAGCAGCAGCAGCAGCACCAGAGCCAGCAGTATAGTAGCACAGAGAGAAGGAGCACACAAAGATCGATCGAAACCCCCAGTTTTATCAACGATGATAAAATGTTTCTACTTTTTTCGAAGGGGACGGTCAGACAGATACAGAGAACAGAAGAGGGTATAACACACATACACACAGAATAACAATATGTATGTATGTATATATTTTCTGATGGCAACTGGCAACCACTTGTATATTCTTTAGCCACTCTAGCTCTCGCTCTAGACGTCTGAATTCCGTACGCGCGCTAAACGTCCAAGTTTCTTTGTGCTACGGATAATGAAGCTCAAACCAGTTTCATTTTCGTGCCATATTGGCGCGCGGAGCGCAGAGGGGGTTGGTTCAGTTGATATGGGCAACTAGTGCAGGCGTATAGTCTACATGTATAATAGTTTTCGGTTAGCATTTTTGCTCATTCTGTCGCATTTATAGTTGTTGCCTAATCCGTTAGAGGGAAATGTAGGAATTTCCGTCACCTGTCAACTGTCACATTAGCTATACATACATACATACATATACAATAATTTAAGTGGTTCTTATCGAAATTGTTTGGACCTATCGCAGTACCTTAATCGTTGCGACAACGCGACTACAGCTACAGGCTACGTACAATACATAAAAATAAAACGATAACGGCGATTCGCTTTCGTCCACAGTAATTCCAAGAGGTTCACTTGTTCATTTTGACTGATAACGAACGAAATTTCTTATCACTTCTTTATTTTTTTTATTTTTCCTTTTTTTTGATGTATGGAACTTCTAACACAAATAATCATAAGCTCAATGGAATCTCTCTTTTCATGAAAGGAGCTTTTTTTGGGAAATTTTATTTATAAGAAAAAAAAATAAAAAAAAATCATTTTTGCTTCTTTTAATTTTTTATCACATCTTTTCAACCTTGTACATATTTGGTCGAGCACAAGTTCAAGGAAAAGCGGCTAATCGCAACAATTCAATTCTCGGCGTGTACAAGCGAGTCAAATTATTATTTTTTTTTGTTTGTTTGAGGAATTGTGGAGGGGAGGAGAAGTATTTTTTTTTCTTTTTTTGGGTCATATTGATTTTTTCCAGCTTTTTCACCTGTGGAGGAGACGAAAACCTTTAAAACTTTTTTAAAGAAATATAATTATTTTCATGAAAATTTTATTGAACAGAAAACAGGAAATACATAATATCGTAGGAATTCATATTAAAACAGGTAAAAAAAGGAGGGTAAAGTTATTTGTAATAATTGTGTTAAAAATATTTGTTTAGAAAAGGAATTTGTGTAGTTAAATTGGGGTTAATTATTTTTTGTTTGTTTTTTGTTATCTTTTGTCAAATATTTTTTATGTTTGTAAAATAATTGTTGCTAGGTTCTTGTATTTAAGGATACTATATTTAAGGATCTTAAGTTGTTTCCTATCTAGGATACTAGATTTTGTGGATTATGTATATTAAAGATTGACGGCCCACAACTCTCAACTTTTATAAAATTCAACTGTCTAAGACTAGCCGGCCACGTAATTAGGATGGACGACAACCCTATTCCAAAACGGCTTATGGTGGCAGAAATTCCAGGAAATAGACCAATAGGTAGACCCAGGAGGAGATGGATGGACTCTGTGACGGCTGACGCAGAGACAATACTCAACATTCGGAACTGGAGGACTGCTACAAGGAACCGTCAAAAGTCTCGATTTTGACTGTAGCGCCATTGGATGGATGGATGGTGTATTAAAGATGTTGTTGACTAAGAAAATTTCAAGGTCATGTTGCTCATGTATGAGGGGGTGGAGGAGGTGTTGTTCAAAACCGTACCGTCTCCTCCTCGCTGGCTCCTCCTGGATAACCAACCTACGACGGACGTACCTAGTGCCGGGGCACTCTATCCGATGGGGTATAATTCACGGATTCGGTCCTTCTGGTGGTGGAGTTTGGCATTTGTCTAACTACAGGACTCTGTAAACACACATCAGTTAAAAACTCCGAAGTAAAGCATCGGCGGCTGGCGGCAATGTGGTTGAAGATATAACTGCTAAAAGTCGTCGGTATGATCGTGCAGCCTAGAAAGAAAAAATTTAGTGCTGCGAAGAGGAGAGAAGGGCCAAGGCAAGGCCGCAGCGGAATTGGGGAGCTTCACGGAGCACACCCGAATCCCACACGTGGGACTTTGTTCCCAACAAACCAAAAGCAGGACAGTGGTCAGGTCATCGGGGGCTCCAAGGAGCGTACCCGGAGAGCCGCTGTACTACAGACGTTTCTGGACCCACCAGGAAATTCGTAGCACAAGCTCTTATATCTTCTAGGGGGCTATGTCGCCTGCCAGACCCAATTGACGCACTGCTAAACCGGCAGCAGTCAGAGCATTCTCCGGCTGGGCAGGGACCCCAGAAGAAAAAAGGGGGAGTCGCAAGAACCCTCACACCGGGACTGAAGAAGCCATGTCAACACGCCTGCAGCAGGCACCAGATCTGGTCTCTAGCTGGTGCGAGAGCGAAGGACTAAAAATCAATCCCGGCAATAAGATTCTGGCTCCTTTCACCACACTCGCAGGCAGAACTATAGGCTTTTCACAAGCAAAATATTTAGGATTGACTCTAGATGCCAAACTCAACTGGAACCAGCACATGGCCACTCTGATGAGCAGAACGCGCAGATTTCTGTGGGCTTGCCGCAGAGCTTGGTTCCACATGGATATACACCAGCATCATTAGGCCCATGGTAGCTTATGGAGCTTTAGTTTGGTGGCACAAAACGACGCTTAAGTGTTTCATAACCAATTTAACCTAAAGTCGAAGAATGGCCTGCTTTTCCATCACTGGGGCCATTCGCACTTTCCCGAGCGTTGCACTGGTGACTCTCCTCAATCTGATGCCCCTCCACCTTGAGGTAAAGAAGTCCGCAATAAAAGCGGCGCTGTGGCTGACAGCGAATGGTCACCTGGGCGCTGGTCTTGGGCGAGAGATTCTATAATAATCAACATCATAGAAGAGAATTTGAGCAACCTTCTGTGCACATAGGATAGGCCGACCTGGTCTTTTCCTAAAGTATTTCCGGGCACCTTAGCAACTATCTTTCAAGCAGAGATGTACGCTATTCTGGCATGCACTCATGACAACTTAAGAAGGGCCTACCAAAATAAACGGATTTTTATAACTCTGATAGCCAAGCGGCAATTAGAGCGATAAGGTCTCGTAGGACTAAGTCGAAATTAGTTTGGGACTGCCAACGTGCTCTTGATGAGTTGGGCGTTCTCAATCAAGTTACCCTTGTCTGGGTCCAGGGTCACCGCTTCAGAGGCAACGAAAGTTCGGATGCCCTGGCCCAACAGGGCTCTGATATTGCATTCATCGGTCTAGAGCCGGCTATTGGCGCACCGTCTAGCTTGCTGCAAAGGGCCCTGGCTGATTGGACTTTGATGAAACAACATGAACGATTGAGGCCTGGACTGGCCAATTCTAAGCGGTTCCTTCTATGTCGTCCCGTAAGATGGCCAAGGAATTCTTAGGGCGCCGAAAAAATGATGTCAGGACACTTGTTGGCTGGATTACCGGACACTGTGCCCTAATTTACCACTTATAGAGAATAAGAACGGCGGAGGACCCTACATGCATGCTTTGCCTGGAAGAGGATGAGTCTGCCCTTCACGTTCTCTGTCAGTGTCGCGCAATAGCGAGGAGCAGGGTTTCTTTGTTCGAGGAGTCCCTACTCGAACACTCTAGTCTAACCGACAAGCTAGGCTCACTGCTGAACTGGTTCAAGCGATCTGGCCTACAAATATGTGGTATAGGGGTTGTAGTACAATAGGGCAAATGAATGGCCGCAGTACCTTTGGACCCAATACCTCACACAGGAAAAAAATTGTGATGTCAAGAAGGGTAGACAGTTTTTTGTTCAAAGGATAAATTTTTTGTGTTTGAAAGCATATTGCTGTTCATTAAGACATGGCTCGATTAGAGGAGCAATCTTATCGTAAACAAGTTTCTCGAGAAGTTTAGACACGGCAACACACCTGTAGTTTTCCGCCGAGTGCTTATTAGATGTTTTGTGGATTGGAGTGTAATGTGTTTTTTCCATATCTTAGGAAACTTTCCTCTCGATAACAGTTGGTTGAAAATTAGATAGAGAGGAATCCGAATTTGATTTGAACAGCCCTGCAAAAAGCAAGGCGGCAGGTTGTTAAAGCCGTGACCCTTATTGATGACGGTCATTAATCGTCAACAGATAGAGATACACTAGATATAAAAGCTTTAGTGTCAGTGTATGTACTTTTTGGATCAGTGTGCACTGCATTTGACATTTGAACAAAAAACTTCAATTAATTTGTCAGCAAAAATGTGGCAAATTTCTTAGGGACATTAATATTGCTTTCTGCCGTTTGTTACAGTCGAAGAAGAAAAGGGACGACAATATAGAGTCTACATATATACCTCTCTCAGTTGAACTCACAAGCATTATTGGAGGGATCGGCAACTTCAGTGGAAGCTCGTGTGGCACACAAGATTTGATATTGAACAGCACAGGTTTGTTGGTAGAAACTGAAGACCAAAATTTTTAAAAGAACATATAATAAAGCGTGCCTGCCAGCTATCTTTACCTCCTCGCTGGTGCCTCCTGGATAACTATCTAGCAAACCGGCGACGAACGTACCTAGTAGTGATGAGCAAAAATTGTCTTGTTCTTGCAGTCTTGTCTTGTTCTTGCACATTTAGCAAGGCCAAAAACAAAAACAAGAATTAGTTATGCTTGCAAGAACAAGAACAAGACAGACTGAACAAGAACAAGACTAGATTAGTCTTATCTTGTTCTTGCGTTTGCTCATCACTAGTACCTTGTGCTTTGGGTATAGCTGGGCCATCCTATCAATTCAGTTCAATGGCACTACAGCCCAGATCGAGCCTTGGCCTCCTTCAGTTTTCTCCTCAAACGTTCTCGCTCACTGACTAGAGTCTTCCAATTTCGTAGGCCCACAAGTGCGCAGCGTTTGCTTCTACGGCTTCATACCATATTTTCCTAGGTCATCCTGCTGGCCTGTCACCGATTATGATTCCTCTATATATCTTTTTCACTACTCTGCTTTCCGGCATTCGCTCTACATGTCTTGCCCATCTTAGTCTATTTATTTCGATATAGTTGACAATGGCTATCTCTTTATAGATTTGGTGCAGTTCATCATTGCATCTGATTCTCCAGATACCGTTCACGTATAATGGGCAAATTACGCGATATTTGCCGAGACCCCTCTCTCTCTCAAGGGTGAGATTGGGCTAGATTAACAAGCCACTGGTAAAATGCATTGGTAGGAAACGCATGGGGTAACGGACCATTATATCCGTATGGTGGCTGATGACGAGCACGATTGTCATAAATAAGGGTATTCGCTATGATGAACATTTTCTGAAGCAGAGATTGCCTATATAACGGCTAGCCTAAAGGGTTTCATACGCAAGCGCACCATTATGGCGACACTCCAAAGTTGCCAGTCCATTGGAACCGGTCCAACCTTAGGGCACACACACGATAGTGCTTGAACCAGCCAACAGTTTCGACGACACAGTAATTAAATTTTGTTTTGACAAAGCTTGCATCTCCCTTCGACAAAGGGATGAGGTTACAGATGATTTTTATTTGCTTTATTGCCCCTTGAAATAGAAAATTCCGCAAAAAATAAAGAAAAATATATCAAATGCATCACATTTTAAGATGGCTTACGATTTGACCTCCTACTTTCCTTAGAACAATTACAGGTAGCAAGTAATAATAATGAATGAATGACTATACGTTATAAGAAATGCCGATGTTTAGGTAATATAATAAAATGATTGCGCATTTTTTGCGGGTTTTTATTGCTGTTATGCTGTTTTACAAATTACGATATGGTTTAAAATGAAATTCTTTGAATAATAACATGTATTAGTTATAGTTACTCCAATTTTTTTAAATATTATTATTATTACTTGCTACCTGTAATTGCTAATTTCTAAGGAAAGTAGGAGGTCAAATCGTAATAAAAATATTCAGAAAATCTGTCACTTTCATACATTCGGGGCGCTGTAAAACCCTTCGTAGGGAATGAAATTAAAAAAGTAATGAATGAAAATTATTCCTAATGAAACCCTCTACAAAAAACTTGTTATTATTTTTTTTGTTAAAGTTGAAGGAAAAAAAGTTATAGCCTTTAAAAGACAATTTAAAAAAACCATTGGGTGAGCCTTCGAAATCCTTCTTATCTTTATTATCTTGTAAATTATATTAACATGGACGTTTCGACATTCATTATCATTTATGCCATCATCAGCTACAAAACTATATATACATTTTATTATTAATTAAGTCAAAAAAAAGAGGCTAAGAATAAAAGCTTACCAAATTGACACATTGTACATTGAACACATTAAAATATATATATATATATATATATATATATATATATATATATATATATATATATATATATATGTGTTCAATGTACAATGTGTCAATTTGGTAAGCTTTTATTCTTAGCCCCTTTTTTTTGACTTAATTAATAATAAAATGTATATATAGTTTTGTAGCTGATGATGGCATAAATGATAATGAATGTCGAAACGTCCATGTTAATATAATTTACAAGATAATAAAGATAAGAAGGATTTCGAAGGCTCACCCAATGGTTTTTTAAATTGACTATTATCGGATCCTACCTAACCTAATAGCCTTTAAAAGAAAATATTGTGACTAATTTTTGTGTTCTAAGGCTTATAACTTCTTAATTATACATTTTACCACAAAATTTCTAACTAATAAATTGTAGATTATTTAATTCTATACAAAAAGTGTCCTTGCAAATTTTCGGTAAGATGTACCGTTTCGGAGGTATAGTGGAAAAACCATTTGCACACGTTTTCCAAGATGGCGGCCAAATGGGGGGGGTTAGAATCCCGAAAACTCAAACTTAGAGCTGGTTTAGACGGTGCGCTCTAGCGCATGTGCCTCACGAGCTTAGTGGATAAAGGGAGAAGTGGGGTGGTACCTCTAATCATTCCCACTTCTCCCTTCATCCACAAAGTTCGTGAGGCACATGCGCTGAAGCGCATCGTCTAAACCGGCTCTTAAGCTCACATTGACCCCCCCTACACATCCCAAAAATAAAACCTTGTCCTGCAATTTTGCAATATTAAAGTACCATTTCCATGGACTACTTTGGCTGTGGGTTTCGAGTGTATACATATTGTTGTTGTTTTGGCGTGGCGTAGTGTAATCTGGATGGTTGGAGCGCTCGTGTATTGAACCCTTACGAGTTCCAAATAAATTCAGGAGAGTGTTCACCTCCTTGGTAGTACAGCAAGGTAGCGCGTGACGGGCCACACGTTGTGGTGGTTCTCTCCATACCCCCAACATCATCTCTTTAAATTTTGATATGCAAACACGAGTTTATTTTTCTTCAGAATAACTGTCATCCCTTTCTGTATCCCTGCACCACGAACCACACCCCATCCAGCGAGCTAGTTTGCGCACTATAAATAGACTATTATAATAATAATCCATAGTACAATACGTATAGAAGATACGATAGATCAAGATCAGCACAAATCAGCTCTTGCAAAATCGTGTGATTAAAGGCTGATTAAAGGAGTTAACAACGGAACTTGTTTAAAATCAAATTTCATAATCTTAGCCTCCGACAAAACTTCCGTCTACCATCTCCAATCTATATATACTTACCTATGATTTTTATTAGTTTGCAGCAAATCAATTAGTAAGAAGCTAGTTTATCTAAAAGTGTGCCCCGGAAATAGATGAAGAGATAAAAACACAAAAATTTTATTGTTTCACAAAATCTGCTTGTTACCAAAAATGATTATTTCTGAACGCGTTCGTCATGAATTTTTGTTAATCTTATCTGCCGAAAACATCATTGAGATACGCGCCATGGTATGGTTCCACTTGAGCCTTTATCTAAAAAGTAATTCTCTTCGCTAGACTTAGTGAATTAGTAAAGGCCTTAAACTATATGTAATTAACTGTCAAGTAAATAAAATGGTAAAATCTCCTAATCTGCTGCAGAAGACCTTCATTAAGAATGCATCGAAGCCAACTCACAATAGTAGCTTGTATATGATAAAGTGGAGGAATTTGGTTGTTTTTTTTTTTGGGTAAAAACCTTCAATGTCGACGCTAGACACAAACCTAGGCACACAATACCCAAAACCTATGCTATGAGGGACTCGATGTATTATCATCGGGTGTCGCCGCAAATGGCTGCCCTGTCTCTATATTATTGTTGTTTTCATTTTTCAAGCTACACTTTCGCACTGTCGAGGCCTTGGTCGAGTAAAAATGTGATTTCTCATCAAAAATGGCAGTGATTACACTCTCCCATGTCCGATTTTTCCCAGACCAGAATTGGGTCATTAATGCTGCTTGGGATCGTTGACTTGGGCCTGTGTCGAAAAGAGCCTCCTCTGCCTGCTCTAATTGAGCTCTACACATTTTTCGGTCAGGGTAGAAGGAGAAAATCTTTGCCAGATCTCTTTACTTTATAAGTATAAGTACGAAAAATTCAAGCCAAGAGAAGACGTCTTGTGTATCATCTTCGTTTCAATCTAGCGGAGCTTTAAAGCAAAAGCAAGCGCGATTCTTAATTAATCCGCGCATGCGCGCCGCCGCCGCCACTGGATTGTTGTTTTTTTCTGTGCAGTATCATGAACGCAAAAGGCGGTATTATATATGAGTGCGAAATGTGGTTAGTGGGTCATTACGAAAAATTTCAGCTCTGCTCGCTCGCTGCCAGATCTTCGACCGCAGTTGTGGCAGTCGTGCAAGTGTCAATGCTTCCTTTGTTCACTTTCACTACCGACGCGCGCTGCCGCGAAACACCTTCAACCAACGAGACAACGACGACGACGCATTGGAGGCACTCACCTTGGTCACTTGCGCGCACCGCGCAATCTACTTCTTCATTTGGCTTCAATGAAAATTTTCCATATAATATCTACCATAAAGTCGAACGTGGAAGAAAACCACTTGGGGAAAATCTCGACCAATGGATCGTCGATGCTGAAGCAAGATTGTATGTAATATGAAGTATCTACTGGCGCTATGTTGATAGCACTTTAGCTGCACTTCATTTCCCAAATCCGACATCTCAACCAAGGGGGAATGGGGAAACAGCGTGGAAACCTTGAATTTCCACACCACGCGTCACCAAACTCGTGCTTAACCAACATTAAAACAAGACTCTTAACTCGACCCAACACTGAAGATTGTCCGACTCGATGGCAGCGTTTTTCTACAATTTTACAAATCTCTACTTTACACTTTTTTTTAAACAACTTCAAAAAAATTCCCCCAAAAACAGCGACTTGCGCATGCGTGTGTGTTGATCATTGACAAAATTTGTCTACCTTCTATCAGTGTGTGCGTTTGCGTCGATTCTATTTTTAAAAATCTTCGAACGAACTGCTCGAAAATTGTTTTAAAAAATCCAGCGATAATTTGTTGTCAGTTTTTGGCTTAAATATCCACTTTGGCTCTTTTACGACATTAATAATTTCTTTTAAATGGTAATTCAGAATATTCAGACGAAGTAAGCCACTTCTAGACATAATAACTCCCCCGGCTTGTGTCCTCCATATTTTTTTTTAAACCAACTCCAATAAACACTCGAAATGGACTTGATAAGAGCGCTTCTATGTAAGAAGGATTGATGGAAGGAATGTGACCGTCGAATTGATAAATACATTTGGAGTCATAAATAATTGGGCTGTTGACGAACTCTCATAAACAATACTCGGAGATATTTTGTGTAGAAGTTTGTGGCCCCTGACTAATGGAATGCAGCTACGGCAGATTGAGAGTGTTTTTAAGATTGAATGATTGCACATTAAATACTCAATTCTTTGTGTTTTAATTATTATTATTATTATTAATTTTTCTTCGTTCTTTTTTTTTTAAATAAGGTACATTTGCTCTTGTTTCCATGAACATATGTTCAACACTTGCGCTTTGTTTGATGGTAATAAATTCTAGAGGATTGCTTCCGATCAGAAGCTGAATTTTATTAAACTAAATTGTTGCACCTGATTTCTGTGGGCAGGGCTGCCACAATGGGGGAGGCACGGGACGAATTGCCCCGGACCCCAGATCACACCCAAAAAAAGATTGAAAGCCAAAAAGTTAAAAACTCTACATCCCTGCGTTCTAAACGTCAAGTAGCCAGTAGGGATACGAAATCGGTTGAAAGTACTCCAGTAAATACTCATGAGTAGTATCAACAACAAAATTACTCAATAAGTACTTCTTACTTGTTCAAAAGTACTCGATTCCTTGCGAAACAATGCGTTCTTCTTCTGCCATGTATCTGGATAGAACAAAAATTTGGGCAAATCTGCTAATCCTTGCCTTGGCATTACTGATAACTTTCAACGACAGGTTGTTCATCAACAGATGCCTGCGTCGTATCCTAAAAATCCGCTGGCAAGATAGAATTTCAAACGAAGAACTATGACGCCGTGCCGGCCAAGAAAGGATAGACGACCAAATCAGGCGAAGGATATGGAATAGGGTTGGCCACACCTTGCGACGCGAAGACGAAAATCTAGCCAAACAGGCCCTTGACTGGAATCCACAAGGATCCCGTCGAGTAGGAAGACCTAGAACAACGTGGAGAAGAACCCTACTAGCAGAAGCCGCAACAACTGGGAGATCCTGCTCAGGGCTGAGAACTGTCGCGCAAAACAGAGTCCGCTGGAGGGTAACTGTTTCCGCCCTATGTCCCATGAGGCGTAAAAGGAGCTTAAAGAAGACAGAAGAAGAAGAAATGCTGTTCCATAGCTGTGACCTGCGTATGTATTACACGATTTCCGCGTGGAACAGATTGCAAATACTTATGTAGCTTAGCTTACATCAGATATAAATTCAAACCTATAAAGGCCCGTTTACATCCAAAACGCAAAGTGGAAACGCAAATTGGAACAATTTTATCGCGTAGCAATTTGAATGCTTTTCTCTCTGTTACATAAACATGGATTCTACGGTGGTGCGATAAAACAATTCCAATTTGCTTGAATGTAAATTGTACTCGGAACTCGATTCTATCCTATAAGCAATGATATGAGTAAAAGGACTCGGTCAAAAGTATCGTTTACTGATATAAGTGGAATTGAAAACCAAATACTCATATGAATAAAGAATCGAGTGCCGGTTTCGTATTCCTAGTTGCAGTAGCCTAAGACCTGTTCCGTTCTAGGCTGTAGTGTGTAACTTTAGATCTATTCGGGAGTCAAGAACCAACCGTTAATTCTGAAGGAATTAATTCATCCTCTTAATGAGGTATATGATCTACAAGTACCGTAGCCATCGCATGTATTGTACTTTTGACAGTCCCTGTACCGATTCAGATTTGAAGATCAGACTGAATAAACAAGCTAAGAGGCTCACCAGCTAAGAATATATCAAGCAAGGATCACACTTAACATGAACAGGTCAATTTCTCCGCCGATTTTGCATAGTTAGTACTTTAATAAGTAGTATTCGGCAATCGGTTTGGTTTTACAGCGCCTGATCCCTCTGACTATCGTTTGTTTGTCAAATTGGATAAAAAACCCACATGTCAACACGGGCTCTTCTTAAGTTCGAGTAGGTGCATCTCATTATAGTATACAACTCTGCAACTCTACATCCTATGGCGTTCGGCCTCTTACCAGCCCGTGTGTACAATACGAACTATTCATACATCATACGAGAGTACTCGGTGGTATCTAAAGAACAACCAGGGATAGCTTATTTTGTATTTTCATCGAAAGCGACTTAATTTTTGAGATCCTGAGTAAAAATAAAAGACGGCCTTAGAACGAGCGAATAACGGCGGCTGAACTTTTAATGATGACCGTAGAGTTTTTAACCATTTGCAAAAGCACATACGGGCCCACGACGGTCAAACTCGAAAAAAAGATTTCAATGGCAGAGTGCTGGCCAAAAGTATTTGAGCCAAAGGATGGGTCCGTATGTATGTCGGAAGGTGGACACTATTATACCGAGAAGCTTCTGCCTCTCGGTTCTGTAGCCCAGCCTAAAAAAATAACAACCTTCTTCTTAACTGCCATTCTCCCCGTAAGCCAGTTAACGCTATTGCGTCACGGCGCTCTCTATCAGCTAGCTGTCCTTGTATTTATTTGTCTTCCTCTGTTTCTTTGGGCTACGTACTCTTTAAGCTTCTTTTAAATGGCCTTCGGTGCCACTTCCGCTGTTTTCGGTTGTAGACGCCTACATGAGTCGCCTCTGTCAATATCGGCAATATTTGTCTGTGTGGTATATGGGACCAATGCTGTTTTATCAGGATTGGAACTTAGTCCTACAATAGTACACCAGCTGAAAACGAAACCAATTGCTTTCTGCGTCTCCAGTTACTAAAGACAAAATCGTCTGTGCGTTGGTCAATGAGAAACTCTAGAAATCCATCAACAACTTGGCACCATAGGAGAAGAGATATCAGCTCTTCCTTTGGACATCGTCCTCCAGAGACCTGAGATTGAGTGTGAATTAACTTGATTATACCTATGCATGCAAGTTTTTATGATGGCGATATCATAAAACGAACGAAACAACCAGAACTTGTACGAAAAAGTTATTAAGAAAGGAAACACTAGACTATCCCACTAGACTAGAAAAGATCTACCGGCGTCCTTTTTTGAGTCTAATCGAGCACTAATCTAGTCTAATCGACGGGCAAAATGGAACTATCACCTCCCCGGATTACTAGCAAACGGCAGCGGTAGGGCTACTCGAAGCCTACTAAACCGGCTATTGACGGCTAACCGTCCTGAAAGGTTGTCAGGACACTTGTTGGTTTCGCGTCATGATACTTGTTGATTTATGAAACATGTGAAGGACAAAAGACAGCACTTGCAGGCCTTGAGGAGTACGAGTCTGCCCTAGGATATATAGGCAGGAGTTGATGAAACTACGGCTACTTGTGTAGCGGGCTTCGGTGGAGCAAGATTTATCACAGAAAAATCAGAGACGGAAGGTCGCTATCTTAAGTCGCCAGACTTCCGTCCAAAGATTTGTCGTTCTATTTCATACCATGGCCTTTCGCCTTCTTCCTTTTTCTTGTCTTCTCTGTCGTCGCCTGTAAACAATCGGTGAGAAAGCCATTTTCTGTTTGATCGCCAAAGTGAATTGGTCAACGATAATTGATAATTGTATTCTATTTGACTTCCTCTGTTGCGGTTTTCGAGAGGCGAGTAGGATATTTGTTCGCATAAAAGCACGTGGCAGTCATTTTGACACGAAAAAACAGAATAAAACCGTCCAATAGAATTCATTGCCGAAAATAATACCCCAGAAATGAGTCATTCAAAAAATGTATATGGGGTAAATGCAACTGATGGCAAAAAAGATAAAAAAGTTTGCAGAAAAACGAAATCAAACATTTCCGAAACATTTTTGAGGACAGTTTTGTGGATGCAACTTTTATGGTGTGCCCCCTGCGGGTTATCCATACATACAATACATATACATATGACTCAGCGCGAAAAGACAAGCAATCGGGATTTTAATATCAATGTGTTAGTGCGAACTGCTACCCCCTTTCTTTTATATTTGATAAGACTTATTACTTACTCTTTTCAGGAATTGTTCGCAAGAAAGACTGTTTTAAAATTTCCAAACAATTTCCCACGACCCATGTGGAGCTTGTGATAGGGTGCTTGGTTGTAATAAAAAATGTGCGAAGATAGTTTCAACAAATTTTTACATTACAATATTGTAATGCGGAACTGTAGAATCTCATGGATTAGCAGAAGGAGGAAGGCTGTTAAACTCAGCTTGACTTTGGGGGCATTTCACGTGAAGCGGACAACGAAAAAAATGTGAGATTCTGAAATTCATTCACTTTCGGCCTAACCGTACTTCTGGAAGGTGTGAATGTGAACACCTATTTTTTTTGTATTCTGTGGCTTAGTTGTCAAGTTATGGGCTTCTAAAGAATTTATGTAATGGAAGTACGGTTTTTTCGGAAGCGGTTTTTCGAATTTAACAAATTTTAGTAAAATATTAAACTGAAGTGATTTCTATAGGAAATTCACTGTTCTTTTTAATTATGAAATCAGATTTGAGATTTGATTTTTTTTTCTTGTAGAAAACCGGAAGTAAACATTTCAAATCAGTATTTTAATAACTTCGACCATTTTAATTTTAATCACTTTAATTTTAAAAAATACCTTAAAGAATATGGGCCTTTCTCTACTAACTGGAAACTTGTCTATTGACAGTTGTCCCAACCCTATTTTTCTAGAAAATTAAAAATGTAGTATGTTAAGTCGATAGATAGTTATAATATAAATATATATAAACAAGAAACCATTGTAATTTTCCCTTATTTTTCGAATTATAGGCAATTTTGTCCTCTGTATTATAAATTTCAGTCCTCTGTGTTATAAATTTCCAGAGGACTGTTGCACAGAGGACTGTTATTTTTACGTAAAAAATGTCATACCACGTATCAGTTTAAATATTACTTCATAAAACAGAAACAACTATAAATTATCACACTGAGCAATTTTTTTGTTAAATAAATATAATTATAACACATAAAACACCGTAAAATAGACTTACCAGAGGACTGTTCACTTAACACTACAGAGACGTGGCTACCACACAGACGCGGAGTTGTCACTGCGCAAAATGGCGGCGACTTGTTTAGCATGGCGACCGAACAAACTTCACACTGTTAACGTTCAGTTTCAAGGGAAATGTAAGCACAATAGTGTCTAATATTTTTGTGGCGCGATATTCAAATTGTGACAGAGGACTGTTCAAAAATGTAATGGACAAAATTCAAACACTAGTTTTTAGTACTAAAAAATTCTCTAAAATTATAATTGTTTTTTGTTCACATGCATTCAATATTCTTTATGTTTATAGAGTTATAAGATTTTACATTTTTAAATAGAACTAATAAAAACCGAACCGAATCATACTCGATCCTGAATTAGGACATAACAGAGGACTGTTTTTAGTGGCTTTTAAACCGAATTTATGAAATGATTCTGATTCTAAATATTGATTAAGCTTGTCTCCTTAAATAACAGGTTATATATTATGCGTTTTAATGAATAAAACTATTCATTTATATAGTCAAAGTAAAAAAAAATGCTTGGACCATGATTTTCCTGTTAGTAGATAAAGGCCCATATAGATAATACACTGAAAGTTTCAAGATTAGATCTACTTTAGTTTAGGAGATAGATGAATTCAAGTACATCGATGTCGCACTGAGCGTGGTACCTGTATATTTTACTAAAATTTGTTAAATTCGAAAAACCGCTTCCGAAAAAACCGTACTTCCATTACATAAATTCTTTACATTTTTTTCGTTGTCCGCTTCACGTGAAATGCCCCTTTGTGGAAATGCAGTATGTTCTTTTTAGGTGTCATTCTTTGCATTATATCAAAGTTTAGTTGCTCATAAATTTTCGAAAATTGTTAATATGTATGTTATGTTGTTGAATATGTTTTGAAATTTTCGTGTTCTTATAGAACTAGCTTTATCGAAAGGATTAGAGGTAGATAAAAGTCCAGCGAGTGTAGCACGTAGGGAGCATGCTCTACTGTAAGCAGTTTGTTTTGATCAATATAGATCATTAGGCTTTTTATTGCCTAACCTACTACAGATTGGGGACCTACGACTGAGCCTACGACTCCGCAAGATGTCCTGCACTCCCTTATGGACTCACAGTACAGTGCCCTACATACGAAATATTTGATCGCAATATGCCCTACATAATTCGATTTTCTCACCTTTGTCAATGCCTCTAGGGTCGAGGTTTATCATTGCCCAAAACTTTCTCACATCCATTGCAACTAGGGCATCCATTACCGGTAATCCGGTTAACCGGTTTTACCGGGAAATATTGGTTACCGAATTACCGGTATTTTTTTTAATTTACCGGTAATTGTTGCAAAAATACTACTAAAGTTTGCTAAACGAGCCAGCATCATGTGAATCTTTTAAAACGAGCGAAACTAGACGCCTCTACATCAGGCGTGCCAACTTCTCTAAAAGAAACATCGTCAGACACTGTCTCCAGTCGTAATATTATGACAAATTATTTTAAAACAGCTGTTGACGACTCGCTTGCTGCGGTGATTTCGAGACTGATAGAAAGAAAAGGATTGCAAACTTCTGCAAGCAGTCCTAAACACCTTCTATTCTTGGTGTTCCAACAACAACCTGGTGCTTAATATTAGTAAATGTGAGATCATAACTTTTTGTACGTAACGTGGTGTTATATGTAACTTATGACTATACTTTTCTCGAACAAAAGGTCTCCCGCGCTAACTCTGTAATTGATCTAGGGGTTAGGTTAGAAAGTAAGTTGGATTTCTCCCCCCCACATCAATTATAGCTCCTCCAAGGGCAATTCAGTCTTGGGATTTATAAAAAGATGGTCCAAGGAATTCAACAACCCTCTCATCACTAAACACTTGTACGTATCTTTAGTTAGGTCTTTGCTTTAATACGCCTTCCAGGTATGGTCTCCTTACTACTCTTCCCATGTTGGTAGAATCGAATCGGTTCAAAAGAAGCTCGGCCGATTTGCACTCAGCCACCTCCCGTGGGATGACCCACTTACTCTTCCGTCTTATAAGAACAGATTTAAATTGCTCAACTTAAGCTCTCTTCATAAGCGTCGCGAGGTCGCTGACGTTATATTCATTCATCGGACGATGAATGGAAAGGTGGACTCAGGTTTCTTAAAAAGCTAGGGCCAGCAACACAATGGACGCAATTTGCCTATATATATACTTTTTTGTTTTGTTTTGTTCTGTTAATGAGTTAATCTTTTATTACTTGGATGGATGTATTTTTCTTTAAAAAAATTCAACCTTTATTTTACAGATTGATGTTAATTACATCAAACTTTCAATAAAAAAAATACCGGTAAATTACCGTTATACCGGTTTTTAAAAAAAATATTTACCGTTTACCGGTAAAAGAAAATTTCGGTAATTTTATATGCCCTAATTGCAACGCTTGTCACTACATTGCCAGCAGTTTTTGTCGATCTAGCCTTCGAAGTTTCATCCCGGAGGTTAGCAGCACCCAAGTAGGGGGAAAAATCAAGGTGAGGCCAACGTATGATTCTAAGTGGAGGTTTGTTAGCGTGAGCCATTTGTAGAGAGAAAGGATTGGATACAACAAAGACATCTTATCAGGGGCCTAAATGCAGATAAAGCTCCCGAGTGGTAACCCTGCGACCTTGAAATTCCCTGTCCCTTCTCGCGGCATCCTTCCCCTCTCCATTGATATATTTGCCATCGCTCTAGCTTGTTTAGTTCACCTGCTCTGTCGTGTTGAGTAAACGTGTGTTCGTGGTTCTGATATGCCAGTGATTGATCTTGATGCATTGATGCTGCGCATTCAAAATTCAGTCTGACAAATTTATTAACAAAAATTGTCAGCCAGACAAGTTTTAATAGACAGAAGAAATATTAAACTTTATTTAAAACAAAAATCAAGGAGGTGTTATGAAGTGCGTTTTTATAAAAAAAGAATTAATAACATAAGGTCTGTCGGAAGCTAATTAACAAAAATTGTCAGACAGACAAATTTTTTCAAAAATGGTTCATTATATACTACAAATTGTATAAATTTCAAACTGGTGTTTTGGAAAAATAAATATGTTATTCCTGTGTTGGTAATTTGTTCGGTCATAGGCACCCACGTATGGTTGTGTTAGATTGGTGTCGCGGTTACCGTTGGTGGCAATAAGATATGTCCAGGCATGAGTCCATAGTACCTACCAGTCACTTGGGTATAGGGTCAGGAGTTCTCACTTGACAATTGAGTTGTCACTTGTTGTGTGCATTTTTTTCAATGACTAGAGAGAGGAAAAACCCGAGCTGGTACCACGGCGGGATTTTTCATTGTTGTTCTACGAGTGTCGTATTGGTTTTAATTGTTAGTTGATGGTATGACTTCGTTTTGATGGTAATACTTGTTCGTTTCCATATGCACCACTTGAGCGAGGCGAATGTTGCCTGACCGATGCGACTTCAATCAATGAACCAAAGTATTCGTGTCGGTGAGTGAAGAAAGCTCTATCGTTGGCGAACATCAAGTCGGTTATGATGTTTTTATTGTCGTATTGATCCTTGTGTCGTCCATCGAAAGCTTCACGCATAATCGCATCAATCACAACATTGAAGAGAAGTGGCGAAGCGACGTCTCCTTGTCGGGACGTCCTATTTGAATCGGGAACTCTTCGGATAAATCGCTTCGAATACGAACGCTACTGGTTCCAAGGCTCTCCACAAGCTGTTCCAAGCGATGCAATCGAAAGCGTGTTTGAAGTGGATGAAAACGACGACAGCTCGTTTGTCGCAACGAGTTCTTTCTTTCATTAGCTGACGGAGAAATATTTGATCACTGCATCTCTCGACTTTGCCGACGATCAAAAGAAGGCTAATATCGCGATAAATCTTGCATTCCCGACTGTTGCACACCAACGGGACACGATCCGAATGCCATATGTGTGTGTGACACGGAGCTGTTGAGATAAGCCATCGCCTCTGGCTTTTCCATTTTTCAGCGATGTTATTGCCGTCTTCACCTTTATAACTGCCGGTTCGGTATCGAGAAACTGATTTGTCGGATGTTCGATAATCGGCGGTTCGGGTGTTGGACCTTGTGGCGAATCGGGGTTGTGGCAGAATTCTTTCCACCGATGCAGACGCCTATGGGGAGAGGTCACGAAAGTTCCATCCGACTTTTTCATGTTGTTTTTCCGCCTAACCGCCGGATAGTCTGGTACAGCGTCCGGTACTCGTGCCTCGACCCCGCTTCTTCCATTTCGGCCGCAACGTTATTCCAGTACGGTTGTCGTTCCGATTTCTGCCGAACTTTTTTGTTCAAACGCCGGTATTGCTCAATGTCGACGTGTTTCATTCGCTTCCTCAGATCGACGAAGTCCAGACAGCTGTTCATAACTGCGTCCGTTCTCGTATACGTGGACACAACTCCATTGCACACTTCACAATAGACTCCGACAATTGCCGCGAGTTTCTAGGATAGTGATATTTGAAACTCTCGCCCCATGGCCGGGTGCCTTAGGTACGCCCAATTCCTCTAGGCTGGTGGTGGCGCCGTTTTCTTCGCTATTTGTAATCACATCTGTAATTTCGCTCGAACAATATAATGGTCCGATCTGAAATCGGGCCCACGGATTGCACGTATTTCGTATATTTGAGCGTCCGCCGGAATCTTGCGTTGATCAAAAAGTAGTCTAACATCGGCAATGCAAAGCGTTACTTTAACATTAAAAGCTGCTTAAGATTCATTCACTTTTCTAGTTAATTAGTATTATTAGTTGAAATTGCTTTAATCAAAATCGAACCATAATCCCAATTTATAATAGACGCGAACAGCCATCTCATTACCATCATGATTCCAATGATTCATAAATCCACGAAAACATTTCTTTAAAAAAAATATATATAAAAATAAACCGCTCAGCTGGCTACTTATCACTTTCTTATCTCAGTGGGACAACATTGTTGCAAATTACTTACGAAAACATTCCGCCAAGGAAGGAAAAACAGAGAAAAAAAATTGTGAAAACCCCTAAGCGAAAATGTGCGGCATCAATTTCGTCACTTTACAACCCTTCAAGAGTCATTACTCATACCCTCAGGGTAAGCAAAAAAACAAAACCGGAGACAGAAGCAAACCAGGACCAAGTCAATACATGCACAAACTTTGACTTCAGTAAAGAGATTGTAATAAACCAAAAACAATTACTCGGCGAGAAAGAAGAAGGTCCTGGCTTGGGTCCTGCCAGCAGCGCAAGGAGGAATTCCGGCAATGAATGAGAGGGCGATTCACAGACATAAGGACGTCCAAAACGAAGTATAACACACCGAGAAAAAAAAAGAGTCATCACTTTCATTTAAGACTGGTGTGTAAGTACAGCAGATAGGGAATGTCTTGAGTCGACTATCTGGGAAGGATCTAATCTTCTACAACAAGAGCCAGCAACAAAACAGCAGGAGCAACAGAACAATAACGCGCTCGCTTCTCCGGCAACAGGAGGGGGATGATGGATAAGGACGCTCTAGGGTGAATTTCTATACTATATACACAACAAGTTAACCTCGTTTCAGGAGTTATACCCATCTACCACTACTATACCGCGCTGCTAGTTGTGTATAGTGTATAATATGCTCTGCTCCTTTTCGCCTCTCTAACCCAACATAATCTTGCTCCTGCCGTGTCGGATACTTGTGCACACGCTTACTGAACAACTAGAGACAGGACATGAAAACAAAAGGGAAATAAATGCGACTATGGTGTGGTAGATCCTGTGTCCTACCAAGGTACTTTCTTTATATATACTCGTGTCGTTGTTTTTGTTGTTTTTTTTTGTTCTTCGTCCTTCATGTTTTTTCATGCCCGTTTTTATCCTCTTGTGTGTGCACACATATGGCCACGAATATGGCCATCCAGATTAGACCCAGAGGCGGGAAATTGTCGACTTAAATGGGAAACCCATGAAGATATTATCGTCAAATTGGTATAAAACTTAAAAATAAAAGATTTACGACAAAATGCAAATTTCGGCGATTTTTTTTTTATGCTATAAACGATTTTTTAAGGAGTTTATTATAGTTATGCTTGTAGATGCATTATAATTTTATGTTTATTGGTATTCTGTCGCCTTGGTGGTTGCTGATAAACAGTCTCTAGAATATTATCGATGAATAAGTCGTTTTAAGGATAATGCCGTTTACACTGAGACCACACTTCATCTTTATCAACACCAATTGGTGTAATATAAACAATTTTAATAGTAACCCTCGTATTTTAAATTCATAATCTATAAGTCACAAGCATAAGTCACAAGTCACAAGCATAAGTCACAAGTCACAAGCTTTTGAGACTCGTGCCTGTCATTCAAATCATGAGACACTATTTTCTTCAGCACCCGCAGTCACAAGAAAAAGTTAAAAAAAAATTCAAATCCAATGGTTTTTCGTGTAATAAGATAAAAGAAACTCTTGTCGACAACGTAACCAACACATACACCCGAAAATATTGATGCAGTAAGGCAGAGTGTATGTGAACAACTCTCAAGCTGGTGACATATCCAAGCCGTACATGCATTGCATTCAGAGGCTCCATGAAATCCGGCGAATTTCCTCTGACATATAATTACATGGTTTGCGTTCCGTGCCGGCTTTCACTCATAGCCAAAGCCTTCTACATTTACAAGCCATGCACAACAAAATTTCACACTCACATTCAAAGGTGCATGGGACTTCAATTTTGCTGTCAGACTGTGTGGAGTGCGGTTATGTACGTTTATTGGGAATAAATTATTGGGGATAAAATCTTCTTTAAACCAAATAAAAACAAAAATTATGGGCATTAATTGTAACATTTATTAACTACATACATATTATAAAGTTGTGATAATAATGTAAATAATAAATGTAACGTAAATAATGTAATGTAAATAATAAATGTAATAAACGAAAATTTTGCTTTTATCTTTATAAAAAAACTATTATTTTTAACAAAAAATCCCGGCACTTTCATTAATAGAAAACTTTCCGCGGCACGAAACACTTGTTTTCCTCGTTATCAAAGGGATTTTGATATTTTTTTCTCCATTGCCAACATAAACCCCGTAAATCTTATTAATAACACTGTTTATTTATATTGCAAATTTATGACAGGTAAATTGGGTACTTTTTGCATTATTGTACGTTTTTTACATTGATGGAATAGCTCTTATTTTCAATAAAATCACACTCGAAACAGCACTTTCCGCGGAACGAAAACTTCTTTCCCTTTGATTTTAATGGGACTTCGATATTTCACGAATTTAAGTTGGGACTTCATACAACCACACACACACACCTACAGCATGGCTTGTAAATGTAGAAGGCTTTACTCATAGCCCGAAAATCTAAGTAACGTGTTCATGTGTTTGTGTGCTTATGCTTGTGTGTGCTATCTCGAATGCGGCAATGCAGAAAAAGTTGAAAGTAGCCCGACCTTTGCGTGGCATGCCTTCCATTCACGGGATATTCCGTCAGCTCGCATTTGAATACACACACTTCTATATTATCTGTCAACGAATGCAATGCATGTACGGCTTGGATATGTCACCAGCTTCATCGACGCTGGCTGTGTCAGTGTGTCAAGTCTGTGGGACTCTTGAGTCCGGTATGTAGTTAGTCACAATTTTGAGGGTCGTTGTGACTGTTTGCGGATGCGTTTGCGGTCAAAATTGTGAAAGCAAAATTAGAATACTAAATTGTCTCAAGTTGAGACTCATCACACACTTTTTTTCCTGTGTGAGGTATTGGGTTCAAAGGTACACTGATAAAAAAACATTCTTAGCTTAAGACAATTTTTTTTGAACGAAGCAAATCATGTTTTGGATATAAGGAAAACAAAGTTGTCTTCGGATAAGCAATACTCATAGTCTTGGTTTTATTGTCTTGGATGAAGACAAAAGTTGACTAGAAGTAAGAAAAAAAAATTCTTGGTTTGAGATACTCATTTTTTTAATTTAAGCAACTCAAGGTAATAAAATAGTGAATTGCCTCAATAAATATTGTCGAATTAAAGCTTCATCGTGTCTTTATTTAATACAAATGTTGTTTTTAATAAAAAAAATTACTTTCTTGAGTAAAAATTACAACAATCTTATTTCGAGAAAAAAAATATCTTGCCCGAAAATATAAGTGTTGAGCGAAGAAATATAATTGCTTGGCTCAAGAATTTCTAGTGTCTTACTCTGATACAGCATTCTCATGTTAAGACTGAATAATGTTTCAACTCAAGACAACGAAAGGAAGACTATGGAATTGCTGGAATCAAGACAATTTTTTTGTCAGTGTACTGCGGCCATTAATTTGGCCTATTGTACTACAGCCCCTACACCTCATATTTGTAGGCCAGACCGCTTGAAGAAGTTCAGCAGTCTGCCTAGTGGTTTGTCGCTTAGACAAGAGTGTTCGAATAGGGACTCCTCGAACAAAGAGACCCTGCTCCTCGCTATAGCGGGGCACTCACAGAGAATGTGGAGGGCAGACTCATCCTCTTCCAGGCAAAGCTTACATGTAGGGTCCTAAGCCCGTCCTATCCTCCATAAGTGGTAATTTAGTGCCGGTAATCAAGCCAACTTAGGAGACGGCACAGGAAGGAACCGCTTAGAGTTGGCCAGTCCAGGCGCGGACCTCCCAGCGTTCAGTATGTTTCATCATACATCTTTGGCAGTCCCAAACTAATTTCGACTTGGTCCTACGGGACCTTATCGCTCTAATTACCGCTTGGCTATCAGAGAAGATAAAAATCCGTTTATTTTGGTAGGCCCTTCTTAAGTTCTCATGAGTGCATGCGAGAGTGAATGCTTGAAAGACAGTTGCTGGAGTGCCTAGGCTTATCGCCCTGCTAAATCTGGGGCTTTCACTCCAGATTCCGGCGCCTACACCTATCTCCGTTTTAGAGCCATCCGTGTACCATACTAGTCCACCCGGCAATACTTTAGGAAAAGTCCAGGTTAGCCTATCCTGTATGTTCACAGAAGGTTGCTCTAATTTTGAAATTTTAAAGGGCATGCTGTCCGATTGCATCTCCGCTTCCGGAATCTCTTCTATGATGTTGATTATTATAGAATGTCTTCGCCCAAGACCAACGCCCAAGTGACCATTCGCTTTCAGCCGAAGCGCCGCGTATATGGCGGACTTCTCTACCTCAAGGTGGAGGGGTACCAAATTGAGGAGAGTCTCCAGCGCTGCCGTTGGGGGAGCGCGGATGGCCCCAGTGATGGAGAGGCAAGCCATTCTTTGAATTTTGCTTAAAGTGGTTATGGAACCCTTAAGCTTCGTTCTGTGCCACCAAACTAAAGCTCCATAAGTTACCATGGGCCTTATGATGGTGGTGTATATCCAATACCTGATTTTCGGTTGCAAACCCCAAGTGGAACAACAAGCTCTGCGGCAAGCCCACAGGGATATGCGCATTCTACTCATCAGAGTATACATGTGCTGGTTCCAGTTGAGCTTGGCATCTAGCGTCACTCCTAAATATTTGGCTTGTTGTGAAAAGCCTATAGTTGTAACGGTCAGTTTTGCCTAAATATCTACTTGACAAAAAAAATACTGTGTAGAAGAAAATTGAGTAGTTGGTTGTGAACAAAAAGGTAGGCGGGGAGAAAATGAGAAAAAATAGAAAATAGGAGTTCGAATTTTGACGTATGAAAAAATGGACTGAAAAAGATTTTTGGTCCGGGAAAAAAGTTGGTGTTCGGGAAAATTAAAAAGAAAATAAAACCGAAAAAAATCCGTTAGGAACACCTAAGACTGGCTGAAGTAAAAACCGTCATTATTCAGTTCATTTGCAAAAAATACAAATTTCGTTTCGAATTAGCAACAATCAGGACTATTTCGGTGCTGTGAATTCTAGTCGAAAATACAAGAAAAAATAAGCACAAAAAAATTAACAAATAAGAAAAGAATTTGGAGAAATTTGAAAGTACCGAAAAGGATACCAGCAATACAAAAATTGCGTTTTGCCCTTTAGTTTATAAAACAGGATATACATATTTCAGTGTTTGATGTGGTTAGAATTTTTTAAAGAAAAGTAAAAAAAAAAAAAGACGCACAAAAAATTTATAACAGCGAGTTCGTTTTTATTTAGTGCGGATTGGTGTTAATCTGTACAAACTGTTTGCATTTATCAAAAACGGGAATAACGTGTAGAGAATTGGCGGAAGGCAATGGAGCGTTGGTGAGCGAAGTAACAGGTATGAAATCAGAAGACCGAGGGGGGATGGAGAACAGACCGAGGATTATCCAACATTACTCGAATATGGTTTAAATAGAAACAAAGTTGCCGGAAGATTAGCTTATATTTATCAAACAGCAGACATTGGCATAAAGGAGGAACTGTATATTCCATTACTACCAGGTGATATACCGTTCGATAGTCAGGTAATTAAGCAAGTCCTATAGTGTGTCCACACCAGGTGGATCAGAGAAAAACCACACAAAAAAAATAATACACAAAATAAAATAACCAAAAAAACTTTCTTTTTGCTTTAATTTAAAAAAAAAAAAAAATTTATTACTAAAATAATAATTTTCCTAGTAGTTAGTGTTAACTTTACAATATTCTTTATAATTATTTGTGAATTTGTGTTGCTCCTTGTCGGAAATAATTACATTTTGTTCTTTGTTGGTTCAGGGAAATTGGTTTTTCCGCTAAGTGATTCTGTTGATTGTACTATCATTTGTACAAAGTGAGGAGTATTGGCCAATACTGCGCGCTTTATTGTTATCATTCATACTCATGTTCCCTCAAAGCACGTAACTCGTATGTTTTTTTTTGAATTGTATTCGTTCACGGTTAATATTTGACACGGGCAGCTAATCAGTGTCGTGGTTATTAAGGTTCCAATGTAATGTTTGTGTTGAGGTTTACAGATATAATAAAGGATTGTAAATATTAGAATGTCCAGGTGGTAAATTTTTTTTTGTGGAATGGTTGAGGGGGGATCATTTCTTTTCAGGGTTTGACGAGGCTCAGGTGATGTCCGGCAAAGGATGGAGGTGGAATTCAAGATTGCACTGGCACAGGTAAGTGGTGAACCAGCCGCGGTAAGCCCCGGCCACACACCCCACGACCCCTCCGGCGAGCTAGATAACTCCGTGTGGCCGGCGTAGGAGTTCCGGATTTTCTTTTCATTTCTTATGTATGGTATTGGCTCCTTGGTCATGCTTTTCCGGGCTTGTGGCTAAGGGGGTAATACCTCGCATAAGTGGCGCCCACTATTTTTATCGCGCCATTATGCTGTTACATAGTTCTGCTTCGAATGTAGGTTCCCAAATTCCCGGTAGTGATCGTTTCCTGGTGAAAGGAACCAGAATCGTTTTGTCGGGATTGACTTTTTTAGACCTACGCTTTCGCACCAGCTAGAGACCAAATCTAGTGCCTGCTGTAGGCGCCTTGACATGGCTCCTTCAGTTTCACCTGTAACTACTATGACGACATCGTCAGCGTAACCTGAAAATGTTCCGATCGTTGAGCAGCTCTGGAAGTTCATCTACAACAAGGCACCAGAGAAGTGGAGATAAAACTCTTCCCTGCGGGCAACCTTTTGCTATAGTGCCCTCCAGAGACCCCTCAACATGACTAGCTATAGTATCGAAGGATGTATTGCCGAAGGCTCCCTCGATATCGAGGAAGGCCGTCAGAGCAACTCCTTTGTTTAGAGCTGCGGATTCTAGCCTGAGCACCAGATTGTGCAGGAGTGTTATGCCTTCTGAAACAAGAAAATCCCTCTAACCAGCTAACCAGCGGACCAAGGGTTCCTGTTGTTAACCGGTTTAGCTGGCGGATCCCTTATTAATAATAATACCGCGCTTTTTTACATTTAAGTAAATTGCTGCAGCAATAAAAACTTTACATTCAAAATTATTTTTTACTTTTTGGTTCATTTTAAAATAAAAGCATATTTTTTTTTTTTATTATTATTATTGATTTTTCTTCACAGCCGATAATGCTTGTCTTCATCTGCACGATACTATTCCCTGTCCATCGTCGTTGGGCGGTAATGTCAACTTAATTCTTTGACAGAGTGACTAGATTTTATGCGCCTCGAGCTAGTTTTGCCTTTTTCGTTGCCGTGGTCGTCATCGTTTGTTCCAATATCCGAAGCACGTTGGTTGCTCCGTAATAGTTTTTTCCAAACGAATTTATTAACCTCACGCCAATCTTACTTAGAAGGGACTAGCCCAATCATATTAGCCTATCCAATCTCATAGAATAGTTACCAATGACCTTCGCTAGGACGTTAATGATCGCACTTCCATCAATCCGGTATAGTTGCAGCATGTGCATACTCTCATATATTTCGTGTATATTCCGATGATGACTACCACCTTGGCCTATTACTTTTGTTGGCAAAAGCCAGTGAAATCCAGCCATCAAAACAATTTTCCGGATATCTGTATTCCGAATGGACGACATAATAATAGCTGCCAAATCGTGCATATTACGAAGCCAGAAAAAAAATATAGTTTATTACGCTTGGGATCAATACAACATTTGTGCCTGTTTGTCAAGCCATGATTTAATGCCTAGGGGAGCGGAAACCACAAACAGCCCATTTCGTTCACCATAAAACACCAGCAATTAAACCCCTATTCTCTAATCTAATTATACTGTTATAAAACTAGGCAAAAGAGAGCTTAAAATCCCGGTCCTGCCAAGACGCGCTGAGCCCGCTTTTATGGCCATCTTCAACTGTGAAAACCGCAAGCAAAAAAAATTGAGAAGAGACAGAAGAAAACTGTAGCAAAGTTTACGGACGCCTAATGTTCGCACACGTAACACACATTCCACGTCACAGGTAGGCTTCGGACGTTTTAATCAAAATAATGTTTGCAGTTCGCACCAACTTAGCTTTTCTCGGTTTCTCCTGTGTTAATCTTTCGATTTTGGGGTGTGTGTGTGTGTGTGTGGCGACCCAGCGGGAAAAGTGTGAAGGCCTTCCTCAAGAAGCTTTTAGGAAGGAGTTCGTATTCGTAGTTCCTACCCAGCGGGAAATTAGGCAAGCGCTTCCACTGGAAGCTTCAGCGATGCGCTTCTAGAGTATTACGAGTCGGAAGGAGGTTGGATGCAAGCTGCAATTTCTCTTTGGTTTTTATAGCATGAAAATTCGCTGTGCTTTTTTTTCAGTTTTCGTCGGTCTGCCCAAGTGTTTAGTGATAAGGGAAGGAGCATACTTTGCTATTATATTTATCTGAATTTTTTATGTTTTTATTTATATTTCTGAATATTGTTTATTTTTATGAATTTAAGTAAAGTTTTATCAAAATATTAAAATATTGTTTTTCTTATATTTAATGGTAAAAAAAGAGAGTACACCAGTTTTTAAGTATGAAATATTTACTCTCTCTTCAGCTCTTTTCCTTCCTCTACTTCAATTAAAAAAAAGCTTAAAAGCTTCTCCTATCCAGGCACAACAATAATCGCAAGTGCTTCCCGCTGCATCCGTTTTAACGCGCTTCGGAAGCGCGTTTAAGGAAAGTAAGGGGAAGCGCATCTTTCTAATGACATCCCCATGTAAAATGGAAATGAAGTGGAATGGAACAGGCAAGCACTTCATGCTTTCAAAGAAGCGCGTTGACTGCCGTGTGGAAGCGCTCTTCTTCCCCGCTGGGTAAAAAGTAAAATGGAAGGGTCTAACATGGATAAGTATGGTTTTTGCGTTTGCCTTGGAAGCAACAAGAAAGATGTATCACAAACGCCTTACCGGGAATGCGTGGGGAAGGATAATGAGCTTTTAGAGCTTTTCAACTCATTCCTCCTAATGACATGGCTTCACAAAAAAGATATGGAGCGGAATGCCAAAAGGAAGGCCTTTCCGCCTTCCAAAAAAGGCCACCATCATGCCTCTTGGTATGATTCCATTTCCCGCTGGGGAGTGTACGTGCACGAGATGGTGTGGGGGACTTCTACGCTGGGGAGCTTTTGCGAGAGCTTTGTTGGGTCGTGCCGGAGAGCGCATAGACAAGAGAAAACGAAAACGTACCATCAGCCGGCTATTTTGGCGTGCCTTCAGTGGGGAACGGGGGCGCTCCAATTTGGGGCTTGAGTTTTGCTACACCACTCGTATAAACTTCTGACAGCTGTTTAGCCCTCCCCCCGACCTGGGTGTCCCGCTTCCGACGTCACCGTCATCGCTGATGTGATTCCACTTGGATTCGGCCTATGGTGTATATTTTGTAGATTTGGCGGCGGGCATAGGCATGGTCCCAGGTTCGAATCGGTCGTCTTTTATGAAAGACTTTTACGGGTCCCTCTTCTCGCCGCGCCCAGCCCCTCATCCGTCAACCCTCTTCGAAGTAATGCCGTCAGCAGCGCTGCTTGTTTCTGGGCTTTGTTCGTGCTGGCTGTGCTCATGTTTTGGAGTTTCTTTTTCACTTCCACTTTTTTTTCGTTCGCCTCTTTATTCACTTATGTGTGTACCTATGCCTGCCTGTATGAATGTAAAGTTGTAATGATAAGCAGTAAAAATCGTTGGGTGATTTTTTCCGTTGCTGTTTTTTTTTCCTTTTTCGTGTGTTTTGTTTTGCTAATCGTGCTGGAGTTTTCCACTTCCTCGGCTCTATATGGAGAAGGTCCTGCATGGGGTTGTTCATAAGAAGAATGGCAGTTTTTACAAGGGAGGGTTGAGAGCTGCTGCTACTTTTTTTTCGTTTTTCTTTCCCTCGTGGTTTTTTTCTTTTGATTCAAGTTTTATCTGATTGGGAAAAATGGAAATTCAATTTTCGTAATGCATTTAATTAATTTGTGTCCGTTATTTTGCGGTTTTTATTGCTGCATCGATATTAACACATTGATATGATTTACTGTGCTTATGCCGACTAGATAAGGTATGTATAACATGAAGACCTAGCTAATACGAGGAACATTTTGGAGTTTTCGTTTTTTAATTTGTATCAATTGATGAATAGCAGCCTCTGGTTCTTCTGCAGGATTCAAACCTTTAGGAGCTTCAACGTTTTAAGGTTGTTGGAGGTAGACTCTACTGTTAAGGTAACCTTACAAAAACGGCGCTAAATCGAATGACTTTTGCGGCCAGTTGACCCCGTTAAAACATGAAATAAAGGTGCACTTTCACGTGTAGTATCCATTCAATTCGCCGCATGGAATGTACGAACAAGACATCACGTCGGTCAAAAGGAAATCATAGCAATGGAATTATCGAAATGCAAAATATCAGTTACTGCGCTATCGGAACTACGACTTACCGGATCCAGGAAATTGAAGATCGTCCTGCCAGCAATCGACGAAACGATGACGCTTTACTAGTCCGGTGGTGAGACAAGAGAGTGCGGCGTCGAGTTTATGGTCGAACGACGGGCTGCCAGCAGCGTTATCGCATTCCAACCAATATCCGAGCGTTTGGCGGTTATAACCATCGGTGAAACGATCAAGACCCATATCGTATCCGTTTATGTGCCAACCGAAACCAGCCCAACCACGAACAAAAACGAATTTTACGATCAGCTTCAACAAACGCTGGCTATGATACCTCGAACTGAATTAATCATACTCGCGGGGGATTTCAATGCATATTCAGGAGCAGATCGAACCGGCGTGGGTCTGATTGTTGATTGGACCATTATCTTGTTCGATCGAAATTACAGATGCGATTACAAAGAGCAAAGAAAACGGCGCCATCACCAGACAAGCAGAATTGGGCGTGTCTACGGGACTCGTCCACCGGACGAGAGTTTCAAATGGTATTATCCAACAAATTCATGGCGCTTGCAATACCGCACGATATCGATGTAGAATACAGGCAATTATCGGGGTCTATTGTAGGGTGCGCAAAGTAGTTGTGTCCACCTATCCGTAAACGGACGCAGCCATGGATCTCGGATAGCTGTCTGGTCCTCGTCGATCAGCGGAAACCAATGAAACAGGTTCAGCACCCGAGCCGCCGATTATCGAACAACCGACGAAACAGTTTCTCGATACCAAACCGACAATTATCGAGGTTAAGACGGCAATAAAATCGCTGAAATTGGGAAAGCGCCGAGAATAGATCAATTAACCGCCGAGATGATCGAAGCTGGAGATGATGTCTTATCACAACGACTCATGTCCTCATAACACACATATGGCATTCGGATCGTGTCCCATCGGCGTGGAAGAAATGGAAAGCGAATCGTCGGCAAAGTATTTACGAAAATCATACAATCGAAGCTACAGAAACATCGAGAGCAAACGCACCGGAAAGACAAGCGGGATTTAGACCACATCGAGGATGCTTTGATCAAATATACGCACTACGCACTCCGTCAGCTAATGGAAAGAAGAATTCGTTGCGGTAAACGAACTGTCGTCGTTTTCATCGATTTCAAATCCTCTTTCGATTGCGTCAGCTTGTCGAGAGCCTTGGAAACCGAACACGTGCCATTGAAAATCATCCAACTTTTCCAAGCGTCGTACGATGGCTCAACCAGCAGCGTTCGTATTCGAAGCGGCTTATCCGAGAAATTCCCGATTCAAACGGGTGTCTGACAAAGCTACGTCGCGTCGTCGCGAAAATGTCGCCTTTATCGACACGGATGCCGAAGCAACGGACATCTTATGCGACATTTGCCGCATTGCCCGGTCATACGAGTTAAAAATCAATGCAGGAAAGACCAGATGGCCCACAACGGACGAATCGAAACCCAGTGTTCACCTCGATGGAACACAAACGATCAGGTTCCTATGTTCAACTATTTGGGATTGGTTGAAGAAAAGAAAGTTGCTTAAAGTGCTGCCGATTGTCCTATTGCTCCTTTGCTTTAATTTCCTAATTATCGCGTAGCCTTTTTAAAGGGAGTTCTTTTCTTATTATTATTAAAATTATTTTATACGGTGCCAATTTTTATGGGATTGTTTTCGAGATCATTTTCAACAGAAAAATAATAGTCAGCTATATTGAAAAGAGTGGATTAAACGTCAGTCACGTATATGAATCATTTTAAAAAAATCTCAAGTATAAAATCATGTTATAATACGATGAGAGTTTCAACGAATTACAATTTGTAACGGACTGTAAAAATAACATTAACAATAAACCTACATGTGTGGTTTCATTACATATTATTGCGCCCCCAACGTTCATGAATATTTTTAATTGAGCCCTTGCTTCCAAAACGGTTGAGCACTCCTGATGTAAATTTTATATTTGACGCTGTCATATACATCCCTAATTGAACAACCAGAAAGAAAGCTCTCGTTTCAGTTCTTTAGAGCTGGGTCTACACCTATAGCTTGAAGTTTTATTAGATAGTGTCATTCTCTATCAAAAGACTTGGGGATATCCAGAGCGACCACACTATGATTTACCAAATCGATACATACTGAAGCTGAGGTGTTCTGTTAGGCATATCAAATGGTTGCCAGGAGATCTGATTCTTGTATATAACGCGCTGGTTTTAACGGCATGTAGGATACGCAACAGAGTTAACGACTGGGTCAAACTTGGCCTAAGGATCTAGCTTTGGATTCTATGCTTTTTTGTTGCATGATGCACTTCTACACTTGCGCATTTTTCTATGTTCTAAATTTAAATTAAGCTGACTTTTGACGCTGACTGTACATATACATTTCTATTTTGTTTTTCAGCATGCCGAACTCTACAAGATATTAAAATTCCAAGGAAATCGGAAGTATGGAGGTTCAACTAGACAATTATCCAACAAAATATTTGACATTGAAAATCTCCGAGTGAATTACTTAATGTTTTGAAATTCATGACGAAAATCCTTAAACATTGTTAACTGTTTTAATCTAAAATATCTTCTAAAAAAATGGTGAAATAACCGAAAAATCCCCAGAAATTATAAAAATTCCCTGAAATGGTCAAAAACAGAAACAAGAATTCCGTCTGTGTGTTTTCCAATTTCTTATCATCAAATATACCGTTAAAAACTCTCATAAACTTGTTTACATTTTGCTTTTATTTATTTTTATTTTTTTGTAATTTTTTTTTTGGTCGTTCCTAAAATGACGGAATACACTAACGATATTATTAAGCCGAAATCGGCCTTCATCTAACTCCATCCAGTTCTGGCCACGGCGCTTACTACACTGTAAAATGCGTGTGTGTAATTCTTAAATCAATTACGCTTAATAAAATGACGACGAAAAATCTCTAACAAATATTAAAAGTTACAATGTAGTAATTACGATCGGTGATAATCTACAATCAATTAAAATTGTTGTCATTATCGCGCGCTTAGGGCCCCGCCAAACGATCGTGCGCGCTCTCTAACAAATCTGAGCGATAAGCAAAATTTAATCATCGCCGCTCGATCGCGCTCTGTAATCACTTTATAAAGACATTTTCGAGCGCCCCCCGCGCGCGCGCGATATCAGCACGATCAAAAGCTTAGTCCTCCCGAATAGCTTGTAAAAGCGGCCGCGCACAGATCAATTTTGTTGCCTCTGTTATATCGTCGATCTTTCCTCGTCTTACTCTATCGGCCGGACGCTTGCGTGCGATCGCGTTTACGGCGTTTACAATATATGTAGTTTATCATAGCGTGCTTGCCATATATGTATGTATGTAGATCAGAATCTGTGAAAAGATCGAGATCGGCTGGTACGGAATCTGGATGAGGTATGGTATAGGATGCGGAGAAGGAAAAAACTCTCCGTGTAGTATCAACGCCAATGATGTCAAGAAGCTCGATCCAGCACGAGAAGAGACTGGCATAGTGATGTGATGTGTGATCTTCACCTCTGCTGCATCGTCCCGATCCCTCGGCGGTATGTCCCCCTGTTGGTGATCCTCACTTGGTTATGATGTATGTATGTGGACTCAGTTGAGAAGGCAAAATTTGTATAAAAATGCACGAATACAATCTGAAAACACATATATATGCATATATACATGCATTTTTTTCAAGCTGATCTTGCGCTCTTGCTTCTTAATTTTCCATGTGATTTCTGCTTCATTTTGTATCCAAGAAATAATGTGCGCACCCTGGCCGCTGCACCGCGATCCCCTGCCGGAGAAGCTCTCGGTCATAGTCAGATTTCTTCGATGGTTATTGAGGGAGATAAGAAACTGTCCGGCTTTGCCAGAAAGAAAATAAACATAAAACAGGCGGCCGTACCGCCGACCACGGTGTAGGGAGAGAGAAGAGGTATTAGTAGAAAAGAACCCAAAAAGGAAAACCGAAAAAACCTAAAGATAAAAGACCCTGTCTGTGGGCAGCTTGTGAAGCCGTGTGCGCATACGCTTAACGTTCAACATGTTTTTTTCTTTCTGGTTTTTGGTTTTATCGCTGGTGTACTACTCTCTTAATATAAGACGCATGCGCTTACGAGAGTGGCTAAACTACTTAATACGCTACAAATATTTGGGTGTCAATTGTCTTAAGTCACGCTTTATGAGGCTTCTTGCTTTCTTGTTGCATCGGCATTTCTCTGGCATTTTGTACCGCGTGTTTCATCATTGCCTCTCCTGTGCCTCTTCAGCTGCCTCCTCACCTCTGGAGCCCGTCTTTTCGGGGGCAATAATTATTATTGTGTATCTTCTTCAACAATGTGGAAAACGATAAGTTCTACAATCGTTGTTTTGTTGAATACGTTTCTTTTTTTTTTGTATTGTTTATTTAAACTCGGAATAAATACTGAAGAATGATTTGGTTTTATATAAGGTTTAATGACTTTATAGCGTCCACCTTTTTATGCTTAACGTAACCTCTTCATGGCGTTGTGTGGTCTCTGCTGGAGTTCCATATAATGCGTTTGGCGAATTATATACAAGCAAAAAATAAGCTATATTCTTCTGCACCAATCACAATGTTTTGATGTTCGTTTTTATCATCATAACAAGGATGAATGAATACAAAAAAAAAGAATCTCTCCGATCATAAGAAGGACTGACTCATTTCTATATGGGAACATTTTGTTGTAGTACGTTAAAAATAAGATTAGTCACACTCTATCGACGATATGACGACTATCATATAAGCACAAGCACTTGCTGGTGCTGCTGCCATGCTTCCACCGCAATTTGGCCTATGTGCACTTATTCGCCACGCAACGTCTTGTTATCCAAAAATGGTCTGTGAAAAATTTTTTTTCGTGAATATTTACAGTAGATAATCTACTTGGTGAGTGGCATTCGTATGACTCATGTAAGTGTAGAAGAAGTTCATTATTTAATATTTTAATGCGCTATGGAGGAACTTTTTTTGTTTTTTTTTTTTTATCTTGTTTTAAAAGTGCACAGATGCAGAATATTTTCTTTTTGGGTTTATTGGCGGTGGCGGTGCTTTGTGAGTCAAAATATTGTGGTAGAGAAGATATTCACAGTCACCAATAAAGGAAGAATAGACAAAACAATTGATCGTATTGTTGTGAATATCATTGGTATACCAGTAACTAAACTCTGTGTTCTTCAATGGTAAGAAAAACTAACAAAATTGAATACTAATCAAAAAGAGCCTCTTGCAATAATAAGCTGGAAAGTAAAGGCGCTTGGGGACCCAAGTACTACTGAAAGCATAACCTTGGGTGACTTCGTAAATGTAAAATTTAAGTTTTAAAGCAGCGTATTCACAATTGCATTTTAAACGTCAAATCTGAAATGAATTGAAATGGGAATTTCGGCAACATGAATAGCTATGATGCAAAGTGTCAAAAATAGGCACGCACGGAATAAACATGCGTGCAGGGCCGGATTGGCCTATGGCCCATTCGAGTAAATAAACACTCGAAGGGCCACGCCCGTCGCCGGGCCTGAGGGTCGGCTGGCCGGAGGTTGAGTGTACTACGGACTACGCTCACGAAGATCGGCTCAAATTTAACCTTTCCTATTCCTCACTTTTGTGCTCGCCTTCGGACGGCCGCCCTCGCCGCCTGAGAGAAGTATTTCTCAGCGCTAGCCCTAAATCGAGTGAAAAGAAGGAGGAAAAATTAGCACAGTGCGCGTCGTGCGCCTTCTGCACGGGCCGGTCCAGGGTCCAGAGGAAACCTTTACAGCCAAATAGGTGGGAGTATTCCGCGTAGATTGCTGTCGTATTCATGAAAATATCTAATAGGGCTACAAAAATACAATTTATAAACCTCTATCAAAAAAAAAACAGTGTGTGTGTACTTATGTACGCTCATTAGAAGTTATACTTCTTTGGCATACAAATAACTAATTGGATTCTTATTACTTTCATGCGTTGGAAGTTGGAAGCATCATGATGCCGACACGCTCTAGCCTGCAGATTATACCGGACTCAAATCCTAACTGAAATCACCTACTAGTTGACTTATCAGGCCTAACTACAATGGTTTTAAGATGCCGCATCAAATTTTCTTAAGACTGGCTGATTTCCTGTCAACACGCAAAGAATGTTAACCTTCATATGCGTCGCCAGCTGGTTCAGCTCTTATTTACCTGATAATACTGCTGCTATTGCTAAGCCTTACTCTCTTCCTTTTGGTTTCTTTCCGCCTTACCTACCAATAGAGGATATTTAACTTCTCCTCCACTTTATTCCATAGATCACACAATGGTACCATTAGAGTCTTCTTTGCTCTTAGCCAGCTTCTTTGCTCGGTTACAGCGCAGCAGTTTCCTCGGCTAATCTTCGACGCTCCAAAAGGGCATGGTCTGTGTCCTCTTTCACATTTAGGAATGCCGGGCATTACGTGGACTCATATCACGGTCGTATAGACAGGTCTAAGAACTCGCTGCTCAAACCTGTGAGCGTTTCGCGTATCGTTACTGGAGTTTCTTGATGTAGACTGCAGATGGCGTATTTGTCTATGTTACGATGTCATTATGATATGAAGGACCGTGATGTGAAGTCTATGAAGTACTTTGTGTTTTTGATAAAGTGGAAAAGGTATATTTTAAAAAAATGATATACAAATAAATCCTTAAAATTAATTTATTAATTGAGAGGACATGCGAGCACGCGGTCGAAATTTGTTACTTAGACCACTGCGCCGCCAGTGATCAAGTCAAGAACTACTTCAAAGTCCTACTTAAACGCTCACATTTCACTCTATGGGATGGTGAGCGAGTTTCCAGACCTGTCTATACGACCGTGACTCATATTGTACGAGCCGATGGAGGTATGCCTTCATAACTCACCTCTCCATGCTCTCTCGAGACCCATCCTTCCACGTTTGTTATTATGCTCATCGACCTTGGGTAGACTAATTTTACTTCCTTCGCCATTACTTCTAAATTATGTTTACTTCTCTAGCTTCTTCTACTTGTGGTTACTCAATTAAATTGAGCGTGTTAGGGTAAGTGAAATATCATACAAAGAGTTTCGGGCAAATACCTCATCATTTATGGTACCGTGCCGTGTATTTTAAATCAATCGATCATTATTCAGGGCTAGATTTACATGATCTTGGAGAAAGTTAATAGGTGGACGGGAATCTTCGCCTCTGCCAAGAACTTCTTCTCAGTCTTTTTTGTATAGCCATAATACTTGTTTCAAAAATTAGATTTTTGATTTGGAGCAAATACTGCGTACTAATACTTTGGAGTAGATACTGCCATCACAACTTGTAAACTCAGACTGCTTCACAGAACTAACCTCTCAACCGTTCAAAATTGAATCTGGAGTTTCCCGAGGCTCCATTTTAGGCCCCAAGCTTTTCAATATATTTATACACGACTTCCCCAACATAATTCCCCTTCTTAATACAACTTGCATATAATACGCTGATGATGCACTTGTTTGGAATACAAGTCTCACCTATTAAAATCACAGAAGAACTGCAAACACACGTCAACAAAATAATAGATGCTTGTGCCTAAAACACTACGAATCGTCCTACGCCCACGAAATTCTCAGCTGATGAATCGAACATGAAATTTATTTCCCTCCATTGCCTCGGCATAAAAACCCCATCACCCAACGACATCGTGAACCGGCATCGGCTACGAATTTTCATATGCCCATAATAATGATAATCCCAGTGCGCATGAAGAATGGAAGTTGAAATGCTTACCCTCCATTGCCTCCACCCCGTTGCGTTGCGATTTCCTCAAAATTCACTCTCATAATATTTTTCAAAACGCGCCTAAAGAAGTATAACTTCAAAAAATCAAAACGGCCTAGCAGCTAAACTATCCCCCCCCCCCCACGATCTTTTGTTCGTCTATCCTAGACCTATCCACAGCCAGGCGTTTCGACATTTTCAGTAATACACCCTGTATAAAATTTGGGCCGGTCACTATCGAGATGCTCGGGCCGCTTAGGGGGGACCAATCCGTCCCTGCATGCGTGTGAAATGTTTTTCTGTTTTTGGCAATTTTTTATTAAATTATCATTTGGCGGTTCTACTTAATTAATGCTATTCACTGACAAACCGAAAATCCTCACTTTTATAGTTCCTAGGTTAACCGCCATACCCTCACGCAAAGTGAAAATTCTGGTTCTAATCAAACCTAGATCTAAAACTCAACTGTAAGTCAAACATCGAGGAAGGAATACAGAAAGCCTGCATAGCTTTCTACGCTTGTAACGATACCGTCCTCATGGATTGAGGATTTATGTGAGGCAGTACATTTGTCCCTTACACGAAGATACTGAGGCCTCAAATTTCAAATGTGCCGCTTCAAAAATGCCCTACTACTCTTGGTATGAGCATGTATTCCTTTTTTTATGTGAAAGGCCCTTTATACTGTCGACAATCGATTTTCTTCGTATAGAGTGCAATGTCGACCAGCAGCTCTAGTCGGGAAGGAAGGAGCTGCCACAACCTAGCCGCGATATTTTTATTCCACCTATTCCTCCCAACCATTTCTATTGCGCCTCTGACATCGGGGCATCGAGAAATAACTCTTTGGTGAAAGGGGAAAGGGTAAGGAAGGCTATGATAGGAATCAAGAATGTAAAGAGGGAAGAAGAAAGAAGGAAAATTATATAAGTGGGAAAAGGCGAAGGACCGTGGGGCTGGCCGGGGTTTGAACCCAAGACCTCTGTGTAGGGGAGGGGGCGAACGGCTAACACAGACCTCAGAAGGTGGTGAGACCCGATTTTTCACTTCTAGTAAAATCCGAGACGATTCACTACAGACAAACACCTAGCAGACCTGTTAGCAAGTCCTAATCCCACCTCCCCGCGGTCCCCTCTAGGGTACTTCTGTGGAAGAACTAACGGATGAAGGGCGAATGGTAGCTCTCTGCGTCACAAAACAAAGTTTTAAGTCGGTTGGGCTGAGGGTTAGTAACCCGCTCCCATAGAAAACCATTGCTACGAATCGGCAATCAATGCGTCTGAACCGGACGGACAACAAGGCGATGACCTTTGCTTTTCAAACAAGGACACGAATCGAATCATGGAAAGTGAGAACGCTGCTTGCAGATGGCTATCAAGCGTAGTTGGAGAACTATTCTAGAGGATGTCAGGAGGTTTATGGGAGGAGACACTGGAAGTTACCACCATTTGAGCACCGGATACTATTTCGAATAACATCATCTCCAGATTTTGAAAACTTCCGTGAACAAGACGTATTCTGAAGCGAATAGATTTTGACGCTCAAAGACGTATACGTGCAAAGCGTGGGTCCGATTGTGGATTGGACCATTACCTTGTTTGATCGAAATATCAGATGCGATTACAAAAAGCGAAGAAAACGGCGCAGCCATCAGCCAAGAAGAATTGGGCGTGCCTATGGAACCTGATCATCGGATGATATATTCAAATGGCATTATCCAACAAAGTCGCGGCGCTCGCAATATCGGAGGATATCGATGTAGAAGAAAAGCCATTGTCGGAGTCTATTGTAGGGTGTGCAAAGGAGTTGTGTCCACCTATCCGTAAACGGACGCAGTCATGGATCTTGGACGGCTGTCTGGACCTCGTCCATCAGCGAAAGCGAATGAAACACGCCGATTTCAAGCATTTCCGAAGATTGAACAAAGAAGTTCGACGAAAAATTAAGTCGGAACGAGAAGCGTGTTCTGGAACAACGTTACGGCCGTCATAGAAGTAGCGGCGTCGGGGCACGACTACCGGACGCTGAACGAGACAATCCGGCAGTTAGGGGACAAAACAACATCAACAAAGGACAGGCTGTATCAGATCCAAAGCAGCGCAACAAAAATATCAGCAGCAAACTGTTCCTATTGGTCAAAGCAGGTCACATGACCACAGAAGCAGCACTGAATGCTGCCGCTGCATTTTCATTCCTAATCCTAATTTTGCTGCCCATTAAGGGCAGAAATCGGTTTGTATTAATCGAATTTTATTCAAAAACAAATTGTTTCTAGAAGCCGTACAATATCCACCATTAAACCTCTCTAAAATCTTCATTCTTAAATCCAGCGCCAAAATTTTTGATTTAAAGGTTACCTGAAAAAAATTTATCTTCATCTAAACACTGAGGGTGCGTTCTCTAGGTAATTATCACAAAAACCCGTATAAACAGCGAGAAACCCTTAGGTAGTTACGGGTGAGAATGTATTTACCAAAACCGGAACAAGAGGCCTGCCTACCTGTGCGCATAGAGAGGGAATGCCAGGAGGTTTCATCTACTATAGATTGCCTTCGACTTATATGAATTTACATGTGTTACATACCATTCAGGCCCAGGTTAGAATAATGCAAGTTTCCAGTTGTTTTGTGTGACAAAGATTTCACTTGCTGTATAAAGGATAGTATTGAGTACCTACTACCTGCGGGGGTTGACGAATTAACCAAAAAAGAAATGTGTATGTAGAAATTTTGTCAATTTAAACCAGTTTTTGAAATGTGAATGTGTACTGCTGTATTTTTTTTTTCAGAGATATTTAGAAATAAGTTTGGTTTTATTTCAGAACTGAAAAAAAATGGTGTCTTGAGTTTTGAGCCAAGAAATCCATTCTAAAACCTTTGCCCACTCTGCAATTTCATCCAGCAATTTTTGTTCTCTTGATTCTGTACAAAACTACTAAAATACACCTAAAGGACAATGGACAAATTGGGCCTAATGACCAATACACATGAGATATTATTTTTGTGATAGGTCATAACACACAACTAACGAGAAAAATAATAAAAAAAATTAAATGTACAGGGTTCTTGTACAGCTACGTCGAAAAGTTTTATTTAATTATGTCAAATATTTTGCAATTATTAAATGTTTTTCAATAGGAGTGAAAGAATATTACTTTAAAATATACTAAAGTCACTAATTCTAACCACATAGAGCCACATGGAATTATAATAACACAATATACCTGTTACAAAAATAATAATAAGTATATTTCGACTATTAGAGGGCATAATAAAAGTTCTATGTACCTATGCGAGAGTGAATTGCAACCCGGTACATTTAATTTTTTTTTATTTTTCTCGTTAGTTGTGTGTTATGACCTATCACAAAAACAATATCTCATGTGTATTGGTCAGCAGGCCCAACTCCCATAATGTTTTGCCCATTGTCCTTTAAAAAAATATCCACTTTATTACAACCACACAGGAAGCTGATTCCGCTGATACTTAAAGGAGAAACTAATAAAGTTAAAGGGGCAGAATAATTTTAGTCACGATAGATTACTGCAAAAGGGTAAGGGATAAAGGCATAAACTTTCATTCGATTTCGGTTGAAAAGGGCTCGAGATTTATATCTCAGGTACTGCTTAAGGTATTTTGTTAAAGTTAAATGTTTAAGCAAACTTTTGTTTTGTTTTGGTCGAAATTTAAGGGAGAAATATAGCCACACGAAACGAACTGATGGATTTCGGTTTCATAAGCAAATTTCATTATACAATATTAGTTTATTGCATATAGAAGGATAGTTAAGGGATGAAATGGTTAATGACTTCATTGATAATCTTTGGGATCGCACAATTTGTAATGAGTCGTAACTTGGTTAATAAAATTAGTTGATACTGTTACATACCATTTTTAAACATCGCGTATTGTTGTATAATTGCCTTCCTTATCTTCTATACTCTATATCAGTGATTCCCAAAGTGGGTTCCGCGGAACCTTACGGTTCCACGAAAAAATTTTAGGGTTCCGTGTCACCAGCGCCGAAGCGCAAATACATTCGCAAACTTACTGGCGCTGCGCCGGCCTTTTAACGCGTTCTTGCTAATCAGTGCAAGTGGCCCTTATTCCTTGAAATTTGATCTATGCCACACCGCGTAACATTTTGGCCGCCATTCCATATTCCCATGTCGAGGGGGTTGTGAAGAAAATGGCAATCCGCCCTCTTGAGATGGCCGCCATGGGCCAAACAATATATTGAGTATACTATATTGCCTATGGTGTCCTACTTATCATACCCTTTCATTTGATACCCATGTCGAAGGGGTTGTGAAGAATATTTCAATCTGCCCTCTTGAGACTGCCGCCATGAATCTAAAGGTATATTGAGTATACCATATTGCATTGTCATAGGAGCTGTATGCAAAATTTCATCATGATAGGATATCCGGAAGTGTTTGAAAAATTGATTGCAAAATTTGTTCCGTGAAGAAAACAGTAATCCGTCCTCTTGAGACGGCCGCCATGGATCTAACGGTATAATGAGTACACCATATTGCATTCTCATCGGAGCTGAAGTTGTGTGCAAAATTTCAGGGTGATTCGGAAGTATTCAAAAAATTTTATACATTGTAGAAAGGTTCCGTACGAAATAAAGTTTGGGAATCACTGCTCTATATCTATATTCGTTGGAATAGTAGCTTATTTTCTTATTTTAATATCTATAAAAAATACTCCAATAATTTGTCGTATTATTGGTTTCAAAGCCTGAGTAGTAGACCAGAAGTGATCTGAATTAGCCAAGAGAAAGAGATGAAACATGATAACCAAATTAGGTTCCAACATGAGTTTGCAACAAATTTGCATGATTTTTAGCTATAGATCACTTGTATAACTAAAAATCAAACATACATGTTTGTTCAGACACGTGACGAACATTTTAGTCAATACAATACATCGTCAAATATGGTTCTTTGTGCAATTGACCAAGCGGATACAAGCTTCTTCGACCAACCAGATCTCAGAAAACTGATCGATCTCTTCAACTAATGAAACAGATCTTATCACAATGATGACTGCCAGGATCGTCCAAGCACCCCATCTCCGCAGGTGTTCCCCAGGGCTCAATTTTATCACCAGCTCTCTTTCTAGTTTTTATAAATGACCTGCTCTCAGTCCCCTCCAATTCACTCCACAGCTTTGCTGACGACGTACGGTACTCTTCGTTACTCCTATGGTTTTGATAATGTAACACAAGCACGTGTCAGACCTTGTCTACATCATCACCAACTCTTGTCCAATTCATTCAACAGGGACATCGAACGAATTCTTGACTGGGGCCTCAAGAGCCGGGTTGAATTTAATGCATTAAAAACTAAGTAGGTACTGTCTCATCTCCAACAAAACTTGCACCGATCCTCTTTCTATTTCAGTGGACAACAAGATCGTAACGGCTGAGCCGTCTCTAAACATCCTAGGCGTAACATTAGCCGAAGATCTGCACTGGAATAACCACATATTCCAAATTGTTAAACAAGCATTTCAGTGCCTAGGATTCCTCAAAAGGTGCAAATTCAGCCGTCTGCCAGGGCTATAATTTACAAATCCTGCATTCGTCCCCGTCTCGAATACAACTCGTATATCTAGCCCCAAGGACCATCTTAGCTTGGCTGGACAAGGTGAAAACCGTGCTCTCAAACTTATTGGTGATAGCGCCATTTGCTCTTCAATAGATTCCTTAAGTCACCGTACGAATGTAGAAGCTCTTGAAATGACTGCTCCATAGAGATAAGTATCCCTAAGCCTCCACGGTAACATTTCTCCTGCAACACAAGACTTACCCGCTAGGATCACCCCCGCAATTTACAGCCCTTATCTTCGCGCACACTCCGATCTAGAAATTCGTTCATAACAAGAACAACTCGTCTGTGGAACAACCTTCCAAAACAGTATTCCCGAACTCATACAACATCCAAGAGCTCAAACGCAAGGATCGTCGCCATTTTCTCCAACACCCCCTTGACTCCACCTAACCTATTATATCCTTCTCTCTGTCTTTCGAGCTAATCTTAGTACTGGACACCATGACTTATACCGCATGACGTACTAGTAGTACAAAGGGTAACACCTGAGCTTAGACTATCACATAAAAAAAGCATGTCTAAATCATTAGTGTCACCTACTATTTCCTGATGTCCCGGGAAGCTATCTCTCGATACAGGGTTGAATTTGATTTTGGGAAAAAATGTATTTTAATGATTTAGAATAAACTATGATTTAGTCAACGGTCTATTGTCACAAAGCGGCAACGGTCTATTTTCATAATACAAATTGGCTGAATTACGCAAATGGCACCAATGTTTCTGGTCAGGAAGTCGAGCTCTTTGCAGACTCTAATAACCTACATCAATTGGTTAACTCCCCTACACGAATTCTTGACGCTTCAGACAATGGGGCCATCTCCTTAATCTTTTTCTTACCTTCCACCCAACGTGGTACTCCATCGAAGTTGATTCACCTCTAAGGATCTCAGAGCACTGCCTGGGCAGTGCAAACTTCCCATACCGCTTCTTCCCATAAACGCCGGGGTACTCCCGGATCAACTTTCCAGACCTTGTCGGTTTATCGGTTGGCCGGTACCACTGGATCAACTCTCTGTGGCTTGTAAGGGTATCGGTCGTTCGGTACCACTAGATCAACACTCCGTAGCTTGTTTATTTTGTTAGTCTGACTATATACCATAGGATCAACGCTCATATGGTTCGGTCCAGTCATCAGGCAAAGGAATCAACTCTTCCACTGTCTGCTTACGACTGGCTTCCGCAGAAATTCACCAACCTTTCATATAGGTTCCTAGGTGTCACTGTAATGAAAAAACAAAACTACCGTTTGTGTTTGCTTAACTTTATTTCATGAAGGTTTACAAGAGACTGGAGTAGAAGTTCATGTTAAAAGGATTAGAGAAACAGTTGACTGTGGAATTGCTCGGGTTGTCAGAATACCATCACTCCCCTTCAATTCCGCAATAGTCCGTTTATTCATTAGAACTCCATTCCAAGTTTCTGGAAACATTTACGGTGCGCCGTCGCTGTTGTCGGCTTAGTAAGAGCGTCAGCAGGCATCTCTTCCGATCTCAGAAAGTTGATTTGGATTTGACTATTGGTTATTGCCTCACGTATGTAGTGGTACCGAATGTCGAGGTGTTTGGTTCTTCCTTGCGTATTCAACGAGCTTGCAATGCTTTGAGCGCTTTTGCAATCATTAAATATTATGACCGGCCCTTGGTGTAGGTGTAATTCAGTCAAAAGATTTCGGAGATAAGCTGCATCTTTCGCGACTGATGATAGAGTGATATATTCAGCCTCGGTGCTAGAGTTAGCAACAATTTTTTGCTTTTTCGATCCCCATGTTATAGCTCCGCCTGCGTAAATGAACGCGTAACCAGTTTGGGACTTCCTATCATTAATGTCTCCAGCAAAACTTGAATCCGCAAAAGCGTGCAGATTTACTTCAGTCCGTTTGTAAACTATTTTGCCTTGTTTAGATCCTTTCAGGTATTTGAGGACATGCATTCCAGCATTCCAATGTTGTTGCCGGGGGTCCTCGCTATATTGAGATAATGTGTTCACTGCGTATGATATGTCTATTCTACTAAAGGTCGATAGGTGAAGAAGACTTCCTATCAGTCGTTTGTATTTTGTTTTGTTAATAGATTTCCTTTCCTCCTGTATGGTAGGTTCTTTTTCGAGACTGATCCCAGTTGGTAGTGGGGTGCGACTGGGTTTGCAATCATCCAGGTTGTATCGCTTTAATAGGTTTGTTATATAACCACCTTGACTAATACTTAATCCCTTTTCAGTTTTGTTTACCTCCAATCCTACACATAGCTCAGGGAAACCTAGGCAGCGAATGTCAAAGACTTCCGTCAAGTACGTCTTCAAAGTTTCGAACTCGGCAGGTTCGTTGGTTGCCACCAGCAAGTCATCAACGTATACTGTTATTATTGTTATTTTGTTTTTGGCCAGTTTGTGATACATGCATCGATCGTACTGTGAAACTTGATAGCCTAATGTTCTTAACATTGAGTCTAGTTTGAGGTTCCATTGGCGACCTGATTGCTTCAGTCCGTAAATGGCTTTATTTAACTTACATACCTTATGCTCATCCTGTATGAAGCCCTCGGGCTGTTCCATATAAACTACAGTGTCTAATTCTCCGTTGAGGTATGCAGCCGAGACATCAAGGTGATGCAACTCTAAATTTCTTTCAACAGCAACTGCCAGCGTCAATCGTATTGTACTGATATTCGCAACGGGTGAATATGTATCGGTGTAGTCTATGCCATACACTTGATCAAAACCTTTTGCAACTAAACGAGCTTTCCTTTTATCTATGGTGCCATCTGTTCTGTACTTGGTCTTGAAGACCCATTTTGATTCTATTATATTCCTGTCCTTTGGCCTGTCTACTAGATCCCAAGTGCTGTTTTTCATTAATGATTCGTACTCTGATTGCATGGCATCCACCCATTTATCCGCATCATCCAAATGCATAATCTCTTTTATTGTTCTGGGATCTCTTTTTACCGAGTTGACTTCGTCTATTGGCCTCAAGGTGTTGTCTAAATCATCCCATTCTGCCGTAACTTCATCATCTTGCTCTGTTAGTTGCTTCATTATAAGTTCATTGTTTGATGTCGCTTCTGAATTAATATCTGAAACGTTAGTTGATATCACTGGCGTTTCCGCACTGGTAGGATGATTCTGAAAATAATATGTACAGTATCCTTCTTCTTGATCTTCCCCTTGGGGTTTTTTATTTTGAGATTGAATTTGATTTTCTACAAACCTGACATCTCTGCTTTTTATGATCGTCCTGGTTTTTGGGATCCATACCTTGTACGCTTTCGTATCTTCTGCATAACCTATAAGTATGCCTTCCTTACTCTTGCGATCAAATTTTCCAAGGTTTTGGTCCTTAATTAGTACGTATGCCTTTGCTCCAATAACTCTTAAAAATGACACGTCCGGTTTTTTATTCGTCCACAACTCCTCTGGTGTTGTGTCGCCATTAATTTTTGTAGGACAGCGGTTTCTAATAAATGCGGCGGTATTGACTAATTCGGCCCACATCATTTTGGGTAAATTCGACTCGATTAACAGGCACCTGGTCATGTCGTTTAGGGTTCTATTCGCCCTCTCAGCAATTCCATTCTGCTCAGGGGTATGAGGGACGGTCTTCTGGTGTATTATTCCACAATTTCTTAAGTACTGGTCAAATTCATTACTGCAATACTCTGCTCCGTTATCAGTCCTGAGAATTTTAATTTTGTCATCGGTTTGCGTTTCAACTAAATTCTTGAATTCTTTAAATTTTTCGAATGCTTCACTCTTCTTTTTCAAAAAATAAACAAATATTTTCCTAGTGTAGTCATCAATGAATGTTATAAAATATTTTGCCTTACCCATTGATTCAGTTCTCATTGGACCACATATATCGGAATGAATTAATTGCAATCTCCTTTTTGTTTTCTTTTCTCCACTTAGTTGAAAAGGCAAGCGTGTCTGTTTTCCTTCAATGCAACTAGTGCAATCAAAATTCTCTTCTCTGAATTTGTCCGGTAGTCCGCGAACCATTTGTTTTCCAAGTAGTTGTTTCAAAGCTGAAATATTTAAATGTCCCATCCTCTTGTGCCATTTCATTAGGGAATTTTCGTTTGAATGACTATTGCTGATATTATGCTTCATGTTTAGTGCACTTTCCTTTAATTTTACAAAATATAAACCGTTTTTCTTATCAGCTTCAATTAATAATTCTTGATTGGGGTTGATGATTTGAGCACCATTTTTTTCGAAGATCGATTTATAATCTGCGTCTGTGGCCTTACTAACTGAAATTAAATTTTCCTTTAGGTCAGGTACAAAAAGCGTGTTAAACAAATGAATTGTCCTAATTCTTCCATTTATAGTAGAGTTCAATTGAACTGTGCCCACTCCTTTCACTTCCAGTAATTCATCGTTGGCCAAACTCACATAATTTGGTTTAGCAATTTTTCGAAATGTCACAAATTCCTCTCTTTCCGCACACATATGAGAAGTGGCACCGCTATCTAGGCACCACAGTGTTTTAATTTTCGATTGCGGAACTGATTTTCCTTGGTTTATTGAGTGTGCGTATTCTTTTACGGTAAAACCATGTTCAAATTGTGAGTCGCTTTCTTCTGATTGTGTACACTGCACTTTATCCGCTTTTGAATAGCAATTTTTCGCCATATGGCCACGTTTTCCACATTTTCTGCAATTGAAGGGAAAATATGTTTTGCCCTTTTGTCCACGGGCTTTATTAAACGGTTTACTATATTTTGCACTAAAAACATTACTATTACTTTCCCGTTTCCTTTCGCTGACCTCTGATAACCTTGTGTACACCGTCGTCAATTCAGGGTATTTGCTTTGTGCATCAAAGGCTGCTTGCACCTCTTTGTAATCTTCAGACAAGCTATCCAGGAGTAACACTACTAACAAATCTTCGTCCAGTGTCGCTCCCAGCTCTGTCAACCTGTTGACGTTCGCCTTGAATTCACAGAGATAATCTGCCATTGTTTGACCAGAAGTCATCCGAAAATTTATTAATTTGCGGAATTCCTCCGTCTTTTGTCGTGGGCCCTTTTTATCGTAGGTTTCTGAAAGAAATTTCCATACATCATTTGATGTTTTCATATTTTTTACCAAAGACACAATATGAGCTTCCATGGATAGTAAAATCTCTGCACGGGCATCTAGGTCCTTGTCATCCCAAGCGGTCTGTGCTGCTGCGTCAGTCGTAGAGCGCGTGATTTCGCCTTTCACGTATGCAAGGAGTCTCCCCCGATGTAGCACAGCTTCCATCTGCGCCTTCCAGGTAGGATAATTGTCACCATTTAAATATGGAATTCGTACATACGTATTATTTGACGCCATTTCTGAAATGTTTCCTTTTTCCGTACGCGTTACGAATTTTTTTTTTTAAAAATAATTTCCGCCACTAGCGTGCTTGGCCCATAACCTAATGAAAAAACAAAACTACCGTTTGTGTTTGCTTAACTTTATTTCATGAAGGTTTACAAGAGACTGGAGTAGAAGTTCATGTTAAAAGGATTAGAGAAACAGTTGACTGTGGAATTGCTCGGGTTGTCAGAATACCATCACACTGTTCTCTGTATTCCCTGGTGCTGGACCGATGTAAGATTCTCATTAATCCCTCGAATAAAAAAAAGATGTTCTCCAATATTAGCTATACAGTGGCAGCTGTTTCCAGCACAGTCCTGTACTGCGCAAACCACGAGCATTCAAAGGGGACATGCTTTGCTCTCGCCTGGCCCAACCTGAAGCGATGAACGTATGCTTTATAGCCCCCACGCCCACCCTGGAACTGCTATTCTTTGCCTGCCCGCCATTTTTAGCCCTCGTCTCGCCTGGCAGAATTCAATAAGAAGTTCCTCCAATTCTGGCCGTTGCTGCCTTCTTACCTTAGAAATCCCATTCCACGCTCCTCCATCCTTCCACGCCAAGTTTATGGGCGTCTTCGGGATTTTGGTGCCATTGATCTCACAAGGTCGCTCCATCGTCGCAGTAATGCGTGACACTTTCATTCGCGTATCCGATCTTATCTCTTTGAACAGCTCTTCATCCAGCTTACTTATTTCAGGCCCCTCCCGTGCTTATGTGTTGCCCTATATGTTGTTGCCCTATTTCGGCCTTTCCGCTTTTGTCCTCTGTCAGATTCCATGTGCATAGATACTTGTACTGCTCACTTACAATCGCAACGTCGATCTCAGCCTAACCGATTGAGAATTGGTCCAAGGTCTTAGAACTAACCCCTTTGCTTAGGGGGACGTAATTACTCTAAACAGGGCGAACCTTGGTGTGATATCTGACTAGTCATGTGGAGCTGCGGTACCACCTGCACAGCCTAGGACTGCCTCGGGAGACAGAATGCCGACTCTGAACGGAAACGAGGAGACTTCCAAACAATTTCTCTGTGAATTACCTGCTCTAATATAGCTAAGAAGAAGAACGATTATCAAAGAGCTTATGAGCCTCGCTCAGGTTCCATCCATCCAAAGGCGCTACAGCCCAAATCGAGCCTCTAGGACATTTCTGCAAGTTTGACGTTCTTTTGCAGCCGGTCTCCAGTTCCGGATGTTGAGCATTTTCTCTGCGTCAACCGTCACAGAGTCTCGACAACTTCTAGGCTATGTTCGTCGACGGCTATATTTCTTCCCATTCTAATTTTTCAGGCCCCTTCAGAAACGGCAGCAAGTTTGGTTTTACTGCTGCTTTTGTTGTCATATGACCACCATTAGCCAATAGGAACAGTTTGCTGCCGCTGCTCCGTCCTTTGCCACCTCTTTTAATTCGACATAAACTTCTTTTGCTGCCACAAAGGACTTTCCGACGATGTTCACGTCATCCGCATAACCAAGTAATTGTACCGACTGTGTAGCTATTGATGCACTTCTCTGGACTGTCGTTTTCCTTATCACCCATTCCTCCTCCTAGGGCGAGGTTGAAGAGCATTGGAGTCAACCCATCACCTTGTCTAAGTCCTTGTCGTACTTGTCGCTCGGGTTCGGTCTTCTTCAATTAAAGCCATTCTTGCCATCGTCCAGAGGAGCGAAGCTTTTCGTTAGTGTGGTATGAGCACAATAGGCATAAATTGGCCGCTGTACCAACCATATGGGTTACCACCGTAGTTATAAAAAACAGACCATTTCACGAGCAAAATGTGATAGCATATCAGTGGGGATAATGCTGAAATAATGAAGATTATAAAATTTCCATGCAAAATCACACTCTTGAGACAATTTCCACTTTGCCTGCTTCAGATAAAGCCGGCTATCAGGAAATCATGACGTCATAAAGGCTATATGAGACAATACCGAGGAAAAACACCTGGTATTTCATGACTTTCTATCATATACAAATGTGTGTATGTATACAGGAGCCACCATACTGAAACACTCCCTTCTACAGAAAATCCCATGGAATACCATAAGCTCGTCGGCTACAAATGGTAAATATGTTAAAATTCTATTTCTGTTCAAATAAAATAATTTCCCCCCTTTTTTTAGCAAAAAGGGAAAGAAACATCCATTTTTGTTCCTACCCCCCGAGTGTGTAAAAATTGAGCTTAAAAACCAAAGCAATAAGGAGACGAAGTCTGAACAGGACGAAAAAGCCGCCGCTGAAAAGGGGACACTTCACAAGGGCGCTCAGCTTCAGTTCTCCAAGTCAAAGCCATAAAACACTGAAGTCATAAAAATGAATTGAAATCACCAAAAAATGTAAACCAACCGCCATTGATGCGGCAGGGGAGCGCGGCAGGGAAACGGGCAGGAGATATCGGGTAAGCGGGAACATAATGCGTGTATATATCGCCAGGCAAGAAGTGTCAACGTGTACATTTGTGTGTACACAGAGGAGAGAACCTATCACTTATTTAAGCAAACAAATGAAAATCAGAGTAGAAAACCCAGAGCCGAAAACACAACACAAAAAGACAGAAAGAGAGGGAGAGAGCGAGCGGGAGAATACGTGCTGTGTGTAGATATAAAATAAAATCGCGCGCTTGTTTCTTTCCCGTCAACTGAAAGGCGAATTGAACGGAACAAAAGGCCAGGCCAGAAGCCGAGCAGGGGAATTACTCCGCCTGTGTGTAAATTTTCTACCGTTTTTGCCTGCCCTGCTTTCATGCCTCCGCGGCCGCGTCTGCTGCTGCTTATTATCGTGTGTCTCTCTTTAGCTAATCCCCCCGATCATAATAATCCGGACTGCCTCACTCTATTTTATTGCCGAGGAGAGCTCATAATTTTGATGCCCCCGCTTTTAATTGCAATTAACAAGTTGAAATCGAACAAAGCCCCAGCTGTTAATTACCGTAATTAATTGATAAACGAGATATAAGAGACACGGAGAGAGTTCGGGAGATTCTTTCCAGTGGCGGCCCAGCAAAGCTCGTGTATATTCACTTCCTTGTGTCGTTATCACCTGCAGCAGATCTTGTGTCCGCCAAAGCGCTCTCCAATTCGCGCTGCTGCTTAGTACCTAATTAGTTAATCTTTGTTATTAAAACAAGCGTGCATTTTTGTACCAGTACCGTTCGTTCTCTCCTCGTGCTCCAGCGTTATCGGCATCGACGACTACGACGACGGCGGCGGTAAAAACAAAATGAAAACGTAACGTCATAAAAAATGAAGTCCATTCTACACAAAATTATTTTAACCAGACCAGCAAGTTAATGAGTCGCATATTTCTAATGACGTACAGATGGGTTACGTACGTAATGTACTCACGTCACGTACACCCAAACCCAGCAGCACAGCCCGTGGGGTCCGACGGAGGCGCAACATGAAGAGCGCCCTTTATACCGAGCTAGCGGTGCCAACAAAGAGCGACCGATGACATAAAAGAAGAGAAAACTCGAATTCGTTTCATATAGACACACGGACGCACACTCGCACTCACTATCTCTCTCTACGCTCGTGTTTTTATGGAAGATCGCGTTCGTATCGTAGCAAAGCCCAAGGTAAAGTTGCCTTAAAAACACTGCTATATACATACATCTGCAGGCACCTATCTACATATACATACAATGTCAAGATATAAATTACGATTTTTTATGGCGATGTACGAATTTTGCGTATCTCTTTCCGAAACGGTTTTGTGTTGTTGTTGTTGTTTTTGTGGCCCCCAATGCCGGCCTGAGTAGATTTGAGAGAATTCTTTTACTACTAAAAATTCGGAGTAGATTACACGCTTAACGTTTTGACTGGCTTACTCCGAATAGGAATCCGAAGCTTGTGCTCGTCGCGTAGTTTGCGCTGTGATTTAATTGTTTTACCTTGAGAGTTTACCTACATAATTACTGTTATTGTTATTTTTAAATGGAAGAAGAAACATTTTTCTACACGGTTTGATGTTGCAAGGGAAATCCGCAAAAAAATTTCTACCAGCTTTGATGTAGCAAACATGTTTGTACATATGTAAGTATGTATGGACATAAAGATGTTCTTTGCTATGTGAATGTCAAGCTCCTTTGATATTATGTATGTGGTATCTCATTAGTACTTTTATACATAATCCAAATAACTGGCTTAGTTTGAGAGAGGCTACTTAACAGGTTGTATACAAATTAAGAGTTGTAGAAACTAAAATTTACTTTTTCAGCTGCATATCTGATGACAGGAAGACGAGACCACAATTCCACGAAGGACTAAAACCCGATTTACCTGAGAACCTTTATGCTGAAGGCGTTGGAAAGGTTTAGCAACTTTCATAACCGTAAATGGGTAGGGAGAAAAGCTAACAAAGTCCTCGGAAGGTGGTAGCACCCCATTTGTCACTTCTGTCAAAATCCGAGAAAACACCTAGCAGCTATATTATCAAGTTCTAATCCCACCTCCCCGCGGTGCCCCCTGAGGCACTTCCTCGGAAGGAGCTAACGGATGCCGGATGAAAGGCGAGCTATTTGCGCCACAAAACAGAGTTTTAAATAGGTTGAGCTGAGGATTATCAACCCGCTCCCATAGAAATACCATTGCAACGAATCGGCAACAATGTCTCGGAACCGGATGGACAATACGACGACAACCTTTGCTTTTCGAATCAAGACACGAATTTGATCATGGAATGTGAGTTCACTTCTTGCTGATGTACGGCTGGATAAACTTTTCAACGAGGCGAATCGATATAAAATCAAGATCATGAGACTTTGCGAGATCAAATGGCCGATGCGGGAGAACATATCTGCCCAAACAATAAATCCTTATATTCTAGCAGAAATGAAACTGAAATCCGTACGAGTAGCGTTGGCGTAATACTCACCAAAGGAGCTAGGTTCAGCCTCGTTAGCTGGTCACCAGTTTCTGAGTTGATTATTGCGCCTGCGTACGAGACGAAGAAGTACTACGCTAGTCCAATGCTACGCTCACACTGAAGACGCAGACTAAGATATCAAAGACGAGTTCTATATGCGACTGAATGAGGTTTTTTGCTCTATTCCAAGGGGAGACATCATTGTATTAATGGGTGACTTAACGGCACAATTCGGCCGTGACAGCACCTGTCTTGAACACACAATAGCCATAGCCCACGTCACTAACAGCAACGGTGAGCTTATCGTTCACTTTTGTAGCCCCCACCAATTCATGGTAGGTAGAACTTACTTTTGTCACAAGAAAATACACAAAGAAACCTGGGTATCGGCCGATGGTAGAACGAAAAACCAGATAGATCACGTGGACATCAGCTGTGGATGGAGAACTATGTAGATGTCAGGAGCTTTAGGGGAGCCGACACCGGAAGTAACCACCATTTGATAGTAGCAGCTATTCGCCTCAAAATGGCCGCAATAAGAAACATCCAACACGATTACATAAACCGTAGACGGTTGGACCGGCGGGATAGCATTAAACGGCGAGAATTTGCTGAGAACCTGCAACAAACATTAAACCAGCAAAATTGGTTTTGACGACACAAATATTGACGAGCTCTGGAGTACGACAAAGGGTGCTATTTCACAGCAGCGGAAACGAGCATCGGCTATGTCCAAAGAAACATGAAACACTGGATCTCGGACACAACCTGGCAAAAAATTTAAAGCAGGGAGCCCTAAAAATTAACTTGAACTCTACAAGAGACCTAAAAGGACGTCACCAACTTGAACGGGAGTACTCCCAATTACACCGGGAGATAAAAAGAAGCATCCGGCGTGAAAAAAGGCACCAGATAAACGAGCTTGCGGAAAACATGGCAAAAACCCTGGCAACAGTAAGATGCTGTACCAAATCACTAAAAGGCACACGAGAAAGCACTGTACTAAAAAGCACGCCGTTGAGACTGCGGGTAGAAAGCTGTTCTTCAGCGGCGGTGAGCAACTCCAAAGATGGAGAGATTACTTTTTCGCCGCCCTGAACCATTCTGCACAGCCACTAAGAATCACCACCTGGGCCCCATCCAAGACGGAAATACATAGTAACCGCAATTCATACAATGGCCAATGGTAAAACAGCTGGAAAAGGTGGCATCAGAATGAAAAAGATGGTAGAATTGTCGAAAGCCAATTCAAGCCTCAGCAGATGCACTACAGTCAATCACTGCGACGCGAAAACGAGAATCTAGCTCAGCAGGCCGGAATCCCGTCGATCCGGAAGACCTAGAAGAACGTGGAGGAGAACTCTATTAACAGAGACCGCAACAACAGAAGATCCTAGTCGGGTCTGAGAGCTGTCGCACGAAACAGAGTCCACAACACACATATGGCATTCGGAACGTGTCCCCTCGGTATGGAAGAAAGCAATCGTCACAATTTTGAAAAAAGTGACACTCGGGAATGCAAGAATTATCGCGGTATTAGTCCCCTTTCGATCGTCGGCAAAGTATTTAGGAAAATCATACAATCGAGGCTTCAGAAACATCGAGAGAGCAAATGTTCCGGAAAGAAGAAGCGAGATTTAGACCACATCGAGGATCCGCTAATGGAAGAAAGAATTCGTTACGGCAAACGAACTGTCGTCGTTTTCATCGATTTAAAAAGCGCTTTCGATTGCATCGATTGGAACAGCTTGTGGAGAATCTTGGAAACTTAACACGTGCCATTGAAAATCATCCAACCTCTCCAAGCGTCGTACGACGGTTCAACCATCACCGTTCGTATTCGATGCGACTTATCCGAAGAGTTCCCGATTCAAATGGGTGTCTGAAAGGGAGACATCGCATTCGCCACTTTTCTTCAACGTTGTGATTGACGCGATTATGCGTGAAGCATTCGATGGACGACGCCGAGTTCGATATGACGACAGCATCTTCGTAGCCGACTTGATGTTCGCTGACGATAGGCCCGTCTTCGTCGACACAGATACACATGCAACATCTGATATGACATTTCCCGCATCGCCATACAGGTTAAAAATCAATGCAGAAAAGTCCAAAGTGCTGACAACGGGCGGATCGAGGGCCAGTGTTCACCTCGATGAAACCCAAATCAGACAGGTTCCGATGTTCAAATATGTGTACATACAGATCATACAACACATCAGGGTGAGAAAAGAAAGTGGCATCGACGGCCGACGTTCACAGCCGCATCGGCCAGGCAACAGCAAAATTCGCCTCGCTCAAGTGGTGCATATAGAAACGAACAAATATTACCATCAAAACGAAAGTACGCCTTTACCGAGGGTTGATCCTTCCGATTCTTATTTATGGATCTGAAACGTGGAGACAGCTCAAACTGGACTTTAAGAACCTCGAGGTCTTCCAAATGCGATGCTTGAGATAGATTCTCAGTCTCTCACGATCGCCTTCGAAACGAGACAGTTTGACTGATCGAAGAAGAAATGCAAAACCGTCGACTACGGTGGTTTGGATATGTTTGCCGAATGGATGATAACCGCTTGCCACGTAAGCTTCTCTGGCGAGACCATCCTGCAGGCTGGAGAATCCGAATGCGATCGGAACCGAAAAAAACCTGCCTAAAGAATATCGAGTGCGACCTAAAGAATCAACGAGGCTCGAGACGTCGCCAAAAACCGGCAAGAATGGAAGCGAATCGTGAATAGAGTTCTAGACCCTGTGGCACCGACAGCAGCTTATATGTACGTTGCGGGGACATCCCGCTCGGACCACCAGCTGAAGAAGCAAAGAAGAAGAAGAAGCCTACCGGCCGCCTGTAAGTGAATGGAGGTCTTTAGTTGAGAAACAGTCTTACTTAATTTTACCCACTTCATTGTTGCCTTTTACACTGTTTTTTTTGAGGAAAAAAATACGTGATATTTGCCGAGACCCCTTCTACCCCCACGTGGGATTGGGTGAGATTCGGCTCGACTCCCTCCCCCGGCTTCCCTAAACTTCTCACGTACATATTTAATGGACGATCCCGAAGAGACTTGAGCTTCGATTGTATATGGTATGCTGGCACCAACTAACGTCAGCACTAAAATGATATTTATTTCTTACATTACCTTGTTTCTGTATACCGTACGTACAGGTATCTCAATTTCAAGGAACTAGCGGTGATTTAAAAGAATTGTGCATTTTATGATATCATTATATTTTTAACTTTTTTTGGTATTCGATTTTGTTTTATTTAGAATTAGATTCCGCTTATTTATTCCTTGACAATTTTTTGCGCTTAACCCATATTTCATTAGCGCATACGCCTCCTTTATTGCCGTAATTTATATTTCTCTTACCTGAGTGGAAATACCCATTTACGTACCTGAAACCTGGTAATTTACCGTAATAAAAAAACAAATATTCAAAGCTGAAAAGGAGAAAGTTAACTTTGGGTTTATTCCTTGAGGATTTTTACAAAAATAAAAAAAGGATGAGGGAGAAAGTGTGTAGCCATAGGAGGACTTTTTGAATATCCAAAGACGAGCATTTTTTATTTCTATGGAATTTTTGAGGGAATGGAATATTTTTGAAAATATTTTTAACTCTAGTCTCTGTTGTGATTTGGAAATATTAATATATTTTTGTGATGGTTTGTGTAATTAAAACTCCAGTCCACCAATTATTAGATTATGAAAGTGATAACTTGTCTACTTTGGTGTGGGGGCTTATAATCCCAAAAGCGTTTATTAAATCGATTCGTTTATAACGTAGAAAATACTACCTTCAACAAACTGAAGTAGATCTACTTCAAATGAAGCACACACAGTACACCTCGGCTCTGATGGTTGCTAGGTAGCCTCTTTTTTTTGTACATAGTAGACATAGTGTAGTAGATTGTATAGAGAGTCGAACAAAAGTCTATGGAGAATATTATACGGAGCACACTCTGTTTAGGCTTTAAGGAGAAATTAAATTTTGTTATAGAGGCAGGGTCATATAATCGCACATAAAAGATGAAAAAAAAAAACATAAGATACAATATAAACCTGTAAAATGTGCTTAACTAGGTATTGACTAGCAGACTACATATAGCTTATATAGATAGTGCTAGTGTTTCGCCTTCATTCTGTGTGCTGTTTTCGCGCGCTTGTAGAGGCTTGTGTATTTGTTCAGACAACTGGAAAGCGCCTTGACTCCAGCCGAAGCTTTATAATAGAGTATATCACTTTAAACAGAGAATTTCGTTTGGGTATTTTCTTTCTTTTCTACTGTTGCTACTGCTGGTTGTTGATTGTGATATTGGAAATTATTATGAAATCATGCCGCGGTATTACTTATCGTTTTTTTTTTCGTAATTTGTTAAAATGTTTCATTCGAATTGATCACAACGTTTCTGGTGTCTTTTCTTATTAATAACAAAATTAAAATTGTTGAGATTTTGCATCATGTAATTTTCATCAAAATTTCGCAAAAAAAAGCGAAAATGTAACAAAAATACAAATTTCCCTTGCCCTATCCGAGGGCTGGACTGAGAATGAATTTGGGACCGGGATATTAAAAAAGTGTCTTTACCCACTGAGATAGGAGAAAGGTCGGTACAATTTTTGTTGGAATTAAGACAGTACTTCGTTTTCGTGGCATCGAATTAGACGCGACTCATTTTGAATTGAATCGATATCCCGGTTGATCGAAGTGGACATCAGTTGAAGGTGGCAAAACAAGGTCTGGCACGTGCTTGTCTTATATTGCGTAGGAGTAGAGAAAAGCAAAGTGCCGTCATCAGCGAAGCAGTGAAGTGGGTTCGAGGGGTTTGAGAACAGATCATTAATGAAAATTAGAAAAAATGCAGGTGAAAGAATTGACCCCTTGGGAACTCCGGCCGAAATGGAATGGGGGTTGGACTAGACGCCAACCAATACTACCTTGATTGAACGGCTTGAAAGAAAGCTGGAAACGAACGTAAGAATGCTGCGCACCGAGCAATGCAGCAGTCTCAGAGAACACGGGCACGCGAAGATAACTATAAAAAGCTCAGAAAAGAAGAAAAGAGAATTCACAGACAAAAAAAGGAAGCCTGGGAGAAAAATCGCATCTGTGAACTAGAACAGTTCAGAGAACGGCGGCCGCACCAGGCGCGGGAGTTCTACCGAAGAGTCCGCAGTATGAAGCAATTCACACCACGTTGCACTTACTGCAAGGACAAAGAAGGGAATCTGATCACCGATCCTAAAGGCATCTTGGAGCGATGGGAAGATGGGAAATGGCGAGCTAACTGAGGATTCGGAGGCTCCACCAATATCTGATGATAATGCCATGCTGCCGCCACCAAGCATAGAAGGAGATAGCAGAGCCATCAGCCGGCTCAAAAACAACAAGGCCTCGGGTGCAGACGGCATCGCAGCGGGGCTGGTTAAATATGGAGGGCCTACATTACACCAAGCGATTCATGAATTAATTGTGAAAGTATGGGAGCAGGAAGTGATGCCAGAAGACTGGAGAAAAGGCATCCTCTGCGCAGTACACAAAAAAGGAGATATCACAGTGTGCACTAATTATCGCGGTATAACGTTGTTGAGTACCCTGTATAAGATATTCTCCGCCATGCTACAAAAGCGGATGGCCACATACGCCAGAAACATCATAAGCCATTACCAGTGTGGCTTCAGCCCAGGCAAATCAACGACTGATCAGATTTTCACCTTGAGGCAGGCTATGGTAAAATGTCTAGAGTTTCAAAACTCAATTCAGCACGTCGTCATAGAATTTAAAGCTGCCTATGATAGCATAGCCATAGTAGAACTCTACAAACCCATAAGAGAATTCGGCATCCTTAACAAACTGTGGTAAGCCAAGTAAAGGTATCCGGAACACTGTCCAGACCAATCAACATCTATAATGGACTCCGACAAGGGGACGGTCTGGTCTACCTCCTTTTCAACCTGGCGTTGGAGAAAGTGATCCGAGATTCGGGCATGACATCAAGGGGTACTATCCTCCACAAGTCCACACAATTACTGGCTTATGCAGTCGACATTGACATCATTGGAAGAACAACAACAGCTGTACAAGAAGCTTTCACTCAGATTGAGCAAGCGGCAGGAAATCTGGGACTGCACATTAACGGAAGCAAAACAAAGTACATGATGGCCTCGTCTGGAAGAACACCTAACATTGGTCTCACAATCAAGGTAGAGGAACATGAGTTTGACGTGGTAAAATCTTTTACCTACATACCTTGGGTCAATAGTAGCAGCCGACAATAGCATGGAACTATAAATACACGCACGACTGCTAAAAGCCAACAAAGCCTACTATAGTCTGTCAAGGCTCTTTAAATCCAAATATCTAACCATAACGTCTAAACTTTTACCTCTTGGGCGTGTTTGAGGAGAGGAAAATACTTCGGAGGATTGTTGGTCGCGTATGTGAGGAAGGACGATTCCGGAGACTCTACAATGACGCTATCGCGATATAGATGTTGTGCAGTAAATAAAGCTCGGTAGGCTCCGGTGGGCAGGGCATCTAGCTCGTATGAGTGAAGATGAGCCTGCTCGGAAAGTTCTCTGCGGTAAGACTTATGCGGTGCGACAGCATGGGAGACCCAACCTTCGCTGGAAGTATGGCGTAGACCAGGACGCTCAGAACTTAGGGATGCCAAACTGGATGACATCGGCTCAGAATCGGGACCGGTTGAGAGAACAGTTGCGAGAGGCCAGGATCGGATCCCGGTTATAGAGCCGTTAAATAAGAAGAAAAAGGGCAACAAAGGGACCGATTTTTGCGATTTTCGACCCCCTCCTCGTGGGTGAGATTTCTTGAAATTTGGCTCGACCCTCTGCCTTTCCCCTAATCTCACGTGAGATCGTGAGCATTCATAATCACGCTAAAATTCGACGAGAGCCCTTCCTGTAGTTATATATTCTAATGACCTTTTCGCGATTTGGGCCTGAAGATTTGGGGTGGTAGCACGTAAGTTGCTTCAATCGACCACTTCATTCAAAAAATTTTGAAACACTTGTATGAAGAGGTTGACTGCAACAACTTACGTACCCAGAAATTCTATTCAGTCTCAAGCCGCGAATTTACCGCACGAATTCCCGCCATATCCAGTCGGACCTGAGAGCAAGGCGCGAACCAAGTGCGAAAACCATTAACACTCGCATTCACGCTTGTTCGCGGGTGCTTACGGCGTGAGTCTGGACCCGCCTTAAGGCACAAACATATTAGCGCAAAGGCGGTGACGGAGGCCACCTGCGAAAGATTTTCCCATACATTTACTTTTTCCGTGCCGCCTGTCCATTATGTCAGCAAATATGGTGGTCCGTGTATTTTAAATTTTTTTGCAGTCACCAATCTGTTTGTGCCTTAAAAGTTTTCGTTTAGGCCATGCACTTGTATTAAATACCTGCTATGCTAAACTGTCGTCTTTGCCTGTGAGTCTGTAGGGAATCATGACGTTACCTGGCCGCCACGGCCTATCGGCGTGTACCTGAAGTCCTCATAGCTCAGTCAGACTTAGTATTGTATTGCCTTCATCGGGCCGTGCCTGCGGACCAGGTCTGCAGGCGGCCTGTAAATGAATGCGAGTCGTTAGTGGGGAAACATGTTTTACTTAATTCAACCCAGTTTTCTAGCAATTTTCCAATGTTTCTTGAGGAAAAAAAGTTAAGATATTTGTCGCGACCCCCACGTGGTGATTCGGCTCGACCCCCTCCACCCCCACCTCCCTTAACGCCTCACCTAATTAATGCACGACCCCAAAATTAAAATTGTTGAAATTCTGCATCAAGTAATTTCCATCGATAGCCAAAAAAGTGAAAATGCAACAAAAATACAAAATTCGCTTGACCCCTCCCTCTCCCAACGTCTTTACAAGTTTACCCTTGACACAAATTAAATATTTCCCTAATCTGCACGAAAATCTTTTTGTTATAATTTCCTCCAATTATTGCCCTGTTTTTTCTTCATTTTTATTGATATTTTTAAATCACACCCCCGGCCGGATTCGAACCCCAGACCTTCTGTTTGCACTTCGGCTTAAAACCAAAATGACTGAATACTATTTTAATTTTATTAATCGAATTTCCTTGTAGCAAAAAGAATGGCCAAAGACCAAAGACAAAACGTTTTTTTTTCTGCTTCCACACAAATCCTCCACTTTGCTGCTGCTGCTGGCTGGGGCTTGATTATTTTTATTCTTGACAACATCCCTAATTTTGTCACCCCTAGTGCTCTCTCATATATGCGTTTTCTTGATATATTGACATCTGCTGCTTCTTCATCTTTGACGGTAATAAAATCGAGTTTGGGGTTTTTTTTCACTATTGATTTCGGGGTGAAGTAAAAGGCGCATGTAGAATTTTTGTAGACGGGGTGGATTGAAGGTTCTTTCTGTGAGTATATGGTTTTTTTTCTGTTGCTTTGCTTCTCTTCTGGGTAGAAATGATTCAATTTATTTCCAAGTATTATATTTTTTCTCGTCGTATATTTTTTTTCGGTAGATTCTTTTGAAGAAAGATGGTTACGTTTTATGTTTGATTGATGAAAGAATTTAAATATTAATAATAAAAATTGCATGTGTCTTTTTTTGTATGGTTAAGAAATGTTTTTACAACTTAAATCTCTTCCGGGCAAATTTTCGATGCGATTGGTATCTTGTTCTCTCTCTCTCTCTTTCTGTCTGTCGGTCTCTTTGTACAGAAATATAATGGAATTTTGATAATCTAATCGTTCCTGGAAGGAAAGCCACATGAGTTTTCAGTATTGATTAATGCCATTATCTTCTTTTCAACCTATGGGGATTTTCGTCTGAAGTGTAAACCCTTTTTATCAGGATATACATACATACATATGTGTTATATGTAAAGGGTTGGGTAGGAAATTTCAATTCTTTCATTCAATGTATAAGGATTAACCAATTTAATAGTTTGTTTGTTTTTAAATAAAAATCATTTGTTTAATTTTAAGGCTTCCCACACGAGCCCTCTATTAGGGCGCCAGTCGATAGGCCAAGGCTAAAAATTACCAGGTTGCAGCTTTTTGTGCTTACATACATTAATCCTATAACTCTAAGCCAGAGCTCACTCAAGTTTTCCCATATATTCCAAAAACCAGTATAATTGAAAGATTAAGTGTAAATGTTGCTCACAAACAGGCCGCCAGTAGGCCGTGGCCTGTCAGGACAAGTCGGCAGTCGTGGCCCGAAGAAGGCCACACACTACTTAGTCTGACTGAGGGATGAGGACTTGGAGCAACCGCGTGAAAGGCTGTTGGTGAGTGCACGGTGAGACTTGACCTTAGCGTGATGGACCTTAAGGCCAGGACCTGTCGGCGGCCTGTCTGCATGGACGTCTTGAGCACAATTTGTCTATCGCTCTAGTCGGAAAGATAGAATAGGGGAGTGATAAAAGCCGATAATATCAAGACATGTTTTTATTCCACCGGCTTCCAATCCAACGGTGAAGTTTGGTATGACCCGGTGCCTTTTCGATGGATGGATCGCTCTTTTTTGGGAGGAATAGATTTCATGTCGTTGTTCTTTTATTCCAAAAACTAATAGAATTGAAAGAATAATAAGTGTAAATTTTGCTCACACACAGGCCGCCCACAAGCCTTGTCCTATCAGGCCAGGCCGGCAAGCTCGGCCCGATGAAGGCCACACACTACTTAGTCTAACTTAGTGATGAGAACTTGACGTAACCGCGTGACAGACTGTGGGTGAGTGAGCGGGGCACTTGGCCTCCAGGCGAAAGACCGTCAGGCCACGGCCTGCCTGCGGCCTGTCTGTGAATGTTGGCATTGCACAAACATTGTTCATCAATCTAGTCGAAAAGAGAGAATAGGGGAATGATGATAGCAGACAAGACCAAGACACAGTTTTATTCCACCAGCTCCGAATCAAATATGTACTACCGCGTTAAACGGTGATTGAACGGTAGATGGCTTTCTTGCTTATAATACTTACAGGTGCGGAATGGATACGAAATCTTTTGTAAAAATAGAAGATTAAAAAGAAGAAAGCAAAGTTATCTAGGTAGCAGGAATGGCCAGGCGAAGGTCCACACAGTGGAGTAGATTTGAGCAAAAGATCTCTAGAATGGTATCTGGGCGCTTTAACCACTAGGCGAGGCCGGCTTCTCTGGATGTGATCGGGTTTTTTGATACCACTCATTCTCGTTATGGTTTTTAGATCTCAACTCCTAAAATTTTAGGGTTTAGCTCTCTAGATTAGAATGAATCTTTTAGCTTGACGGGCGTCGAATTTATGTCTAGCTATGGCGATGTAGCTGGTTGATCCAATTCCTGATCTTACTTGACAGATTACATTTAGGCTTCGGAGTTTGTCCCTACTACAGCCAGGTCATCAGCAATTTCATTTCTAATGTGACCTGGAATCTACACCAGCGTAATATTGCTGCTCCTGCTGAAGTATTTCAGAGATAGGAGACGATTCAGGGCAGTTTTTGACCACACCCTATGAGATTTAATGACCAACAGGGCTGCTTGCCAGTACGAGAAAATAACTATGATAGATGTCTTTGGAGGTCGGTCCGTTACCTGTATTGCGAGTACCTCAGTTTGAAAGACCGTGGGGATGGTGCCAAGGGCCAACGATATTTCGGCACCTTGGGCCACATACGCTCAGCCCTACCCTATTTTAAAGAGGGGCCTGCCGTTCTGCAATTCGGGCAAACCTTTGATAAACGGTTTGTCTAAGCCCAAAGTGGCGGTATGAAACAATCCAAGAATGGGTCCAGGCTTAGTTTCTTGAGAATAGATAGGTGATCCATGAGGCCCCTGCGTAAAACAGAATAGCCTCGTAGTCGCAGCACTTCCGATACAGCCTCCTTTTCAATATTTGGTGAATCATTGAGGGAGGTTCAGTACAGCTTCCTTAACGCTGTCGGACAGGTGCTTGTAGCTTGCGTGACGCCGAGACTGGCGCTCTTTTGTTTGGTCTTTACTCATCGTGTAATGCAGTAGATTCTTACGTTACTATGGGCCTTGTGATCTTCGAGTATACCGAAAGCGTTAACATTGGTTGGAAGCCTCAGCTCTTGTTCCGACACCTTTAAGTACATTATTATACAACTACTTGCATGAGGTCAGAGATTGTGTCATCGTGACCGCCGCTGATCGTGATATCATTTGCATTGGCTTGTGCTTCGAAGGCCAAATTATTCAGATCAGCAAGAAGTTCATCGTTTACGATTGACCTTGGGATAGGTGATAGGACGCCTCCTTTAGCATCCACTATTGTAACCATTTTACCAATCTGCTCCTGAAAGGTGATGTGATCCATCTCGCAGTTGAGGCTGCTGTGGCTTTGTTGATTGCGTTAAAGGTAATCAATTCCTGGCCGTAGCTGAGGTAGCAGAGTGGGTTCGCTCAAAGATCCTCTCTAATTTTCTTATTTAATACGTTTTCCATCGTTTTCAAGAGAAAATAAAAGAGGTTGATAGGACTTTCTTTGGTAAGATTTCTTTCAAGCCCTTCTGAAGCCTGAAATGGCTTGAAAGTGTCAATTCGACCTTACTCGCATTGTTAATGCTGTTTTCCAGAACTTTATTCCTATTATAGCACTAGTTGGCAAGAACTACCTTCGATCCAGCGTTAGGTTCTAAAGTCAATCCAGAGTCAGCAATTAGAGAACCCAGGAAATGAATGTCATTAATAGCTCCATGGTGCCTCTGGTATTCTTCGTAAAGGACCACCTCAGGAGTGTTAATAATAATAATAATAATAGAGTAACCCTTCTAACACAGAAAGCGCACTTCGCAGCCGGGCTGAGAAACATTTACCACTGCTCTTTGGCCCAGCTGAAGCATGCAAACATAAAAACATATACAAGAAACAGAAACAAACATCTTCTTAGACAAAACTTTGTGTAACCTCATGGAGGTCTCATTAGATCCATTCAACTCATTTTTGTAATATGCGAGGGCTTTCTTGTAGAGGTCCCAGGTATCCGGGGCCTTAGCTGTATTAAATAGTTTTCTAACTTCTCTCCTTTGCCTGTAAAGATCCCATTGTTCCTTCCAGTGGTGCAGTGGTTTTAACAGGGTAGTTGCTTTTCACGATTCCTTTCTGCAAATCGAAGAGACAAAGTCGATATCCACCTCAATGATATGGTTGCTATCTATGCGGCTAACTCCTAGTTTTAGGGCTGTGGCATAAGACTTCAAGTTAGTCCTTTCCGAGAAACCATAAATGTTTCTAAAAAAATTACTAAACAAACTATAAATTTTTATGACAAGAAAGAAAGAACACACCTGTATTTTTGTGCATACAGCTAGAAAATCTCCATATGTGAGTACCTTGAAGATCATCCGTCTGATACAGCAGCAGTTCGAATGTACTAGTTAGATATGTTTTAGATTTGAAGATCCTTTAACTTTCAGCAACTGTGCCGGTATTTCTGGTAATAATAAAAGTTAGAATAACATAATAATAAAAGTAATTAATAAAAGTTAGAATAACATCAACAACAAAATAATAAAATATCGAAATAATTAAAAATTTTATAACCACAACAATGAATCATAATAAGGATCTGAACTTTATCCCTAAAAGGACTAATGTTAGTAGTATTTGACATCCTGGGATTTCATGGCTACCAGGTTTTTTTTTCTTTTTGAGGTGACACCATATGGTATAATAAAATTTCTCAAGAACATATGTAATCCTTGGATTACGAAAGAAGGTTAAGGATATAAAAGGTTTACACAAATAGAGAAAAAAGTTCCTTTTAGACTAATACTAAGAGAAAAAAGGATATTTTTTGTGGTATTATATTTGTTTTTGGTTTTTTTATTTGTTTTCAATTTTTTTTTTAAATTATGGATTTTTTTTAAATATTTTTAAGTTTATTTTATGTGTTTTTTTTATGTGGTAGTGCTAAGCTCAGGAGTCACCCTTTGTACTACTAGTCCGTCATGTCATTTGTCACGTCATGGTGCAATGTCTAGCAGTAACCTTAGTACGGAGAAGGGGCGGGGGAATAGGTTAAGGATTATAAAGGTCCGGGGGGTGGTATTGAAAAAGGTGGTGATGAACCTTGCGTTTGAACTCTTGGATGTTGGATGTTGTATGAGCTCGGAAATACTGACTGCGAGAGATTATTCCAGAGTCGAGTTGTTCTATTTACAAACGAATTCATATCTTGTTGAGTGCTTGAAAGGGGGAGTTGCAGGTGGAGGGAATGAGACGAGTGGGCTAATCTGGTGTTGCGGGTATAAGATTGCCGTGGAGGCAGAAGAGTGTTTAACTAGGAGGAACAGTCGCTATGATAGTAGCGATAAAATTTTGTCAGTGCTGCTAAATTCCTACGGTGGCTAAGGAGGTCGATGGTGCAGCAAGCGGTATCGTCATCAATTAATTTAAGGGCCCTTTTTTGGACCTTATCTAACCATGCTAAGGTGGTTATTGGAGCGCCCCCCCCCCCAAACGAGGGACTTGTATTCGAGAAGAGGCCGAATGTAGGATTTATAAATAACAGCACGGGCCGATGGCTGGAGGAGGAACTTGCACCTCTTATGAAATCCCAAGCACTGGGATACTTGTTTGGCGGTTTGGAATATGTGGGCATTCCATCGCAAGACTGAAGAAGATGTGTAGGGAGGGATCAGCCGTTAGTTCAACTTTATCCACTCTCAAGGATGGAGAGCTGTTGATATTTTTCTTTGAAATAAGACAGTACTTGCTTTTGGTGGGGTTGAATTCAACACGATTCTTGCTACCCCACTCTAGAATAAGTTCAATATCGTTATTAATAGAGTTACATTAGTTCACGATCATCAAGACAGGATCTGGAATGTGTCTGTCTTGTATCGAAGCTGTACGAATAACGTAGAGTACCGTCATCAGCGAAGCTGAAAAGTGGATTGGAAGGGATTGAAAGTAGGTCATTTATAAAGATGAGAAATAGGGCCGGTGATAAAATTGAACCCTGGGGGACCCCCGCAGAGATGGTGTGAGATTCAGATTTGACGCCATCCAAAACTACCTTAATTGAACGGTCAGAAAGGAAACTCTCAACCCACTTATAGAGAAGCGAGTCAATTCCAATAGCTTTGAGTTTAGCTAATAAGGCTGGTTGCCATACTCTATCAAAAGCCTTGGAGATATCCAAAGCAACCAAACTAGATTCACCAGATCCATGCAAACATCGGTTGAGGAGGTGTTCCGTAAGGCAAACTTAAATCCTTCCTAATATTATAAATGCAAAAGTAACTTTGTCTGTCTGTCTGTTACGCTTTCACGCCTAAACCACTGGACCGATTTTGATGAAATTTGCTACAGAGATAGTTTAGAGATTGGAGACGAAAATAGGCTACTTTTTATGGAGAAAAAAGGGTTGAAGGGGGTGAAATGGGGTTCAATAAGTTCTAAGGGGACTTTTTTCTTTACTTTTTTTTCTATTGTATAAAAAGTAATTGACTGACAGACAACGCACAACCTAAACCGCTAGAGCTAAAGGGCTGAAATTTTGACAGTGCATCCCTAGCGATTTTGCGAAATTCATCCCCTAAGGGGGTAAAATGGGGTCAACGCAAAACCGCTGGAACTATAGAGCTAAAATTTTGACAGGGCATCCCTATAATGACGTGGACATCCACTAAGAAGCGATTTTTCGAAATTCATCCCCTAAGGGGGTGAAATGGGGTTTACCCAAATCGCTGGAGCTATAGGGCTGAAATTTTGACAGTGCATCCCTATAATGGCGTGGACCTCCACTAAGGAGCGATTTTTCGTAATTCATCCCCTAACGGGGGTTAAATGGGGTTTACCCGAATCGCTGGAGCTATAGGGCTGAAATTTTGACAGTGCATCCCTATAATGGCGTGGACCTCCACTAAGAAGCGATTTTTCGTAATTCATCCCCTAACGGGGGTGAAATGGGGTTTACCCAAATCGCTGGAGCTGTAGGGCTGAAATTTTGACAGTGCATCCCTATAATGGCGTGGACCTCCACTAAGAAGCGATTTTTCGAAATTCATCCCCTAAGGGGGTGAAATGGGGTTTACCCAAATCACTGGAGCTATAGGGCTGAAATTTTGACAGTGCATCCCTATAATGGCGTCGACCTCCACTAAGAAGCGATTTTTCGAAATTCATCCCCTAACGGGGTGAAATTTGGTTTACCCAAATCGCTGGAGCTATAGAGCTGAAATTTTGACAGTGCATCCATATAATGACGTGGACATCCACTAAGAAGCGATTTTTCGAAATTCATCCCCTAAGGGGGTGAAATGGGGTTTACCCAAATCGCTGGAGCTATAGGGCTGAAATTTTGACAGTGCATCCCTATAATGGCGTGGACCTCCACTAAGAAGCGATTTTTCGTAATTCATCCCCTAACGGGGGTGAAATGGGGTTTACCCGAATCGCTGGAGCTATAGGGCTGAAATTTTGACAGTGCATCCCTATAATGGCGTGGACCTCCACTAAGAAGCGATTTTTCGTAATTCATCCCCTAACGGGGGTGAAATGGGGTTTACCCAAACCGCTGGAGCTATAGGACTGAAATTTTGACAGTGCATCCCTATAATGGCGTGGACCTCCACTAAGAAGCGATTTTTCGAAATTCATCCCCTAACGGGGGTGAAATTTGGTTTACCCTAATCGCTGGAGCTATAGAGCTGAAATTTTGACAGTGCATCCATATAATGACGTGGACATCCACTAAGAAGCGATTTTTCGAAATTCATCCCCTAAGGGGGTGAAATGGGGTTTACCCAAATCACTGGAGCTATAGGGCTGAAATTTTGACAGTGCATCCCTATAATGGCGTCGACCTCCACTAAGAAGCGATTTTTCGAAATTCATCCCCTAACGGGGGTGAAATTTGGTTTACCCAAATCGCTGGAGCTATAGAGCTGAAATTTTGACAGTGCATCCATATAATGACGTGGACATCCACTAAGAAGCGATTTTTCGAAATTCATCCCCTAAGGGGGTGAAATGGGGTTTACCCAAATCGCTGGAGCTATAGGGCTGAAATTTTGACAGTGCATCCCTATAATGGCGCGGACCTCCACTAAGAAGCGATTTTTCGTAATTCATCCCCTAACGGGGGTAAAATGGGGTTTACCCAAACCGCTGGAGCTATAGGGCTGAAATTTTGACAGTGCATCCCTATAATCACGTGGAAATGAATGACTCGAAATTCACGTTATTTAGGATTCCTTTGTCACTTCTCTTGATTACATATACATGCCAATCTTTACTTCAGAACTTGCAGATTTGTTGAGCAGAGGTGATATACGCAGCAATTTGTTTACCATATTTATTAAAAAAATGCACTATAATAAACCTTTTTTTTAACAGCTGACTTTTTTGTTTGTTTTTTTTTAAGGAAAACAGTGCACATAATAAACAGTTTTTATTTAAAGGCGTTGCAAAGCACAAAAAACTTACTGTTTCCAATTTACATTGGAACCGATTAAGTGAAATTTTGTTATTTTGCAATATTATTGCATTTCAATCAATCACACGTCTATTTCTCACTAACACATTGTTATCATCAAGCTGAAATAAAAAACAAAACAATAAAACAAAAGAATAAGTATAAAAAAATTATTAATATTGTACCATTGCCTTCAGCGGTATTTCCTGTATTTTTTTTTACTCTTTTAATTTTCTTAAATTAAAAAAGATTTTGTTTTATGTGATTTCCTTTTGTGGATTGTGTTAATTTTATAAATATGAGGTTAATTTGTAAGTATTAATATTAAAATTAGTAAGCGTGTTTTTATTCTTTTTTTTTTTATGCGTACTCTGCTTCTATAGTTAATATAATATTCTCCCTTTCGCTTGGATGTGTATCAGACCTTTTACATAACTTTGCATAATAAAATGATTTTCTTTTAAAAAAAAAATCATGCCAAACATTTTATATGCTCTTTTATTCTGTAATAAGAGAATAAACGGTGTGTGTATAACTTGTTGAAAGAGAAAGAGTATATTGGATATGATTTGTGTGTGTGTGAGTTTTGTAAAGTGAGAATGTGTGAGATGTTTGTATATGGATACTGTATAAACTTATAGAGTTTATATAAAATGTGTTGGTGCTCTCTTTTATTATCGGACTGTTTCTCTTGAAATCTGTTTTTATTACCAAATGAGTACCCCCCCATACTTTAGTTTATATGACGGTGGAATGGGGTAATATTTAGGTAATATAACAAATACTAACAAATATTTTTATTTAATATACATATATAGATAGAGAGAAGTGTAAAGTTGAGAGAGAATATACACGATTTTATAAAAGAGAGATTTTAACTAAAATAATATTTTTCCCCTTCAAAATATAGGCAAAAGGCCCACCAAAACCAAAAAAGCAACAACAACAATTCAAAATGAATATATGAACAGAAAAATCATGTCTTGTTGTATACGATTAAAACTTTTGTCAGGCCAGTCGGTTGATACAACCGGACGGTGTTTGTCGTAAGGAAGGAGTTTCAGTTCGTTACGAACGTGAGAACGGTGTGGACGTGCTTTATATTATTTGGTGGTTTTTTATATTAGCACGGCAAGATCCAAATAAAAAAAAATAATAAAGAAAATAAAATATAATATAAAAGAAAAATATATGTAGAAGTTTTTTTTTTATTTTATTTAATATATATAATAAATAAAAAGTAAAGGTTATAAAATCATTTTTTTTTTTGAGGATATAAAAATAAAGTTATTTGAAGAAAAGTAAAAAATAAAAAAGATAAGTTTAAGATAATAGAGTGCAGAAAAAAAATATTTTTTTGTTTATACTGAAACTCCTTACAACAAAAGTAGTAATAATAATAACAAAAAAAATACTTAATAATTTTTCGAGTGAGAAGAATTTTTTTTCATAATTTTTATATGAGGCAATAGTGTGGTGTTTTTTTTTTGAGATCTAAAAAAAAGTATTTTTTGGTGACTTCCTTTTTTTATATATATATATGATCAAAAGTGAATAAGGACCATCTGTTGATTGACTGTTCTTTTTTTATATTTAAAAAAAAAGAAATTACTTTTAAAATTATTTCGATATTTTGGTGCTGTTTTTTTTATTTAAAAGAAAAATCAAAATCTGTTTTTAAATAACTTAAAAAAAAAACTTAAAATAAAAGTGATGAAAATCAAAAAAATATATAAGTTGAATCAAAAATTATAAATAATAACAGTGCTTAAATAATAAAAAAAAGAAATAAACAAAATTTGACTTTCGTTATAAACATACATATAAAAGAAGAGTGAAAGGACTTATACTACTAAAAATAAAAATAAAAAAACTAAAAGAATCAGTTCAAATTTAAAAACAAAAAAAACGTTAAAACATTCCTTGCGTGTGTGTTTATTTTTTTTTTTTTGTAATTTTAAATATAAATAAAAGTGTTAAAAAATTTTTATAAATAAAAAAAAATCACCTTAAAACTGCAATTACAAAAAAAAATACAAAAAAGTACTTAACCAAAAAAAAAATATAGTGTTAAAAGTATTAACGATAAGAGAGTGTTATTATAATAAAAAACCCCCGCTCCATTATCATCATACAATCTATTAGCCGTTTTTTTTTGTTTTTTGAACAAGAGTGAAAAGTGATATTCTACATACTACAAAACAGCAGCACAAGTAAAAAAAAATTCACAAATTACAAGATTATATCTATATAAATATACAACAAGAAAGAAAAAAATAACCCCAAAGAAAGAAAGAAAACCCTGAATTTTCAATATCGCATATAAATACACAAATAAAGTGCTATACCAGAAAATCAAATAATACAATAAAAAAAAAGAATAATAAAAAAAATAATATAATATCCACAAAAGAGACAAAAATAAAGAGAAATAGAGAGAGTGTGTAAAAGAGATTAAACATTTTTTTTGGATAAAGTGATAAGAGAGTTTACTGCAAACAATTTATCCAAACTAATTGTGTATCCATATATAAGTAGGGTCTTATAAAAAAATAAAAAAAAATAAAAGATACACTCTTATCCATCTATACATATATTTTTTTTTACCGTGGAACTTTAATAACTTTGGATATAATATCTAGAATACTAACTATACTCTTGCTCTCTCTCTCGCGCTATAACCATATATATATACAACATATAAAATACGTGTATTGTGAATGTGCATTAGTATTGGTATTCATAAGCTTTCAACATCTTCCGTTTTGGGATTTCTTTGAATTTGTTGTTGCTGTTTTATTTTATCTAGATATATAGATATATACATACAATATATTTTTTTTGTACTTCGTTGTGGGTTTATTTGATTGAAATTGAACTTATACTCTACCAATCTCGCAGCCCCCCACCACTCTCCGCTCTTCAAAAACACAACAACAACAACGACCCTATCTTTTTCTGTGGCTTCACTGAAAGTTCTTCGACGCGTGTCTTTTGACTTGTCTTGTAATTAATTATTCTCTTATTAAAGTGTTAAGTGAAAATATAAACGGATAAAGATAAATATATATATTTTTTTTTAATTTTTTTTTTTTGAAAAAAAAAAGACAAGAAAAGTGAAGTGATATTTGATGAAAAAAAAATAATTAATTAGGAAACTTTAAGCTAACAAGTTAAAACTAAATAAAAGAAAACTTTTAAAAATTTGAAAAACGAAAAACTTAAAAAAAAAAACAAAAAAAATAAAACAAATTTTTACCATGACACTACCAACAACAACACCATTAAATGGTCCTGATGACGATTCTGATATGTTTGGGCCACCAAGATCATCACCAGTTGGCTATCATCATCAGCGTTCCCGTGTACCAATGATATCACCAAAATTGCGACAGCGTGAAGAACGTAAAAGAATCTTACAATTATGTGCACATAAATTGGAACGCATCAAGGATTCTGAAGCAAACTTAAGACGAAGCGTTTGCATTAATAATACCTATTCAAGATTAACTGATGAAGTACGAAGAGAGAAACAGAGCCGTTATTTGGCCAATTTACCAAAGTACGTATTAAAATACATATATATTTATTATTTATATCTAGATATTATTTCTAAACAAATTATAACGTTAAAAACGTAAACCGTGACGTACGTAAAACAAAAAATTTACTCCTTTTAAACTTAACATACCAAAAAAACAAAAAAAACACACAAGTGACGTAGTTATTATGTTGGTATTTCTCGCTGATATCCGCCATATTTAAGTTGTTTTTCAACTTTTTCTCCTTTCAAATTTAAATTTATTCAATTACAATGGCAATGTGAAATAATTATAAAGACGAGATAGTAAGCACCTCTATAGCTAGCAGAAAACGATGAGAAAACTATATATTTTTCACCACTTGGCTTTTATTTTACGCACTATGTGAAATAAATATATATTGTTATAAAATTACTTGCTTTGTTTTTTTTTTTTTGTAGAAAAAAACTATGTACAATATACATATAAAGTGTCATCCAAAAACTAAAAAATATATGCAATTTTTTCAAGCTGTTTGCTTTTATTGAAAGTATGATCCATTACAATTATATGTCAAACAGAATATCATTCAAATATCCACCCCGACTGCATTTGCAGGCATCAATTCGGATATTAAAATTTTCATTGACGTTTTTTTGGCATGTTGCTCGATTTTTTTCACGAATTCCAACTTCAATTTTGTTCTTTAGATCATTAATTGTTTGTGGCTTGTTTGCATACACTCGACTTTAAAAAAAAAATCCCACCCCAAAAATCTAATGATTTTAGAGATCACATGGCGGCCAATTGAAATTTGCATTTCGTGAAATTGCAAGTTGAAGAAATTTCGTTTTGTAAAAAAAAATGTAATGTTTTCTCGTGTTGTGTGACATGTAACGCCGTCTTACCGGAAATAGATATCAGACACATCAATATCTTTTGATTTATATAAATTGCACTACCTTGTATTAAAACAAAATGGCTTATGTCATTTTGAAAGAAGTCACGTGTAAAACATTATACAGTGCTGACATCTAGGCGTCATATTCTACAATCACAACACTTAAAATTTTTTTTAATGCAACAAGTCACAGTATTTTTTTTTTGTTAGAACAGTTCATAGAAACAGTTCAGTTAAAACTTAATATTTTTGTTAATTGAAATCCAGTTACCACGTGATTACTTTTAACCCTTTTTCCTGAATATGGTTTTCTCAGTCGTATAAATAACTGAAGTTCGATATTCAGCAATATATAATGTATAAAAAGGTGTCTCAACAATAATCAACGCGAAACATATGTTCTAAAGGTGTTGATAGTGAATCTTGCTCAAAAGCATACGTGACTCAAATCTAGTAAAAATAAAATCAATGAAACAAAAAAAATGGCGGAGCTTTGATCCATATGATCGCAAAAATTTATTTTAAATATTTGTTGTTTTGTGACTAGTGAATTTCCTAAGAAGAAACCTAAAGCATAAAGGCTATATATCATTAAAAAAAAACTAGCTTATGATCTCTCGTTGAGTCAGGGAAGTAACCATATGTGATTGATTTGACACGCTTTTCTGAAAAGGTTATTTTAGCTACCACATTCCACAAATCTAGCTATTTTCGGAAGATGTTCTCGCGTTCCGTGACATATGGTTAATAAAGAATGTTATTTCTATTACTCGTACAATATAAAACGTGCACGTGCCAGATCTTGTCCTTTTTTTTATCGTTAGCTTGGAATACTGGGGTGGTAGCACGTAAGTTGTTTCAATCGACCTCTTCATACAAAAATCTTGACTTTTTGTATGAAAAGGTCGATTGAAACAACTTACGTGCTTCTACCCCTGGTCTTGACTAGAGTCGCAAGCATCGTGTGGAATTTAACGTCTCCAAAAACTCGATTAATTCAAATCTCTCGTAAAACATGCACCTTCCTTCCATCTACCGCAATAGATGGTGGGATCCTAATTACCCCGTCTGTGACTAGGTTGAATAGTTGATTCGAGGTTGAGTTGAAATTTCGACGACCGTATGATGTTGAGTTGAGTTCACTTTGTATTGAAATAGGGTTTGGGCCTTAACGCCGAAGGTAAACAAACAAAACAAATGCCACTTCAGCCCAAATACAACTCAACCCACGTATATGAGCGAAACATTAACACGACGTAAATAGGAGAGTTGGGTTGGATTAAGTGGACCCAGTTTCAACTTCACCGCGGTTTATGACTTGAACTTGGGTCGAACCTCGGTTGAACCTACTCACAAACGCGGTAAATGGCTGATATATTCTCTTAACATAACTTGTATACCTTTAACTGAAAGATCTACGATGGAACGATAACACATTCCAAATCGCCAAAGAAGAATGTTAATGTTTGGTATTTCTTAAGTTTCTGTTTTCGGGTGTAAAATTGTTAACTTGCACATGCTTTCGTCGCCCAAATTCAACTACGTTGCATAATTTCAACTCAACCCAGGTATCTGAGCTGGGTCGACTTCAGTCAACCCTAAATCAATCCTACTAGACCCTCAATATCAAGATAAGGCATTATAAAACTTTATGGGCCTCGTTACTGCACGATAAGGCTAGCGACATACGATTAGGTTTTTGCCGTACGACTAACCGTCCCCAGGCTTATGCTTTTTAGTTCTGAACAATCATGAACAATCAATGATGTTCCGCTAAACTATTATTGTTTTAAATAAACTATTCAATTTATTAAATTACAGAAAATAATAGCATTTTTTAATAAATCTTGCAGCGACATCTATTATAAAATTATTTAATTACTAATAGGTTTAATTCCCTACTAATATGTTATTAGTATCTTGCTGTGCCTTATACTTTATAATTTTGACATTAGCTTCTTCAATAAAAACTATTATTAGAGGCGTAGAAAAATTATAGTTTGCACGACGATTTAAATTGCATATTCCGCAATCGGGGACGGCCAACAACCTCTCACTTGTGCGGAAAATGCATCATTCCAAACTTGTTACAGAATATACTATATTATCCCTGGTTTGATGATATACTCGTATGTTTCAATCGTAAGATCTGTGTTTTTTTTTTCTATAACTAAAATCTTTTTCCTAAATTCAATTTAATTATTGAATATGTTCACTGCACACAAACTATTTATTTTCTGTTAATTTATAGAAGAAGAAAGAAAAAAAAACAGAAACATAGAAGTGAAAGTTAATTGAATTTAATTGTAAAGAAAAAAAGTTCCAAAGTATGTTATATTGTTAGTTTATTCGAGCGTTTTCAAGGTGCTCTTATGTAGTAGGTGGTCTGCGCGCTTACAAGCAAGTTCCATAGTATGATAGCAACAGCAAGCAACAATAAAAAAAAATTTGTTTATATAATCAAGTGGTTAAGATATAATCCTTCATAATCAAGAAAGAAATAAACTGTCATATGCGGGAGTAGTAATAAGAATTCAATCAGTTTTTTTTTGCTTTTTGGGTGGAAATCGTAACATTATGAAATTGTTATGCTTGTAAAATACCTTAACAATGTTACCGTCTACTTTATTGAGTGAAAGTTTTTTTTTTATTATTATTATTTTCCCTCGAAGCTTTGTGTCCCACCTCACCTTCTTCTTCAAATGTTGTTGTTACATTCAATGTTATTTTTTTTCCTTTCTTCTGTTCATTCATTATAATGTGCCTCTCTTACGCTTACGGATTTATTTTTATTGTTGCTGTTGTGTGGTGGTGTACATTCAGTTTACAACATTTTTCATCCACTGTCTTCACTTTACTATATAGTTGTAGTTATTACGGTCATTCTTTTTTGAAAAATTTGTTCGTGTTCCCATTTTAGTTTTCTTTTTTTTTTATTTATATTTCTTCTACGTTTGTGTCTTTATTTTTTTTTTCTTCTTCGCTTTTGCTACTTTGCGCGAGCCCCATACCAAACTACGTTAGAGGTAAGCAACCAACCAACCATCCAAACCAGCCCGTTCATATCACGTCTCTTCTGATGTGGTATGGCCTCTATATCTGGCACCCTGTTTTGTTGGATATAAGACTAGATAGAGAAAGAGAGAGACGGCATAGAAGATAATGTATGGTAGTCCATAGTAAAACCCAGAGGTCGGTCTCTACGTTGTCTTTTGTATTGTATGGTGCCGCCTGGCGTTCACAGCTAACACTTCCGAGTCTTGTAGTATCCCGTCTTTGGTGTTATTATATCTTCTTAAAAAGTAGTTAACTCTCTACCATCTTTTTCGGGTATTATTATTGCCTTCGAGTGAATTCTTTGAGATTGCTGCTTACAAAAGAAAACGTATTGTAAACAAAACACCAGGCGTATGACTTCTTGTTTTTTTATTATAAATAATTCCTACAGATGCAACTTAAACAATCTTGAAACTAATATGGATTCCTATGGATAAAAGTTTTTTTTTCGGTAGTGCTTCCACTGTTGATAGTGTGCTTTTGTTAAGATAGTATGAAAGTAATATTTTTCTAGCACTTGTGCTTTCTTCATAACTACGGAAAAAAAACAAATTGATGAAAAATTCTCCTCTTCTACTTGTTCTTCTCTTCTTTATTATCCAAATCCACCCAACGTTTTTTTTTAGCTTTTTAATATTTTGTAATTGTTGTTTCTGCTGGTTGTTGGTGTTGTTGTTGATTTTTGTTGTTATATATACAGCCATAAGTACCTCAACGACCGTGAAGTTTTTTTTTGCACGATGAAGTATTAAGAGAGAAGGATGGAAAAAATACAATAAATTTCACTTAACCATTTTTTTTTCGTGTTGTTGTTTTTTTTTCTTCTACTTTTTGCATTACTGTGAAGGTTTCGAAATAAATAAGTCACGTAAGATGCTCATGCTCACTTAATCTATATACGTATATATTATTGTTGTTTTGTGTTGATCAAGCAACTTTTTAATTTAAGTCTTAATTTAAATAGAAATAAAATTAAATTTAAAAAAAAAAACTAAAAATGCAAAAAGCATAACACCCAGAAACTTACCTTCGATTTTGAAAAAAATAAAATAAAATAAAACCATAACATAAATAAATTACAAGAAAATCTGCGCCTAATCAATCATTTCCATTAAAGAAAGCGCGATTTGTGGAGTGGGGAGGAGGGGAAGTTGTTTGAAAAACAAAAACAATATTTTAAGAAACAAAAAAATCACACTAGAGCTTTTTTAATTCAGTTTAGTGGCAAAAGCTTATGCGATTATACTATAGATATACGAGTACGTAGAAGATTTAGAGCTAGGAAGAAGGTGTTCACACAACGTTTTCTCCCCCACTATTTTCTACAGTTTATACAAATCCGGTTTAAAGCTGCTTTCGCTTAGTAGCTTCTATATACGTGTGCATTTTTTTTCTTTTTCTTTACACATTTTTTTTGTGTATTTCTTCTTATTTTGTTTAATTGAGTAAAATGCACTGATTAGGATGAACTTAGAGGGATTAAAAAAACAGAGACAGATTTTTTGGAATTGTTTATTTATTTTTTTGATAACATTTATTTTATAATTTAACTAGAACAAGACGTCATCAATTAGTAGTATTTATTCAACATGTTTATTTGTTTTTTTCAACATGTTTATTTGGTGAATTTTTTGGAATTTTGGTTTATTCCTATTCCTATTACTTAAAAGATGGCGTTGGACGCATCTAACGGGATCAGTCAGAACTAAAGCCAACTTCAGTAGTATTATCTCAATGACAGGATATTGAATCATGTCGATCATATTTTCCTTGTTTGCTAGATCCGGCCGATCGGAAACTCCCTCCACAGTTGAAACTCCATTCATGCTTCTCTTCATTCTAAGATCCTACAGGAGTACTGCCATATAAATATTCGGATATAAATACTCGGAAATTAATCAGCTGATTCTTTGAGAAATGTCAAAGTTGGTTTTTGAAGTTTCTAACTGGGAGTTTTAACTTTTAGCCATTTAACTTTTATTTAAATTAAAAGATCAAGTCGTCAAGGTGCATTGGATAACGATGAAATCCTGGACATGCAGGAAAATGACCCCAGTGACGCTGAAGATTACAATATACTCTCGAATAGTGAGGTCGAGATTGTTTCAGGGGATTTTGGATAAACAAAATGACAGTCAGACTGCCGCATAAATCAGCAAGGATGCTGCGAAAAATTGGAACGCTCAGCCACCTGTCGTTCGAAGGCAACTATCGAGGAACATAATAGGTTTTCAACCGGCCTTCCGGCAAATATGCAAATTAAATCAAAAGAGAACGCCTTCGGAAAGCTCTTTACCGACCATATTTTGGACCTCGACATCCAATACACAAACCAACGTGCATTTGATCTGAAAAAGGATCATGAATACTTTACTCGCTGGACTAACATCGACAGAACGGAACTTCTTCTTCTTTCTCTTTGGACTGCTGTTGATATATGGAGGGTCAAAAGGTCGAGAAAATATCCTTCGTGAATTCTGGTCATAAAAGTATAGTTTCTCCATCATCAGGGCAACAATGAGTCGAGGCATGTTCGAAGACATATTACGAAATCTACGGTAGGACAACCTAGACACAAGACAAGCAAAAGAGAGCAACTTTTTTACAAGTTTTTCCCTTGCGCAAGAAGTGCTTCAAAAGAACATGATATTGATTGGTAGAATGAGGACGAACCGCAGAGACCTACTAAATGAAATGCTGCCGTCAAAGGAGAGAAGAGAGCATCCTACCAGTTTTGGTTACGCTGAGTATACTCTAGTTGCGTTTTATGTCCCCAAGAAAAACAAAGTTGTATTTTTCTCTCACATATCACAGTCTTCTTCGATATTATAGACTTCGCTGGCATAAACGCATACAAGTTGTTTGCAGGAGTAGATCCCAGGAGTCAGTGGTTCGATTCCATGCAGTGGTATGGTTCCTCTTCTTTTTTCTACGTAGATATTATTCATTATTTCTTGTCTTGACTCTTCCAGGGATTCCCAACTCTCTCGATCAGCTCTCTTCACTTGATAAGCATAACCAGCTTCTGTTTTCAGTAATTCAAGTCAGCGTTATAGTATTGTAAGGGAGCCGGTCGAACAAAATCGCCAATTTGCATTAGTAGTAGTTCTTACATTCTCCTCTCTACTATCGTTACGATTAGAACTACATATTTGATGATCGGACATTTCACTCCAGATAGAACAATCCAATAGTACAAACGGCCGCTGATCTTGCCTTGAGCCGGTTTTTTAACTTGATTCGAATTTCAACATTTACAAATTAAAAACTATAAAGTTTCAGTTTTCATAATTTCATAGTTTTTATCAAATTTTTTTAATTGGGGAAGCTATGATAAATATTTTTTTAATTTTCACACATAAATTTCGATTAAACTTAAACGCATTTTTTTAATTAACAGAAATTGCGAAAATTCGTGTATTAATAGTAATTTTTTCTTTACCAAAAAATCAACACCAAAAAAAACTTAAATAAAAAAATATAAACTTGTTTTGTTGATTACAAAAAAAAATCAAAATAAGTTGCTAACAAAAAAAAATATTTTGCATATCAATTTTTTTTTTTTTTATTATTAAAATGCAGGAAGAAAATATTTTTCATTATTTCATCAACATATTTTCAAGAGGTTAAAGTTCGATTGACCTTAAAAAAAATTGCATTTTTGTAGAAGAAGAAAAAATCAAGGTTATTTTTATACATAAGAAAGAAACTTGTTACAAATGATTTACCTTCAACTCGAAATTTTATTTTGTAATCTTGGCATGAAAAAAAAAATCAACTTACGCGTGGATAGAGTATATTCATGTATAGAATTATCAAGTAGATAATTTAGAAATAATAAAGTAGGAAAACGTAATGCATTTGCAATTATGTGTCAATATAAATATTTTAATCGAATAAGAGTGTTATGAAGATACAAGAAGATATCAAGTTGAAATTTTTTTTAAAAAAGAAAATCTTCCCAAAAGCATGATATTTAATATTTCATTTAAACTCTAAATTTATATAAAACAAACTCCAATAAAACGCTAGACAACAAGAAAATATATGCAAATCTCTTTAAGCGTAAGCGATATTTAAATAAACATAGCATAGGACAGGTTTCTGCTTCGTTTTTTTGTTAATAATTAAATATTGGATTAGCAAACGGAAAAAATTAAAAACATTTTATTTTCGCAATTATCAAACCTCGTTAATGATATTATAGAAATTGAAAGTTCTAGCTCGTGTATTCATCTTATTCTTATACAGAAAAAATAAAATATTTTATATAATTTTACAAAATATGCACGCTTGTTACTTTCAGAAATCTCGGTCGATATAAACGTGGTATCGGCTTTTGCTTTAGCGTCTACTAGAAAATAATTCCTTTGAAGTAATGGAGTAATCTTTGTATGCACAGAAATATTAGTATACTAGCTGGAATCCGGTGAGCCTTACTGCAATAGTATGGCGTGCGCCAAAACAATTGGGAATATCAAAATTGTCTTTTCCATGGGCAGTGAGAGACCACGAAAGTATATTCGAAAACAAAGGTGTCACTCCGTTCGTTTTAAAACCCGTAAACGAATTTTGAATGGGACAATTCACGTACGCTTGTATTTTATCCATACACGAAATGTTAATGTGTGTGGAATTGTCATTGTCTTTTTGGCTTCGAGAACTTTTATTTAAGCCTTACATTGCTAAAATTGGGCACATACAGTCGAAGTTACTTCAATCCAAGTTTAGAGAAGAGCGTCCTTCACGAGAAAATCAGCTTTTTTCAACAAAATTGTACGGCCACTACACCCGTAAACCATCTCCGATCGATCTGAAAATTTGGGAATCGTATTTTTTTTTTTTTGAAAAAAAAAAACTAAAACAAAATAGATCTGAGCTCTTTAGCAGTGATTCGCAGAGTACCTCCTATGAGATCAGATTTTACCATATCCGGTACACTACGGAAGTGCTCGAGATACATACCACCCTACCCGAAAATCCCTATATACAAAAATTCATGCCAATCGGAAGAGCGATTTCGCAGTCACGCACCAGCTGGGACCCGGTAGCCAATAAAAACAAGAGAGTGGTAATACCCCCTTTTGAGACGGCCGCCATGGATCTAACGGTTTATTGAGTATATACTATATTGCTATTATTGGTAGGTCATGAAGCTATTGAATCTAAACTTAAGTGAAAAATCCCAAAATTACCAATTTTTCACCTGTTCCTTTTGGTTGACAACGCATTAACAATGCAATAAGATGAAAACATAAATTCCTAAAAAAACATTCTGAAAAGAGTAGTTCCATGTGTAAAAGCGCTTTCACCACGTACCTTTTCGTTCAGCAGACACGACGAGCAAAATAAGTTAATTGCACAATGGAAATTATTTGATGTCCTTAGAACTTATCGCTGAGTTCGACCCATTCTTTTTTACATGTTGGAACCTTCTCGTACAAAATTTTTTGTTAAATCTTGTTGAGTCTCGCGAGCCCCACAATTCCACACGAAATCCAGTAGTCCGTAGTCTGCAGGTTGGCCACCCCTGCTGTATAGTAAATGTTTTTATCAAAATCGTCTGTTGTAATCACGTTAAGATGTTTGTTAAGCAGCAATTACATTTTTAGTACAAATATGTATATGTGGAGTTGAACTCTGGTTGAACTACATGAAGACCCACTCTGGAACTACATGTAGACTCAAGTCGAGTTGAATTAGGGTCTCGAGTCAGCTCTGCTACGTGGGTTGAGTTGAAATTATTCATATAGACACAAGTTCAGTAGTTGAATTTAGTTGACAGTAGCTCTCTGTGTTTTATTTGTAATTTGTGACGCGAGTTGAAAATACAACTCAACCTTAACTTAACTCTTCAACTCGTCATGATGTATACGTAGTATTTAATTGCCTAAAATTACATTTAAACTTTTAATTACATTTCGATTACTTTCAATTACTAAATATATCTTTATTTTTTTAAATTTCAGGTCAGAAACAAAGCCAGAAACAGCGCACGACAATATATTTAGTCCATACCATTCATCTCACAACAGTCACAATTATAATTCAACAGAATTACGTAACGATCCATTTAATAATCATCATCATCACCACCATCATCAGCATCGTCAACAACAACAACAACAGCAGCATCAGCAACACCACCACCTTAATCATCATACCAGCAATAATAATAATTTATCAACAACACCATTAAATACAGCTAAGCCAACAATTCCAACAGCCGGTGGTAATCATAACAATTCAATAACAACGAACCATCATCATCATAATCATAATCATCACCATAATAATAATAATATACAACATCATTCAACAATAAATACACAAAAATCATCAGCATATTCAACACCTGAAAAGTCACGCTCAAGAACAACATCAAGAAATGTTGATACAGATTTAGAAATATTAGATCGTGAATTGAATGCAATTAATGCATCAATGCCATTAATTGATCCAGAAATAACGCAAGGAGCTGAACAATTAGAAAAGGCTGTATCATCTAGAAAACGTTTACGTAGCGAGGATGAGAATGATCGTTTAGTACGTGAGGCATTATCACAATTTTATTTACCAACACAGAGACTTATATCAGCTATTGATGAATGCCCATTAGATATAAAAAGGACAAAATTATCAAATATGAATAATAATAATAATAGCTTAACTAGCCTAAATAATAATATAACAATTAGTTCATCTGTTAGTAGTGGTGATCTAGATTTAGATCTTGGATTAGATATTAATCAAAGCCAAAAGGAATTTGAGGTTATTATGGATGCATTACGTTTAGGCACTAGCAGTCCAACACCAACTGCTAATGATTCATGCGGTCAAGCAGCTATGATGAGTGAGTCTGGTGTTTTTCATAATTTAGTTGTAACATCATTAGAAACATGAAGATTTTAGGATTAAATTTATAAATCATAAAATAAATAAATTAAAAAAAAAATACAAAAAATATTTCTTAAATATTAATTTTTTAACTTATCAAAAACAAATAAAAACAAAACAAAAAAAATATAATAAAACTTTTCTTTTTATTATTATTATTATTATTAATAAAATTATAATTTTGTTTACTTTTTTTTATATACATTATATACATATTTTGTGTAAATAAATAAATTAAATATTTTTTCACTATTAATTATGCCTTGCAATTTTTTTTAAAAACAATCATAATGTTTCTTTTTTTTTACAAAAATAAATATGTAAAATAATAATAATTATTATATTAGTATTTTAATTAGATTTTTGTTTTGTCTTATTTCATAGCTAGTGTTATTTAGTTCATAATTATTATTTTTTTGTATATTTATAATTTTATATGTTTTGAAATCGAAAGAAAACAAAAAATAAAAAAAAACTATTGAAACTAAAATTACCAAAAAAAAAAAATAAATAAATAAATAAAAACAAAATTCGCACATTTTTATAAAATGATCAATTTTTGCGCTTATATAAAGAAAAAACAAAATGTTTATATACATATATGTATAAAAAAAAAGTTTTCTTCTTTAAAATATCCTAAATTATGTTAATTTGCTTTCTTTTTACGATTACAAAAAAAGGAGATTGGTTTTTAAATTGTTTGTTTTTTTTAAATAATTTTGATTAATTATAATTTTATAACAACATAAAATTTGTACTTGTAGTATAAGTTCCCATGACAAAAAAGGTGCCCCATCGATTGAATTTATAACAAATGGTCTGTCAGACATTAATAAACAAAAATTGTCAGCCAGACAAGTTTTAATAGACAGAAGAGCTCTTAAACATTATTTAAAACAAAAATCAAGAAGGTGTTATGAAGTGCATTTTTATAAAAAAAAAGAATTTATAACATAAGGTCTGTCAGAAGCTAATTAACAAAAATTGTCAGACAGACATATTTTTTCAAAAATGGTTCATTATTTACCACAAATTGTATAAATTTCGGACAAGTGTTTTGGAAAATAAAATCATTGTCAATTTTTACTAGTCTGGCGAGCGTTACATGGTTTTCAGCCAACTTAACATTATTGTTTTGAGGTGTTCGATGGAATGGATGCGTTTTTTGTCATGGAAGCTTAGACTATTGTTTTTTTTTTTTTTGAATAAATAAGATTAGAAAACATCCAAAAACAAATTCATTACAATGTTAATTTTATTTCAAAAAAAAAATCTCGGTTTGCATTTATGTGCAATTTTTTGTTAATAATCATTATTTTGTTTATTTTTTATTTTATATATATTTTTTTGTTATTATTATTATTATTACATATTTACAATTGTGAAATGTCTTCTTCTTACAAATCAATTTACATTTTATGTAAAAACAAAAATTAAAAAAAAACAACAAAAACTGAAACAAGAAAACAAATCTCTTTGAATATTAATAAACTTTATTTAAAAGAAATAATAAATTAAAAAAAAAGCTCCAAATATTTTGCAACAAACAAAAAAAAACAACAGAAAATTGATCAATCTTAAATAAAATATAAAAAAAAATAATAATAAATATTTAAAGGAACAACAAACAAAAAAAATATATATATGAATTTTTTTCTTAATTTAGATAATTAGAAGTGCTGTGATAATAATTTCTAAGATATATAATTAAATAATGTCATTAAAACAAAAGAAATGAAAAAAAAAACACATACGTTTTACAATTACAATTTCATAACTACTAAAGTAATTAGAAAAAAATTCAATAATTATTAAAAAAAACAAAAAAAAAACAACTGCAAAATAAATAAATATAAAACAAAAGAAAACTTAAAAATAAAAAAACAAACTGAAAAATTTGATATGAACAAAACAAAAAACAAAAATACATATATTAATAAATGTTTTTTATTTTTTGTTTTTTTAAAGAAAACTAAATTTAAAAAAAACAATGTTTTAACACAAAAAAATCTAAATGTTATAGATAAAACAAAAAAAACAATATATAGCAACAGAAAAAAGTAATTAACAAAAAAGAAAAAGGAGAAAACATTAAGATAATTATTATTATAATTAAATTAAATTATAAAAAAAAATAAACAAAAAAAAATACAAAATAATAATTATTATGTTGTAAGAGTTGCCAGAATTTAAGATAAAAAAAACAAACAAAACAATTTTTTTTCAAATTTTTATTTTCATTTTATTTTTTTTATAATTATTATTTTATTTTATTTTTGTGAAGGACTCTTTTTGTTTAATTTTTATTATTATTATTTAGTTTTCTTCTTGGAGAATTTATTACATTTTTTTTTATTTTGTATTTAAAAAGAAAAACAAAATTATTATTATTATTATAATTATTATTATTATTAGTTTTTATTACTATTTTATGATTATTATTATTATTATTTTTAAAAATGAAACAAATTCTTGTCCTATTAAATAAAAAAAAATATCTTCTTATCTAATAGGGAAAATTCTCGATTTAATTTTTAATATAAAAAAATCAATAAAGAAAATTGTATTTAGCCAAAATTGTTTCTTTTTTTGTTTTTGTTCTGTTTTATTTTTATTTGCTATTCATTTCTATTTCAGTAATCTTCAATTTTTAGATAAGCAAAAAGATAAGTTTCTCTTAACTAGTTTTTCTGCTGAACTAATATTTTCTTTTTGCTATATTCATCCAGCGCACAGTGGTCTGAAATCCCCAAAACCTGGACAAAAGTACCAAAACGAAAGTTTACACTTAGGGCCTTTTTTCACGTGGGTTAGGTATAGTGGCCTCCCTAGAGTAGTTCAGGGCCCTTGGTAAGAGGCAGATATTCGAAATCTCTTTTGTATTCCATTTGGAAAGTGAGCGTCGAACACGGTAAAGGCGGGCGTTCTCTTGGAGCAAAAGCAAGTTCGCGTGTAAATTTCAGTACGTTTACCTGTTTACTTTTGTGTAAAATGGATTCTTTTCCAGAGAGTAAGTACAATTATACTGTATTATTGAAATTAACATAAATAAATAATTGTATTGTTTATTTATGATCAAAAATGTAGTAAATTATTATGATTTGAATAAAGATTCGGCTTATAAATTGATGGCTAAGTACAAACTTCCACTACAAAATACGCATATAATTGTTTATTAATCATCTCTGCAAAACATATAAAAAAAATCAGCTGTTCCTGCTTGCTCCATGTCATTCTATCCACCACGATATACAATGTATTTGCTCAATGTATAGTTTTGAGGGTCCCATTCAGGCTTTCATCTTTTTCATCTTTATAACAAAATATTTGTAACAAATCTTTGCAATAAATAAAGCCTAATGTATTTAAACTTGGAAAAACAGTTTGCGTCTAAAATTAATTTAATAATTGTTTAATTAAGGGGAGGTTCTCATAGAGAATTTTGAAATTTTCGATTTTTTTTATTACATTTTCCGAAAGAGTAAGATGTTAAAAATATTGTTTTCAAATTTTAAACAGCCTATTGTTCGGGAGCGGTGATAAAAAAACAACAGAATCAGTTAACATTTTACTTTTGGTCGCCATATTAGATCCGCCATTTTGAATTTTGAAAAAAATAATTCTTGATTCGGGTTCAGCAGCTCAAAACCATTAAGAAGAAGAAGGAAAGTTGAACTGCATTAAGTGAACTGAACAAAAAAATTGGTACAAATCACGAGTAAATGATTCCCCAACATTCCATTTTCACAAAACGGTGGAAGATATTACTTGAAAACGGCTTAACCGATTTACTTCCGGTTTCTTTTATTTTAATGTATATACATTTTTTTGGAAGCACGAAGCAGAAAATATGAAAAAATATTATTTTTACTATTTTTTTAAGCAACAATTCAAGACGAAAATTAGTCCAAAAATGCACTTGAATTTCACGCGCTCGCCATTTCGTGAATTTTGAAAACTGCTCCACTTCTAGCAAATCTAGCAAATTTAATGTAATTTCATCCCCATTTTGGATTTTTGGATTTCGAGTTGATGTCGAACCAGGATCTCTTCCACCGATTGGCAATGTTTTGAAACATGCTTTCTGCAAAAGCCAATAATGGCCGCCATTTTTTTTTTTTGAAAAAAAAAAATACTGTATACTTCAATGTACAATAAAAAAACGTGCCAAAAAGAATTTCGATCCCTTTTTTTCATTTTCCTATAAAAAATCCCAAAGTTGAGCAATTTTTTCGTCGTCTATATGAGAACCTCCCCTTAAATAAAAATATGTAAACTTTAAAAACAAAATTTTTTTTATTAACAATTGTAGGACATTTTTCCTGAGAAATTATAACTGAGCAACCACAAAACCCCCTTATTACAGATTTCCCTTAAATTCTAATTAACAAAATAAGCCGCCATATTGGATCTACCATTTTCTTTATTAAAAATATAATGACGGATTAACAATTAGCGACACGAACACCCATTATTAAATCATTTCATTCAATTCAATTAATTATGATCAAGGTTGGTCGCCATATTGGATGCGCCATTTCTTTCTTATAAATCTGATAACGGATTCTTACTCAGTGTACCTGAAAACCTCCATATACCGATTTTCAATAAAATTGGCTTAATTTGTCATAAAGTTGGTCGCCATATTGGATCCGTCATTTTGTTTTTGTAAAATCTGATAACGGATTCTTACTCATCGGCCGCAAAAACCCCCATATACTGTTTTTCATAAAAAAAATAATTTTTTGTTACGGTAGTAAATTAATTTTGTCCAGATTTTGAGGATTTCACCACTGTGCAGCGCTGTCACTCTACTACATTTATAGTATTTCTGCTACGATTTTTATGCTACAACTTTTTACTCCGTACAATTTGATTTTAGTACATTTTTTATTCGATTTAATTCGGTGAATTAATCAAACCCATCACTTATTTTTTTCACGGTGATATAAATTATATATGCGTATAAATAAAAGTAAAGTGTAACTTAATAAGCATTTATATCGTGGTATATTTTAGTTTGAGGTTTATGGCAAGTCTATCAGACAGCTCAGTTTGATTCGAATTTCAGATCAATTTCAACTCAATTTAAATCGAGGATCAGTTTTGTGTACACGAATATTGAAATTGAATAAGCGTTAGAAATTCATGAGATTAGCAAGGGAGAACTGCCATACAGGGGCGGCGCTTTCATAGGTGCAAATGGTGCACTTGCACCGGGCGCATTTCAGAAATTAAAAATTTAAAACTTCAAAGAAAAAAATTGAAAAAGTGTTCGGGTCAGTTCATTGTCATATATTAAAGAATTTGCACCGACTGCTTGTGTCTTTTTCCACTGTTCTTCGCAAGATGGGCCAAACCAATTCCATTTAGTTCGCCTGATTTCGTAACCTGTCCTTTTTTAGCCAACACGGTGCTATAGCTGTTGATTTGTAATTCGTGCTAGTCGTACTACTATAGATCCGCAATTCGACGAGAAACACCTGGATCGCCTCTATTGTGAAGTTGTTGAAACCTCCTCCTGCCTCCTGGAAGGCTGTTAAGGTAGACTGTTTTTATTCTATGCAGGATTCTACAGTAGAAACTAATACATGCAGTGTTTATCTATCATCGCTTGAAATATGAAGGATTGGAGAACGAATTAGAGGCCTTTGTTATGAAGATTCGTGTGTATAGATCTATAGATTTCCGGACGCCACTTTTGTGCTGGAAATAGTTAGGAAAGTTTAGTTAACGCCGAAAACCTTCGTTAGCGAGAAAGTTTTGTGAAGTTAAAGCGCCAGCAAACTCAGCACAAAAGCAAGATTGCGGAACAAATCGTGATTGGACAAAGCTAGGGGCGGCGATTTCATAGATGCAGTTGGTGCATTTATACCGGGCGAAATTCGCCGAGACCGGAAATTGCGTGAAAAAATCATCCCAGGCCTTCATTTTCATATATTAAAAGGACTCCACAGATTGTTCGGGTCTTTTTCCATTGTCCTTCACTGCGATCAAAAAATGAACAGCTGATGGGGTGCAATGTGGCATACTGCGCCGGGCGCAAAAATTGCAAACCCCTGCTCTGCTGCCATGCCTACACTTTTTGAATTGAACCTAAATTTTTCTCTTATTTCTGCAAATTACACATATTTTAAGTTTCTTTTGTATAAAATATCGTACCACTGGGTACATACACTACCGCTCAAAAGTATTAGGCCACCCTCGTATTTTTGAATTTTCCATATTTATCGACAATTTTTTGTTGTAAAATGATTTTATTATTTTGATTATTTATTTTGATTTTATATATTCTTAATTTAAATAAAAAAAACTATTGTTCATCAAAAATTTTTTAATTAACTCCCTGACCCCGAATAAACTCATTTTTCACGGTTGCCTAATACTTTTGAGCGGTAGTGTACATATACTTTTAGGGTCTACTACTATTTTAATTGATTTACTACATATTTTTCGTTGGATTAATACATTTTAAACTTGTTTGGGTGGCAGCGCTGCATTCATCCTATGCATTTTATTTTTATTTGGAATTGGCAAGTGAGTTTAAAAATATCAAATTTTCTACTTGCGCATGACAATTCTTTCTTCCAATGGCGCTGCAGCCCAACTCGGCCTTGGCCTCCTTTAATCTTTTCCTCCAGTCTTCTCGATATATGGCCGAAGTTCTCTAGTTCGATGTGTGGAGTAATATAATGTCTCCGGATCAGCTACAACCGCATCCTTCCTTCTGTTCCTCGGCCTGCTTCCAACTTATGTTCATCTTTCGTTATCGTCATCTATTTTCTCGTGCCTGTACCTTAGTTACCTTGGTTTTTCCCTCATTGATTCTCAAGCCTACTTTTTGGCTGCTTCTTTGATCTCTGAGTAGCATTCCTTAACCTTTTTTTATGTGGAAGATTAAAGGCTCAAGGAAAGCCCCTTTGTACTGTCGACAATCGATTTTTTTTTTTCGTATAGAGTGCAATGTCAAACAGCAACTCTAGTCGAAAGATAGTGGGGAGAGAGAAGAAACTGAAAGAAGAACCTGCCACAACCATGCAACGATTTTTTTTATTCCATCCACCATTATTATCGCGACTCGGACATCGAGGCATCGAGAAATAACTCGCTGGAGTGTTTGAATCTCATCAACCAACCGACGACATGTGCTTGGTGGAGCGTGGAAAGGCTAGGGATGGCTATGTCAGAAGGCATCAGGAATGTAAAGAGGGAAAAAAGAAGGAAAGTTATGAAGATGGGAAAGGCGAAAGACCGTAGGGCTGCCGGGATTCGAAGCTGGGACCTCTGGGATGGTAGCTAAGCGCCTTATCCCCGAGGCTACCGAGGCCCTGCTCTGACTGACATACTTACTATATTGATACCATCAACAAACCCAATCACCTGAGCGGATTTTTTTACCAGCGTGTAGTTTCGATGAATTGACGTCTTTCCGATGACTGCTTCCAAGGCTAGGTTGAATATCATAGTCGCCAGTCCATCCCCCTATTTGAGCCCATGATTAACTTGGAAGGCATCTGTAAGAGCGTTCTGAACTCTTACTCGGATATTTGTGTCGAGATGAGTTAATTGTATGAGACGTACTGGTTTAGCTGGTACACCTAATTCGAGTAATATCTGAAGTAGCTTCTTTCTGTGGATGGAGTCGTTTGCCTGCTTGAAGTCTACAAAGATCAGGTATACGTTAACATACCTCTCCCAGCATTTTTCTAGGAGTTGTTTTACTGTGAAGAGTTAGTCGGTGGTTAGACTCCCTCTACTGAAGCCGGCTTGGTAATTCGCATAGTAAACTTTCTGAGATAGGTTCCAGCTTGGTTTTTATCCCCTTCCTTATGGATAGTTTATCCCCTATCTTATGGATAGGGCAAGTTATGGCTTTCTTCCAGTCATTTGGTAAGTATTCCTCCATCCATATTTTGGTGATCAGCTCGTGCAAATTTTCTTCTGCTACTATGCTTCTCTTTTTGACGAGTTCCGCGGCTATTCCATCGATTCCCGGGGCTTTGTTATTCTTCAAGCCTTTAATTATGGGAAATCTAGTGGATTCCGTATTATCATTGAGAAGTCGTCCAAAATATGTATTCTATCCATCTTGCTTGGATTACAGCGGGCTCTGCTATAATGCCGCCATTACTATCTTTGCGAGGTCTATAAGTGTGACACCATTATCGTTGGTGGTTGTGTGAAGGCTATGGTTGCCTATTGTTCCCATATACTGACCTTCCTTCCCGATCTAAGCGTTGAAGTCGCCCAACATAATTTTTTTTATCATTAGAGGGTATATGATCGAATATGATAAATTTCGTCGATTATGATAAATTTCGTCCTTTTCCTCTTCAGGTTTTTCTTCCGTTGGGGCATGTGCTTTGATTATGGAGATGTTTCGAAATTTGGTGTGCACAATCTCTCACTGATTGACTGGAAGTCCAGAATTTGGAGGTTTAGAGACTTATCGACTAAAAAAGCTACATCGAATTGACGTGTCCCTGTTGTGCTTCCAGTTGAGAGGATGGTATGAGTTCTAACATCGTTTATGCCTCTGTTGATCCACCTTTGTTCTTGCAATATCTTTACCTTGTACCTTTCTGACTCCAAGAGTAGAGCTCCTGCTCTTTTCATTATCCTTACGTTCCACGTAGCCAAATCAAAATCCATATGTCGTCGCTTGAGTCTTAGCCATGCGATCCGAAGCCTTCTTAGGGGATTCATAACATTGGATTTTTTCCAGGACCAGGTCGTCAGCCTGAGTAGAGTACAAACAGACAGAAAGACAATGTACCTATTAGAACCAATAAAAATCCTTCATAGCCTGAGCGGAGGCCCTCAAAATATGGAGGCGGGTCTGTATTTCGAAAATCTAATCGGAAAAACTTCTATTCTTGAGAGAGTGAAAATTTGTTTCTCATTCAAATTGAAGTCCTCTATTTATCTGAGTAAATATTGATCGCCCACGAAATCCACGAAAAGCTGACCAAAAAGAAAAGGGTTGTCTATAGTACGAACACGATTCACTTATAGGTAAACTTCGATATTTAGGTAGAATTTTTTGAGGCCTACAATTAGTCTCTCCTTCGATTATCGGTTCAAGTTTTCGGTCTGACCCACTAGTCCGTTCAGAGTGCAAAATTAACCTAAGCAATCCGATTAGTTGCTTTAAAATCCGGTTCGCGGTTGCCGAGTTTTGAGGTCTATAATTGGAATGATAAAAACAGTTTCGACACGTTTTCCTACGACCATTGAGTCAAGTTTTCGGTTTGAGTCGATAGTCGAAAACGATAGCCGGATCCGATAGTCAGGTCGGAGCAAAAACGTAGCCTAAAATATTCCCAATACTACTAAATCTTCCGTGAAGGGCCCGTCGCTATACGATTAGCCATTTCCAAGATTAGCCCGGACAAACCCGGAGATTAGCCCGGACATCACAAATTTCTTATTCTACATATACAGAAAATAAACTGAAGTCCACTTTATGTGATGTTGTGAAAGCGTTGCCCAAAGGGCGCAGGGAGGCAATCTCGCTCTACTTTTTTAAGGCCTAGGGCCGGCACTGTGTCTATTCTAAGGGTAAAATCATGGAGGCTATACAAGGAGATATAACTCTTATGGGGAAAATAACCGGAAATTGATGCGTAGCAGAAACTATACTTCTAGTTCATTTTTGGCCACAGATGTCGCTTAAAGCTGACGTGCTCCACATGAAGTTAGCTGAATTTTACCCATTTCGACGATTTCTTCAAAATCGTCAGCCGAAATGCAAAAAAAATCATTGGAAATTAATAAAAATTCATTGGAAAATCCATAAAATGATTAAATACGAAAAATCAGAAGCTGATTTTTCAAGTTAGGCGTAAACATAAAATATTTTAATAGTTAACGAACTTGGCCATGAACCGGATGAATATAATCCGCCATGTTTTTTGGGGTACATGTGACTGTGGCGCCCTCATTAATCAAACGAAAAGTGACAACACGGAGTTATATCTCCTTGTATAGTCTCCCTTGGTAAAACTACTGTAACAGAATATTATGACACAAGAAAATGTCAAGGACAAGCGGCAGCCAGTGCTGCCAACTTAAACTCTCACTCAACTAAAAGAATTTCCCTCGTCAAATGTTAAAGTTCCCGTTGCACCACTCATGCACTATAATCAATTTTTGCCGATTTTTTTTTATTTTGCAACTCCGCACCCCTCAAAATTTACCGCCCTGCGTATATGCCCAGTTAGCCCGTTTGTAAATCTCGGCCTGAGTACAAGCTGGCTTTCCGTGAGCCTCTACTCTTTCACATAAAAAAAAATAAATCTGGCAACTCTTTTTCTTGGTTATACATATACATATATATAAAATAAAAAATAAAATAAAGAAACAAAAATATTATTAATAATATTTTTTTTTACGTTTATTAAATCGTCTTTTTTTAACATAATAATAATACTAAAGAGAAACAAAGTGCTTTTTATATACAGAGAGTTAATGTTAAAAACATGAAAACAAAAATTTAAATAGAAAAAAAAAACAATTTATAATTTTATTGTAACAAAAATATATAATATATTATATTGTTATTATTAAGAAGAAAGAAAAACATTTTGGGAACACAGAAAGATCACAACAAACCAAAACAAAACAAAAAAACAAAAAACCGAAAAACTAAATAATAAATAAAAATTGAAAAGATTCGCCACATTGCCAAATTTATATGTAAAAAAAAATTATAATAATAATAAAATATAAATACATAAATGTCTGCGTTAAACAAGAATCAAACTTTTCATGGACGAAAAACGCAACAAAATCTGTATTTATAAATAAAGATGACAAAATGTTAGAGAGATAAATTGAAATAATGAATTTTGTTTTTATGTTATTATAATATTATTTGCATAAATGTGAGAATTTATATAATATTAGAGAGAGAACAAACCCCCTATTAAATAAAGTCGCAAGGAAAAAATTATATAAATTATATTTATATTTATGGATATTTCATAATATAAAATGTTTCAAAAACATAATTAATACTATATTAAAACCATCACCATACAAAATATTGCATTATATTTAGTATAACTAGAATTAAATTAAATATTAAAACAAACAAAATAAAAAAAAAATCAGTTAAAGATTTTAAAATAAACAAAAAAAAAATTAGTGTTTAAAATTGTGCAAATTAAAAACAAAAACAAAACAAATAAAAACATAAATAAATCAAAGAAATCTTTTTCTTAGGGCGTGTGCGAATACTAACTAAATCTTTCCACGAAATACTAAAGCCCTCCACAAAATTTCCAATGTTCAATTTAGTTCGGTAGTGCTGTGCGAATTCTCAATTGACTAAATTTGATTTTGACAGAATGAGATTTGAGTTTTGTTTCTGAGTTTTAATTTAATTTATGTATATTGACCAGCTGCGATAGATTTTTAATGCTCCCGACAACATAAATGATTCTTATAGGAAATTAATCATAAATCTATCGCAATTTCATACTATGGATCTACCTTTGCAGATCTGAAGTTAAAAATTCAAAGTAGGGGCTTGCCCAGTTGCTTAAATTTTATAGCTACACTAGCAAAAACCCGCGTGCCTTGCAACGGCTTTTAATAAAACAAAATTATGTGTGCGTAGTCCGAGATAAAAAAGGTATAATGAAACAAAGAACAAACATGCATAACATGGTTATGTTACCTACAACTTTTTTTAATATTCGAGGTTAATCATCACCTATCGGAAAACTTATGTACTACATGGATAACATATACTTAGGGCCGGTTTCACAGTGCGAACTTAAGTTTTGCTTAAACTTAAGTAAATTGTCTCACTTAAATTAGCCCCTACAAACGATTAGAAAGACTATGTCCCTATCTATTATTACAACCAATAAATATACTTCATAGCCTAAACGACGAAAGCCAAAAAGTGGAGGTAGTTTTTAAAAGAATAAAAGTTTCAGAAAAGGTAGTATTTGCAAGGCCAATAATAAATATCCACGTCTGCCATTCGAAACATTATTCTACTATCGGATCACAATGAAAAACTGATATGATAGCCGGAAAAAATTATCCCTGATAGAGTACTAACTTTTTTTATCATCGCAATTGTAGACCCGATAGAACTCTATTTAAATATCCATTGTTGTATTTAGATAAAGCCTACAATTGGAATGAAAGCCCAGCAAACCAATCTTTAAGATAACTTAACGAATTCGTTACGGAAATTCGTATATTTTTCCCGAATTCGCAATAGAATTCTGAACAAATTCGGAAAGAAAAATATATGAAGAGGTTGACACGACATCGTTAAAGAAATTCTTTTCGAAATCGTTACGAAATTTAGTAATGATTTAGCAAAGCTTTTTACCCCTAATAAAAGCTTCACGCCATTTACTTTACTAAATTTCGTAACGATTTCGAAAAGAATTCTTTAACGATGTCGTGTCAACCCCTTCATATATTTTTCTCCTAAATGGAATTGAAACAATTATTATTACCTTGCAATTTAAAAACACTTACTTTTAAAAAATACTCACAAAAATACAACAAACTTCAATTTCACAATAATGCACTTGCGCACTTCACTTTGACACATGATGTAAGTTAAGACAAGTGTTCCGATTTCTGGCCTACTTCGTTAAGAAAATTTGTTACCGGCTTCGTCGTGACATTGTTGCGAAATTGTTTTCCGAATTCTTTTCGATTTAGTTTCGACTAATCGCCACATAAAAAGCTTTAGTTTTTGTTGTTGTATTGCTTTCGAAAATCTTTCGACTTGTAGGAATTCGGAAAGTTTGGTTTGCTGGGAGATCAATAACCATATGAAGTTAGAAAAACAAAATTATATTTTGAAATCACAGACAGAAACGCCTTTTATATAGATAAAGAAGAAAAGAAAAAGTATTCCGCCATTTTGTATTGGTCGCCATTTTGAATTTGGAATAACATCAAATAGGTAATTGTACTATACTTATCATCCCCTTTAATTTGATACCCATGTCGGGGGTCGGGGGGCGCAATTGCGAAATTCGGCCGCCATCTTGGAACCGCCATCTTGATTTATTTACAAAGTGGTCGGATTGCATTGTCACGCGAACTATACATATGGGTAAAATTTCAAGTTGATCGGTTATATAAAAGTGGGTCAAAATCAATTTTCAAGATTTGTCTATATACATACATCCATACATACATACAGGTACAGCTAATATATAGTGCATATAAATTATATTAGAGATTAGCCCGAACAAACAGACAGACAGACAAAAATTACATACAGACATACAGACAGACAAAAAATTTTAAAAATGCGTGATTTCGTTTTAAAATCATGTAAATAACCATATAAAATTAAAAAAACACAATTATTTTGAAATCACAGACAGAAACTCCAATAAATTTATAATATTATCTCCCCGTCGAACACCATGTATTAATGTAGTTCAATATTACCTATATTTTTTTTAATTTAGTAGCTAATATTAGTTCTGTTCGCGTACTTTTCTGGCTACCAGTTTTCTGGCTCAAACTTACGCCAAGAGTGGGGGAAATTCCATAAAAAAACTGAAAAGTAAAAAAACGCTTCTCGGGCGATTTCTTACTAATAAGAAGAAGAAGATTAAATGCCATTTGTGGTTTTCTGGCAACGGTTTTGGATTGTCAAATTAATTATATTATTTATTTGTGTCCTCGAATGGCAAAAACTTTTATATGAAATGTTGGACTCTTGAAAATGTTCCAGGAGAGAAGCTTAATGTAAAATCTGTCTCTGTCATCTTTTATTTCTTCTATCACGGCTATAAACAACTTTTAAACATGACAACGGAAAACATTGACAACAGCAAGAAAGCGCCCGAAATGGCCAAATTGCTGTTCGTTTACTTTCTCGGGCTACAAAAAACAAATCGCCCGTAATTGCCCGAGCTAAAACCTCTGGCACTTTCTGGCTGTAGAGGAAGTAAAAATTTCCCCTCTTTTTGTAGCCAGAAAAAGTAAACGAACAGAAATCTGGCGGTTTCGGGCGCTTTCTGGCGCCCGATGGAACCCGCAGGCGAGTACGCGAACACACCAATTTTTTACTTACGTAAGATAAAGAATTCTACAAAATACCATAAAAAAAATTGTGTCAGAAGCTGTCAAATTTAGCTACCTCGTGAAAAGACTAAATCGCACTTCATTACCGACCTTTCCAATAATTTAGTTTAGCCGCAATTTATCCAGTATTCGCACAGGCCCTAAATATTAATTACTGTTTTCTTAGGACCAAAACAAACATAAAGATAAAAAAAATAATTAAGTAATACATACGAGTATATGAGGCAACAAATTATTATACAAGAAAGTAAATATAAAACAACAAAGTGAAAATCAAATCAATAACAAAAAAAACTTAATATTAAAACTTTACTTTTGTTTATTCATTTTCCTTTAGTAACTATTTTTAATAATTTGAATGCTATTTCAAAAAAACATTAATATTAAAAAGCATACAATTTTGTGCAGTTTCATAAACACGACAAAAAATTAAAAAGAAAATATTAAAAATTAAAATAAATAATAAAATCATGCCAAGAAGAAACAAAAGAAAAAAAACGGTAAACATAGACAAATTAAGTCAATATTTAATATTCGTAAAATTATAAAGAAAAAATAAACCTAAAGTGGCTTCAATATTTTTATTTAAAAAAAAGAAACAAAAACAAAATGAAGATCGATTTTTATCGTTTTTTTTTTGTTTTTATAGTGTTATTCACTGAAAATTTAAAAATTGTTTCATATTTATAATTTTGTTCTTTAATTTTATTTTATTTAAAAAGTAACAAAAAAAAAATATAATATAAAGCACAACCAAAAATTGGAATTAAAAATATTATTAATGAAAAATGAAAACGATTTTTATTGAAATAGTTAAAAATGTTGGGCCTTGGTAAAACAACACAAAAATAAAATAAAAAATGAAAAATTAAATTTAAAATAATGAAAAAAGAATTAAGAAAAAAAGATATGTAAGTATTTAAGATTACGTTCTTTCTGTAATGAAGAATATAATTATTTTATTTTTAAGTATGTAATTTATAAAAAACAAAAAAAAAACAATAACAACTGTAAAAAGCAATTATTTGAAATTATATTAATTTTGAAAATTGAAATATTGTTTTTTATCTTTTACTAGCTCTTTTACTAGGTGGTCAGTCATTAGCGGAATAGGGGGAATAACATGTAGCATAACATGCACGTGCCGCAACAATTTCGGACTGATGGAAGTGCGATCATAACCTCCTAGCGGTGGCCACTGGTAACTATTCTATGAGAGAGGATAGGCTAATATGATCGGGCTAGTCCCTTCCAAGTAAGGTTGGCGTGAGGCTAATAACCTCACCCAGAAAAAATAATTATTACGGAACGAGCCACATGCCTCGGATACTGGAATAAGCGACGAAGACCACGGCAACGAAAAAGGCAAAACGATTTACGAATTTTTTCATGGAATGTTCGAACTCTGTACAGAACTCGAGCTACACAACATCTGGCCGATACCCTGTCAAAGTATAAAGCTGACATTACCGCCATTCAGGAGATAAGATGGACAGGGAATGGTGTTTTGCAAAAACCTGAGTATGACGTATATTACAGCTGTCATACAAAACACCATGTTCTCGGAGTAGGTTTTATGGTTAGCAAAAGAATGAAGCCTACCATTATTGGCTTTTAAGCAATAAACGAAAGGCTATACTCCCTTCGTGTGCGAGGTAAATTTAAGAACATCAGCCTCTTAAACGTTCACGCACCTACAAAAGAGTCCCCGGATGATGATAAAGAAGAATTTTTCGAATTAGTTGAACGTGAACTTAATGCCTGCTCCAGGTATGATGTAAAAATCATACTGGGAGATCTGAACGCCAAAGTAGGCCCTGAGCCTATACACAGGCAATATGCCGGCAACCACTGCTTGCATGAAAACACTAATGACAATGGACAGCGAGTTGTAGAGATGGCAGCAAGTAAGATCTTGGTCGTTGCAAGTACTAGATTTGCGCGTAAAGATATCCATAAAGCCACCTGGGTATCTCCTGATGGAGCCACCATGGACCGCAGTCACCTTTCGGGTCTGATGACGGTACGAACGTACCGAGGTGCCAACTTCGACTCGGATCACTATCTTGTTGGTATGGTGCTCCGAGAGCGCATTACAACGCTGAAAAGCTTTGTATCCGCTGATCAGCCTCGAATCAACACAGCTGCACTACGCAATGAAATGGCCAGAAACAGCTACGGTCATGCATTAGAACTTGCCCTAAGTCCTAGGGATGAGATGCCGGGCGTCGACTAGAACTGGACCTGCCTTAAAAATACTGTCATTAGTACTGCTGATTCCATCTTAGGCAGAAGTCGTAAAGATCGGAGCGACTGGTTCGATAATGAATGCAAGCTGGCAACTGAACGTAAGAATGCTGCGTATAGAGCCATGCAGCAGTCTCACAGAACAAGGGCACGCGAAGAGAACTATAAAGAGCTCAGAAAAGAAGAAAAGAGAATTCACAGACGGAAAAAGGAAGCCTGGGAAAAAAATCTCGTCTGTGAGCTAGAACAGTACAGAGAACGACGGCCGCAACAGGCGCGGAAGTTCTACCAAAGAGTCCGCAGTATGACGCAATTCACACCACGTTGCACATACTGCAAGGACAAAGAAGGGAATCTGATCACCGATCCTAAAGGCATCTTGGAGCGATGGGAAGAGCACTTTCATGAATTGCTGAATGGCGAGCTAACTGAGGATTCGGAGGCTCCGTCAATATCTGATGATAATGCTATGCTGCCGCCCCCAAGCATAGAAGAAGTTAGCAGAGCCATCAGACGGCCCAAAAACAATAAGTCCTCGGGCGCAGACGGCATCGCAGCGGGGCTAGTTAAATATGGAGGGCCTACATTACACCAAGCGATTCATGAATTAATTGTGCAAGTATGGGAGCAGGAAGCGATGCCAGAAGACTGAAGAAAAGGCATCCTCTGCCCGGTACACAAAAAAGAAGATATCGCAGTGTGCACTAATTATCGCGGTATAACGCGTTGTTGAGTACCGTGTATAAGATATTCTCCGCTATCCTACAAAACAGGATGGCCACATACGCCAGAAACATCATAGGCCATTACCAGTGTGGCTTCAGCCCAGGCAAATCAACGACTAATCAGATTTTCACCTTGAGGCAGGCTATGGAAAAATGTCTAGAGTTTCAAAACTCAATTCAACACCTCTTCATAGACTTTAAAGCCGCCTATGATAGCATAGCCAGAGTAGAGCTCTACAAAGCCATGGGAGAATTCGGCATCCCCAACAAACTGACAAGACTATGTCGGTTGACCATGACCAATGTGTCAAGCCAAGTAAAGGTATCCGAAACACTGTCCACACCAATCAACATCTATAATGGACCCCGACAAGGGGCGGTCTGGCCTGCCTCCGTTTCAAACTGGCGTTGGAGAAAGTGATCCGAGATTCCGGCGTGACATCAAGGGGTACGATCCTCCACAAGTCCACCCAATTACTTGCTTACGCAGACGACATTGACATCATTGGAAGAACAACAGCTGTACAAAAAGCTTTTACTCAGATTGAGCAAGCGTCAGGAAATCTGGGACTGCACATTAACGAAAGCAAAACAAAGTACATGGTGGCCTCGCCTGGAAGAACACCTAACATTGGTCCCACAAACAAGGTAGCGGAACACGAGTTTGGCGTGATAAAATCATCCGACATCCGAAAGCAGCCGACAATAGCATGGAACCAGAAATGCCCGCACGACTGCTGAAAGCCAACAAAGCCTACTATAGTCTGTTAAGGCTCTTCAAATCCAAATATCTAACCATAACGTCTAAACTTTTACTGTATAAGACGATGGTCTTACCAGTTCTCACATATGCATCCGAAACGTGGGTGCTTAGCAAAAAGCACTCAAACATCTTGGGCGTGTTTGAGAGGAAAATACTTCGGAGGTTTGTTGGCCCCGTATGTGAGGAAGGACGATTCCGGAGACTTACAATTACGAGATCTACGAGCGCTACCGCGACATAGATGTTGTGAAAAAAATAAAGCTCGGTAGGCTCCGGTGGGCAGGGCATCTAGCTCGTATGAGTGAAGATGAGCCTGCTCGCAAAGTTCTCTGCGGTCAATAAAAAAAGATTATGTGTGCGCGGTTGAAAAAAGGTATATTGAAAAAAATCAAATCTGCTAAAATTGATTTTGGATATTTGAAAAAATTTAGAGTGTGTAAGGGCCGAAACACATCCAGGCGTGCTTTGAACAGATCTAAGCCCAAAGCTGGCTGCAAGTATATCCAACCTATGCGTTCAAATGGGATTGAACACATTAAAGCTTGTCTCGCAAATTCATGCCTTGGCAAAGATGGCCGCAAGGCTCGCCTCTGTCGGAATTCCGGCAATGTTGGAATTTGAATTCGGCCGAGGCTCTAGTTTGCTCTTGACAGTTGAGCTTTGAGGTTGGTTGGAGGATCTTTGCGAGTTGATGTTAAAAAAAATTAAACGAATTAAATAAAACATGTTAGAAAATTTCACTTTAAACAAATAAAAATTAAAAAAAATCAAAATTAAAAAATTCAACAAGTCATTTACCACATTTACATGTGTCATATTAAAAATAACAGTAAAAACTGACCAGCTAATTTTATTTTATTTAAATTATTTGAATTTTACACTTTTTACGAATCACAATGTTCGTTAGCAAATTTGACAGCTGTCATCAGCCGGGCTTATTGTGTTTTGAGTATTCCGCGGACAGCTGTGTAGCTCACCTCAAGGAAAGCTTTGAGATATTAGCCGTGTTTTTTTAATCTATCTATATAAATATAATTGGAGTGTCTGTCTGTAATTTCAAAATAATTATGTTTTTTTAAGTTTTTTTGGTTATTTACATGTAATTAAAACAAAATCCACTATTTTTAAAATTTTTGTCTGTCTGTATGTCTGTATGTTTGGCCGCGGTAATCTCGGAAACGGCTGGGCCGATCGGGATGGGACTTTCACTGGAAGATTCAGTATTTTTGCGAGGCTATTTATATACACCGTATATTAGCTCTATCTGTATGTATGTATGGATATGGATGTATGTATGTAGACAAAACTTAAAACTTGATTTTGACCCACTTCCATATAACCGTTCAACTTCAAATTTTGCACATATATTTAGTTCGGGTGACAATGTAATCTGACCACTTTGTAAAAAAATCAAGATGGCGGTTCCAAGATGGCGGGTGAATTTCGCAATCGGGCTCGCCGATCCCCGACATGGGTATCAAATGAAAGGGGATGATAATTAGAGTACAATTACCTATTTTTTGTCATTATAAATTCAAAATGGCGACCAACTATGCCGGACTCACCTTTTCTTTACAACCCACTCGATATGGGTACCAAACAAAAGGATATGACAAGTAGAATACTATTACCTGAGCGGCGTCATTCAAATCTATCTATCTATATAAATGTAAATGGCGTGTCTGTCTGTGATTTAAAAATATAGTTCTGTTTCATATGGTTATCGATCTTCTATCTATCTATCTATCTATCTATATAATTATAATTGGAGTGTCTGTCTGTGATTTCAAAACCCATTTTTAAAATTGTTGGCTGTATGTATTGCAATGGGAATTTCACAAAAAGATTTAATACTTTTGCGGCCATATTTTAGGCGAATACGACTATCAGATACGATTATCGGTACCGACTATCGTGTCCGACTACCGGGTTACTTTTTAGTCTAACCTATAGGAGAAGGAAAGCAAGTGATCATTCGAATTGTATACTTGACAGACCTGTATCTAAATATCTAGATATTCCAAAAAATATCCTGATCGTTTTATAGGAAACATTCACGGAACAATCGATATTTAAATAGGCTCTTTCAGGTCTACAATTGCAATGATAAAAAGTTTGTACTCTATCAGGGATATATTTTTCCCGATTATCGCCTTCGGTTTTTCAGTCTGATCCGACAGTAGAATAAGGTTTCGAAAGGCAGCCATCGATATTTATTATCGGCCTTGAAAATACTACTCCTTCTGAAACTTCGACTCTTTTAAAAATGACTTCCACTTTTTGACTTTCCTCGCTATGAAGGATTTTTATTGATTGTAATAATAGGTACGCATTCTTTCTGATTCTGGCTTCTTTTTCACTCGAAAAAAAAAATTATTTTGTTGATATACATATACTAGCGAGCCGTAATTGGGATTCCATTTTATAGAAATAAAGAAGTATGCATAGCAAAGGGAACTTCCAAAACCTCAATTTCAGTAGACAATTTACAATATTAAAAAAGGAAACCGCAAACAATGTAAATACAAAAGTCGCATGCCATATTATCCTACAAGAGAAATTAGGTAAACAGGTGAATGTTCAGGTATTGTTTTGGGTCGAAAATTCGGCCTTCCAGGAATGGCAATAAAAAAACGAGTACCTGTTTTTTATGATGGGTTAAAAAGAAGTCTATGAATAGGATATTTAAAACAAGGTTCTGCCAATTATTGTAACGGTACACTTTAAAGGAAGCTAGAGTATTTCATTCAACACTTTAGTCTTGAAGAAGGCTTTGAATGATCGAGTTTTGTTTCGTAACGAAGTGATTTTGTGACGAAGCAGTTTAACCTTGGTTATAAAAAAAAATTGTTTTAATTGATTTGGTGATTTAGCGTGAATTTATTGAGATAATTTTGAATTTTATTTTTTTTCCCAATCTGTGATTTTTTAAATTAAAGTGGAAATTAATAAGTGTAAATAAGAGATATCTGTGAAAATTCGAGTAGGCGTTGCAAGGCACGCGGGTTTTTGCTAGTGAACTATATAGTTCTTTCATCGAGTTCATTAAAAAAACGACAAGGGAAATTTCATGAAGCGCCTACTTCGATGCTTAAAAATTGCAAGTTAAGTGTTATTTTTTACACTGTTACACGAAATCCTCGCTCGACCTTGAAGGCGGACATAGGCTACTTTTTATGGAGAAAAAAAGGGTTGAAGAGGGTGAAATGGGGTTCAATAAGCTGTAAGGGGATTTTTTTCTTTACTTTTTTTCTATTGTATAAAAAGTAACTGACTGACAGACAACGCACAACCTAAACCGCTGGAGCTAAAGGGCTGAAATTTCGACAGTGCATCCCTAGCGATTTTTCCAAATTCATCCCCTAAGGGGGTGAAATGGGGTCAATCCAAAACCGCTGGAGCTAAAGGGCTGAAATTTTGACAGTGCATCCCTATAATGACGTGGACATCCACTAAAAGCGATTTTTCTAAATTCATCCCCTAAGAGGGTGAAATGGGTTAATCCAAACCGCTGGAGCTATAGGGCTGAAATTTTGTCAGTGCATCCCTATAATGGCGTGGGCATTCACTATAAAGCGATTTTTCGAAATGCATTCCCTAAGGGGGCGGAATGGGGTTTACCCAAACCGCTGAAGCTGAAGGGCCTAAATCTTCCTGCTCTGGATTGTTGCATCACCTTCGTTTTTTCTTCGTTTATTTTCAGGCCTATGTCCTTTGCCGCCTCTTTTAATTCGACATAAGCTTCTTTTGCAGCCAAAAAGGACCTTCCCACGATGTTCACGTCATCCGCATATCCAAGTAATTGAACCTGACGTTTTCCTTATTACCCATTCTAGGGCCAGGTTGAAAAGCATGGGGGTCAGGCCATCTCCTTGTCTAAGTCCTTGACGTACCTCGAACTCCTCTGTTATAACATTTTGGATCCTTACTTTCGCCAGTGAACTATTTGTGGCGCATTTGATCAGTTGCAACAACTTTGAGGGGACCCCTATTTCCGATAAGATCTCGTATAGCCTCTCTCTGTTTATTGAGTCATATGCCTGTTGAAAGTCGACAAATATCTGCATTCCTTTCCCAGGTTTTCTCCAGAATTTGCCTTAAGGTCAGCAGTTGGTCCGATGTTGACCTGTTTGTCCTAAAACCAGCTTGGTATTCTCCTATAAGGCCTTCCGCCATAGGTTCCAGTTTTTTTTTTCAAGGATTGTGAAGATTTTGTAGCTGGTGCTGAGGAGTGAGATGCCTCTGTAGTTCTTGCAGTTTAATTTATCTCCTTTCTTGTATATTGGATATATAATCGCTTTCTTCCAGTCCTCTGGTATAACTTCTTCCTCCCAGATGGTGCATATGAGTTCGTGTAAGGTTTGTAATAGTTGCAGTCCTCCTTCCTTTAGCAGCTCAGCTGCTATTCCATCGGCGCCAGGCGATTTGTTGCTGTTCTGCCTTTTTACAGCTTCCCGCACCTCACCCAGTGTTGGTGGTTCTATTAAGATGTTACAGATGGAATTGCAAATGCCTCTGTCCGTGCATTCTCGTTTACTATGGGTTCAGATCTACTTAAACAGCCCCCTTGGACTGGCTGAGAACTGTATTGCGAACATAAATGCAGATCTGTGTCCAACCGCCTACAACTGAATGCCTTTAAATCCTGCTGCATTCCAATGTATAGGATTAAATTAGATACCGTCCCTTTTCCTCCTATCGTTCTTATGAACACGCGGCTACCTTATCAAACGCGTGTCATTAATCTAGGCGTTTATCTAAATTCTCAACTTACCTACTGCGATCATATTTCTCATACATTATCTAAAATTTATGGTAATTTACGGCGTCTCTGGCTACACGCTTCCATCCTATCCTTGGGTTCGCGCTCAAAGATAATTAAATCTCTAGTGTTACCATACTTTACTTATGCTAGTTTGGTATTTCCTGTCCTCAAAACATTGACTTTTGTTTATAAGCTTCTACATTCCGACCGTCCATCTTACTTACATGAGTATTTCCGAATTGGACGTACGTCTAGAAGAACGTTATTTATACTGCCAAGAGTTTCTTTCTTAGTTGGGTAAAGATCTTTTTGTGTTCATTCGCTTCAAGTTTGGAATAGTCTGCCTAACTATGTACAAAATGCGGGGTCGTTAACTGTGTTCAGGAAACGCGTCTTTAATTTTTTGAATAGCCAGTAATATCTCTTCAACTACATTCTTTTTAATTTTTACTTGTTTACTTTTGCTTCTTTTCTCACTTTTTATTAGTTCACTCACTCGTTCCGCTTTTTATTAATTATTGTGTTGTAATTATAATGCACATGCGTTTTTCAGCGTCAAAAGATTATGTAATCTTGATGTACAGTTCATGAATTAAACGAAATAAATAAAAAATAAATAAATAAATAACCCTGCCCCTGAAGAGCTATTAAAAATGACTTTTTGCAGCTGCAAAAATGTTTGTGGTTCAAGCTGCGGCTGCCGAAGAGTAGAACTCTTCTGAAATTCAACCTGCTCAACATGCAGCGGAGACAATTGTCTGAATAGTGCTCCGATTGTAGATCAGGAGGAAAACGAGGAGAGAAGGAGTGAGGATGAAGACGAAAATGTGAGGATGAAGAAGAAAATGTGAGGAGGAGCGAGGATGAAGAAGAAGATGAGTTTTAATTATGGTTTCTGATTTTTTTGTCCCTTCCTTAATTCATGATGCAATGATAATTTCGATCGATTAAACGCTTGAATCTTCAATTCTACAATTATTTTCTAATAGGGATTGTTTACACCCCTAAAAAATAAAAAGCAACCCTCGGCACATTGACAACTTTGAAATAGAGAACCCAAATGCAAATTTTGGTGCAATTCGGTGCTGTTTGGCAGGATTTCCGGGTTTTGCCGTTTTTTCCGTGCATTGGCTGGGCTATAACAATTTTTTTAAGATTCGATGATGAAAAATTGTGTACTACGTGAAAAACAAAAACCTAGCCAAACATATTCAGAATCATCCCCATAGATTTTGCTATGCCAGGAGATTAGACGCCCTGTGCACAGTGAACAAATATTTTCCGTATATAGTTATAAGTCGAGTTGGGAACTTTAAACATTATCTTTCAAAATTGATATAACATTTCTTGTTCTTTAACGGCTCTACAACCGGGATCCGGTCCTAGCCTCTCGCAACTGTTCTCTCCACCTATTCTGAGCCGTTGTCATACAGTTTGGCATCCATAAGGTCTATGCCATCCTTCCAGGGAAGGTTGGGTTTCCCTTGCTGTCGCACCCCATAGATCTTACAGTAGAGAACTTTCCGAGCTGGCTTATCTTCACTCATACTTGGTAGCCCTAATAAGGCATCCTGCCGGCTTAACCGGTTAATAATAGGGTACCAAATTTTCGCTTAGGTCGGGTCTTCATCTAGCAGTTGTTGCCCCTCCTTGTTCATCTGGTAATCTGGCACTGTTAGTGTCACAGCCTTTGTCGACTGGTTAGCGGGATTGATTTGTTTCAGGAGGCATTACACTCCAACAATACTGTCCCTCGCTAGCCCTGACGGTTGTGACTTACCCGGCTGTTAAAAAATGGATGCACTCATATAACTCCCAGTAGTACAAACGCGAGGCTCACTGCCTTCTGCTTATGCATCCACCAGACTACCCGTAATCTTTCCTATTCTTTTTTTCCTTTCAGGTCAAGCTTACTGCTAGATATTGCAGCATGAGTTGAATGACATAACGCACTAGTGGTACAAAGGCTGATTCCTGAGCTTGACTATGCCACATAAAAAACAAAATACTAGCTAGATGCCCTGCCCACCGGAGCCTTCCTCTTCTTCGATGGCTCTACAGCCCAGTTCGAACCTTGGCCTCCATCACCTTTTTCCCCCAGACGTCTCTCTGCTCCACAGCTTGTCTCCACTTTCTTTTATTGTGTAGTTTTGCTGCATCGGACTTAACATTGTCTTCCTACCTTGACCGGGGTTTGCCAACTGGTCTTCTGCCATCTGGTAGTAGATACAGGGCTTGTTTTGGTATCCTTGAGTCATCCATTCTTTGGACATGACGGGCGGAAAGTAAACTCAGTAGCTTGGCATGGGTCGAGAGTTTTCACTCTTTGTAAATGAAAAGACTGAGGCTAGCCGGCCACGTAATCAGGATGGAGGACAATCGTATCCCAACACGGCTCATGGCATCAGAAATTTCGGGAAATAGGCCATTACGCCAAGGCTTGAGGTGGGCTGCAGTGCCAATGGATGGATGAATGAATGTGCAATAAATTCCCAAGTTTAATATCATTTTTATTCGACCTTTACTTGAATTTTTAATAGTAATTGCTGGAATGCAAGATGTCCAATGTTTTTTTAAAAAAATATGTTGAATGTATGAGATATCAATAAATAACGTATTAAAGTTTCAGATTTTTAATTAGGAATATGCTCCTTCAATCGATCTTCTATCAGTTTTTTTACTCACTCTTATTAGTAACCAAACAAAGAGACTTTTCAACAAGCTCAGTCAAAAAAACGTGATAAGGGATAAAGTCGAGTCGTGATTCGTGACAAGTTTTTTGAGTTGAAGAAAGTGTCGTTTCAGTCGAATTGCGAATTTCAGCATAGGGGCTAAACTCGAACTTAGCACTTCCACTCTAGGCCACTATGCTGAAAGTCGTAATTCGATTGAAACGTCACTTTCTTTAACTCAAAAAACTTGTCACGAATCACGACTCGACTTTCAGCACAGGGGCCATTGTCTATTTTGCAAGCGGGCGCTGAAGCGTCGGACCTGTATATGTACGCTCGTGTGCAAGGACGGATTGGTCCCCCATTAGCAGCCCGAACATTTCGGTAGTGACCGCCCCAAATTTTATATAGGCGAGGAAGCGAAAAGGCAAAATTCGAGCCGATCTTGGTGAGCGTAGTCACTTCTTTTTAAGTTTCTTTACAAAAAAATTCTGAACACTCAACCTCCGGCTCGCCGGTTACCCTTCGAGCATTTATTCGAATGGACCACAGGCCAATCCAGCCCTGTTCGTGTGGAATCACCCAAAGAAATCGAACCCTCACTTTCGTTTTTCAAACTCAGGGCCTGTACTCCCGAAGACGAAACGAGACGAAAACGAAACCGTTTTGTCAAAATGCTACATTGGAAGACAATATCGTCTCGTTTTCGTCTAAACAGACGATGGCATATTTGTAATCGTCTTCTTTTAGACGTCAGTGCTTGTGTTGTGTGTCAGCTGTGTTTTGAGGTTAAAATATAAGTTGGGATTGTTAATTAATTTGATGGTTTTAATTTATTTTGCTTAATAGGGCAAAAATTACAAATGCAAGGCAATATGAAATTATTGTTTCCTTCATGGAGGAGAACCCGGACTTGGCCAAGAACATTGTCAGAACGGCTGAAGGCAGAATAACAGCTGAGAAGTTGTGGGATAAAATTGCGCTTGAATGCAATGCAGAAGGACCTCTTACAAGAGACGTTACCTCTTGGAAAAAAGTAAAAAAACTACTAATTATCAAGAAAATAAATTAATCTTTATTGAATTAGGTATGGAATGACTACAAATGCTTATAAGCAATACAGCTTCACGTATTTGAAGTTATTTTATTTTATTTTTTATTTTATAATAAACTGGAGATATATTATTAGATATATTAACCACGGATTTATCATTTCTTTAAATAAAACACAACTTTTCTCAATTGAAATGCCACCGTACTGTCAAATTTGTTTATTTTTTGTAACTTCAATGTTGGTAGTATCACTGAATTTATAGTGCATATGGCAATTCTGTTCGTACTTGACAATCGTCTTCAAGAGTAGGGAATTTATTCTCGTCTCGTCTCGTTATTTCGTTTCGTTTATCGTTTCGTCTTCGGGAGTACAGCCCCAGGTCCAATAATAGGTTGTATTCTCGTTGGCGAGTAACGTGACTACGAGGGAACCCGATGGAATGAAACTATCGAGCCTTCACGCGTATCGAGGGAAATGTCGCTTCACACGCTATCTTGCGACAATTAAATACGAATTTAGTCGATTTGTTAGCCAGAAATCTGTTAGATTGACATTGCGAGCATCAATTTCAAGTCGAAGTGACACATATGTCACATCACTCGACAACGAGAGTAAGGCTGAATGTTAGCTATGTGACAGTTATTTAATTGAGAACAGTAACTCTTTTATTTTCATATAAAATTTTATTAACATAAAAAAACCATAATTAGAAATTATAAAATTCAAAAATACAAAAAAACACCATAATTAGAAAAAAAAAACGCTCAAAAGCAAGGATTCAAATTCATTTTTTTAAATAACATAACTTGAAAAAAAAATCATCTTTTCTTTATCATTAGTATAGGCTATTAATTAACCTTTTACATTCTTCAACTTCTTTCATAATCCAATGTTTACATGTTCCTGAGAAATGTTATTCTACATTATGGGCGACACTGAAATATGCCAGTGATAACGCCTTAAAACTGGTACTCATCAAACCCAGAGATTTCGATTACTATAAGTTTCGACCTCTTAGAGATAAAGTTCATATCCTAAGTTTCATTGTTATAAAATTCGACTTATTTCGAGCCATTCTAAAAATTATCTTCAAAAACATTAACAAAAATGATGGTTGAAGTTTTTTTCATAAGTTTTTTTTTTTCTTTTAATTAATTATATTTGCGCCCATCCCTGCTTCATGTTCTATTTCCTCATTTTCTTTGCGATAAGCTGTTCGGGCTTGCTTCGTTGTATTAATTATTCCATAGGGCCCTTTCAGCGATTGGATCTTCTCCATAGCAGTATTTATGAGCCTCATGTCCAATTGTGCCTCCAAGAAATAGTAGTATTTTCAAAAGAGCTGTAGCTCCATCATTTAATTTAGATACTGCTACGTTTGTAGCTATTTCAAGAATTTTGGGAATATTGGAATCTGATTCTGCGAGTGTACAGTCTGAAGCAATTTTAAAAATTTCCTCTTTAAGGCGTTCATTTGTCTTCTTAGTAAATCCACCCAAATACGTAGTCAATAAATCGTCATTGGTCATTGATTCGTACACTGGTTTAATTGCCTTTTGTACGATATCTGGAAGGGCAGGAGGGTGTTTATAACTCTTTATTGTTCCATCATTCTTTGCATTTACCCAAGGACAAAGGCGTGAACAAGAGTCGTGTTGCGGACTATTATCTGTTGAAATTCTGTGATAATATTCTGCCCATATAGCTTCCTTCATATCTTCCAATGATTGGAAATTTAACCAAATGTCCATATAGTAACGATTGGATAAACCTTCAATTAATGTGTTAGTTAATTTTCCTTCAAGACAATTCTCCTCTTCTGTTTTCTCGATTGAGTCATTTATGATCAGCGATTTCAGTTTGTTATAATCAATAACAACAAGTTCTCGAAGTCGCGAATCCATACGATTTTGCGCGTGAACATAACACCTTTTTTTCTTCACTTCTAGATCATCGTACGGTTGAGAGTTCGTGATTGAAGAGAACGTTAAGTCGCTCTCACCTACGTAATATTCATATTTTACATCATACAGTTTTTCCGATCTTTTCAACATTTGCACTGTTGCATCAGCTTCAAGTTTCTCGGCATTTTCACACTTACCTTCAGGTGCACAATTCCATTTTACACCTGGACCATACATGCGTACCATACAGTCAATGACTTTACAACTAAAATAACCAGTGATTGTAGTGATGACTCCAAAATGTTGAGATTTACTTTCCATTCTTATGCCGTCCCCAGAAACGACAATTCCGTTATTTGACAATTTTATACTTTTCTGATTAATGCTCTCTCGAAGTTCTTCTTTTGCAGCAGCCTTCATCGATGCTTCAGCTACGACTTTTGTAGCTTTTTCTAAGTAGACCAAAATAGCATCAAAAGTAGTTTGCGCGATGCACTTTAGATCCATAATACCGCAAAATAACTTCATCCCCATCAATCCTTTCCCCAAAAGGCTCATGGAGAATGTGAATCGCCGATTTACTTCATATTCCGAGTTTATCAAGGGAGACGAGAAAACGTTGCTTATATCCTCCTCACATCTTTTACAAAAAATATGCAGTTTAAAACCGAGTCCACGATCGGTGTCTTTTAAAAATTTAATATCACCGCCACATTTTCGACAGACCACACACTCGGAAATGGCAGCGAAAACAGCAGCAAATTGTAAAATACAATATGAAAAATCCGGATCGTATGCAGGAACGTTTATTGATTCTCCGGCATCATTTTTCTTCTTCTTCGATCCCTTACTTTCTTCTGATCGATCAGGACGACGCTGTGACATTTTTGAAATATATTCACAGCTACTGTTCTCGTCAAAATGATCCAAGCTAACTAAAATGAAGTCAGTTTAATACTTTTAACACTATATACCGTGGTGATATTGTAATTGCTACTTGCCTTTACGTACTTATTTTTATTCTTCGCTTTTAACCGATATTTATAATCTTTTAACTAAAAAAAATTAGCGGATTAAAACAGCCAAAAACAAAATTGAAATATTTTTAAAGTATCTACATATTACTTTTCTCTTTTGAAATATAACAACCAATCAACAAAATTGTCACAAACTGTTTTCTTCTCTCAGATCTCAAAAACACCACTGTACCAACTATTCCATCATACCAAATAGTTAAAAAAATATGTCACACCAACGCCGTTCCCGCGCTTGTAAAGAAATGCCAATAACATCGGTGAGTTGTTCGGGGAATCACACAAGATTATTTTTAAATAATTTTTATGTAAGGTTTACATTTGCTAGCTCTTTCGCGGAAGTAAGCCTTTTGTACCTGTTTAGACAAAGGGGTGGCAAACCCAAATGTTATCGCGGGAAAATTTGAAAATGAGGCCCAAAACACATTCGTCGCTGCATACTTCACGCCGCACGCTTAAAGCCGCAATTATACTGGACGCAACGCAGCGGCCCGGAATGAAATTTAAAAAATAGTTTCATTAAATCTCAATTATACTGGACGCAACGGAAAGCAACGGAATGGAGAGTTAACGGAATGGAATTGTGCTGGTTATACTGACGGAATCTAACGTATTCAAATGTCACTTTCTTCAGCAATATTTTGCCAAATTTTGGACTATGCTAAAAAAATTTCATATTCGTACAATTTTTTATTATAAAGAATTTCATTATCTTCCACTTCATTTCTAAATTTTTCAACAAACTCTGACTACATTTTGGGCTAAATAATAAATGACAAAATCAGCTATTTTTAGTGGTGCTTTTGACACTTCAATCCGTCGGTTCCTTCAAGTTTCAAAATTTTGAAACTTTGATCCGGTCCGTTCCGTTGCGTTGCGTCCAGTATAACCACCTCAATACAATTTCTCTGTAATGAAACTCTTTTTGACATTTCAATCCGGTCCGTTGCGCTCAGTATAATTGAGGCTTTACAGAGAAATTGTATTGAAGTGATTATACTGGACGCAACGCAACGAAACGGACCGGATCAAAGTTTCAAAACTTTGGAACTTGAAGGAACCGACGGATTAAAGTGTCAAAAGAAGTATTAAAAACAGCTGATTTTGTAATTTATTAGTTAGCCTAAAATGTAGTCAGAGTTTGTTGAAAAATTTATAAATAAAGTGGAAGATAATGAAATTGTTTATAATAAAAAATTGCACAGATATGAAAATTTTAAGCATAAGTCCAAAATTTGGCAAAAACTTGCTAAAAAATGTGACATTTGAATACGTTCGATTCTGTCAGTATAACCAGCACAATTCCATTCCGTTAACTCCCGATTCCGTTGCTTTCCGTTGGGTCCAGTATAATTGAGGCGACTGGACGCAACGGAACGCAACGGACCAGATTGAAATGTCAAAATGAGTTTCATTCACGGTCGTATAGACAGGTCTGGGAACTCTCTCACCATCCCATAGAGAAAAGTGTGAGCGTTTCAGATGGACTTTGCAGTAGTTCTTGAATTGATCACTGGCGGCGCAGTAGTCTATGTAACAAATTTCGACCGCGTGCTTTCATGCTTCATATATCATAATGACATCGTAATTTAGACAAACGAAGTTTCATGGTTATATGGCTGAAAGGCTAGGACCATTAAAAGGCCTCTAAGTGCCACGCTAGCTCACAACTGGCAAAAACAACAACAACAACAAGTAACATAGACAAATCGCCATCTGCAATCTCTTGATGTAGACTCCAGTAACGATACGCGAAACACTCACAGGTTTGAGCAGCGAGTTCCCAGACCTGTCTATACGACCGTGGTTTCATTATAGGGAAATTGTATTGAAGTAGTTATACTGGACGCAACGGAACAGACCGGATTAGAGTTTCAAAATTTTGGAACTTGAAGGAACCGACGGATTGAAGTGTCAAAAGCATCATTAATAACAGCTGATTTTGTCATTTAATATTAATACCATGTTTCCATCGCACTCGAAATCTGCAGGTTTTGATAAAACGATTTGGCGAAATCCAAATGTGTTTCCATCGCACCAGGCAGTTTTCGCTTGTCATAACAAACATGCACATAAAATTTTAAAAACCTAATTATGGGCCTGTGTGAATTGGGACTAAATTGATGACTAAACTAAATTTTGCAGTTTTTGTCGTTAATGAAGGGAATTGCTGTGTGAATTCATTTGATGACTAAATTCAATTGACAATAGTTTTTACTTTTATAATTTATAGTATATGTTTTGTTATACAGTAAGCAACTAAATTTATGGATGCAGAAGATATCATTATTGACAGCAGCCTATTAGTTCTTCACGTTTTTTTCCATTGTATTGAACTATTTTGAAACAAATTCAACATCAATTTAGTCAACTGTCAAAAAATTTAGTCTCCTCCACTGACATATAATAATGGACTGCTAAATGAGCAAAATCCCATACAAAAAAGTGGCACCAAAAACTATTCCTGCCTCGCTCCCACGTTAAATCCCAATGAACTGTAATCGCCAGCGCATGTCAGCGATATAAACATAATTAGAAAAAAATTGACAGGTATAGTTTTCGTTCTTCTGTCTCAGTCTTGAGCTATTTTGAAAACTTCCTTAAACAGGGGAAATAACCGTCACGGTTTTGGAATAAATACATTTATTTAATGAAAAAACTGCTAATAAATAAAAATGAGTGATGGAAATTTGTTTCCGTTAATTATAACAAACATCTTATCACTTATTTTCTCCTAAATTCGAAGAAAAATGTTTTGTTTGCATAAAAAAGGTTTTCTATTTCTGGAGAAAAATGGTGCCATTCAGCATCGTCAATCAGCAGTCTATTACTATATGTCAGTGGTCTCCTCGCCAAAAGACTAAATACTGTATTATCGACACTAAATTTTAGTCATCGAATTCACACAGGCCCTATATCAACAAAACTGAGGAATTTGGAAAGAATAGGCTGTAAAATAAGGAAAAAATATAAACATTCATTTAAGCTCCATTTTACACGTTAAAGATAGAAAATTTAAGAATAACAAATTCGTACTGTCAAAATTTTTTACAGCTGAAAAATTTCCCACTTGCTGAATAGGCTGAATAGTCATTACCAAGATTTCCATCGAGATTTCATTGAAATCTCTTCCGAAAGGCGATTTCATTTTATATGCTAAAACATGGGATTTCAAACGAGATTTCGTCCGAAATCCTCATTTTTGCCGAAATCGGAAGATTTCGAGTGCGATGGAAACATGGTATTAGCCCAAAATATCGTCAGAGTTTGTTGATAAATTAATATATGAAGTGGAAGATAATGAAATTCTTTATAATAAAAAATTGCAGGGATATAAAAATATAGCACATAAGTCCAAAATTTGGCGAAACATTGCTGGAAAAAGTGACATTTGCATACTTTCGATTCCGTCAGTATAACCATCTAAATTCCATTCCGTTGACTTTCCAATCCGTTGCTTTCCGTTGCGTCCAATATAATTGAGGCCTTAAGGCCTCAATGATCAAAGTGCTCATAACGGACGGATCGAGGGCCAGTGTTCACCTCGATGGAACCCAAATCGAACAGGTTCGAATATTTGGGATCGTTGCTTGAGGAAACGAAAGTAGCATTGACGTCCGACGTTCACAGCCGCATCGGCCAGGCAACAGCAACATTCGCCTCGCTCAAGTGGTGCATAAGGAAACGAACAAATATTTACATCAAAACAAAAGTACGCCTTTACCGAACGTTGAACCTTCCAATTTTTCTTTATGGATCTGAAACGTGGACAATGCTCAAACTGGACGTTAAGGAGCTCGAGGTCTTCCAAATGCGTTGCTTGAGGCAGGTCCTTGGTGTCTCACTACGCGATCGCCTTCGAAACGAGACAATCAGACAAAGATGCGATCAGCAGGCACTGAACGAAGAAGAAATGAAAAAACGTCGACTACGGTAGTTTGGACATGTTTGCCGAATGGGTGATGACCGCTTGCCACGTAAACTTCTCTGGCGAGACCGTCCACCAGGCTGGAGAATCCAGCGATCGGCACCGAAGAAAACCTTGCTAAAGAATATATCGAATATCGACCTAAAGAATCAACGGTGGTTATCAGTTACCGAGGCTCGAGACGTCGCCAAAAACCGGAAAGAATGGAAATGAATCGTGAATAGAGTTCGAGACCCAGCGGCATCGACAGCAGCGTATCCATTGTGGAGACGTCCCGCTCGGACCGCCAGCTAGCGAAGCAAAGAGAAGAAGAGAAGATTTTCCCACTAGTGCGAAAGTGGGAAGTTGAGCGTATGAACCGAAGGGTCAAACCCACATCCCAACTATGTAGTTAGACATTATAATCAACTAAAGGAGCTCAAGAAAATAATACCCGTCTGTACTCTCCAACGGGTATCAGAAACCGTTAAATTTTAAACAATAGTAGTAAACGCACCACCTACTAAGAAAGATGTGAAACACTCAACCAGTGCAGTAACCTTGCTAACATAGTTCGCTTACAATTCGACTGCTAGATGACGCTTGTATATTTATACCCACAATTTAGCTAATTTTTAAATATATAATAAATTAGTCGTTTATAATTATGTTTATGCTGCTTTTGTTTATAAATTAACATATGCTTACTAATTTCAATTGCTTTTTTAAATTTCTAGAACTTAATTATTCTAGACAATTCTAAAAGCTTTTTATATTTGCTAGCATGAGGTTGTGATAAAAGCTTTTAACTAGAATTTCTTTAATGTGATAAATATTTAACTTGTCCCATGAATTTTTGATTATTTTTATAGTCCACGTGTGCCCGGATGAAGATATTTAAATAAAAACTAGTTTTAAAACAATAATAACATTATTCATTACGTTTACATGCTTACTTGAAGTATACTTGAAGTAGATTTCAAGTAACTAAATATGCATGTAAACTCGTCCTGACTTCAAGTATACTTGAGTCAAGTAAATCACAAAAATATGTTTGATTGACTTGAAAAAGCTCATGTAAACACAACTTGAATACTTGAAATTTTGCTGGTGTATTTTTTCTGTGGAACAAGAAGAAGATAAAAACTGTAGTGAATGTATACTTTTGATGCAATATTTTTAAAGTTATTTATATTATAATTTGAAGATAGTTTCTGTTATAATATGAAAGGTCAAGTGTCAGTTCAAGAAAATTTCAAGACATTTTGAAGTCAAGTAAATGAACCGAAAACGCAACTTGAGTTTCAAGTAAATGTCAAGTCAGGAACTCAAGTAAATCATGTAAACGTAATGATTTTTTAATGAACTGTATTATCGACTATATAACATTCATATATTTCCTGGTGGAGAGCTGGCAGCTCTGTTGTTTTAGAAAAAAAATCTTTGACAGCAAGTTCGCGGTGTGCATAGGAAAAGAACACGTCAGTGAAATTAACAAGGTTTTTCTGTCGGCGAAGCTGCATTCGAAATTTTGTGTAAAATTTGTATTAAATATTAATAAAAGGAAGGTAATATTATAGTTAATGATAATTTCTTTAAATATTTTAATGATTATATTATAAAGAGTCTAGAAATTTCCTTAAGTTTTGTTAAATTCCCACACGAGATCTTAGACCGTTTGCTAATTAACCTCAATGCACGCTTTTTACTTCATTATTTCAGCTTATTATTAACAAAAAATGGATTATTTTGTAATATAAACGTATATTTATTTTAACAGAGATGAAGGAAATACGACTGCTTCCGCTGGGAAGCCTGCTGGTCTTTATTCTGGCTAATGTGTACACTGCAAGTGGTGCTGCTGTTATGTCTATAGATCTTGGTAGTGAATGGCTTAAGATTGGTGTAGTTGCACCTGGTGTACCAATGGACATAGCATTAAATAAGGAATCAAACAGAAAAACCCCAGTTGTAATGGCATATCGTGATGGTGAAAGGACTTTCGGTGAAGATGCCCAAACTATTGGTGTACGATTCCCGGCACAGACTTACTTTTACTTGTTAGATTTGCTAGGTAAAACTATCGATAATCCACTAGTTGAACTATATAGGTGAGTAAAATCAGATTTTTTTTATATAGAAGATTTTCTTACTTAGAATGACGTGGTCTTTTACAGAAAACGTTTTCCTTATTATGATATTGTTCCGGATAAGAGCCGCAACACAATTGTATTTAAGAACGGTGATGTTCTGTTCACCGTTGAGGAATTGATTGCTCAAATACTGGTTCAAGCGCGTCATTTTGCCCAAGAATTTACAGGTAAGTTATGCCTAATGTTACCTTAGTAGTCTAAGATCCGGTATAAGAAATGTATACCCCCATCTGTTATCTGATGATGACAAAGATGGGTTGCCTAGCTAAATCTCGTACCGAAGCTATTAAATAAAAGAAATTGTAATTAAAGTTTTTGGACCAACTTCCCGCACTGTCGTTGCTGTTGTTGTTGTAGTTTTCGATGTAACTAGCAAAAGCTAGTGTGTCACAGAGGGGCACAAAAATGGTTTCGTCCTTACAACCATATAAACCATGAGTCAATGATAAACCTATGGGGGGCCTGCCTTTTAGCTTCTTTCTCTAAAAATCTGTCGCGTGCAGCGTGGTCAATGCAGCTGGGATATACAGGCTTATTCTGAACTCCGCCGGAATTGCGATTCCGGCGGACAGAAAATTCCAGCGGAATTTTAAAGGGCATAATGAACTCAGCTGGAATTAGTGAAATGGGATGCCCGATGAGGACTAGTTTCGAAAATCTAAAAACAGCCGTTAAATGTCACAAATTTGTATGTGAAATATTTATAAATTTTGTTGTTACAGTTTTTTATTGTGAAAATTCTTTAATTATTGGATTAAAAAATGGATAGCATTGCAGCATTTATTTTGGCCGAAGATAGAGAATGTCAACAGGAAATATCGAGAAATTTACGTTCAGAACGGAGAATGTTAAGGAATAGGCAAAATCCGTTGCATTTATCTAGGAGTTAACATTTTCATTTTCGACTTTTGTCATTCCGCTGGAGTTCATGATACCAAAATTCCAGCGGAGTTGTAATTTCGAAATTTCTCTCCGTTCCGACGGAGCGGAACGGAATTTATGCTACCGATGTAAAAAAATTCCAGCGGAATCAATTCCGGCGGAGTTCAGAATAGGCCTGATAGTCTTTAATTCAATGTCGTCAGTGTTTGTTAAGCAGCCTTATTCTTAATTTTCGCAAGGTGGCGTGTAAAGTGAGATTTTCCTAGATACGCATGAAGGTGGACAGTTTCATACCACCGCGTCCCCCGTAGTCACGTCACTCGCCAACGAGAATACCGCCTGAGGTCTAACCGGGCTTGAAAGGAATAATGAATTCAATAATAATTTATTCTTTAATCTTAATTTTATGTATATATTAAAGATTTCACCTTATCTTCCTCATTATTCGGTTAAATTCAGAGATAAGAAAAAAGAAAACATACATATATTAGTTTACCCTTGTTAACTAAAGAAAGATGCTCTAGAGCATAGAAACAGGTGCTGAGAACAGTGATAAAAGTAAATTGTTCCATTGATTCTAGTAGGTTGGTGAGACCATTGACACATACGACACAGACACTGATCTCCAGGGATATAGGCCCCTATTCCCATAGTCACGTCACCCATTGCAAAATGTGACAAACCAATTTTCCTATTCCCGTAGTCACCTGTTGTAGAAAAAGTGACGGCATTTGTTTCGTACCTTTTACCACTCAGCGGCTGTCATGGTTGATGGACTTAACTGTTCATCATTAGCGAACAATTTTTTCAATTTATTTTCTTATTCCGCCCTACTTTGGCTAACTTTTACCCCCTTCCCTATTTCCTTGTTGTTTACGATAAAGCCAAAAAGGCAATCAAATTGCCTCCTGTTCATTATTTTAATTCTAGGATGTAAGAATAATGTTAAATCATCAGAAATATTAAAATAAAACATGCTTCTTACCCTTTGTCACTATCTATTTGAAAAAAAATCGTAGCGTCACCTACAATTTCCAAGTGATAAAAAATGACAATTTTCAGTGACATTTGCTACAAAAAATGACTTCAAGAATACTACACCTAGTTTTGTGACATTTTATCCCACAAATTTTTTCCTTGTCACTCGACTATGAGAATACCACTTTAAAAGTGACGTGACAAAAATTGTGAGGTGAGAAAAAAAGTGAGGTGACAATGGGAATAGGGGCCATAAATTTGACTTCTTATTTGGCAAATGATCTAACAGTATGATGTTTCACTGGAACTATATATTTGAAAAGGTCATGGAATGGTTATAAGGTCATGGAATGCCCTAAAAGATGGAAATAGACACATTTAGTAGGTATATTTACTAGAGATCAATCTCATGATTCGAATGTTGATGCCAATCAAGGTGAGCATTACCTACAGTGATTCGATACTATTTGTTCATTTATTCTTATGAGTTAAGAACCAGTATCGGACTGGGCTCTTTAACTGCATTTCATTTATCATCGGAGGCTGTAAGGACCCATAGTTATCGAGACTTGTATTATCCAGGAATATCAGGGAGGAGTCCTTAGACTTGATCGATGCACAGTCCCAACCCGCAATGGGAGGATCTATAATGTTATTTTTTTTATATCTACCAAGGAAGGTTTTTTTTTTATTTCTTTCTTTGGTTTTATAGGCCTGTTTGAAGACACTTCACCAGGACTGTCTCCAGCTTGGACCTATTTAAACTCTCACCCCGTGCATACGATTTCCCATTACGTATTGGGTGTTTCACCTTATCTTTGTGTTTTGTACGTTGAGGAGTCTGTTTTTTGCCTTGTAAACTCTGAGCGCGTAATTTCTTGAATAATTCCCTCGTCACACAAAGGGATGCCGAGCTCTTTGCAGAGACTAATAACCTTCACCAATTGGTTAAGTGCCCTACACGAGTTCCATCTTCTTGATCTTTTTCTTACCTCCCACCAAACGCGGTACTCCATCGAAGTTGATTTACCTCTAGGCAACTCAGACCACTTCCTGCTCAGCGCAAGCTTCCCATACCAATCATCCGTCTTAACCATACCAGCTCCTAGAAGAACTGTTTGGCACTATGGGAAAGTCAATTGGCTGGGGCTTATTCGCTTCTTCCAAGCTGCAGACTGAGGTCTGTGTTTTTAGAATCGCGATGCCAACTTTTCCGCTCTCTGCATCTCAAAAATCATATTGGCAGGAATGCGTTTATTCATTCCCCATTCTACCAAATCCATCCGGCCAAGGCCGCATGGATGGTTTAATCATGAATGTATGAACGCGATCAAATTCAAAGAAAACGCCTATAGAGAGTACAGGCATTCCCTGAACGAATCATCCCGACATGAGTACATCAGGTAGAGAAACGCCTGCAAAACCACCATCAGGCAAATCAAAGCATCTTTTCGACTCATGCAACGAAGACTATAGTAACTCATTTTTGGGGGTTTTTGAGTTACCATTGTGTATGGCATATATTTACCTGAAGTTCAAAACGAAAGGGTTAGGCAACCAGAAATACTAGCATAAAATATAGTAAGTCATTTTTGGCCATAAAATACAACGAATACTATATTATCTCGAGATACTATACTTCACCAAATATATGCCATGCACAAAACCCCCAAAAATGAGTTACTTTAGTCTTCGTTGCATGAGTCGTTTTGATGACAGGTTAAGAAATAAACTCATTAACACCTCTGCTGGCACTAAAAATTTCTGGTCTTTGGTAACCTCCATCAGGAAAAATGTTAACACATCGTCGACTACTTCTTTCATTCACGATGGGAAGGTGTTAACAGAAAGCAAATCTAAGGCTGACTTACTCGCATCTCTGTCCGCCTTTCTTCCTCGCCTGATACTGCCGTGCAACCCCCCATTGTAGAGGGTTCTGCTCACTCAATGGGCAGAGTTTTCTTGAGGATTCGTGAAGTGTACAACTGCCTCAAGGAGCTCGATTCCAATAAATCCACTGGCCCCGATAACTTTCCCCCTAGGGTTCTTAAAGAATGTGCTTCACCTTTGGCTAAACCTCTGCGCAATCTCTTTGCCCTTTCTTACTTCATCGGAGTTTTCCCTGACTCCGGGAAACTGGCCCATGTTCAGCCTATACTGAATAAAGGTGATTCCAGCGACCCCTCTAACTACCGCCCAATAGCAATCACTTCTATTATCTCCAAAATCATGGAGACAATAATAAGCAGAAAGCTTATGGAATATCTTGAATGCAACCAAATATTAGATGACAAGCAGTACGGCTTTAGATCGAAAAGATCTGCTGGCGACCTCCTTGTATGCCTAACTGAGCACCTCTACCAAAACATTCATCGCTTTGGTGAATCCGGCCTGGTTGCTCTCGATATCTCCAAGGCGTTTGATAGAGTATGGCACCCCGGTCTATTGAGTAAACTCCAAGCTGTTGGCATTGACTTTCTTCTAAAGAATTGGATTGAGAGTTTCTTTTCCGCCATCTCTGCAGGCGTTCCCCAGGGCTCAATTCCATCACCTTCCAATTCCATCTTCCTAGTTTTTATAAATGACCTGCTCTCAATCCCATTCAACTCACTTCACAGCTTTGCTGATGACAGTACTTTGCGTTACTCGTATAGCTTCGATAAAGCAAGACAAGCACGTGCCAGACCTTGTCTGCTTGATCGTGAATTTATGTCCACTTCAATCTACAAGGATATAAATCTGATTCTAGATTGGGGCCACAAGAATCAAGTTGAATTCAACACAACGGAAAACAAAAAACTGTCTCTTCTCTATGAAAACGCGCTCCTCAATTCTTCCCATTAAAGTAGACAGTCTAGAACTGATGGCTGAACCATCTCTCAATATCCTAGGCACAACATTAACTGAAGATCTGCGTTGGAGTAATCACATATTCCAAATCGCTAAACAAGCATCACAATGCTTGAGATTCCTTTAAAGATGCAATTTCCTCCTTTAGCCGTCGGCCAGGGCTATAAACTACAAATCCTACATTCCGCCCCGTCTCGAATTCAACTCATATCTCTGGGCAGGGGCACCAAGTACCACCTTTGCGTAGCTGGAAAAGGTGCAAAACCGCGCCCTCCAACTCATTGGTGACGTCGCCATTTGCTCCACAATTGATTCATTAAGTCTCCGCAGGAATGTAGCGGCTCTGGTGAAATTTTACCGCATCTACCATAACGGCTGTTCCACCGAAATATATAACCTCATCAGTTTAGAAATTCGTTCTTTTCGAGAACAACTCGACTTTGGAACAACCTCCCACAGTCAGTTTTCCCGAACTCATAGAACATCCAAGAGCTCAAACGCAAGGTTCATCTTTATCTCCTCATGCACCCCCCAGATTTCCTTTAATCTATTTTATCCTTTCTCTATCCTTCGAGCTAAGCTTACTACCAGACACCTGATATTGATTGACGTGTAACACATGACGGACTGGTAGTACAAAGGGCGACACGCAATTCCTTCCTTCTTCAACCTTTCATTTCATTACAAAAATTGATTAAATAACAGATGAGGGTATATTAATAACGCTTGCTCAGGGGCGGCGCTTTCATAGGTGCGAATGGTGCACTTTCACCGGGCGCAGTTTGTCAGGGGCGCAAAAAGAATTATAACTTTGAAAAATAAAAAAATTGAAAAGACTCATGGATTCAAGAAATTAAACAACATTACCCAATTTCTGTCCCTGTACTTTCTCATGTAAGATAAAACGGAGGAATTTCATTTCTCCTCGTGCAGGAAGTTTCCAGAGATCCTAGTGAGAGAATAATCTCTCATTTACTTGGAGCACTTTTTGTAAATTCTGTAAAAAGCACCATATTCACTTACACAAAGGAAATTTTTTCTGATGGCTCTGAATTGGTTTATTGCGGTTTACCATGATTGATATAAATCTGAGGGCGCTGTTGCTGCACTTTTAAATTTTGTTTCAATTCATTGTTAAAAGAGGTAAATGAACAAAATGAGAAGAGAAAAACTCCTTGCGCGGCGAGAACTTTCCTTTAATTGCCCTTTTTTCACTGGCCTCAGTTCAATATAAAGTTCAATTCATTCTGTATTAGTGGCTTCACCGGCTGCCATGTTCAGTTCATGCTTGAAACAGTTGTTGCTTTCTAGCCAAAAGTTAAAAATGCAAAAGCTCACTGGAATGACATTTCATTGTTCCAGCTGATTACTCTCTTTTTAGTGAGCTTTTACTTTCAATCTCAATTTTTATGTACTGTTTGGCGAACTTAGGCTTTATTATTGTCTGAATTCAATATGTGAAACTGTGTGGGAACTCAGGGAAAAGTTGAAGTTCAATACATCAATTCGCTCGAATTTGCACAGTTCGCTAGGTGAAACCCAGCCAGGTTCACAAGGGCCAACCAACAAAAATTGGATGTAATGATCCATTCCCTTCTGAAATTCGATGAAGAATCGCATGGGGTTTCACAAGAACCAACTTTTCCAACTAACTATTCGTTTGAATGCTTTAGCTTGTTGTTGTTGCATTTAAATATTAATTCTCCCTTACCTTTTCCTTTTTCCTAGCAAAAGGGAAACAAAAAACCACAACAACTACACAAATGTCAAAAAGTTGATTCAAAAATTCCGTAAAGGAATTCAGAAGTTTTCAAAAATCTGCAGCCGTCGTTTCGCTTACGCTCTTCTCCGCAAACGACGTTTTCAGCAGAATTTTGTTGGTTGGATGTTGATCCATATGAAACTTCCTATCTATGTATCTATGGTTCAATCTTAAATTTTGCGCAAACTATGACAATTATTTCTCCCAATCATCGAGTAGTTTGTGTCTTATCCATTGTCCTTCACATCGTTCTAAAATGAATAGCTTACGGGGCGCAATGTGGCATAGTGCACCGGGCGCAAAAACCACAAGCGCCGGCCCTGCTTGCTTACCTGTTTATACCTGGCAACCCCACGTTTGGACTGGGTAGAAATCAGGCAACCTCTATTTTTCCTATTCCTTGTATCATATTCTGCCAGTTAATGGTCGAATTTTATGATTAACAGTTGAGGGAAATCGGTTCATAGAAGTTAATTACAATTTCTTTTATTTAACAGCTTCGGTACGCGATTTACCTGGGCAATCCACGTGCGATTTATCAATGTATATATTTTCTATTATATAATCTTTGTCATCAAATAACAGATGAGGGTATATATTTCTAATACCGGATCTTGCACTATAAATTGTGTTCCATTTCGTTCAAGGTTTTTATTTTGTTTTGTTTTTGAACAGGTCAACCCATTACAGAATGTGTCATTGTTGTCCCAGGATTCTTTGGTCAAGCAGAACGTTCAGCTCTGCTAGCTGCCGCTCAATTGGCTAACTTAAAAGTCCTTCAGCTAATTAACGATTATACAGCTGTTGCATTGAATTATGGTGTTTTCCGTCGTACTGATTTTAATGAATCGGCGCAATACTTCATTTTCTATGATATGGGAGCACAGAAGACTACTGCATCTGTTGTAGGATATCAGCTAGTCAAGGATAAAGCTACTAAAGAAATAAATCCAGTAATTCAAGTACTTGGTGTCGGTTATGATAGAACTTTAGGTGGGCTTGATATACAGCTGAGGCTAAGAGATTACTTGGGCAAGGAATTTAATAAATTGAAAAAAACTAAAACTGATGTACTTAAAAATCCACGGGCAATGGCAAAACTATTTAAGGAAGCTGGTCGAGTTAAGAAAGTATTGAGTGCCAATGCTGATCATTATGCACAAATTGAGAATTTAATCGAAGATCATGACTTTAAGGTGCAAGTAACACGAGAACAATTGGAAGAATTATGCACGGATTTATGGCCACGTGTGATAAAGCCACTACAGCAAGCATTGCAAACATCTGGTCTATCATTATCGGTTATAAATCAGGTTATTCTATTCGGTGGCGGTACTAGAGTACCAAAGATAAAAGAAATCTTAGAAGATTATATACAACAGGATTTGGGTAAAAATTTGAATGCTGATGAGGCAGCTGCAATGGGTGCAGTTTATAAGGCAGCTGGTCTTGCAACTGGATTTAAAGTAAAGAAGTTCATTATAAAAGATGCTGTAGTTTTGCCAATTCAGGTTGTTTTTGAAAGAGATCCAGGCGATGGCAATATTAAGCAAGTTAAACGTATTCTTTTTGGACATATGAACTCATATCCACAGAAGAAAGTGATAACATTCAATAAACATACGCAAGATTTTGAATTTTATGTTAACTATGCTGATTTGAATCATCTAAGTCCTGAAGAGATTTCTTATATCGGAAGCTTGAATATTAGTCGGATAGAATTACGAAAGATTGCTCAAATCCTAGAAGAGAACAAAGGTGATAATGTCGAAACAAAAGGTATCAAGGCGCATTTCATTCTTGATGAATCTGGTGTTTTTGACTTAACTGGAGTTGATTTAGTTTTTGAAAAACAAAAAACTGGTGATGATGAAAGTACATTGTCTAAAATTGGTAATACAATCAGCAATTTCTTTACTGGTGAAGCAGGAAAGGAGCAAGCAGAAGAGCAAGGCGAAAATAAAACAACAACTGAAGAAACTGCCGAAAAATTGAATCAAACTGAAACAAATGCAACACAATCATCTGAAAATGAAGAAGGTAAACCTGAAACTGTAAAGATAGTTACTATTAAGGAGCCAGTTGAATATATTGTCACTTATATAAGCGGTGATCCTCTAGCTGGGCCTGAGTTTGAGCAATCATTTAAAAAAATCCAAGAACTTAATAAAATTGACGAGGATAGGCAAAGACGTGAATCGGCCCTAAATGCTTTAGAATCTCAAGTTATCGAAGCTAGGGAGCGACTTAATATGAAAGAATATTCAAGCTGTGCAACAGAGGATGAGATTAAAAATATTAATAAAGCATGCGATACACTATCTGAATGGGTAGATGAGAATGGTCATGAGGCTAGTGCTATAGAGCTAGAAAAACGTCTTGAAGATCTACGTAAAATCACGTTCGATATGTACGAACGTCATTGGGAGCATGAAGAACGTCCAGAAGCTATTAAAGCACTTGGTAAAATGCTCGATGATGCACAGAAATTCTTAAATCATGCAAAAAATCTAACAAAAGACAAAAATCCTGATAAGGATGTTTTTAGTCAAGTTGAAATTGATACATTAAAGCGTGTCATTGATGATACTGTTGAATGGCAAAAAAATGAAATTAAAGCACAAGATAAATTGAAACGTTCTGATACAGTTCGATTAACAATTAAAACTATAACCGAAAAAATGAGCGGTCTGGATCGTGAAGTTAAGTATCTTGTTAATAAAATAAAAATTTGGCGACCAAAAAAAGTAACGAAAAAGGAAAAAAAGGATAACGAAACAGATAATGGTAATGCAACAGCTAAGGAACAGATAGATGAGCCGCCAACAGATAGTAATGTAAATGATGATGATAAACAACCGGATGATAAGCCAGAAATACCCAAGGAAGAGAGAGAACCAGAGACTCAACATGCACATGTTGATGAGCTTTAGAGCTCTGCTAATCAAAAAAAAAAACGCAACTTAGGCACATTAAATAATTTAAATTTTTTTATTATTACTATAATATAAGATTAGTCCATTTCTGTGGATGATTGAATGTAAACTTTATTCAACAAAAATGAAAACAAAAAAAACAAAAACAAAACATCAAACAGGAAAGCAAATTGATTTCAAAGGTAGGAATGAAAAATATATAGGTAGAACTTTTTTTTTTCTATTATATATTATATTTAAATATGTTTGACTGACCAGAAAGTAAAACAAAAGTTTATAATTAAATTTGTCGATTGTGTAACTTTAAAAACAAAACAAAACAGACAAAACAAGCTGAAATCCCTACCATAGTTTTAGTAATTTAGTTAAATTTCTTAATCTTTTGTGTTTCGTAAGTATTTGTAAAATTTTCATTCCGATTTTTAATGTTAAATATTTTTCTTTATTTTTTTTTCGTTTACTTTGTTTAGGAGAAAATCTTTAAAACATTTCTTCTTTAAAGAAAAAAGGTGTGTTTTATCAACCGGCTGTTTATTTTACATAATTTTTTCTTCTTCAATTTAAGTCCGTAATTTTTCTTGCGTTATAAAAATAAACTTGAAATTAAAAGGCTTTTGATTAAAGATACCAACCGATTTTTTTTTTGTATTGTAGATAATTCCGAAAATGATAATTAATTATTAAGGGACATTATTTATTATACACGATGAAAAATTTATTCTAAAGAATATCGTTTTTTTTATTTTTCCTTTCCAAAATTAACTCGGAAAAACGTCCACTACAGCCCATGATTTTTTCGGGATATTATGACAACAGTCTAAATTGACTTTAAGTATATACAATTTAGAACAATTTTAGACCGACGATTTTTCGACGTAGGTCAGAGTGGCAACATGGCAGGCCTCTCTTCAGAGGAAGCACAGCCTTTTGGCATACGGACGGTTCCAAAACCGATAAAGGGGTAGGAATGGGTGTTTATGGCCCTAGGAGCAAAATATCCATAGCTCTGAACACTACCCCCACTGTTTTCCAGACCGAGGTACTTGTCATCCAGGTGTATGCTCAGACTTGTATTAATAGAGCTCCAAATAGCTCTTAACATTGTTATTTTCTCCGACAGTCAAGCTGCATTGCTGGCCATTAAATCTCACAGGGTGTCATCAAAGACTGTCCTGGATTGTCTCCGATCTTTGAAATTTCAGGAAATTACAGGATCACGCTGATTTGGTTTTCGGGCCACGAAGGTCACATTGGTAATGAAATTGCCGACAGTCTGACTAGAGTAGGCGTAAACTCATCACCTATTGGTCCGGAACCTTTCTGTAGCTTAGCAAGCTGTCATGTAAAAATGGTCCTAAAAAATTGGGTCGACCAGCTGTTTCTTCATAGGATGGCAAGGACCCAGGGTACTCGTCAAGCTAAAAGATTTAATCAAATCGATAAAGCTAAAGCGGGCAAACTTTTACATCTAAAGAGGTGGGAGCTAAAAATAATAACAGAGGTCTTGACGGGTCACTGTTCGCTTAACTACCATCAAAACAAAATAGGTCTGGTGGCCGATTGTAGCTAGTTGTCGGTTATGTGCAGCAGCTCCCGAAACTGCGGAGTACTTGCTGTGCGACTGTGAGGCTACAGCGAGGAAGAGATTGAGCCTCCTCCATCGTGACTTCCCTACCCCCAGGGATATTTGGGACAGAAATCCTAAATTTATTTTAGGCTATATAAGAAGCCTTAACCTTGATGGTTTTTAAAGACGGGGATGGCATAATAGACCAAACAAAATAGGTCGCAGTGCCGGCAAAGGGACCCCTCTAGAAGAAATAGAATAGAACATTTTAAAATAGTAAAGTAAACCTTCTTTGAAACTGTCACACATATGTATGTGTCACTGGGCTGGCTATAGATAAAAACTAAACGTTGTAGCCCATGCGTATATATGTGAAACATGGAATTAGAACCGAATGAATAGAATCACAGGGGGCTTACAAGTTTTCATCAACAGATGCCTGCGTCGTATCCTAAAAATCCGCTGGCAGGATAGAATTTCAAATGGAGAGCTTTGGCGCCGTGCCGGCCAAGAGAGGATAGACGACCAAATCAGGCGAAGGAAATGGTGTTGGGTTGGCCATACCTTGCGACGTGAAAACGAGTATCTAGCCAAACAGGCCCTTGATTGGAATCCGCAAAGATCCCGTCGAGTCGGAAGACCTAGAACAACTTTTTTTTTATGTGAAAAATTAGAGTCTTAGGAAAGGCCCTTTATACTGTGTCGACAATTTATTTTCTTCATATAGGGTGCAATGTCGAACAGCAGCTCTAGTCGGAGAAGGAAGGAACTGCCACAACCTACCCGCGATATTTTTTAGTCCACCTACTCCCAACCATTACTGTCGCGACTTCGACATCGGGGCATCGAGAAACAACTCGCTGGAGTGTTATGCCTCCTGAAACAAGTTGAATCTCACCAACCAACCAATGACATGCGCTTTGGTGGAGCAGGGAACGGCTAAGGAGGGCTATGACAGGATGAATCAGGAATGTAACGAGGGAAGAAGAAAGAAAGTTATGTAGGTGGGAAAGTGGAAAAGGCGAAGGACAGTGGGGGTGGCCCGGATTCGAACCCGGGACCTCTGGGGACGCCTTACTCCCTAGGCTACCGAAGCCCCTCTTAGCAGAGGCCGCAACAACTGGAAGATCCTGGTCGGAATTGAGAGAAGTCGCACAAAACAGAGTCTGCTGGAAGGCAACTGTTTCCGCGCTATATCTCATGAGGGATTAAAGGGGAATAAGAGAAGAAGAATAGAATTGGAATACAAAATCTAAATAAGTACAGATTTTTTAAGCGAAGTACATTTATCTAATCACGCGTCACGAAGTTCGTATGCGCTAATCTCCGAAACTACCCAACCGATTTTAAAGAAATTTCGATAAGTGGCGCTGTTGTCGAAGTCTAAAAAAATTCAGGTAGTCATTGGGGACTGCCGACAAAAGTGAAAACTCAAAACTGTGAAATAACAGTGTTTTTTCTGAATTGTAGTACCAAAAATCTGTATACCATAACTAGCGCTTCGAACGGCATATTAGGCTGATTCTTTTTTTGTTTTGTTCGTTACGCTCCCGTGATGGAAATAACTCAAATGAATGTTTTCGAATGAAAAATAAATCTGGAAGGTTTCGAGAAAAATCTGGAAAATCGCAATCCAGTCTAAATCAAAATTAAACTACATTTGTTTGTACTTTTGTGTTGTTTCGTGATCTGTCCAAGAATTGTAATTATTTTGTTACGATTCCAATTTATTGGGTGCGCAAATGTCGATAGCCAAATTGTGAATCAAGCCAATTGTTTAGATAGTGATGAAAAAATTGTTCATTTGTTTAATTGTTGTAAGTTCATCGAAATCGTTCCATGAAATGAAATAAGTTTTGTCGTTCTTCTTCTCTTCGATGGCTCTACAGCCCAATTCGAGCCTTGGCCTCCATCAGCGTCTTCCTTCAGACGTCTCCCTGCTTCGCATCTTGTCTCCAATTTCTGATATTGAGCAGTTTTGCTGCAACGGCCTTAACATTGTCTTCCCACCTTGAACGTGGTTTGCCAACTGGTCTTCTGCCATCTGGTAGTAGGTACAGGACTTTTTTGGTATCCTTGAGTCATCCATTCTTTGGACATGACCGGCTCAACGTAAACGTTGTAGCTTAGCATGTGTCGATAGTTTACACTCTTTGTATAGATCGTACAATTCGCGATTGTAGCGTATTCTCCATGCATTGTCTTCCTTGATCGGACCGTATATCCTTCGGAGAACCTTCCTTTCAAATATATCCAACTTGTCGTCGGATTTCTGGGAGATACTCCATGCTTCACATTCATAGTAGCTACTGTACGTATGATGGTTTTGTAGATTCTTATTTTCGTTTTTCTGTGGATGTCTCTGGATTTCATGACTGACAGTAGTGAGAAGTATGTTCTGTCTGCGGCGTTACTCTTAGTTACACGTCTTTCGTTTCATCGTTGTCTTCGCTGACTGTGGACCCCAGGTAGTTAAATTGGTTTACCCGTTCGAAGTTAAACATCAGGTGGTGTTGTGGTTTCTTCTTCTTCTTTCCACCCTTAACCGAATTAGGATATTACTTTTTTTTTGCATTTATTTGCAGGCCTATATCTTTGGCTCCCTCTTTTAATTCCGTAAAAATTTCTCTAAGGTGTGATCTAACAAGGCAGTTTATATCATCGGCATATCCTGCCAACTGTTTTGATTTGTTAAGCAGGGTTGCGTTCGCATCAATGTTTACTTTGTGAATTACTCCTTCTAGGCAGAGATTAAATAGCATGGGTGCCAGCCCATCGTCCTGCTTTAAGGACTTCGTCAATTCTCTCTGTATTCTGACTCCACACCTTGTGTTTTCCATTGTCATTTTTGTTAATCTAACTATATTTGGAGGGATGTTTAGGTCCAACATTGTCGCATACATTTGCTCCCTGTCGATGCTGTCGTAAGCTTGTTTAAAGTCGATGAAGAGTTAATACACGTCGATGTTGTATTCCCAGAATTTTCGGAGGATTTGCCTTATTGAAAAAAGTTGATCAATTGTTGACCTATTTCTTCTGAGTGGGTAATTTTACATGTATTATACTTTTCTATAACTTCTCAGAGCTCCTTTTCTTTTCCTATTTTGGCTTTCATATCTCCGACAACCAAAGTAAGTACGTCTAAGTCAAGGGTGGGCAACCTTTTTATAACATGGCCCAAAATAAACTGTGGTGGTAAATTACACTATCCATCACTCGATACTAAACTCAAAAAGGTTTGTGTATAGTATTGTTTTCCTTTTTTTATGTTGCTTGATCAAGCTCAGGGGATCACCCTTTGTACCAGTAGTCCGTCATGTCGTTTCAGTCACGGCGCAATGTCCAGTAGTAAGCTTGATCTGAAGGATAAAAGAGAAAGTACAGGTTAGGAGTCTACAGTATGCGTGAGAGATGTTGATGAACCTTGCGTTTGAACTTTGAGGTGTTATATGAGTTCGGAAACAGCTAAACCTGGAGAGTTGACATCTACTGATATGCGCGGACCTTTTACTGAGTCCATTCACTAAAAAGTAAGTAAGTTGTTTTCGATATGGTTTTACAGTTCAAAAGAAGTCTGAAGTTAAAGATATGTTAAAACAGATAATGGTACAAGGCAAAACTCTAGGTCATCCAATAAAGGAGTTATTAAGTGATAATGGTGGAATGCTTGACAACGACCAAATTAAAAAAACTCTGGAGCTGACTTTCAACGGTGTGTGATTTTGCTGATTATCACACACGGCCGACGTCCACGGATAGACACACACCGCATCGGTGCCTTTTACAACGGTGCGTATCGGCCTATGTGGGTCTTAAAATTCGAAGCCATTTTGTCATTCTCAAATGCAAAGTGAAAGAGAACGTATCGTTGCAGCTGCGGCGATTTATTTAGAATTAAGAAATTAAGGAAGAAATTAAAAATAAGATCGTTCGTTCATTTCATTGTTCATGCTCTTCTGTTTTTATACGGACAATCGCGCCGCACCTGGAAGTTACCGACTCTAGACTTACCTGCGTTTCCACAGAAACCATTCGTCCCATGGTTCTCTGTTCGCGTCTGTTTCTAATATCACGCGCCGTGGAAGTCAGCTTGAGAATTGAATTGACTACGTAGAGGTTTAGAGCGCCTTACTCGCGTGAGCATATCGGGGGCACGAAGAAGGAACACCGAACGATAGTGGAAATGGCAAGGACTTTTAAGTATTCCAGAAAAGAACATTTTTTTTTTGTCAGTTTCGGGGGAAATTAGTGAAGAAAATGTCAAATGGCACTTCGAAATCCTGAAATTCAGAAAGACACAATGGATGCCAGTTCAATATTAGTATTAAATTATGAACGTATGTGCGTTTAATTTTCAATTTAAACGAGACAAATTACATCAAAAAATATTTAGTTATAATTTCTTCTAAAGATCTTGCGGGCCGGATAGAAACTTTTCGCGGGCCATAGTTGTGCCGCGGACCGGGGACGGATCTACCAACCTATCTTCATAAGCATTTACTTACCGAAAATAAAGAACCGGAATGATTTTTCATTTTTTTGACAAATTTTTGTACATTTTTTTCTGTATTTTACACTATTATTTTCCTGTATAATTAATCAGCAAAAAAATTAAGTTTTTATATTTCTTCTTCCGACTGCCCATAAATAACTCTCAAAATTTTATGTTTTGTTTATTTTCTGGTATAGATGTTTACAAATACTGTGACATTTGGCGCATGCTGGGGTACAAAGTTCTTAAAAATGCTTTAAAAGCTTGACAAAAGCTTCATTTAGCTCCGCCTATCAAATCACGTGTTTTCTCATTTAATCAGCCACCATTGCGTATTGCTAGAGGAAGGTGTATTTTTCTGGCGCTTTAATGATTACTTAAAAAATTTACAAATTCTGAATGAAAAACGTCGTAACACCCTATAAATGTATATTTTAGCCATATCCAGAAATTAAAAAAAGGGCCGACAAATATTATTTCGCGGGCCGGGACAACCACTTTAGTATCTTTTGATGGGATTAACCTAATGGAGTTTGTTAGCTCTTGAAAGAATTCCTCTTTCTTCTCACCCGTTTTGTCTTCTGTGGGAGCATGACCGTAAAATCAATTAAAAAAAATGATATTAAAACTCAACAAACATTTTAAAATAAAATAGCCTTCATGAGTATTTGCTTAATTCTATACCGATATATTCGCATATTATGCCTATATTAAATAGCAACGCCCTTATTATTGGATTAAAATGTAAATAAAACAGATTTAATTGGCTTCGAAGTTAATTATCTAATTAAATATTGATATTACTTGTAAATTGTTCCCCAAAAACGGACAGTGTAAATTTTAAATTTGAATACAGCCAGTTTTAAGCAATTTATTTACATTTTCGATGCCATTATGTTGAAAAATACGAGCATACTCTGGTAAATTGTACATTGTACATTGATGTACATTGATTAAAAAGGCGAATTTAAAAACTAGTGCCCTGCGCTCTATTACTACAGCTATGCATATTTGTACCTACATTATGTATATTACACTTTTTTAAATCAATACATATACAAACAGGCACATCTGTTGCTACCATAATGATAAATTCGCATTGCAATGTTGCATCCAATTTACTACTCATATTTTGAGGGTTACCTTTTCACTTGTGAATTTTAATTTTAATTTTCACCTCTTGTGACTGCTTGTCACATTGAAAATTTTTCAATTTGTCAGTGTAATTTATTTATAAATATAAAATTTTCCATTAATTGAATTACGTTCACAGCAATAATCTCTCTCTCTTTCTCTTTCATCTTGCGTTGCACAGTAGGCGGTTTGCTGAACAGTTGGATCATTTATTTTTTTTGTCATTTCTATCATAATTTAACGTTAATTGTTTTTACCCTTAAAACAATGGGGTGGGAGGGTATATTATGAATTTAAATTTTGTTGATAGGAACAAAAAAGGAAATTCAGATGGTAAACAGTTGATGAAATATAGTTCAGTAGCATTGCAAACGTAGTAAAAATGATGTATTTAGAAGTTTAGAAAACACGAATTTATTATTCAATACATTCAGGAATGGTACGGTTCATCGTTTTACACTCAAGCACCTCCCGCAGACTTCGCTTAGGTTAGGTTAGATTTGGCTGAGCTATTGGTTTAAACTCATACACTTAGGCCAGAGGGATAGACACATTGTGATGCCATAGTGATCCCACTTTAAACCTGATGTTAAAGAGTCGTTTCTTCGCTAAAACCATTTCGAAGAAGTAATGAATCTTCTAAGTTGTTCCCAATTTTCGAGATTTCCGCAAGGCTGCTTAGAAAGGTCTCGCCAAATGTGGTTAACCTTATTCTGCTTAGGGTCGGGCAGTGACAGAGGAGATGTAGTACACTTCATCACTACAGTCTTAAAACCTAAGCGGGTCGCATGCGTTGCTATCAGACAGTGTCCGGTCAGCACTCCCACTATAACTGAGAAGTCTTGTCTCCCGAGGCTCAGTAGTGAGGTGGTCCGCCTGAGATCATAAGACGGCGAGGTTAATGTGGCAAAAGTGCATTTATTAAGATCCCTCCAATACTTTTTCGCTTGTTGCATTGTGTGCTGCTTGCATCGGAGTTTAAACGTGGCCCAATGCATACAAACTCGTTCCTTTTCTGGAAGGAGAGTAGCGGTCGTGCCTTTCCTAGCCAGTTCGTCAGCTTTACAATTTCCCTCTATATTTCGGTGACCGGGCCCCCATACGAGGAGGGTCCTGAACTGTTGAGCCATCTCGTTAAGAGATCTGCGACATTCAAAGATAATTCTAGAGCTGTTTGTGCAGGAGCGCAGGGCTTTCAGAGCCGCTTGACTATCTGAGAAGATGTAGACAGTCCGGTTCCTATCGCCTTGCTGGTTGAATTGCAGAACAGCCTCTTGTATGGCTAGAACCTCCGCTTGGTATACACTGCAGTGATCGGGTAGTCGGAAGGAAACTTCAATCCCAAGTTCTGGGGAAAATACTCCTCCCATTCGACCCTCGAGCTTAGAGCCATCACTAAAGAAGTTTATAGCACCCTGAGAACGGTGTGGTCTATTTCCCCATGCACGACGTGAAGGGATGTAGACTCCGTAGTTCCTCGTGAAGGTAAGTCGGTTTTTGTGGGGATAGTAACAGAGCTCAGCACCTTCGTGTTTCCTCCCCTGATTCCGGTTCAAAAACCGGATTCTTTCATTCTAAGGGCTGCGATGGTTGCGCTTTCCTTTGCCACAGGATTTAAAGGAGGGAGGTATAATATAACATTTAGGGCATCTGTAGGTCTGGAGCAAAGTGCTCCTGTTATGCATAACTCCGCACATCTTTGTACTTTCTGTAATTTGTTTAGCATGGTGGATTTACTCAGGGTTGGCCACCTTAATAAAACCCCGTAAAGGAAAATTGGGCGGACGATCGCTGTTTAGATCCATCGCACTATGAATCAATAGATCGGTTCGTGTTCGTTTGCATAGGTTAAGCAGCATTGAACATCGTTAGTACTCAGTTAGGGGACCGCTTGGTACAATGACACTCACGTTTGTCGATTACAAATATATTTATACGTGGAACAGAGACGTGAGTATGTCCCGGGTCTTATTTATCGTCCGGACATTCTGGATAGAACGGTGCATCGTCCATACTGAAGCGAGGTCCACTCAAGAACTGTTTATTGTAGTAACTCACTTCACCATTTTCCTTTCAAATTCACTTCTCTGCATTTGGTATGAGCCAATGAGTACTTTCTTACGCCATGCTCCATCGTTTGCGAAGATCTCGATTTTGTCGAATCGTCTTCGTTCAACTGCGACCGCGTTGTCTCCGCCGAAGTCGATTGCGACGCCTTTTGTGGGATCTTTTTTACAATCTGTACTAGATACGTCAGAGTATCTCCCAATGAAGGAGTGATATCAACATACTCCATCCCTGGGCTTACGGGCTCAGACTACCCTCCCTGAATAAAAATCGCCTTCACTATGACCACATTCGACACCTTGATGCATGGATCCAAAAATATCTAACTGGCCCTGGTAGGTCGTTCTTTTGGGATCTGTGGGAGCCCCAGAAATGTTTGAAAGAGTGCTCCATCTTCAAAAGTTTTTTAAGGTAATTTTATATTGATACCACGAGCTTGGCGAGAAAGGATGGTTGCCCATGGCAGAACTCCGTATCACCAATGGAATGCTAATTCAAACCGAAGTTCGCCTGGTATCCGCAGTCCATCGTTAGTAGTACAATCCCGCAGTACCAAGCATAACTTCAGCACAATTGTTTACACCTTAGGATTGCGGGTTTTATCGAGTTTAGATCCGCCGTATTCAGTCTGCTCCATGGACCTCGAGGAGGATGTGGCCTGAGGCCATGTTCGATCGGTCTTGGAGTCAGTGCTCCCTGCTTGTGCCGTGTTCGAGTCATATTAATGAGTACATAGACTTGGCTAGCAACAAAAAACCCCCTTAAAAAGTGCCATCAAAATTTTATTTTATTTTATTTTTTTATATGAAAAAAACCAAGCTTAGGAGTAACCCTTTATACTACCAGTCCGTCATGTCGTTCAGTTCATGGTTCAATGTCTAGTAGTAAGCTTGGTTTGAAGAATAGAGGAGAATAGGAAAGGTTAGAAGGAGTGTGGAGGGTGTAGAAGAAAATGACGATGAATCTCACGTTTGAACTTTAAGGTGTTGTACGAGTTCGGAAATACTGACTGCGGGAGATTATTCCACAGTCGAGTTGTTCTATTCATAAACGAACTTCTAAACCGTATTGTGCGTGAACGGGGGCTGTGGGGTATGGGGGTGAGGCGAGCAGGCAAGTCTTGTGTTGCGGGAAAAATATAGCCGTACAAGCAGGAGGTCCTGAATTTCTGTCGAACAGTCGCTCAAAATTGTTTTTCGCATTCATTTTGGCGACCCTTACCACCTGGCGCCTAGAGCGACCGCTCCACTCGCTATACCCTAGGGCCGGCGCTGATTATTTTGCTTGATTCTTTATTTTTAGTTTTATTTATTCAAACATATACAAAAAAAATTTAAAATTGGTAAAAAATGTAAGGTCTTAATAGATCATATATGGAACATAAACACATGTTAACTCAAAGCCACCATATTCAATGGAAATTATGCAATTGTTGAAGTTTTGTTATAACTTCATTATCCTCGGCCATTTTAAACTGAACCAAAATGATTAGAAATGTAGTTATGGAATAAATCATCTGAAATAAAAAACACAGATCAAAAAGATTATAAAGTATATTTTTTTAAAAAATTCCAAAACTTACTCGATACAATGTCGAACTATTCAACGAAAACAGCTGAAGTGGCTTAAGATTTATTTCTGTTATTAAAAGATGAATAGAAAGACTCTCAATCTGAAAATTCAATTCGAGTTTTAGAAACATAATATTTATATATAACAACCATCTTGGTCCTCACACTTTGCTTTAAGCGTTGATCTAATCGAAATGCACAAATGTTATGAATGATGATTCCAGTTTGTTCGCAGGTTTCCTTCAAAAATTGTGTGGTTTTAACAATGAAATACAATTCAGCAGAAAATAGCAATAAGTTAGTGAAGCCGAAAATTTCAATAACATGTGGTGCTGGCTTGCAACCCTTTACACGGCGGGCAATGTGATCTGCGATGAAATAAAGCTGAAATTTGGTAAAATGAAATTAATTTTTTTAGAACCTAGGAGAGAAGTGGCATGAGAGACAGTTTACTAAAAGGAGCAAAAAATGAAAGAAATAAGGATTTTTTTCTCAAATTATTATTTATTTATTAAAGTAGGTTATTTCGTACGAAAACAAAGACAAATAAAAAAGAAACAATGAAAAATATTAATTTTAAAAATAATGTGCCTTTTGGCTCTTTCATAGGGCTGCCATGGCCTAAATTGCCGAGGCTGTACAAAAACTGCAAAAACCCCGGAGATTTGGTGAAAGTTAGTTTTTTCCCCGGACACGATTTTTTTTTAAATTAAACGAGAACGTTTTTTTGGGCGAGTTAAAACCCAACCGTCGTATCGAATCGATAACTAACTATATATTCGGCTACCAGCGAAGGGCTAGCAACTAGAGATGTGCCGAATATGGGTTCGACCGAATATGAATATTCGGTCTAAAATGTACCGAACCGAACATTCGGTCGAATTATTCGGGTCATTTTGCGCAGTTCATACAGGTCGGCGAAGCGGTCTGCGAGTAGCAGCGAAGTCCCTTGGTGACCCCTGTCTATATAAAATCGAAGATGTTGTTATTGTTTTGTCGTTAGAGGACCCTTTTTTACTTTAGTCGAACATGTCAGTCTCTTTTACATTACTTTGTTTCTGTATACCGTGATCCGAGGTACGTGACTACACACTCATGCAACCTCGCGAAGGGCCCAGTCACCCGGCACACCACATACCTCGACTTCTTTGACTCAGGCGCACAAACAGCCAAAGATAAAAAGTCGCCCGAGGCGAAGTAAAGTTACACAAAGTGAATCGAAGTGCCTCACTACACTCTCGACTTCGATCAACTTCAAGAGTAGAGTAGTTCAAGCTTAAAAATAAAACAATGCAATGACCCAATGGATAAAAACAGAGCATACCAACTCATGCTAAGAAGGCACAGAACAATACATTCATAAAGAAAAGAAACGACCTAGAAGCCAGTATTGGGAAGAAGAAGTGAGGGAAATAGAAAAATCAGTAAACTCAAATGATACCAGACATTTTTACACAAAGTTAATCAGCAACATAATAATTTACACCCAGAATGACGATGCTGCAAGTATAAAAATGGGGATGTACTACTATACCAAGAGCTGCAAAACGAGTAAAAGTTTTAATTGTGGTATAATCTATCGCAGCCAGTATTTCCGAGCTCCTTCAACATCCAAGAGCTCAAACGCAGGGTTCATTATCACCTTCTTCAATACCTTCATAATTCTTAACCCATTCCCCCGCACTAAGCTTACTGCTAGACTGATGGTACAAAGGGAGGCTTCTGAACTTAGCACTGTCACATAAAGAAAAGACCACCTTTTATTTTAGTGTTTAAATCCTACTTAAACCTTAATAACTCCTATACCGCCTGCTTGGTCATTTTGGACTAAAAAGGAATCGGTTCACTAACTAACTAACATCTTGGTTTCCTTGAACGACTGGATTAAGTCCTCTTTTCGTTTCGCATCGGTGTATGTTTGATAATTGAATTGTCACTGGAACTTTCAGATAAAGCGAGAGCTTTTGCGCCACACCGAAGTTTGCATGGATGCGGATTAGGAGTCAATTTTAGCTTTTTCAAAAAAAGCTTGTACAGAGGCTCTGTCCGTCTGTCTGTCTGTCCGTCTGTGACCTTCTTTCATCTCTGAAAGTACTGCGCTACAGACTTATCTCCGGGCCATATCTCAAATTGTAGCTCTTGATCAAGAGACCTAAAACTGAGAAAATGGTCTGGAAATTCCAACCAGAAGTGTATTTAACGACAAACAAGAGATTTCTAATAAAGTACATATATCGGTAGCCTAGAGCTAAGGCGCTGGAATGCTATCCCGTGGAACCAAGTTCAATTCTCGGCCACGCAATGGGGAAATTTGCACGGATGGCAGCCCAACGCAACATGAGACAAGCGGAGCGGTAGCCACAATCAAGCGGACGGAATATCAAAAAGAACAAAGGAAAAACGTGCGGAGCGGACGGAACGGATTGATTCTGTTTGAGCTTTAGCACGAAAAAACCCAGAATGACGCAGAGTTCTATGGGGTTCACACTGAGGTGTTTTACCCATATATTTTAAATAGAGCGAGCTTTTTTAAACAAATAAGTTTTGACGTGTTTCAAAATAAAACACGTACAAAACACTTGCTGACTATATAGTATAGTTCATTAAAAAAACACGGCTAAAAGCGATTCTTTTGCGCCACTGGGAAATTTTGCCCTGAAACCAATCTTGATCACTGTTTTTATATGTTTTGCTGCACATTACGCAATCTTAATTATTGTTATTTGTTTTGGAGTTTGTATTGCTTCGAAAAACTTTTTTTTACTTCAGCTAATACGATAGAGTCAGACGAATCGGAGTCAGTACGGAATTTTCTTGATTTCTTTCTGATTTTCTGTTAAGCGTTTTTATGAACTGTTTTGTAGTCATTTTCTTAATATTAATTTTTGTTTTTTTTTGCATTACCTTTGTGGCGTATCATAATACGTCATCAGGAAAACAAAAACGCACTTTTCTTAAAATCATTTTTTCTTGGGTAAATATAATTCACATGTAACTTGTGTAACAGTTGTATATAAGACCTTTGTAAATACTTTGTAAAATAGAGAAAAATTCAATTGGACTTCCAGTGTTTTAATAACAAAGGAACCTTTTCCCATTGGTGATCAAGACACCAATAGTACCTGCTAAATTGGCAAACAGCACTTGCCAAACCTTCTTCTAATTTATAAAGTTCAAAGACCCGGTAATGAAAGATCCAGCTCTTTCCAGGCCCATTTACTCGGCTCTTTCATAACTTATAACCTTCAAAATAACAGCGATACGAAAACTTTTGCGCCTCAAAACTTACGCAGCTACAACGCCTAATACTTATATGCACAAACTCAGTCTACAATCCATGTATCTATATTTGTTTAAAACACAACATAAATAGAGCAAAATATATTTACTTTTTAGTGCCAAAAACTTGGACTCGGCGTCCGTTGATTTCGGCGAACTTTCAAGTGGTTGTGGGTGACGGGAAATCAGTGATGCCACCTAAAAATAATATCGCCAACGAAATTTTTTCCTAAACTACCGGAATAATGCGAGTGGCTCTTTCAAAACCTGCCTCCTTCATGCCATTACTCCCCTACTTTCTATTTAAAATATTTAAAAAAAACAGGTAAATTCTTTTATTTTATTTAACACATCCACAAAAATACAAATGGTTTTTTTTAATCAGGATGGAAGGAGTTCATGGAAATGATGAGATTTAACGCAAATTACGGGATCCTTTTGTTTGTGGGAGGTGTTAATTTCTTGTTTGTTTTTTCTTGGTAAAACAATAATCTCTGAAATAACACAGAGGCTACGTTAGATAGAAAACCGTGTTTTGTAAATATGCAAAATATGTTTTTGCAAAAACTCTTACACCATAAGGGGGAATTCTTAATAGGTTTTGAAACATGTTTTCTTTTCAGACTTGCCTTGACGAAAACTTTCATCACAATACGATATCCCGGTTGATTGAATTCGACATCAGTTCACGATCATACAGGCAATACAAGGTCTCGCACGTGATTGCGACTTATATTGTCGAAGGCTTAAAAGTAACGCATAATGCTGTAAATATACTAAGGGCGACGGCGACGGTGCACACAAATTAGGCTGCTTACACACCAAACTCGACATCGACATGACACGACGAAATTCGACAACATTTTTCTGTCGCGACACACATCTATTCTTATCATTAAGCGAGTCTATTCACACTGAATTCGACATCGACACGACACGACAAGATTTTCTGTTGTGACACCCATTTATTCTTATTATTAAACGAGTGTATTCACACTGAATTCGACATCGACACGACACGACAGAACTCGACAGAACTCGACAAGGAAAAAAACCGTTACCGACGAAGGGCTTCACATTCAAATCAGTTTATATCCACTGAAGGCGACACGAGGAAAAACGTCGAACGACGACTTTCGACACGTCGAGTACTTATGCAGTGACTTTCGTTGTGTCGAGTGGTTCTGGTTGTCGAATGGTGTCGAGGTGTCGAATTTGGTGTGTACGAAGATTCGACAAAAAATTTTTTGTCGATGGACGTTTTGTAATGTCGTGTCAATGTCGAGTTTGGTGTGTAAGCAGCCTTAAAAAGCACACACAAGAATAATCATCTTCGACATCCGAATGCTACACACGCGCACAGGAACATACGAGAATAGCAACACAATCCCATGTCACACCGCCCAGGCAACTTTGAGGGGCGACGGCTACGAAATAGAACAGATTGATTGAGTCGCCACTCTCGGCGATCTCGTCGTCGAGTGGTCTGCATATTGTGCTGCACCTTTCATACTCATAGAAAAGCTGTGTGTTCTATTCGTTTTTGCCAGTCGCTGTGGGAACTATTTTCGCCCTTAGTATGTTTACAGCATAATACAGTCATCAGCAGAGCTGTGAAGTTAGCTGAAGGGGATATATCAGCTCATTAATAGAGATTAGGAAAAGTGCGGTGTTAGAATTGTGTCCTGGGGAACACCGGTAGAAATGGTGTGACGGCAAAATGACGTAGACCCATGTACAGATATGGAAATAAAATGGAGGCTGCGTCATTCTGACGCCATAACCCGGATTAAGTGGGTAGTGTGTCGAGGGTATAAACTTTATACTATAAAGCATCCAGACCTTACTCGAAAAGGCGATGGCTGCTTTCGTTGAGATGCTCAGTTAATCCCACAATAAGGTCGTCTGTAGAAATTTGTGCGACTCTAGTTAGAGAACTTCCAGTATCCCTTCTTCTTTACCAACGTCCATTCGGCAGTTTTGTAACTGATCCTGCTTCCCGAAGTCTTCGGTATATTCCTGTGAATACTCTGATGTTAAGTATACGTCCGTTATGCATATTTCAAATGTATTCCAAACATAAGTGTTCACAAGTGCACATAATATCAGCGGTGCCAGGTAGTAGTTGACTTTGATTGCACTAACTCTTGCTTCGGCAATTGTTTACATTTCTTTGTTAGGCTTATGCCCTTAATATATCACCCACATGTGTTAGTACCGTCTTCAAAAGTGATTCTTCTTTCTAGATCCATTCTTATTGGATTGATGTTGTTAAGAATTACAAACAATTATTTCATCCTTTTTTGTGCATCGCGGGTTTTTTTCTGAAGTCGGTTTTTAAAATTTTTTTTTATATCTACAAATTTTGCCGTTTCAATCATATCACTCCCTATTATAATTCATTTTTGAGCTGCTGTTTAGTGACTACCGCGAGTTTGGACTTCTTTGTCTATTTCATTATATTCTACATGATCACGAACCTGGCTACCTTAACCAGTTTGTGCAGGTATATTGAGTATACGACATTGCTTATTGTATTCTTCTTATATTGTAATACCCTTTCATTTGATGCCCATGTCGAGGAGGTTGTGAAGAAAGTGGTAATCCGCCCTCTTGAGATGGCCGCCGATTATCTAACGGTATATTGAATATACTATGTTCCTTCCTGCTTCCTTTCCTTCCTGTTTCGCAGGCCATCAAAATAAGACTTGCGACTTGAAGGATGGACGACACCAAACGGTTTATGGTTTCAGAAATTTCGGGAAATATAGCAGTAGTAGCCGCAGAGGACAACAGAGTCTTAACATTCGAAACTGCAGACATTCTGCAAGGGACCATTAAAGTTGCAGAAATGTCCTAGACGAAGCCAGGGCTACAAAGCCATTGGATGGATCTCGTCTTCGGTAACAAATCAGGTTTTCCTGATTAAGACTTCGGTCTTAGCCGCTGAAAATGTCCTGCCAGATTTAATGATCTCCAACTCCATTGATGACAATTAACTCTTCCCTTGGATTTTTAAATAAAAAGTTATATTTTGTCTCTTCATAAGCGGGCGAATTGGTATTGCAATTCTGTTCAACGCATCTGCGTGCCTAATTTTAGTCCCTGAACGATGTTCAATCTGGTAATTAAATTCTTTTAGATACATAGCCCATCCAGCTGCTCTCAGCGGAACATCTCCTTTTTCATTGTCGCGGCGAAAGCATTGCAGTCGGTGACAGTTTTAATCCTCCTTCCCAAAATAAATGTTTCGAAGTAGGGCGTTAGTCCCAGTAACCATTGTAAAGTTTCCTATCATTTGATATATTAAAGAGGAAACTCATTTACTACTTTTGTCCTTTCCTCTGACGGTATTTGCTCTTTAGTAGCCCACGGGCGCCGAATATCTTAGGGCGGCCTTGGTGCAAATCAGTCTTTTCGTCAATATACATATATCAGTCGATCGTCCAACGCACACACATATTCATCGATGCTTTAATCTTTAATCACACCTTTTCCGAAAGTCTGTAACTGTCTGAAGATTGGAGCTACCTTAGCTGTGACCATTATTGCTAGCAATGAGTTTTTCACCCTTAAGGCGTTTAAAGGATTGGCAAAGTAGTGCAACTGGATAACAGCGGCTGAACAGGCTTGCTCTTTTGAGTATTCACAGAGAGATTGACCTAACGGCTAAGGAAGTAATCAACAAATTTGCAGAAAAGCGTAGAAACAACTGTGACTTTTCCCCAAGCATTGCTTTGGAACCATTGATCCTGTATGTCAATAGCTAATAAACTGAATTCTTCCAAAAAAACACTTTTTCTATCCATCTCCTCCTGGGTCTACCTACTGGCCTACTTCCCGAAATTTCTGATGCCATAAGTCGTTTTGAGATATGATTGTCCTCCATCCTGATCACGTGGCCGGCTAGTCTCAGTCTGTTGATTTTTATTAAAGTTGAGAGTTGTGGGTCGTCAAAAATTTCATACAACTCGTGATTGTATCTTCTTTGCCATATTCCAGCCTCTCTGATTGGGCCTATTATGCATCTGAGAATTTTCCTCTCAAACCTGTTAACTCGTTCCTCTATACCCTGGGTCATAGTCCAAGTCTCGCTACCATAACACAGTATTGGTCGTATTACTGTTTTGTAGAGTGAGAGTTTCGTTTTCCTGTGTACAAATCTTGAGTGCAGGATTTGTTTTTGGGCATAAAAGGCTCTATTAGCCAGTAGTATTCGTCTGGTTATTTCTTCTTTTTAACCGACTTCAAAAAAAGAGGAGGTTACTCAATTCGACGTGTAGGTATTTTGTGGTCCTGTTCACGCATAACTTTGTAACGCAATAACTTTTTTGATTTTTTTTGGTTCATTTGAAGGGGGAGCTTCCCACGGTGGTCCCATTAAATTTTTTCTAAATTCTGATAACGGAGTTCGAAGTTAGGCATAAAAAACTGTTAAAATTGGTTCAACCTAAACATTTCATAGGCACCGAACAAATTACTTTATTGTTGTAAATCTGGCAGCAGGCCGATGGGGGAGTGATCCTCGATTCAGCGTAGTGTGGCGTTTGCTTTTTCTCTTTTTCTTCTTTCTGAAATGATTTATTAACATATTAGTCAACCACTGATAGCATCTTGATAGCATCTGCCATGGCGCAGAGGGCTAGCGAGAAGTATCATCGCCTAATCTGTAGGGCTGCGAGTTCGATTCTTAGGCTCGCGGTGCTTTTTTTTCGTCATAATAATTTTTTTTTAATTTCCTTCGGGCAATTTTGTTTCATATGAAACAAGTTTTTGACGTGAATACGTCTCTAAATTTGCTTCCAGAACAAAAACCGATGCTAACGAAATTATGGCATATAGTTTTGACTTGCAGCTCAAAAACTATTGTTTATATTGAATAAAGAAATATACCATGACGTGGGTGAAGAATCAAAGAATTTTATTGTTTACATTTGATTTCCCCACTATCAATGATAATTAAGCTTTTATTTCCTTGATTTGTATGTGTGTGTACTGTAAACAAATGTTGAACTTGATTTTGACCCACGTCTATATAACCGATCAACTGCAAAATTTTCACATACGTATATTCGCATGACAAGAGAATCTGATCATTTTGTAAAAAAATCAAGATGGTGGTTCCAAGATGGCAGTCGAATTTTGCAATTGACACCGACCACCGACATGGGTATCAAATGAAAGGGTGTGACAAGTAGAACACCCTTTGCTTATGTGGCGTCATTCAAAACCCAAAATGGCGGCCAACACAAAATGGCGGCTTACTTTTTCTTTACAACGTCTTTGGTATGGGTATCAAATGAAAGTGTATGACGAGTATAGTACAGTAACCTATCGACTTCACAATAAATATTTCTTTTAATTTCCCCGGAGAATTTTGTTTCATATTAAATAAGTTTTTTTTTTAAATTCGTCCGAAAATATGCAAATATATACATTACTGTAAAAAATATATAGCTACTGCTTCGATTTTTTTCGATGCCGCGGCGGCGTGTTATACTTCTCAGAATGGATTTAAAAAGAAGAATCATTCTCGCAATACGATTAAACGATACTACGGCAGCGTGTCATACTTATCGTAAAGGTAGATTCGTATGCAACGATTTAGTTTTTTAAATTGCCTGGCGCAAGTCGAATTGTGTAAATAAACTGAGTGCAAATGACGAGTGAAAATTACCTCCATTAGTTATTGCGCATTATATTTATACTTATCTACGCGTTATATTATGTTACATTGATTATGATAAGGTCGGAGGAGCAAGTGGTCGAACTTCACCGAGACTTATTTGGTGCAATCCAAACATTTTAAATTGTGCAAGCCGAACAGTTGAGTTCACACGCAACGATCTATTTGTGCCGTGTAGACCTACCTTAATAATTCTTTTTATATTGCCCCCGAAAAAAATGAATGGACTAAAAAGTACGAAATAAAAAAAATTTAAAAACCGACTTCAGAAAAAACCGCACAAAATGCACAAAAAAGGATGAAATAATTGTTTGTAATTCTTAACAACACCCACAGGTGTTAGCACCGTTTTCAAAAGTGATTCTTCTTTCTAGATCCATTCTGATTGGATTAATGTTGTTAAGAATTACAAACAATTATTTCATCCTTTTTTGTGCATTTTGTGCGGTTTTTTCTGAAGTCGGTTTTTAAAATTTTTTTTCTTCGTTTCTTTTTGTGATAGTAGACCCAAGGTAGACTGTTTTATCGACTACTTCTAGGTTATGTTCGTCGATGGTTATATTTCTTCCCATTCTAAATCTTCCTGCTCTGGATTGTTGCATCACCTTCGTTTTTTCTTCGTTAATCTTCAGGCCTATGTCCTTTGCCGCCTCTTTTAATTCGACATAGACTTCTTTTGCTGCCAAAAAGGACCTTCCCACGATGTTTACGTCATCCGCATATCCAAGTAATTGTACCGACTGGGTAGCTATTGATGCACTTCGCTGGACTGACGTTATCCTATTAAAACATAACTAAAAGTTATATCATTATATTTTGAAGGATAATGTTTAAAGTTCAGGACTCGATTTATAACTATATTTACCCCCCCCCCCCCTAAAAATATTTTTTGCTACGCCACTGATTGACTTATTTCGAAACGAAAACACTGAACCATTTCCAACACGCGAACTGACATCTTTCAAGCAAGCTTTTAGTGGTGTCGCTGCGATCACTGGTTCATAAATTATTGGAACTGACGCCATCTACCGGGAAAAAGCCATGAGCATGTAAATAGTGCACATTTACACAGCACTAAAAAAATCACTATCAGATTGTTATTATTATCATAAAATATTTTTATATTCCATATTTAAGGCTTAAACATATCAATAAACACCCAAAATGATTACTTTAATAAACTTTTTTTAAGTGCCGCTCGATACTTGTTTTTATATAATCAAAATAATTGAAATTAAATCACGAACTTTTTTATCAGTTAATTAAAAATCAAAAATTTTATAAAATCGCAATAAATTACCTCGGTTATAATGTTAATGAATAAATATCCAACAATTAATAAAATCCTGCATGAATACAAATCATTTATACCCTGAATGGTCACGTATAGGTGATTATGTAAATCCACTAACTTATCGATCCTTTCACTAGCTGCCGAATGAATTGTAACACGCTGAAACTTAGTCCTTGATTGTTGTCCATTTATGAATTTCACTTCATTATCAAGCATACCGTTCAATTTAGCTAGGCCATGCGTCAACGACATAACAATGGCAGCATGCTTATTAGCACAAATTGATATAACAATGCTCGGTAGCATTAGAATGAAAACTGGAAACCATCCAACATGCAGATCCTGATCAACAATGTATAGGAATTTTAAAATGTTTGTTACTGTATGCGCTATAATTTGTATTAAAGTGCGCACAATGAACAGGACAAAAGTTAACCGGTATGTCCTGTCGTCATCCTCTAGGCTAACAAGCTTTCTGTATGCTATGCCAAAGTTACTAGACAAACAGACCGCATACTTTGTGTTACAAATGTCAGATAAACAAATTGCAATGGCAACGCAAATCTTTGACACGTAATGAACATGGGTAACGGCATTGTTTAATCCTGTAATTACTTCTCCTTGCAGCTTGAAGTGCAGCATCGGCAACCCCTCAAAAATGAATGTGAATGCCATAATTGCAGTGAACATGATGGCGTAAAAGAACCACAAACGGCTCGATGTTGACTTCTGAACGGATAAGTTGTACGGCAGTTGTCCTGTCAGCTTTGTTAGAAAATAAAATACAACAGCAAGTGCCTGGATAACGTTGTCTAGTTTTGTAGCCATTTCTCGCACAAAAGGACCTTGGATTCACTATCTCTTTTGCTCTCTCTCTATGTATCTCTAATACCAAATAATTTGCATACTTTTAAGTGCCCATTAAATAGCTGACTGGGTCTATCTGTTATTTGGAAGGACGCTTTTATAATGGGCCCCCGCTCGCGCGATGCAAATGAGGGCTTTTGCTGCTTCCCATTCCGTTTGATATTATTAATAACCCTAATTGGAACAATATTTGGTAATTAGACTGAGTGATTTTTGATGGGGACTAATAAAACTGAATACGACGACTCGCTGAATTGTGAGTGCCTGAATAAGCTCGTCTTCGTTCGACTCGTTAAACGTAATGAAATTGAGTCACGCTTACGACTTTTAACAAAAGAGATTTCAATGCCAAGTCACTATGGGTATCCAATAATAATGTTGGCCCGGTATTATTGGTGTATTAAAGGGGCTCAGTTTATGGGCCTTTGGATACTATTAATAGAAGTTTGTGTGTGTTTTTTTTTGGGGGTTAAGACCGGTTAAGACAATATTATGACTAGATTATTCATAAAAAAAACGGATTAAATAAGTTGGAACCGATTTAACAGCTCGTTATTATGCTTCATTGGATTTTTGGGGAGTTTATGGCAACTGACCTTTTTGGGTGAATTATGTTTTTGTTGGGGTTGGAGTAGGGAACCGTCGTCGTAGGTGAGAGTAATGATTTTCTATTAAATTTGATCAACTAATTTACATAAACGTGACTAGTGATTTTGCAACAAAAACAGAAACTTAGAAAACTTGGTTTGGACGGGGGATTATCTAGTTTTGGGAAAATAGGTATTCTTTCTTTTTAACTTCCCAGTATACGGAAGTTATTGTAATCGGTCCGAAAATCAAAATCGAAATTTTCAACGTATTTTCATTTTTCAAGGTCCCATTAGTATTTTAAGCAAAAATTTCAGATCTGAAAAGATTTTTATAAAATTTGGTCGAGCCGTTTTTTTGGTTCAAACGACATAAGTGATTTTTGTACCTGCACGACATCGCGCCAACCATTAAAGCTATCGGCTTAGTTGAGGTGCCGTTTGAAAAATATCAACCAAAATATGATCTAAAAATATTTTCATAAAATTCGGTCGAACCGTTTTTTTGTTTAAACGACGTTTGTGATTTTTGTACCTGCACGATACTGCGCGAACCAACCTATATCGACTTCTTTGAGGTGCCAAAAGACGAAAAAATACCATGAAAATTTTTTTATAACATTCGGTCAGGCCTTTTTTTGTTTAAATGGAAAAACTTCGGATAAGTTTTGCTAATATCTAATAAACTCGATGCAATGAGATCCGTTCTAAACGAAATGATCATTTTTGGATTCTGCACAGCATAGCTTTCCAACAAAGCATCCCTTGCCAAAATTTGACAACCTTTAAAAATCGTGCAAAAATTTGGTTGCCCTTTACAAACTTCACGAACATTTCAAACTTTGGATCAGCACTTTTTTTGACGCGTGATATAGTTTCAGGAAATTGCGGTTCATCCCGGGATTTCCAGTAGTTACCGAAAAATTTGTTCTTTTTGCTTAAGTCTGACAAGTACTATCTCCGGAAAAATTTGGAGTTTTCAAATGAAGTCATTCTCTTACCAGTTTATCAGCGGCACTTCAACACGCTCAATACGAATTCGAACACCGGCTTTAGTGTAACGAACGAAGTACGAAGGAAATGCTTGGAAAACAGAAAAGGAAAAACACGCATTCTTTACAAAAATATTGTGGATTTACCACATTCACCAGTTATTTTAACTAGCTGCTCTCAGGATTACCAGTTCTGATATTAGTCATTAGTGCTAAACGTATAACTATTTTGTAAGAAGTCAGTTTAATCCGTCTACGTTCATTATACTGGGAAGTTGATCGTGTGGACCGAAGGGGTCATATCCACATTCCAACTAGTTTTAATGAGGTATCGGGTCCAAAAAGAACCGCAGCCGCCCATTCTTCTTCTTCCAATAGCACAACAACCCGATATGTGGATACAGTTCCATTATCAAGCTTTAGGCGAGTTCAGGTTCATTGGAAGTCCTGGCGTTAGTTGGCTTCTAGTTTCTCCACACATGACGGAGCCAATTTTGAATCAATTGAAAAATAATGATGGTTCTAGACTACGAGACCATTCCAATTTCCTTACGCCGGATTAGGTTTTGGCTTGGGACGGCGCTAGTTATTTGGCCCTGGTGAAGAAAAAGAGGCCTACACATGTTGGAGTCGGAGTCAGTCAGTCCTTTCCAGTTGGTCTGTACCAATTGTGTGCTTCAGCTTCATTTAAAGTCAAAATCCAAACTGCATAATGCCCGTCGTGAATCCATTCGAGTTTCCCACACACGGTGAGATTTTGGGGTGGACGTCGTTATTTTGACGAATGGATCACTCGTTTTTGAATCCTTTAGACTTGCAGGCCGAATTCGTTGAACACGCTCAGCAGTCTCTAGAGCCCATTGTAGGTGACCAAGCCAAGTAATGTCTTGAAATTCTTTGTCCTTTAATGTCCTGACATCCTCATAATCTGGTCTTTACAAAACGCCCCAAGAAGAAACCGCTTGAATCCAACCGCGGTGGAAATTTAATTAGAGTCCGATTATTTGGTGAGCGCTCCAAAACCGGTTTCAGGCCGACAAAAGTAATCCCAGAATCCTACAGGTCCCATGAAGTTCGGATGCCTTGGGGCTCACATAAGGGTAACCCAGCGTAGCAAGGGATCATTGGCAGTACCAAACTAATTTGGACTTTTGGACCTGCGTGAGGTGATTCAATAGTTCCCAACATAAAATAAGAAGAAGAAGAAGAACACCATTAGACTCCTTGCTTTGGGAATAAAGTATACACCAATTCATACACAATTAGACTCTATTTATCCTTGCCAAGAAGAGTACGCCAAAGAACTCTACAATTATTTTGGAAGAACCGTCCACGTATGAGAGTACCTTAGCTGTCCGTAAAGATTTCAAAGTTCAAATCTGTTTCAAGGTTGAGTCCAACGCTGGTCGTAATGGCATATATTTCAGTCTGGAAGGCAGAGTGCCACCTACTCATTGGAATCGAAACCTTGGAGTTGGGTAGTACGATACCAGCCCCTGTACCATATTGCCTCTTTGAACTTTCGGTAGACCAGTGGATATTTCCAGGCACAAACAAAAGGCGAGTTCCTTCCACTCAGAGCCCTTAATTTTCTCTGGAACGGCAGTTTACCATTACCTCGGCAGTCTAGAAAGTAAGGCGCCTGGGTACCATCCCAGAGGTTCCTGTTTCGAATCCCGACAGAACCATGGCCCTTCGTCTTTCCCACTTTCCCAACCTACATTACTTTCCTTCTTTCTTCTTCCCTCTTCACATTCCTGATTCCTCCTGTCATAGACTTCCCAAGCCTTCCACCAAACGCATTTCTAAGTTTGGTTGATAAGATTCAACTTGTTTCAGGAGGGATAACACTCCAGCAAGTTGTTTCTAGATGCCCCGATGTCAGAGTCGCGATAGTACTGGTTGGTAGGTGGAATAAAATATCTCTGGTGGGTTGTGGCAGTTCCTTCCTTCACTTCTCTCTCTTCACTATCTTCCGACTAGAGCTTGCTGTTCGCCATTGCACTCTATATGAAAAAAAAAAAATAGATTGTCTACAGTACAAAGGTGAGCCGCCAGTCTTTCACATAAAAAAATATAAATACGTGGTGAATTGAAATTTTTGAGATACCATTAAGAATATCCTTATGTCCTATGAGTGTATTGGGCCAGTTTGATCAAATCTCAAACCAAGTCACTTGTGGCCATGAAATGGAGTCTATCTAATGATCGTATCCATCGCAACAGTGGGACATCCCCTAAGTTCCAGGGAGAGGCAAGTATCTGCGTAACCTGGCTAGCTTCGACCACCAGACTATAGCGGCATAAGTGACAATGATTTAAAGATCGGATGTCCACCAGTACATCACTTGTGGTAAATGAGACCACGTCTTTACCCAAAAGCCTTTTACAGGCCCATATAGCCCAAGGTTCTTTACTGATGGCGTAGTTCAGTTGAGCATTCCAGTTAACCACCTTTGAGCTTCTCGGAATGCTGTTCTCATCTCTGTAATGATCAAGTCAAACTTTTCCGAGCATAGCCGATGACATCGAAACCAGATTCGTGTAGTTTGGTCAAAAATTTATTCACAACCGGTAGCCATAGCAACGAGGGCAGAACTTCAACTTGCACCTTTTGATATTATTAACAGACACCCAGTGTTATTACCTTACTCGCTCGATTAACGAGGTCAATCAGCATTGGAAGTCGGTAGTACTTAGTCGGGGGACTACTTGGTTAACCTGCTGTGGACACTCGCGTTTGGAAAGACGAAAAGGCAAATGTAAAAGATACACAAAATAAAAGCTTTTTGTATTTTTGTGACTGCTTCAAAAACACTTCAGCATAAGCATTAAAAAGATTAATACCTCTGCGGGCATGTTAATGTTAAAAAAAAGATATAGTACTTGTATGCGAAGGGAAGCTTAAGCTATTCAGGAGCTTTTTAAGATTAAAATTGCAGCGCTGGGATTCTTATTTCTTTGTGTTGTGTGAGTGCGAGCTTTCCGTGCTATCAAGTCAAGAGTAGAAGCACAAAATTCTCCACTACAGCACGAAACTATCTAACTTTTCCATCTGCCCACGCTTTTCTTGACCAAAAAAGAGCTTTTCCTTCAGAAGCAAGCTTCTCGTGTATTTAAGGCCCTTCTTCATAAAAATCTGTGAACCAGGTTAAGTCATTATCTAAATTTATTTTCACCTGTGCTGCCGAGTATCCGAGAATCGTGTATAAAAAAAAATTCACCTTCCAATAAATCTTATGCCTACTATCAGTGTTAGTATTCTTACATATTTAGTTTTAGGTTTCTTTTTTTATTCTTCAATTTCGAGTTCGGTGGGTTAAGTAACGCATGGGTAACGTGACCATTTATTTTACTACTCAAAACGGGACATCGGTTTATTCATCTCAATTCGTAGAGCCGATTCATTAAAGAAAATACTCTTTCTATTGTTGCATTTGTGTGGGGCAGACAGAAAATATATTCAATTAAAATGCAAAAGTTTTCATGGTTAAGGTTGTTGGTTTGGAAGGGGTTTGAATACTTCCACCGAATGACTTCCCGTCGAATCCTTTAGATTATTCCATTCGGTTACTTTTTGCAACATGAAATAGTTGGACATTAATGAAAATTCGTCAAATGCTTCTGTATCTTCGTTACAATCAATATATCCCTTTTCAATCAATAAGTCTCGAATGATTTTTTAACGTCTTCCCATGCAGGTAATTTTTTTAAATCTGCCCAATAAAATATCTCCAATTCTTTAGTAAAAAATGCCAGTCCACTGTTCCAAATATTCACAACTTGTTTTATAAAATTCTGTAGCTGTACTTTTCACAAACTCTTCGTTAGTGCCGTTATCTTTCAATTTCACCATAAAACTACGGGCTGTATGGGGTAAAAACTGATTAGTCTGTTTCTGAATAAAATTATGTTTCAGTTGGTTAATTTCTTTTGCAGTTTGAAATTCAACCTTCAATACAGCTTGAAGAAAACTTGCTGATTGAGCGTGAAAAAAGAAGCCATAATTCTGATTTGGGGTCTTCAAAATTTTTTTTTAAATTTTGGGGCATTTTTCAATGCACAAAAAGTAGTTCTTTAATGGCTGGTATAGATTTTTTCTAACGTCGTGACATTCCGCGCATCTACCCCAGCAAAGCTCTTAAAAATGTTTAAAAGCTCGGACCCAGCTTTAGTTAGCTCCTCCCATCAAATCACTTGCTGCCATTTAATCAGTCACGACTGCGCATTGCTAGAGGGAGGTGTATTTTTCTGGGGCTTCAATTATTATTTAAAAAAATTATAAATTATAAATGAAAAACGTGCCTTTTTATATATTTTTGTATTTTAAGGTTTTTGTATTTTACACATTTGCTACAGAAATAATTTGTAACATTTCTACTAAAGAAATACGAAATTTTTGTTTTTATCACTAATGATTACTAGATTGTTGACGTTTACTGCCAGTCGCAGGCGCGCTCCTGCCCGGGGAGGTTATGTTGCTTGCGACTGCGGTGAAATGTCGTTTTATGAATGAAAACGCTCATTTATTCAAAAGAATTTTTTTCAGCATTATTTTTTAAATTATTTTAAATTTAGAGATGCGAAATATTTCGCTTAGTTATAGTAAAATTGTGCTTATTATGATGAATAAACTGGCTTAGTTGAGCAGGGGCTTTACATGTATATTTAAAAGCTCTGCTAAATACATATAAAGATAAATTACCTTTATTCATTCGACATGCGCGCATCCCTTCCCAAATTATTTTGTTGAGTTTTTTCTGCGTTTGCTACCGTTTTAACTAAAAGGAGGGGAAATGATAGAACAATATTTATAAAATTTGGCAACGAGGTGCGCAGAACTACTCAAATTTTTTGTGTCACGGATTTTGAAGAAATCTATACATTTCTAAAGCCCTTTCTATGGCAGGTATAAGCGCAAGCCACCTAGTCGTGCTATAGCCCAACATTTTCTGATATGTGAATAAGTGATCCGGCATCGAAAAGATTTTATTCTGTTCATCTCCTGAAATTGCTTTCCAAGCGCGAGCTTAGTTTTACCAAAGCAGCCCCCAACTACATTTTAGCCACAACCAAAGTTGCTTGTCCTCCGTATCGAACGATAGCTAGGCTATCGAGTAATGCTATTATCATATTTTATGGTCACGAAACACGGTATAAAGAAACAAGGTAATGTAAAAGACTGTATACCGTATACGATATTTTAGTGCTGACATCACGTGGGGTACACTTCTCATATAAAATCGAAGCTGTTGTTGTTGTTTCTGCATTAGGGCTGACGTCACTAGGCGCCTGTTTTTTACGGTATTCGAAGCTCTAGTCTCTTTTACATTACCTTCTGTTTCTGTATACCGTGGCAACGAAAATAATTGGCCGTTTTATATTTTTCTTTAAAATTTATGAAAACTCCAGTAAAACTCCCTCGAGAGCATATTTAACAGAGCTCAAAATAAGCTCCCCTGTGCATCGCTCTCAATTTTTCCCACTGGGTGGTTGTAATTTCCCTAACACATTATTAGTTCCTCGCATAGCTGACACGATTCGAACAAAATACCACGACTTTTGCAGTCAAACTGATCTCTGTCAACACTTGGGCTAAATAATTAACAATGATATCAGAAATTTCACCTGGTTGGTCTTGAAGGTGTATGCCTTCGTAGGATTGAAAAAAGGGCATCGCAACGGGATATATTGTTACCGTAGTTTGATGCCCGTTTGAAACTGAAACACATCTGGACTTACCAACTTCGTCTCTTCCTCCCCTCTTCATGGGTGTAACTAGAGAACTTTCTTGGAGGTGGAGGAGGAAGGGGTTAGGTAATTGACGTATGGTCACGTTACGCATGGGCCTTTTCTTTTATCTACAAAAATACTGAAAAAAAATCTAAGTAGTTCTATTAATAATTAATAAATCACACAAAATCTTGGTATTTATAAAAAGAAATTTCACCTGGTCTCATGCAAATATTCCTAAAATGAGATTTGAATGCTAACAGAAGCTTTCATCACATTTAATTATCTTTCATTATGAATTGCTTGAAAAATTTGATGAAAAATAAAAATTTTCAGAATGCTCAACCACCGCCACAAAATCGATTAGACAAAAACAAAAAGTTCACTTTGCGAAAAAAAAGAAAACAAAAATCTCTTTTCCGGATTTCCTCGATCAAGAAGAAAGATCTCCTCTCACATTTGCGCTATATATCTCGAAAGAAGCATCTGTGAGCATACAGATAGTCTGCAAGTGGCACAGGGAATCCGACTCGTTTCGTTTCGTTTCAGAAGACAGTATTCTCGAGGAGATCAGTCGCACGATACGCCGGAGGAGAGCAATTCTTCGAAAGAAAGAATCTAGTGTAAGAACGAAGAAAGTGATCGTGTAATGTTATCTTACTTCCAAACGTGAGACGCTTGCCGAGTGTAAACATAACAAAAGTGCTTTTCAATCAGATGAATTATAATATTTAAAGAAAGTGCAGTTTTCTGAAATCATCTGAAATCAAGAACAAAACTTCATTCCATAGTATAATCGAAATTCCATCTCTCGAATTCTTTCCTACAGTGGCACCAGTTCCAAAAATACCAAAACCCCAAAACTCTCTATACCGTCCGGCTTTTCACGCTCTACGATCTGTGGCTAATCCAGTGCATGTTCGCATTGTGTACATTTCGATCGACACACGTGAAGAATATTGAAAATTAAACATAAGAAAAGCTTTTCACCACATTTGATAAGAAAAATGTTTGGTTTTTTTTCCGGAAAATTGAGGAGCTTTGAGGAGTAGCTTTGTGTCAACGTTTGAACCGATCCTCATCGATCTTCTATAATTTGACGGAAACCACGTGGGTTGCGAGTGTGTGAGGTGATTTGTGCCTTGTCTTGTGGTGAAGTGATGTTTACTAATTTTTTGTTTTTTTATATATATTTCGTATTTTTAATGTTTCATAAATTTATGAAAAATATTTTGGTATGACTGGAAAAAGTATTGTTGATAAGTTGAATGACCCTCGAAGTCTTTATCAATATACATTATTTATTTTTAGTTCCTCTAAGGGGATTTTCTTTTACGACGGAAAGGTGAGACATCGGTCTAGCAGCAGGCAATATGAGTGACCACCATGCCTAAGATTGGAGGCGCCGGTGGAGGTCAACACCTAAGATGGTAGGGTCAGATTTCTACTTCTTCTATGATCCGTTAGTCGGCGGTCTGTGCGGGACATCCCCGCAAAGGATACGCTGCTGTCGGTGCCGCTGGGTCTCGAATTCCATTCACGATTCCGTTTCCATTCTCGACGATTTTTGGCGACTCACGCCGCGATAAAATCGTTGATTATTTAAGTCGCCCTCGATACTCTTTAGCCAGGTTTTCTTCGGTACCGATCGCTGAATTCTCCAGTCTGACGGTGACGGTCTCGGGAAGTCGGTTACGATACATTCGGCAAACATGTCCAAACCACCGTAGTGCACGTTTTTTTATTTCTTCTTCGATCAGTGTCTTCTTGTCTAACTGCCTCGTTTCAATGACGATCACGGTGTGAGGCACCGAGAAAATGCCTCAAGCATCGCAATTGGAAGTCTTCGAGCTTTTTAACGTCCAGTTTGAGCAGTGTCCACGGTTCCGACGCATAAGAAAGAATCGGAAGGATCAACTTTTGGTAAAGTGTACTTTCGTTTTGATGGTAATATTTGTTCGTTTCCATTAAACATTGGCATTCGATCCGTCCGTTGTGAGCACTTTGGTGGTTTTGGTATTGATTTTTAACCCGTATGACTGGGTGATGCAGGAAATGTTGTATAAGATGTCCGTTGCCTCGGCACCCGTATCGGCAAAGACGGCGCTATCGTCGGCGAACATCAAGTCGGTTACGAAGTTGTCGTCGTATTGAACTCCGCGTCGCCCATCGAATGCTTCACGCATAATCGGATCGATTACAAAGGTCTAGCTGGCTGGCTGTATAGCTGACCACCTAAGAGCTTTAATTTAATTTATAATGTTTCGTATAAAAATTGATACAATTATACAGATACACCAGGCAGGCAGCTACACGGGTAAACTAGTTGATCTGTATGGTCTCTCTGTTTGGTCTGGCTGGTCTATCTGTTTTGTTTGGCTGGTCTATCTATCTGGTCTCCCTGTCTGAACTGTCTAGATTACTAGTTAAGTTTGAGTTATGTGGGTTTTGTGTGCAAAACTATTGTAAACAAGCTACTCGGCTTAGCTTCAAAATCCAATTTGTATGCGAAATATTATAAGTACACCAAATCGGAAACGCTTTCCAAGACACAATTCGAAGCTTCAGCCTAAGACAAAAGCGAAAAGCTCGACTGCGCAATTTGAGGCACCGAACCAACATAGCTATACTACTAAGCATGGCTCGGTAGGCGGGGTGTTGTATGTTGATGTTATGATGATAAAATGATGTATAATATGTATACTGCATCGGTAATCAGCCTGAAGCGACAAATTAAAATTTTTAGGGTGCAGGTATATAAGAGAGAGGTGATACAGGGTGCTTAAATAGCCGTCTTCACTACGCGGCCTTAGATCCCACCCTTCGACAAAAGTCCATGTGAACTTTTAATTTTCTGCATCGTGAGTTTTCATTTGAAAGGTCCGACGCGCTTTTCGAGAGCCCGTATTGTGTCGACGTACAATGTACCTTTTCAGACACAGCCTTTGGTCCGTGCTATTTGGTCGTACTGCCTTTGCCATTAAAAAGATCGTAAAAAGTCATAAAACTTCAACAAAAGTACGTATGACCTAAGTCCGTGTAGTGTGATTCCACCATAACAAACTTTTCATCATCCTACGATTGGATCGTGCCGCGCACTTTGTGAAAATGAAACTATGCGTCTTTTATAAATATAATATATTCATTCGCGCATTATTACTGAGTGGAACGGGAATTTCGCGTCTAACTGAACAACTGGCTGAAATCTTATGGTATTGCCGAATTTCTTGTATAGCTTGGTTGGAGTAGAGCATTGGCAGCCCAAGCTCAGGGTAGAGCAAGATTATCTTTCGACGCCCTTTGGTCGACGTTTTCGCATCACATAAATTATATTTCTTTTTTTCGAGCACTGCCGAGGCAGCCTTGGCGGTGGAGGTTTATATGGGCAAGCTTTTTATTGGAATCGGATTATGCTGACTTCCTTTTGCGAGCCTCTTTGGGCTAGGGATTGTCCCGCTAAGGATTAAGGTGCTTGTTTTAGGATCAAGGATAGTGGTCTTGTGGTTAGAGGAGGCTCCCCTTACTACCAGCCCCCCAAATGCAATGGTCCCCATTCTGACACTCGAACAACTTACCTCTTCCATTCCTAAAGCAGACTGCTGCGAAACTTCCGTTGGTAACCTTGTAGGAGCTCCTGCTTCCTTGGTGATTGGAGCAGAAATGGTCGTGGTTGCTCACGAGGTTCTGAGGGGACAGAGAAAGTTTGGCTGAGTATGGGCTGTAGATTTTATGGAGTACTCTCTACTCCTCCATCTTTAGGTCCTGTTTAAGACCCCTATCTTTTTATTTAATGTCAATGTACCACGACCATTCTGACCCGGCCTGCCATTTAGCAGAAGGTCGACTTTTGAGCCGTTCTAGGCTTTATTGTGGGTGCGTCGGGCTCCTTTTCTGAAGGCTTTGCAGCATGTTTTCAAATCGTATGAATGCACAGTGGGCTGGCCCATACGACAAAAATGAAAAAATCAACTCTTTAGTTTGTCACTTTCATGGTTCAATAAAGCTTGTACAAGATCCGTATATTATGAAAATATACAAATTTAGCATTTCGAAAATCATTCTCAGTGTTATTTTGCAACACAAAGCGTACGTATTCTGATTTTTTTAAATTAGTGTTAAAAGTGACTCATCAGACGCCTTCTATTGTTTTAAGTTTTTTATTAAAACGGGTACCGTTACAGAAATTTTTTTTATGGAAATTTTACAGCAAGGCATGTATCTTTATTTTGTATCTAAAGTTTAAATGGTTTTTATGTCATATTGTATTTTTTGAGGGTCTGTGGAATGTGTATATTTACACATAAAATTTTAACGTAATGCCTGATTGCACAAAGAATTTAACATGTTTCTTAATCTTCTTTAATGATGATTTTTATACCAAAAGATAGTTTAGGGTCCCTTTTATGAAATACATTAGGTTTTACAGCTTACAATTATCTACTCTACTCTACGCATCGGTCAATATGGCATAGCAAACACTGTGAATTTTTTTTCTTTTCAGCTTGATCTAGGCTTCTTTTGACATCCGATCCATTTATTACAGGACTTAGAAAGCTACCTAAGAAAAAAAAGCTACTTTAAGTGCTGAAGTTCAAAGTTTGTTATTGATACATATAAGTTTATTTTATGTAGTCTTACGTTGTTTTTCTTCCAAAAAATATCCATTTTGATTACATTTTGACGTTATTATAATTTTTTGAAATTTTTTTTTTTAATAACTTTTGTATTAATAAAAAAAAATATTTTTACATTTAGTTTGTATTATAAAGTGTCTTTAAACAAATACAGTTTATTTTTTCAACTTAGCTCTTGTAGTTTACTGCAAAATGATTTTTGACGCATGCTCCATGCAAGCTAAACCACTGTGGAATGGAGCCCTCATCCTTTCTCCGATATATTATGGCCTGGAGAAAGTCCAGAGGATCTAACCCTCTTTTTATTAAGAACATTGGCAATGGAAGTCAGCTTCCAAGAATCGTCTAAAATGTTTTCGAGCTGCGCCACCCGTCTTCTCAAAGCGGCCTATAAGGAATTTTCTTCTAATGAAGAAGTGATCTCAGTGCACTCAACCGCGGCTTGCTAACTTAGACTGCCCTCATTGAAGAGTAATTCCGAAAACTCTCTTTACTGGGGCTACATTCGGCACCGTGCTGCATGGATTCAGAAATATTCAACTATCTTCGTAGGTTGTCCTGTTGGGACAATGGGAGCCCCAGAAGTGTTGATGGGTGCTCCATCCTCAAGTTTTTTTTAAAGGTATCTATATTGATCCTTGAACCCTATTGTTCATGCCTTGAGATTTTTTTTCATATATCAATGTCGAACAGCAGCTCTAGTCGGAAGATAGAGAGAAGAGATAAATAGAGAGAGAAGTGAAGGAAGGAACTGTCACAATCTAGCAGCGATATTTTATTCCACACATTTCCCATCATTTCGCGACTCTAACATCGAGGCATCGAGAGCAACTCGCTGCAGTGTTATGCCTCCTGAAGCGAGTTGAATCTCTTCAACCAACCGATGAAATGCGCTTGGTGGAGCAGGGAAGGAGTAGGGAAGGCTATGACAGGAGGAATCAGGAATGTAAAGAGGGAAGAAGAAAGAAGAAAAGTTATGTAGGTGGGAAAGTGGGAAAGGCGCTGCCGGGATTCGAACCCGGGACCTCTTGGATAGTAGTCATGCACTTTACCGCCTTACCCCTAGACTACCAAGGCTCCTATTGTTGATTGGCGATTTGATTGGCCAATTGGCGATTGTGAGTTTTATCGAGTTTGTTGTCTCTAGATCCGGCGTTTTCAGTCTGCTTCAGTAACAGGCACCAGCACCTCCGGTAGGATCTGCCTTAAGGCCATGTACAGACGGTCTTGGAGATGTAGAGGCCTGGTTAACCAGTAACCAAAAATAGATTATTTTGTATGTACACTATTTACAAAGGTTTTATTATTTAATATATACATGGTGTATCTACAGACGAGTATGGAATTATACTAAATTTATTCTATAAAAAGTTGTCTTATATAGGCTGGAAACATTCCATCGCCTACTTAAAATAGCCGATGAAATATCTCCAGCCTACTAAATTGTTACTTGCTATGGGACACCAGGTAGCTGCTACAATAGCCTACCTGGTGCCCATAGAGACAGCACTCCTTCTTTGTGGCGTGTTCGAGTGATGTTGATGGGCACATACACTTGGCTGGGTACAAATAATGCAGGTGTAATCCACTGCCTGTCCGCCCTACCGCACCTCTCAAAAGGGCCATGAAAATTGTATTTTGCACTATAAATGTGAGAGCCACAGCTTCTCTGGCTCAACCACAGCGCCGGCACTGAACATTGGTATGGAAACTAGACAGTGATCCGAGTTGAGTAAGTGGGCGAGTCTCTTGGCTTACAGCGTTCGGAACTGGTCGTAGGATTATTGACCATTTGATGTCATTTATTAGCCTGTGCGTCTATACCTTTTCAACTCAAATTGGACCTAAACAAATTCAAATTAAGACTAAACAATTTCAAATTGGGACTTAACAATTTCAAATTGGAACTAAACAATTTCAAATTGGGACTTATGGGTTTAGTTCATCATGAAATTAGGAAGAGTGCTTTTAAGAAGCCAGAGGTCAAGGACTTTTTTAGCCATTGTCTAAGAAATGCTCAAAATATGTATCAGACAAATGTTGTATTAGTTATTGATAATGCGCCTTGTCATGACTTTTCATGCCTATCGAAGAAGTGTTTCAGGAAAATGAATTTGTTGGTCATCGATTACAAGTCCAAGTCTAACCCTATAGTCCAATGTTTAATGCTATCGAGCAGGCTTTGTCAAGCTAACGTTAAAGGAGAATTAGCAATTCAAATGCCACAAACTCTAACCGGTTAAGACAGGGCTAATATAACAAATATGAACTAAACAAAATATATCGCCCATTGTTCAAAGGTTCATACCTGATGCATTAAATATGATGGATGCTCGTTTTCAAATAATGTTTGTATAATTGTTATCTCTGTTTATTTATTCCAAACTTAATAAAAATAATGAATACTTTAATCTTTACTGATAGTAGTTCATTTATTACTTCAAATTGTTTGGTTCCAATTTAATATGGTTTGTTCCCAATTTGAAATTGTTTAGTCCCAATTTGAAACTGTTTAGTCCCAATTTGAAATTGTTTAGTCCCAATTTGAAATTGTTTAGTCCCAATTTGAAGTTGAAAAGGTATAGAGTTCGGGGTCCCTGTCGAAAGAAGGTTTGAAAGTTTAAATCATCCCAATTTACATTCTGAACGTTAAATTCAACCCAATTTACATTGTGAACGTTAAAATCAACCCAATTTACATTGTGAGCGTTAAAATCACTCTAATTTATATTGTGAACGTTAAAATCACCCGCTTTGAAATCACACTCAAGTTGGAAGGATAAGAATTCGAAGATACGCGGTAATTAAATCTATTTGGAAATAAACGGTTCTAACTTAACTCGAAGAGGATTTTATCTTAGGCCCACAGCTAAATGAACAACACACCAATAAGCGAAAAAAATTTTAAACCAATATTAATTGTTTTAATTAAGACCAACTGTTATCCAATTTGCTATAATTAAAAAAGTCGAACAATCCTTAAAGCTTTTAAATGCAATTTTATAACTAAACTTTAATAAATAAAATCGAATTTCTTAAAAATGGTTTTGTAATCCTAGAAAATTCTAGCATCCCTTATTCATACATGGGTGTGTTTGCGTGTGTGTGTATGTGTAAAAGCATACAAATTGAAAGAGTTGTACACTAACAAATTTCAATTAATTAGGAGGTAATCAACCGCAAACGAAAACTAAATCCCATGTATTCCGGCCAGGAAACAAATGTGTTTGACCACATATGCTGTAGAAAGGATAAGATCCATGTTGTTGGCGTATTGCAAGCCCGAAAATCAATTAAACTGCATTTGACCAATTGCATGGGTTTCACCTACAAGTCTGCATAGCCCACTACACACACATACACCGTCTAGGTTCCTTGATGCTCAGGCCCTGCCGCTTGCTGTACCCACCCGCCCATTGCCCACTCAGAACGAGGGGATATTTTCGAATTCGAATAATAGAAAAGCAGGTCTTGCACAACAAGGATAAGGGCGAAGTGTCGGTGTAGATATCCTTTTTTTTAGTACATCGAGGAAACGTTCTTGTAAAAAACTGCCGCCCCCCCCCAGTATGAGAGCGGTGCAAAACTATTTTAATTTCACCACACGTATAAGAAAAGCAATTGAAACCCCATTAATCACTGTCAACAGACTGGCCACACAACTGGAGATATCCTGTGAGAAGGAGTACATATATGGTATATATGTGGGGCTTTATGGATTTCGGGTTTTTGTTTGCCGGGCAATTATTCTTGCACATCTGAGAAAACATTCTCCTGCTCTCCTTATTAATGCTATTCATAGGATTACGATCCTGTAGCCATTTATCAGTGGTGGATTGTAAATTATTCTATGAAGCTCACCTTTTTTGGTTAATGATTATTTGTATTCGTAAACACGTTCCAAATGTTGGAAAATGAGGCATTTAAGTGCGTATGCGATGCTGAATTTTATTTAGATTTAACATTTATCCTCGTAGACATTAATTAATGGCGTTACTTAACAAAAGAAATCATAATGAATTAGTTTAGCTGGTGAATTTTTTTTTTGTTTTTTATCAAATGGAACTTAATATATAATATTATTATGTATACGTGTAATTGTGTATATAGTGAAGATTTCTAGAAACATATATAATGTCAAGGAGGGCACAGTCTTCATCGCCATCGTCTGCTGAGAAGCCAGCTAGGAGCAAATGTACGACTGCTATTTGCTTCTCATGGAAAGTTTTTACTTGTGTTATTTCTCACGTAACACTGGTATCGTTGGTTGTGGCATATTGTATTGGTGGAGCTCTGCTGTTTCAACATTTGGAACAGGACTATGAATTGGAGGTTAGTATGGTATTGTATGGTGCTCTTTAAGAGTGGCCACAAAACACTTTAGATTTTTATTTTATATAATTTTCTTTAAAAAAAAACAAGGTTTCAAACTTTATATTTTAAGATACTTTCATTTAAGATTTCAACTTTCCTTAATAAAAATAAAATCGCCTTCAACAATTCTACCATATCGCCTTTATTATTAAATTTTCCATTTGTGACCCATTTCTTATTCAGTATTCTTATATTGAGTTTGGAATAACGCCACCTAGGTAATTGTACTCTACTCATAATACCCTTTCTTTTGATACCCATGTCGGGAAATACAATTGCACAATTCGGCCGCCATCTTGGAACCGCCATTTTGACTTTTTTGCAAAAATGTCATATTGCGTTGTCACGCGAAGTATGCATATGGGTAAAATCCGGGCCTGTTTGGTTACATGCAAGTGGGTCAAAATCAAGTTGCAAGAGGCGTAGAACGAAAAAAATTGTGAAACATCGTACTAATTAATTAATTAAAAAAAACTAATTAAAATTTTGAAAAACGGAAATTTACTTCCACCTGTCGGAATATACATGGATCTTCCAAAAAATCAGATTTCTATCTTTTCTAGTTTGGCTTCAGCGCGTGACGGTACGCACAAGCAGACACACAGGTCCACAGACACACAGATCCACAGACATACAGATCCACAGACACACAGATAAACACTTTCTTTTATTAATATAGATACTACCATGGTATAGATTTTTTCAAACTCCGTGACACAAGAAATTTGAGCAGTTCTGCGCACCTCGTTGTCAAATTTTATAAATATTGTTCTATCATTACCCCTCCTTTTAGTCAAAACAGCAACGAAGGCAGAAAAAACTCAACAAACACTTGATTTTGGCTACTTTAAACTTTTTTAAGATTCGATGATGAAAAATTGTTCACTACGTGCACAACAGACACCTAGTCAAACATATTAAGAATTTCAAGCATAGATTTTGCTATGGCGGGCGACCTGTGCAGGACTCTCGTCCAAATTTGTTTTTTCCCAAAAAGCGCCAAAAAGTAATCAATTTTTACAAATTTGGCACTCACCGTGCAGCCCATAAATGCACTATTTACTCTTTACCTATCTTATTTTATTAACCCTGGAACTTTTTGTCAGCGCTCCACGCTTTATTACTTTTCGAAATATAGTTTGTTCCCATATTTTGGCTGGAGTAATGAAAACTTTACATTCAAAATTATTTTTTTACTTTATTTTATATAAGTTTATTTTAAAATAAAACGTATTTTTTAGTTCTATTTCAACCATATACTCATTTTCTATTTTTTGTCTATTATATGTCTTCCGCCAGTTTGTGGTGACCATCATATTGGATTTTAAATGACGTCATACAGCTTACTTTCTTACTTACTGTCATACATTTTTGTTTGATATCCATACCGAGAGTTAAGTAAAGGAAAAGAAATTTTGTGTTGTCCGCCATTTTGAATTTGGAATGAAGTGACACACATTATTAATATTCTAGTTGTCACACCTTTTATTTGATACCCAAACCGAACGCGTTGTAAAAAAAGATAAGGTAAGGTTTTGTGTTGGCTGCCATTTTGTGTTGGCCGCCATTTTGAATTTGTAATGACGCCACGTAGTTAATTGTATTTAACTTGTTATACCCTTTCATTTGATCCCCATACCGATCGAGTGGCTTCGAGAAAAACATAATCCGCCATTTTTTGTTGGCCGCCATTTTAATTTGGAATCACACTGCTAATAGTATTTTACTTGTCTCACCCTTTCATTTGATACTGATGCCTAGCGTGTTGTAAGGAAAACGATGATACCTCATTTTGTGTTGGCCGTCATTTTTCTTCTCCGCCATTTTGAATTTGGAGTGACGCCGCCAGTATTCTACTTGTTATACATGTTTGTATCAAATATTTCCTCTGCAATTCCCCTTTTCCTGTTTTGCTTGGGCGCCATCTACCCGATCGCATTCGTACCATGCACACCAAATTTTTTTTTTAAGTGGACACTCGTACCATAACTCATAGAAAGTCCCAGAAACAATCGAGTGACTTAATTTGAAAGGGGTCGTCCATAAACTACGTGTGGTGTTTAGTGGGGCAGGGGGTCGACCCGAATCTTACACAATCTCACGTGGGGAGAGGGGGTCTCGGAAAATATCACGTAATTTGTTTCCGTAAGAAAGTGTAAAAAAAACTTTTATGTGAAGAAAGCTAAGCTTAGGAGTCACCCTTCATACTATCAGTGCCAGTTAAGGTCATGCTTCAATGTCTAGTAACAAGCTTGCTTTGAAGAATAGAGGAAAATATGAAAGGATAAAGGGGTCCAGGGGTGCTCAAGGAAATGTCGATGAACCTTACGTTTGAGTTCTAAGATGTTGTACGATTTGGGAAATACTGACTGTAGGAGATTATTCCACAACCACAGTCTTCTAGATCGTATTCTGTCCAAGGAGTTTGGGCTGTAAGGTATGGGGTAGGCCGAATGGGCTAGTCTTGTGTTGCGGGAAAAATATTGCCGTGTAAGCAGGAGGTTCCGAATTTTAATGGAAAAGTCACTGTGGTAATAGCGATAATGTATAGAGAGGGCTGTTAAATTCCTATGTTGGCTTAAAGGAATGAGTTTGATGGCACGATTTTGCACCTTGTCGAAACAAGCCAAGGTGGTTTTTAGGGCGACTATCTAGATATACGAATTGCATTCAAGGCGGGGCCGAATGTTAGATTTGTAGATTGTAGCCAGGGCGGCTGGCTGGAGGATCTCTTAAGAAATCCAAAGCATTGGGAGGCTTGTAGGACGATTTGGAATATGTGATCATTCCATCGCAGATCCTCCGTTAGGAGGTCATTAAGCGATAGGTTTTGCTATCAGTTTGTCACAGTTACTGCCAGGACTGACGGTAAACTTCCCGTCTAAGGAGATGATTGATGTAATTATCTGATTATTTTGATTCTCACCAATCGCGACTGATGGAATTGATTGACGCTTAGCGATGTATTAAATAAATAAAAACCTATTATCATATATTGGATTTTAATGTCCACAAACACATAGTAACACACGTGTTAATTAAGATTCAAATTATGTACGTACTTTGAACAGCTTAAAACTAAAGACGAAACAAAATTAAGTGAAATGTAAGCTAAACTATACATAAATCTAACACTTGACTTGAAAAAAGAGACTTTTTCTTTCGGGGAACTTCTGAAGATTTGTGATGAAGGGGTCCGAATTGATCAAAAGCCTATTTATTAAATCCATGTTTGTGAGTTCCCGTGACATTTTTCGAGTATGATCTCGGCGGCATTCCTTGAAAATTTTATTATTAGATTCAGCCGTTTCTTCGGAGAGTTCCCCGATTGACAATATCGCGTGTTTAATAACTTCAGATCCATAAATGAGGACTTTGTGGACTGAAGCCGGGAGATTGTACCAGGGATATTCCTGAATCAAAAGTCGCGCAGTTTCTAAAGCATAATCCCTGAATTTTTCCAAATGTATATTATATCCTGACGATAGAGTCAGTAAAATTATAGACCAACGATGAATTAAATCTTTATTTAAGCCTGTGATTTCAGCCGATATTGCAAAATTTCCTTGCGGTATTACCGTCTTTGGATGTCCCAATTCCACCACTTCGTGGTTTATCTACGATTAATCCCAATCTACATATAAATTGACTTTGGATATACAGTTTTCGATCCATTGATAGTTTTTTATCTTCTTCTGACCTAACCTGCCATTTTTTAATCTGAATTCTGTAAGAGAGATGAACAAAATATTCAAAGAAATGGATCCATGAATGTAAAAGCGATAAACCAAACTGAAATCTACTTTCCTCGCACTTTTTTTTGCAAACAGAGATCTATGTTGTTCATCTCTTTGGGGGTCGCTTCACAAATATAACACCTAGCGGGGGTCTGTTCAAGATTTCTGCTATAGCAGCTTTTAGCAGCTATTGTCATGCTTTTCCTGTTCAAAACAGCAAAAAAGCTGCTAACGAAGCTGCTATTTTTGTGTTCAAGATTCGAGAAAAGCTGCTAATGTAGCTGCAGCTGCAGTCGAAACTGCGAGCAAGAAAGCAGCTACGTAAATCATACATGTGTGTGTAAATGTCATTGGTCGTTTTGCCATAATGACTGACTTGAGTGAGGTTTTGTTGACATTAATACATATTAAATAATAAATTTAGGGATTGTAACTGCACGGCCAGGCTTTTTTCTAATTGTAGGGAGAGGAATAGTTGAATGCAAGAAATACTCATACACATACGAGGTGTGGCTATTAAATAACGAGACTGACGCTGCTACAGAAGAAGTGCGCATGCGCCAAACGCCAGTAACCAACAGCTGTTATCGTGAAGCCTTCTCTTTCGATTGTAGTGCCTCTCGCTTCTGTAAACAAATCAGTACAGCCGCAGCCTTCGTTCCCATTAGAGTTGTTTTTTTGTTTCGCCGGAAAAATGTTAAGTGTAACAGTAGAGCAACGCATTGTCGCAACACATTCCGCATTGTCTGTTAAGAGGTTTCTAGCCAAATTCAGCATCCCAGTGTTAGGCCATCCGCCTTATTCGCCGGATTTTGCGCCGTGCGACTTCTATCTGTTTCCTAAGGTGAAATCTGCATTAAAAGGAACAAGATTTGAGTCTGTTGAAGCTGTGAAAGAGAAAGCGGCACGGGTCCTGAAGGAGCTGACAGAAAAAGACTTCCGCCACTGTTTCGAACAATGGAAGATTCGCATGGAGCGTTGTAGGGATAGAGGAGGGGTGTATATTGTAGGTGATAACAAGTAAAAATGTATGAAATAAAAATAAAATGTTTTACAGCGTCAGTCTCGTTATTTAATAGCAACACCTCGTACATTAACACAAAGCTATGCTAGCAGCTTTTTTGCGTTCAAGATATCATAGCAGCTTTTTCTTGCTTTGCTGTAATTTGACAGTTTAAAAATTCTGCTACTAAAGCTGCTATAGCAGAAATCTTGAACAGACCCCGGATGATGTTTCACTCAAGGCACTGCATAGTTTACCATCAACCATAGTTAGCTGTAAAGAATGCTGAATTGAGAAAACGCGATCTTTGACAGTGAATGTCGAAGGGCACAAATTTATTTATTTGTTCTTTGAAATAAGATTCTTCTTCCATAGAATTTGTAGTGCTTTCTTTCATAAACTGAAAACGAATAGGCCTACAATATCTAGTGGAAGAAGGGCGAGGAGTTTTCCATAAAACTTTGCTGTTGTCTGTATGCGCATTGGCAACTAATTGAAGAGGGACGTATGAAGTAATAAAAAAACTACTATCATCTAACCTCGAATCCGTAAATGATTGTTTATACTCACTATGACCTGTATTACCATCGAATCCGCATTTCCCAATTAAAGTTAATTCATTTGATGAATCGAGTGGCACGTTATCTAATACATTTTCTTGTGACTCAAAGATCCGCGACTCTGTATGATCTAACAAACTTTGTAGTGCGATTTCCGCTTTTGATTCAGACACTGAAATATTTTCCGGATAGCACTTCTTCTTAGCAGCTATAGTACTATGATAAGATGAGGGGCGTAGGAACCCTACGGGCAGGGAATTTCCCTGGGTGGGCCATGCCCGCAAAAAAAATTGTTTAGAACAAAAACTGTTGAGTATAATATTAATAAACAATCACAAACATGTTTCATACAAAATTATTATCATCGGAAAGTTAGGGGGGGGGGGGAGGGGTAAAGATTTCAAACCTGCCCACCCAGCAAAAATTTCATTCCTACGCCCCTAGGTAAAATATTAGAGCCAGTTTTACTATTGATGAAGTTCATATACAACAAATATTGATGTTTAGTCAGCTTAGCATCCACGAAAAGTGAATCTCATCAGCACTAATACTTGCTTTTATACTAGTACTAGCAAAAACCCGCGTGCGTTGCAACGCCTTTCAATGAAATAATATTATGGGGACACAGTCTGCGATAGGAAAATCATATAGTGAAAAAAGAACAAATCTGGGAAAATTGATTTTGGGAGATGACCGCCATGGACCAAATGATATATTCAGTATACTATATTACCTATGGTGTTCTACTTATCATACTCTTTCATTTGATACCCATGTCGAAGGGGTTGTAAAGAAAATATTAATACGCCCTCTTGAGATGGCGCTATGGACCAAACGATATATTGAGTATACTATATTGCATATGGTGTTCTACTTATCATACTCTTTCATTTGATACCCATCTCGAAGGGGTTGTGAAGAAAATGGTAATCCGCCCTCTGGAGATGACCGCCATTTACCAAACGATATATTTAGTATACTATATTGCTTATATTGTTCTACTTATCATAGCCTTTCATTTGATACCCATGTCTCGGGTGTTGTGAAGAAAATGGTAAACCGCCCTTTTGAGATGGCCGCCATGGACCAAATTATAAATTGAGTATACTATATTGCTTATGGTGTTCTACTTTTCATAGCCTTTCATGTGATACCCATGTCTCGGGTGTTGTGAAGAAAATGGTAACCCGCCCTCTTGAGATGGCCGCCATGAATCTAAAGACACAGTCTATGGCAATGTTCTTATAATGCCCTTTCATTTGATACCAATGTCGAGGGGGTAGTGAAGAAAATGATCATCCGCCCTCTTCAGATGACCGCCATGGACCAAACGATATATTGAGTATACTATATTGCTTTATGGTGTTCTACTTATCATACCCTTTCATTTGAAATCCATGTCGAGGGGTGTGAAGATAATGGTAATCCAACCTCTGGAGATGGCCGCTATGGGCCAAACGATATATTGAGTATACTATATTGCTTATGTGTTCTACTTATCATACTCTCTCATTTGATACCCATCTCGAAAGGGTTGTGAAGAAAACGGTAGTCCGCCCGCTTGAGATGATCGCCATGGACGAACCGATATATTGAGTATACTATATTGCCTATGGTGTTCTCCTTGTCATACTCTTTCATTTGATATCCATGTCGAAGGTGTTGTGAAGAAAATGGTAATCCGCATTCTTGAGGTGGCCGCTATGGACCAAGCGACATATTGAGTATACTATATTGCTTATATTGTTCTACTTATCATACTCTTTCATTGGATACCCATTTCGAAGGGGTTGTGAAGATAATGGTCATCTGCTCTCTTGAGATGACTGCCATGGACCAAACGATATATTGAGTATACTATATTGCCTTTGGTGTTCTACTTACCATACCCTTTCATTTGATATCCATGTCGAGGGGTTGTAAAGAAAATGGTAATCCGCCCTCTTGAGATGGCTGCTATGGACCAAACGCCTGCTTTTCTATTGAAATTTTGCTATAAACCTCACGGAGCCCGAGACCTTTCCTTCAGATATGAATTTTACACAGATGAAATGCCTCAAAGAACATGGGTCTTGCGTCGGCCGCCATGAATCGGTATATTGAGTCTACTACATTGCTTATTGTATTCTACTTATCATACCCTTTAATTTGATACCCATTTTGATAGGGTTGTGAAGAAAGTGGTAATCCGGCCTCTTTAGACGGCTGCCATGGATCTAAAGATATATTTTGTATACTACATTGCTTATTGTATTCTACTTATCATACCCTTTCATTTGATACCCATGTCGAGGTGGTTGTGAAGAAAGTGGTACACCGCCCTCTTGAGACGGCCGCCATGGATCATTTTAGTTTCAATAGCGTCATGGCCTACCTATTGTTTGACAGCTGCGTAAATTTGAAATTTTCATTAAATGTAATGATTCAATTTAATGACAATTTTACATTTGTCAAACAATAGGTAGGCCATGAAGCTATTGAAACTAAAATGAAGTGAAAATTCCTAAAATTACCATTTTTTTGTTTTTTCAGGCAATTTTTTTAATTTTTCTCTTCGTAAGAACCATCCTCGTACTTCAACGAATATTCAAAAAAAAAAATTAGTCCAATAGGTCCAGCCGTTCTCGAGTTTTGCGCTTACCAACACATTTAGCGATTCATTTTTATATTATAGATTAGACAGGTCGTCAGAAGTATTGAGCAATGTATTTAAAGCTGAGTCATCTACCTGAGACAATTGTGCCAATCGTCTACGTTTTGAACGCTCACTAAGGTCGGAAAAATCTTTCTTAGGGCGCCCTACCCCGCGTGATGTGCTAGGTATGTAGATTCTCGTCAGTAATACTTTGCGCAATACTTCTGGTTAGTTCAACACATTCAATCACTTTCAACCAATCACTATACTGATTTAAAAACTTAGAGTTATCTGTATGTACAAGTTTCCAAAAACCATCTAGACTTTTACACAAATTATAAATACGTGTATCTAAAGCACTAACATCTAGGTTTTCAGCGTCATTGAAGGTTCCTAGTTAGACTGCCAACACGCTTTGGTATTTTTCCTTGATGGTCCCAGTTGCTGTAGCTGAAATAAATATATCCTTGAGAAAGAACATTTCACTGAAGTACCTGAAAATAAAACATATTAGTTTAATCAATTGTTTCGTAGAGGTTGGGTGCTACAACGACAAAAGGCTCTGTAACTCAGCTGGGGGCAGCTGATGAAGTTATAATATTTTGAAAATATACAATTATTACCATACTTTGTTTGTAGTGTGAACAGTTGCGATTGTTTGCATGCCTATGTCAAATCAGTAAGAGAATCGAGACTTTTAAAAATGTATGTACCGCGCGTAGCACCCAAATATTATAAACAATACAAGCAATATTTATACCTATATAATATAATTCGATGCAAAGTACATACCCAGTTCTTCGATTTCCATGTTACAAAAACACAACACAAACACCTGTGTTCCGAGAATTGTTTTCGGCAAATACCAAAAAAAGTGAGTCACTGAAAACAATGCCTTAGAACAATGCAGATGCGTTCACTTCTGAGCTCGAGAAATAAATGATAATAAACTAATAGGGCTGAAATATTCATACCTGGGGGTAGCTTATCCATCGGACTATTGATATGTACCAACTTGTTTGATTTTTTCGGGTACACATTTTTCGGAATTATGACCTATGGGCTGAACCACTGTGCACTGGGGGCCTCGGTAACATAGGGAAAAAATCTCAAAAATCATCTCACGTAATTAATGGACGACCCCAAACTATTTTTTACTAAAAATGTCAAAATATGTTTAAAATACATTTAAATTGAATGTAATGTTATCAATTTGTACATAAAAAAGATCAGTATATAAATCAGGCAAAAAATCAGTCCTTTTCAATGAAACCTAGGAGAGATACATTTAAATTTACTCAAAATTGTACTTTTTTTAAGACTTTGCTCATTTCCCACATTTTGCAACTTTTGAGTTAGGTCACTTTCATTCTAAGGGTGCGATATGTTAATCCACAGTGGCTATAAACAACTTTCTCAAAAACTTTTACAAAAGACACTTCTATCTCATATTAATACTTTCTATTTTTAGCCTAGGTTGTCAACGAACATTTTCGCTTCACCTTAGCCTTTTCACTTGTACAAAGTGAAAACCCTTTTTGTGAAAACATTTAATAAAACCCTTCAATCATGCAGATTGTGACATTTGAAAAAGGGATTACAGCGAATTAAATGAACTTCTTGATACAATTTCCCTTAAGCTCATTTTGCTCACTTTAACTCAGTCAACGATATTAAAAGTATCAAACATTAATGGCTTCATGAAATAAGAATTACGAAAATCTCGTTTGCTGGATCCTTTTTAATTGATTCTAAGAAGATATTAGCTAGATCCTGGCGAAATCTCTCCTTTCACAGTGTAGCATTAATGTAGAAACGCCTCTTAACTGTGCAATTAATAAAATATATTAGTTAATAGTATCATCACATCAAAGAAATTCTTTCATTTGGCGAAAAGTGAAAATAAAATTTTAATTAGCTCTCTCAGGATCAGGATTAAGAGTGAGAATTGTTTCATGGTTTCTATTAATTGTTGATAAACGGGTTTAACCAATTATCGGAGTTTATTTAATTTTTTCTATTATACCCTACTTAACCTCTTAATTAGTGTGGATTATGAATTCAACAGCGCCCGATTTAGTGTGAAGAGGGAGAGTGAAATGTTGTAAGTCGTCGACCTGTGAAGGAGCGCAGTTTTGTATTTATCGGGAAAGGATTTTATTTTTTAACAAGATTTCATAAGATCGTGCAGCACTTGAATTTTTTCTTTTTTGCGTCTGGGTTAAATCCATACCAAACAAAAGTGGTTCATCTAACCAGGGGTTCCCAACCTTGTGCCCGCGGGCGCATATGTGCCCACGAAGATATTTAATTGTGCCCGCGACAAAGTGCTAAAATACGGAAAAAAACAAATCTTAAAAATACAAAAAATTTAAAAGTTACTTTAATTTTAACAATCTCTCTAGATGTAGTGAGAAATTCGATAAATTGGCTACACTAACATCTGTCTAATCCACCACGCGAATTAGACCTTTAGAACCTAACTTTGTCGGTTAGGTCCCACGATTTGGTTGCATTTTCATTGTTTTTCACGCTAAGTAGCTTTGAGTAAATCTGACTTACTTAGTACGAAAAGCAATAAAATCGCGGCCAAACCGCCATCCAATATGAAAGAAGCCTTACTCTTACTGTTATCATCAGGTGCTACCAATGTGTTGTGTTGTTTTTAAATCCGACTTGTGCCCGCCAGTTTGTTTTGTAATGTCGAATGCGCCCGCACCACAGAAAGGTTGGGAACCCCTAACGCAACGCAGATGTCATTGTGGCTACCGTCGAATTAGGTACCATCACATCAAAATGCATGGAACAAACACTTAACTTTGTGTCCAGCTGGTAAGCTAGTGGACGACTCAACGAAAATTCCGACTGTTCTGGTACCATTCATAAGAAACGGGCGATTGACTGATCTGGTCAGTGAAAGTCTTGAAGATCCTCGCAACAAACTAAATACGTTGATATTTCTTCTTCTTTAACGGCTCTACAACCGGGATCCGGTCCTGGCCTCGCGCAACTGTTCTCTCCACCGGTCCCGATTCTGAGTCGATGTCATCCAGTTTGCCATCCCTAAACTCTGAGCGTCCTGGTCCACGCCATCCTCCCCACGAAGGTTGGGCCTCCCTCGCTGTCGCACCCCATAGGTCTTACCGCAGAGAACTTTCCGAGCAGGCTCATCTTCACTCATACAAGCTAGATGCCCTGCCCACCGGAGCCTACCGAGCTTTATTTTTTTCACAACATCTATGTCGCGATAGCGCTCGTAGATCTCGTCATTGTAGAGTCTCCGGAATCGTCCTTCCTTACATACGGGGCCAACAATCCTCTGAAGTATTTTTCTCTCAAACACGCCCAAGAGGTCTGCGTAAGCCAGTAATTGGGTGGACTTGTGGAGGATTGTACCCCTTGATGTCACGCCCGAATCTCGGATCACCTTCTCCAACGCCAGGTTGAAAAGAAGGCAGGCCAGACCGTCCCCTTGTCGGAGTCCATTATAGATGTTGATGGGTTTGGACAGTGTTCCGGATACCTTTACTTGGCTTGACACATTGATCATGGTCAACCTACATAGTCTTGTCAGTTTGTTGGGGTTCCCGAATTCTCTCACTGCTTTGTAGAGTTCTACCCTGGCTATGCTATCATAGGCGGCTTTAAAGTCTATGAAGAGGTGTTGAATTGAGTTTTGAAACTCTACAGATTTTTCCATAGCCTGCCTCAAGGTGAAATTCTGATCAGTCGTTGATTTGCCTGGGCTGAAGCCACACTGGTAATGGCCTATGATGTTTCTGGCGTATGGGGCCATCCTGTTTTGTAGGATATCGGAGAATATCTTATACACGGTACTCAACAACGTTATACCGCGATAATTAGTGCACGCATCTCCTTTTTTGTGTACCGTCTGCACCCGAGGCCTTGTTGTTTTTGAGCCGGCTGATGGCTCTGCTAACTTCTTCCAAGCTTGGTGGCGGCAGCATAGCATTATCATCAGATATTGGTGGAGCCTCCGAATCCTCAGTAAGCTCGCCATTTAGCAATTCACGAAAGTGCTCTTTCCATCGCTCCAAGATGCCTTTAGGATCGGTGAACAGATTCCCTTCTTTGTCCTTGCAGTATGTGTAACGTGGTGTGAATTGCGTCATACTGCGGACTCTTTGGTAGAACTCCCGCGCCTGGTGCAGTCTTCGTTCTTTGTACTGTTTAGCTCACAGACGAGATTTTTTTCCCAGGCTTCCTTTTTTCGTCTGTGAATTCTCTTTTCTTGTTTTCTGAGCTCTTTATAGTTCTCTTCGCGTGCCCATGTTCTTTGAGACTCGGTCCGCAGCATTTGGTTGCGAGTGGCTCCACTAGGAGATACCCAGGTGGCTTTATGGATATATTTACGCCCAAGTCTAGTACTTGCAACGACCAAGTTCTTACTTGCTGCCATCTCTACAACTCGCTGTCCATTGTCATTAGTGTTTCATGCAAGCTGTGGTTGCCGACATATTGCCTGTCCTGTATATGGGCTCCCGGCCTACTTTGGCCTTCAGATCTTCCAGTATGATTTTTACATCATACCTGGGGCAGGCATTAAGTTCCCGTTCAACTAATTCGAAGAATTCTTCTTTATCATCATCAGGGGACTCTTCTGTAGGTGTTGACGTTGATACTAGCCTCGGTAGCCTAGGGAGTAAGGCGCCTGGCTACTATTCCAGAGGTCCCGGGTTCGAATCCCGGCCAGCCCACGGTCCTTCGCCTTTTCCACTTTCTCACCCACATAACTTTCCTTCTTTCTTCTTCCCTCTTTACACTCCTGATCCCTCCTGTCATAGCCTTCCTTAGCCCTTCCCCGCTCTACCAAAAAGCGCATGTCATCGGTTGGTTGATGAGATTCAACTCGTTTCAGGAGGCATAACACTCCAGCGAGTTGTTTCTCGATGCCCCGATGTCAAAGTCGCGACAGTAATGGTTGGAAGTAGGTGGACTAAAAATATCGCGGGTAGGTTGTGACAGTTCCTTTCTTCCCCGACTAGAGCTGCTGTTCGACATTGCACTCTATATGAAGAAAATAGATTGTCGACACAGTATAAAGGGCGTTTCCTGTGACTCTAGTCTTTCACATAAAAAAAAAAGTCTTTTAGATATCTGTGAATCTGCTGCAGAGTTTGATGATCTGCCGCAAAGTCCGGTAGGACCAAGTCTAAATTTATCCTTATTTGAATCCAGGACCATTAGGACTTATTGGGAAATGAAAAGGCTGGCGCTTTTGCTAGACAGTACTCTGTCACTGTTTTCATCGGTTTGGAACTGGCTATTTGGGCACGTACTAGTTTGGTGACATGGACTTAGATGTTCGTATCAAATGAAATACGCTGAACGATAGAGGTGTGAACTCGAACTGATTATTCTCAGGCCGACTCCTAACGTTATTATGGGCGCATTAAAAAGAATGTTATGACACTAGTTAACTTCCCAGTATAGGGAAGTTATTGTAATCAGTCCGAAAATCGAAAACGAAATTTTCAACATATTTTCATTTTTCAAGGTCTCAAGAGCATTTGAAGCAAAAATTTGGGTGGAAGTATGTGTGTGTGTGTGCTTACGTATGTGGTAATTTTTTCCTGCACGATATCGCGCGAACCAAAAAAGATATCGACTTCGTTGAGGTGTCGTTAGGAGCGTATTAACGGAAATATAATCTGAAAAGATTTTTATAAAATTTGGTTGAGCCGTTTTTTGGTTGAAGCGACATAAGTGATTTTTGTACCTGCGCGATATCGCCCGAACCACAAAAGATATCGACTTACTTGAGGTACCGTTCGAAGCGTATTAGCGGCAATCTTATTTGAAAAGATTTTTATAACATACGGTCGAGCCGTTTTTTGGTTTAAATGACATAAAGACGTTCGTGAATTTTGCACCTGCACGATACCGCGCGAACCAAACACTACATATATAGACTGTTTTGAGGTGCCGAGAGAAGAATATTAACGAAAGAAAGCCCTGAAAAAAATTTCATAACATTCGGTCGGGCCTTTTTTCACGAATTTTTCAAACCTTGGATCAGACGGTGAATTGTTTTCTATGCGTGATACAGTTTCAGGAAAGTGCGATTCATCCCAGGATTTCCAGTAGTTACCCCAAAATTGGTTTTTTTTTTCGGTCAAGTCTGACAAGTACTTCACACTGATACGCTTTGCTAATTTCTCTGGAAAGCTTAGGAATTTCCAAATGAAGTCATTCGCTTTCCAGTTTATCAACGGCGACGGCGCTTCAACACGCTCAACACGAATTCAAACACCCGCGCTTTAGTGTAGCGAACGAAATACGGAGGGAATGCTTGTTTGCTAACGTTTAGGAAAAACAAATTCTCTAGAAACATTTTGTGGATTTGCAACTATTATAGTTATTTGAACTAGCGGCCTTTGGACTGTGCCTCGAAGTAGACGAGGCTGCCCTACATATTCTATGTCACTGTCCTACAATTATTAATAATAGGGGCTGTTTAGAGTGCAATAGGTCAACGTAGCTAACACGTCACACACTTGTTTCACGAAAGAAAGAAGAAGATCCTGCAAGTAGTTTATGGATTGATTGACGTGTTTCAGAAGAATCAATTAGAAAATCAACTTTAGGCTACTTTTTTAAGAATATCTTGAGAGCAGTTTGATTGGTACTCGCTCTATCTTCATTTTACTTTTTGTCATTGTTATCCCTTTGTCTTGAAATGGTTATTTTTGGTATGCTTATTGGCTTGTATGGAGAGGTGATTTGTTGCCTAATTCTTCTCTCATATAGATTCAGTTCAATGACCCTACAACCTAAATTGAGCCTTGGCCTCCGTCAGTTTCTCCACCAAACTAGCACCTTGCAAAGGACTGTACTGTAGCACCCTCATCTTGGGGTTGTTCCAGCTGCTGTGAGCCAGCAGGAGACTCTTTTTTGAGCCTATCTCCTTGCCTCTGATTAGGCCGAAGCCGTAGAATAGGGACATGCCCTGCTCTTTAAGCTGCATGAACGACCTCTCGTCAATACAATCAAGGGCAAGAGTTTGGCCATCCTGGCCCATCTTCCTTCCCATCACTTGCCAAGAGGTCTCCTCAATTGGCTGGTTTTGAATTTCCAGCCTGCAGAGCACCTGTTCCAGTTCCCTAACATCATTAGGTCCCTTCCCAAACCTGCGGCCTGGCGACAGCAATCGTCAGTCATTGGCTGGTAGGTTCGTTAGTGCAAGTGATCTTAATGAGACTTCCTGCCGCCATTACACTTAAAAACTGAGGCGGACAATTGTCCTTGAGATTTTTGTCCCCCTCAGCCAGGATAGCATCGCAAATAGACAAGGATTGCTCCTCCATCAATTTGCCTTCCGGATAGTTGTCCAGAACCACTGTCATGGGGATCCTAGTTAACCTGTACCGGTATGGGGGTTCTTTCGACTCCCCTATATTTTTCTTCTGGCGTCCCTGCTAAGCCGGAGAATCCTCTGACCGTTTTTTTTATGTAACACACTAGAGACTTAGGGAAGGCCCCTTTGTACTGTCGACCATGTATTTATTTTTAAAATGTCGAACAGAAGCTCTAGTCGGAAAGAGAGAGAAGTGAAGGAAAGAACTGTCACAACCTAGCTGCGTTATTTTATTTCACCTACTCCCAACTATTTTTGCGACTCTGACATCGGGGCATCGAGAACAACTCGCTGGAGTGCTATGCCTCCTGAAACGAGTTGAATCTCATCAACCAACCGATGACATGCGCTTGGTGGAGCGGGGAAGAACTAGTGAAGGCTAAGACAGAAGGAATCAGGAATGCAAAGAGGGAAGAAGAAAGAAGGAAAGTTATGTAGGTGGGAAATTGGGAAAGGCTAGGACCGTGGCACCGCCGGGAATCGAACCCGGGACCTCTGGGATAGTAGTCAGGCGCCTTACCCCTAGACTACCGAGGCCCACAATTGGGTTCAGAAATTTTTGGTAGTACAGTGGCTGTATGAATCCACTCCTTGGACCCCCGGTGTTCTGACCACTGCCCTGCCTTTGATTTGAGGGAAGTTGTCAATGTGGGACTCGGGTGGACTCAATTTTTTTCTGCAGGAAAAAGAAGCTCCATCCTGACTGAGCTTCCATACCAGGATAAAGCTATATTGAACTGGGTTCGCCTGGTGCCTAGAGCAGATTGTTCGGGACAGTGTAACACTACCCACTGACATGCAACCCTCGACACGATGGCATTTACATCTTGGCTTGGTAGGCTTCTAAAGTATGTGCTCCCTACTATCGTCGTTAGTGGGTTATTCAGTGGGCACCACGAGAAGGTAACGGTGCGATTAACCCCCCCCCCCCCCACGAATTTTAAGATTGATGTTACCACAAAGAAAAAACTCGTGGCTTTTGTGGTTTTTCGGACTTTATTTAAATACAAAGCCCCTCGACCCTTAGTCTGGAGATATGCTTCAAGTCTTCCAAAACATAGCTGCCTAGTCTGTGTTGCATGGTTTTGTGACGTTGTGCGAAGCAAGGTTCCTAGCTTGGCTAGGGTCATTTTTAGCTTGATACCACATATCTGACCAATGGTCTTTGTTTAGGTTTCCTTTACTCTCTACTCGATGTTTGGCTTTCAGTTGAGGTTTGGGTCTGGGATTGGACCCTGGACGATGGAGTGAGGGTATGAGGCTGATGCTTCTCAGCTAGCCTGGGTTGACCGCCGAACCGCATATTCATCATTATTCCTGTTAGGCATCCCACGCTACGTATTTGGTGGGAATATGTTAATATGGGGGTATTACTAGAGACTTCTTACCTATCTTCTTACTGATATGTCCTTAGGTGATTGCTTGCTCCTTTAGTTCAGTTATCGGCTTGAACGTTCTTGGGTAACAGTAAAGTGTATAGCAATTACAGAGTTGAACGTTATACGATATCAAATAAAAGTTCAATTAAGATAATCAGATTCCCTCTGAAAGGAATACACACATACACCCAAAAAAACAACCCAGCTCATACACGCACACAACTCACAAAATGCAAATAATAGTATCATCTCTTCTTTTGTTAAATTCCAGGTAAAAAAAGGTATAAGACGACTTCGAGAAAATATCACTGATTCTGTTTGGGATATAACAGATAAAGAAATTGTTTTGGTTGAAAAAAATTGGACGCAAAAAATCGAGATTGAGTTAGAGGTATTATTTTCTTGCAAAAAAAATAAATAAAATAAGGATTTCAAAGGAAAATGTTTTCACTTCCTGTTTTCCGTTTTTTTTGCAAATTTCCAGAGATTTGAGAGGCAAATTTTAACAGCAATAAAAACCCAAGGCTGGGATGGTGAAGATGGCGAAGTACAAACCCAATGGACATTTTTTGGAGCCTTATTTTATTCCATTATCGTTATAACGACAATCGGTATGTATTATCCTTTTTTTTGGTGTTGTTGCTGGTATCAATAAGAGATTTTCATGCTTTTTTTATTATTGGCTTAATTGTTCGTGTGGGATTTGGTAAATTTCATGAGCTTTTGGCGGGGGATTAACAACAATTATTCAAAATATTTATGTGGCAAAATATAACATAAAAATAAAATCAATTTACGCGGTTTTATTGGAACAAGAATAGAAAAAAAAATGGATTTTTCACTGAATTATGATCGTAAATTTTTTTATTTTATATTTGATGCATTTCATAAAAAGTGATTTCACAGAGACAGATAGATAGAGATTTTCAAATCAGATTGAAATTTATGAATTGAAATAAATTCCACATAGATTTTAATAAAATTTTTAAATTCAATATAAAGTTTTTTATTATGGATTAATGTTTATATTCATACCCTGGGTGACAGGGTGAAATTTGAGCGTTGCTCTTTAGAAGAAGGAAAATCGGATTATTTTATACTGGGATAGATTAACGTATTATGTGACAGTTTATGGCTCTTTTAAAATCTGAATGATATTTGATATTATAGATCTAAAAAAAACTAAAATATACGCTCTTTTACATTTAAGTAAGTTATATCTTTTATAACTCCATTAATTTCATTATTAGCTTGATATGGAAGAGTTGCTTGTTCCCATACGTATACTGGCTAGATCCATAAAAACTTTACATTCAAAATTATTTTTTAGATGTCTCCCGTCGTTTTGTGATGGTTTAATGTAGATTTAAAATGACGTCATACAGTTTACTGTATTCTACTCGCCATACCCTTCCATTTGATATCCATACTAAGGGGGTTTGTAAAGAAAATGGTAATCCGTCATTTTCTGTTGGCTGTTCTGTTTCACTACAAAGCTACTTGTATTCTACTTTCATACTATTTCATTTGATAGCCAAGGGCGTAGCCACTCAAGAGAGCTTCCTCGTAACCCATCTACGATTGGGATAGGTCTGAGGTCCACAGACTCCTAATAGACTTGTTTCATTTGCCTTTACTTTACAGACTCGCAGCGCGTCAACTGTTGCAATTTGTCTTCCCTCTCTCTTCTCTAGCCAATATCTCTATGGGTATAATTCCCATGCACCCCGCATCGTTGGATATGGTCCTCTATGTGCAGCTCGCGCGAAGGAAGCTTAAGCTGGATACAGAAGAAGTGCGTGCATTCAAATACAAACTGACTTATAGTTACGTAAATGAAACGGACGCAACGCAAAATTTGGTCTACTTCCAATGCAACTTTTCCGCATTGCCGTATTGCTATAGTCTCAAATATCCAAATAAACAGGTACATGCTCTCGCCGCTTAGATTTTTTGGTTATTTTTAGAACGACTAGACGGAACCCAAGCACGCAAGTGATTGTCTGTGAAAATTTGTCGCATACACCGCACGCACGTATCTTTTTGAATCGGTATACGGTCCTCAATTTTCTGTTGTTAGCCCTCTTGCTTTATGCTGCCGGCCACACTGTGGCACTGCGTAAAGCTAGGCTGAGCCTCCAAGAGGTGACGGATCGGTTGACACCTCCATTTTGGGAAACATTCTTGGAAATGCTGCACAAATAACAGACGCTTTTTCCGCCATGTCCTCCAAGTGTATTACAAAATTAAGCCTTTGGTTGTTCATCACTCCCAGGTGACTTAACGCGACCTGTGAGTCAATGATCTGTTCCAGATCTTGATTCTTACGGATACTTATTTTCCTAGGTTGCTGAACTTGGTTACAGTTTTGTGCTCAGCAAACGGCAGACCAGCGCTTTCATACGATTGCTATATATGTACATGATTTCAAAAGGTTCAAACCGATAGACATCTCTTATATTTTTCGAAAGCTCTTGAGTTTAAGTTTTAACATGGATTTTTAAAGTAAGTGTAAGTAAGGCCATCTATATCCAAAGGCTTACATCAAGGTTACGCATCTACTTATAAATAATCAATGTAAACACTATTCTTCTTGCTTTCATTTCCGCAAAGTCGCCCATGACATCGTCATAAGCTATATTTTTTACCCACTGGGAAATGGGCCGGTGCCAAAACACTCCTTAAAAACCTTGGGGCGTTCCTCTTCCCATCCCAGTTCTATACTTTTTTAAGCTTGCATGATCGCAGTGGGGAGTGCTCCTTTTACTGCTGCTTTTTTAGAAGCGTTTTTGAGAAGTCAAAAAAGAAGAAGAAAGTTTGGAAACCTCCCATTTATGTTATAGCCCCTGTGGATATGTGAAGGAACTGTGGTGTCGAAAAGCTTTATATTTTTGTTCATCTTTTGCAATTGCCTTTTCGCTTTTCCAAACGCGACTGTTGACAGCGGTTGTACTAAGCGGTCCCCCAACTAGTCACCAAACACTTCCAATATGCTGCTCGACCACCGCATCGAAGGAGAACCGGTCTATGTGTTTGCCTGTTTTCTTCGTCTCATACAATTCCTTAAAGCTTCATTAGGAGCATACTAACATTTGTCCAAATTCGCGTCTTTTAGTAGTAGTTTTTCCGCTGAGATAGCTTTTGGATTAATCAGAGCTAAGCACAAGGGCATGTTTCATTTTAGGCTGCATTAAGTAAATTTATTCGGTATCTATATGTAATGCTTCGAATGAACTTATACTTACCACAATTTTTTTTTAGTCAAAGATTTTTTTGGAATTTCAAATACCTTAAAGGGCCTCCAAAAATATTTTAGCCCCAGTCCCCGCAAAGTGATGCTGTGGGCCTGGCCTCGACACCGAAAAGCTCATAATCACCGGAAACACTTAATCCCATTGCATACCTAAACCGCATTGCATACCTCCAGGCATCAAAACTTCTTAGGAAAGCACGGGCAAAAACCCCGCAGCCCAGACATAAACCCCTTCCAGCTAGAAGGCGAGGGGCTGCTGTAGGGCACATAGCTTTACTACTCACTTAAAATCTCATATCACTTCTTAGTAGTATAGCTAGGGGAATTGTGTACCTTTTTGGTACTGCCAAACCAATTCGAATTTTATAATATTACGCAACGAGCTTGTAGTGACCGCGTAAAGTTTAATTACCAAACTTTACGCAATGTCACACAACAACTTCCGGTACGATCAAAACGATCAGTCGGAACACTCCATCGATCACCGAACTCAAAGTTCAGTGATCTTGCCGTTTTCTCCCATCTTGTTTATAGTAGATCCAATTTCCGGCATCTACGACACACTCTCCGTTTTGATCACGACTTTCATAAAGGCTCCTCCTAAAAGCGACACGCAGCTATATCAAAATAAAAAGTGAATACCCGAACAAATAAAATATATATATATACAAGAAAACTAGTATTACGACTAGAATTAATAAAAACATTGTGTTCCTACGAATAATAAAATATTAAGTGTAAAATATAATAGTGTTTTATTAGAAAATTAACACTGCGTAGTGCGGTAGCCATATTGGTGACTCCGAAGTTGAAACACGCGAAAAAAACGCATTTTTTTGGTTTTTTTTAACACAAAAGAAATATTTTGTGTTACAATATTTCGTGATACATATAATAATTATAATATAATTGTGATATAATAATAATAGTCGTGATATCATAATTTTTAATACAAAAGAAATATTTTGTATTACAATATATCGTGATACAATATTTCGTGCTACAATATTTTGGGATACAACTAAAAGCGATTACGGCTCAGCAGAAATATTTGCCGTAATACTCTGTGCAACGCAACAAATAAAAACAAATAAGACTGGGGCTCCGCATAGGCAGGACAACAGGACATACAGATATTTATTTTTTTTTTCATTTGTTTTAAAATATTGCATGCAACTAAAAAATCTTTATAATAAATTTTGCAGTTTAACATTACGATAGCTTTAAGCTTTTATTGGATTAAAAGAAAATTATTTCGGTAAATTGAACAATACATATAATTGAATTTTGAACTCACATTATAATTCATTTAGTTCATTGACACATTTTTTTTAATAAATATAACCTTGATAATATTTAAGCTTATTTAACTACATTTATTTTAATATACTATTATTTAATCAAATACTCTGCATAAAATTTTTAGTTATAATTATATTACTACTCATATCTATATACATATACATATAAATATATATATTTTCTTTTATCTTCTTATTTTTTATTATTGCACCGTGAGAAAAATCAGGTGTTTTGAGTTTTTGTTTCTTTCCACATATTTTTTTTTGGAGTTTGTTTTACGTGATCAGTCGCTTTCAATTCGATCCGTTTTTGCTTTTCTTTTGCATTTTCGAAGTTTTAAAAGTTTGGTTCGATAAAATGTCAAGAACGGAAGAAAATTCTATGGATATCGAGAACGTTCGCACGGAGGAGCCAAAACCTGGAACTTCTGGGGTCGATGCCACTTCGGTGTCAAAACTAGACATACCGAAGTTCTGGGTACACCAGCCCGCCTCTTGGTGCTCTGAAGGCACTAGCGGGTGGATCGTCGGCGGTCAATGACGATCTGATTCGGAACCTGTGGGAGCGGAGGCTACCACAGGCCATCCAGATCACGTTGGCCACCTTCGCTGACCAAACCCTAGCCGGGCTGGCTGCAACGGCAGACAAAGTATGGGAGGTGCTTCCACACGGAGGCGCCTCATACACGTCCGCCGTTCAAGCCAATACTCCAGCCACAGCGGAACCCACATTGATGGCGCTGCAAAGCGCCATCAATAGGCTGACAGTTCGGCTGGACAGGCTGGACCGAGGCCAGCGAAAACCGAGAAGCCGAACACCTGCCAATCGGCAGGGCGGCTCCCGACAGCCCTCGGCCAATCGGCCACAAGGGGCCAATCAAGCCAGGGGTAGTCTTTGCTACTTCCATTACCGTTACGGTAAGGAAGCTCGCAGATGCAAGGCCCCCTGCAGTTTCAACAGTGGTGGCGCCAAGTCGGCGAAGAAACCACCCACCCACCCTAAAAAAAACTAAAGTTGGGGATCGATTCGAGCGAGCATATAACCGGCCGCTCATATCGTTTATTCGTCAGAGACACCAACAATCGGATGGACTTTCTGATTGATTCGGGCTCTGACGTTTCAATTGTTCCCGCCAAGGCGTTCCCGGCCCATAACGGTAGCCCGAACGTCCTTCTGTACGCGGCCAACGGATCACTGATCCGTACTTTCGGCACAAAGTTGCTTGAACTTGAACTCGGCTTACGCCGACGATATGTTTACAACTTTATTATAGCCGACACCACTAAAGCCATTATCGGGGCGGACTTCTTAACGAAGTTCAAATTGTCCGTCGATTTTGAATATCGGCATTTAGTCGACAAGCGCACGAATTTTCGAATTAACGTGTGCGCTACCGTCCACTACAACCCCGAAACATTTCCATGCCGAGTTATTGGCATATACAAAGAGCTATTAACGAAGTACGCTTCGTTAACAAAACCGCCCAATTTTAACCTTCCGGTTAAACACAATGTGCAACACCACATTGTAACTAAAGGGCAATTACCATTTGTCACCGCTCGGCGACTCCATCCGGAGAAACTGAAGGTGGCAAAGTTAGAGTTCGACCATATGGTCCAATTGGGGATTTGTCGACCTTCGTCGTCCCCCGCAGCATCTCCGCTTCATCTGGTTCCTAAACGGGACTCTCATGATTGGAGGCCATGCGGCGACTACCGTCGCCTTAATGCTGTCACTGTGCCGGATAGATATCCGATCCCGCATATACAGAATTTCTCCGTGAATCTTCACGGCTGCACAATATTGACATGAATATGTCTTATCCCTGGGGTCTATTTGAAAGAATGTGCGGAGACGAAAATCGTTACCATGACTCATTACTGTTTGGCATACTTTTAGGATAAATTTTAGAAGCAAATTAAATTTATATTTAATTCTGCATATTTTAGGTGAAAATATTATCGAAAGCTTTCTTAAGGTTAGAAAATTTTCGAGACATTTCTTTTGACATGAATATTGGCCCCGATTCCCAGATCCGGCGGCGGGGAAGTGAGTGCGGATTTGACACTTTGCGATTCTCAAATCCGCAGTCCCGGATTGGTTTAAATCGAAAATTCGGAGTGAAGACCCACGCGATAATGAAATATACGATTTCGGATTATCTTAGGCGCATTTATCGTTCAAATCCGCAGAAAATTTGTTGCGGATCACACTTTTACAGCGCGGAAAATGTCAAAAAGAAATTCGGGGTTGCGGATTTGAGAATCGCAAAGTGTCAAATCCGCAACTCACTTCCCCGCCGCCGGATCTGGGAATCGAGGCCATTTGTCGTTTTGCCAAAATGACTGTTTCGAGCACATACATTAACAAGAAGCTATGCTAGCAGCTTTTTTACGTCCAATATCATAGCAGCTTTTTTTTTTGTTCAATCGCTGCGAGTTCTTGTTCCAAGAGTGAGAAAAAGTGTCCAGGATTTTTTACTTTGTGTGAGATTTTTTAAACAGCTTATGGGGCCCATCCAACTAGTTGTCCAAACTGAGTTGTGTAAAAAGTTGTTGTTTTGCCACAAACGCTTCAACTGAGTTGATATTTCAACTGTCAATTCGATATTTTATAGGCAATTTGAAAGTTAAATGAAATTGTAGAAAACCCGCGACTAAGTTTTATAATAATAAAAATTGGAGAAAGATGATTTTTTAGATTAATTATAATTGTTTTTAATTATTAATATGAATATTTATATTTTTCAAAATATAAATTAAATTCTAAAAGTATAAATTATGAAAATAATTTAATAATATGTGAACTTTCGTAATTTAAATTAAAAATAATGCAAAATAAACTTGCAAAAAAATATATTCTTCGAATTCAGGCTTAATTCATCCAAGTAGTTTGCCAAACTGCAATACACACAGTGCGACTAGTTGCCCAAACTCTAAACCCCGCCCTCATAAAATTAAAAGATTTTGATTTATCCCAACTGAAACCCCAACTGTCAAATCAGTTTGCCAACTGCCCCACACACGATGCGATTCAGTGACAACACAACTCAGTTAGGACAACTAGTTGGCCTGTGGATGGGCCCCATTAGAAAAGGTGTGCTTGAGTCGTCCGTCGCGCGATATTTTTGTGTTTTCGAAGCGGGGCGGAATCAGAATTGATATGAGGGAATTTTCTTACTACGCAGTTTGCGGATTGAGTGTGGTGCGGCCGCGCCGCGCGTTTAGAATTTTTGCAAAAGCACAATTTTTTTATTTTGAACGATTTCGTTTCGTGTGTTTGTATTCTGTTACATTGTGGAAAAGGATAAGGTGGTTGAAGGGTATGTATTGAAGCGAGCCAGATATATATTGTTGTGTGCATTCCTTTCGACCCCCTCCAGGGGTTCCTTCCAATAAGAACAAGAAGGTGATTTCCAATAAGAACTAGAAACAAATAGACCCCAGGGATAAGACATATTCATGTCTACTGTGCCATCGAGAAGCCATGGCACTTCCCGTCTTTTTTCAAAGGTTGACTTGGTACGTGCATACCATCACATACCAATCGCCCCAGAAGACGTGCATAAGACTGCACTCATTACGCCATTCGGCCTATATGAGTTTACACGTATGCCATTCGGCTTACGGAATGCAGCACAAACCTTTCAAAGGTTCATAAATGAAGTTACGAGAGATCTCGACTTCGTTTATGTATACTTGGACGATATACTCATCGCCAGTAAAACCGAGGATGAACATATCGTTCACCTCGAAGAGCTCTTTAAACGTCTCGATAGCTTCGGTTTAACCATCAAGCTAGAGAAATGCGTTTTTGGTGCAACAGAGATTAAGTTTCTTAAGCCACCGCATCACAAAGGATGGAATACTTCCATCCTCCGATCGGGTTCAGGCTATCGTTGATCTCGCACCTCCAACTTCTGTCAAATCGATCCAGAAGTTTTTGGGAATGGTGAATTTCTATCACCGATTTATCCCAAAATTGGCTGAACAGTTGGTGCCTATAAACGAGCATTTGAGAGACCTTCTCAACCGCTCACGTGCCAATAAAGTTTTTGACTGGCCAGCAGAATGTCAGGCGGCATTCCTCAAGGTGAAAACCTCGATGGCTGAAGCAACTCTGCTGAACCATCCAATCGAGGATGCAAAATACAGTCTTACGACTGACGCCTCTGATTATGCAATCGGAGGTGTTTTGGAACAATTCAACGGTCATCGGTGGCAACCTCTAGCTTTTTATTCCAAAAAGCTGTCACCAACCGAACGGAAATACTCTGCATTCGATCGCGAACTCCTCGCAATCTATGCAGCGATCAAACACTTCCGTTATTTCGTTGAAGGACGCAATTTCGTGGTCTATACTGATCACAAACCACTGGTTCGCGCCCTTCACACAAAGACCGAACGATCCCCTCGTCAGACCAGATATTTGGGTCTAATCTCTCAGTTTACCACAGACATCAGACATGTGTCTGGTAAACAAAACGTTGTCGCCGACTACTTGTCACGCTCACTAGCAACCGACAACGTCGACTCGGTCACCTTCGACCTGCCTACACTGGCTCAGGCTCAACAAGGTGACACAGAGTTGAAGTCTCTGCAAGAGCACCCCAGCAACGGCTCACGGGTAAAATTAGTTCTCACACCAATACCATTCACCGCCCATCAGTTGTGGTGTGAAACTAGTATAGGCATTCCGAGGCCTTACATACCCACTTCCTTACTAGCGTTCAACTCCGAACATAGTCTCTCTCATCCTGGTATTCGTGCTACAAGACGAGCCGTTACCAAGAAATACTTCTGGCCATCGATCAATAAAGACTGCAACGAGTGGTCTCGATCGTGCCTAGGTTGCCAAAAGTCCAAAGTTTCACGACACACCAAATCTCCATTTGAAGCTTTCAAGCTTCCAAATAATAGATTTGACCATATCCATATGGATATAGTGGGACCCCTACCACCATCTCGTGGATACTCTTATATCTTAACGATAGTCGATAGATTCACGCGATGGCCTGAAGCATACCCAATTCGGGATATCTCAGCTTCAACAGTGGCAAGAAAATTCGTCACTGAATTTGTCCCACGATTCGGCGTACCTCTTGAGATCACAACCGATCAAGGTACGCAGTTCGAATCGAAACTGTTCAATGAAGTTGCCAAATTACTCGGCACTCATCGAATTCGGACTACCGCCTACCATCCGCAGGCAAACGGGATGGTTGAACGGTTCCACAGGCAACTTAAAGCAGCCTTAATGGCAAGGGACAACACTACTCATTGGAGTGAAGACTTGCCCTTTGTCATGTTAGGCATACGCACGGCAATTAAGACCGACTTACAATGCTCACCAGCCGAGCTCGTATACGGTCAGAATCTGAGACTTCCCAATTCGATTTCTATCCCAACGGATGAGAATCCAATTGAAGAATCAGAATTCCTCTCTCGCCTTCGTTCTCACATGCAGAACATTAAGGCAATACATCCTCGGCAGCCCGTCCAAAAGGATGTCTATGTGCCAGAAGCCCTGGAGAGCGCCGACTACGTTTTCATACGAGTCGACAGAGTTCGAAAACCTTTCGAACCTCCATATGAAGGCCCATATGAAGTAATCAAACGATTACGAAAACACTTCGTCGTCAAATTGAACGGCACAACCAAGTCAATATCCATTGACAGGCTAAAACCAGCCTTCGGTTGTGACCGCGACAACGAAGCTAAGCCGTCTAAAGCGGTAACATTCCGTTAACGCTACGCTGGGGGGGGAGTATGTAGTGACCGCGTAAAGTTTAATTACCAAACTTTACGCAATGTCACACAACAACTTCCGGCACGATCAAAACGATCAGTCGGAACACTCCATCGATCACCGAACTCAAAGTTCAGTGATCTTGCCGTTTTCTCCCATCTTGTTTATAGTAGATCCAATTTCCGGCATCTACGACACACTCTCCGTTTTGATCACGACTTTCATAAAGGCTCCTCCTAAAAGCGACACGCAGCTATATCAAAATAAAAAGTGAATACCCGAACAAATAAAATATATATATATACAAGAAAACTAGTATTACGACTAGAATTAATAAAAACATTGTGTTCCTACGAATAATAAAATATTAAGTGTAAAATATAATAGTGTTTTATTAGAAAATTAACACTGCGTAGTGCGGTAGCCATAAGCTTTTTAGTGCTGCCATACAAAAGTTAAACTGATGGCTTCATCACTAATGGATTGTAGTTCGAATTTTCTGCCTATGGATCTATTGGACTTATGTTATTATTCGAAGCTTGGCTTTGCAAAATCTGAAGATATGCAATTGTGGATTATATGCGGAAAACGTGATATTGATTGCACCAGGCCCCAGGTTTAGTTCCTTGAGAATCGATAAAGCCGGAATTACATTATTGGGTCGTGTTGTGTCGTGGCGCTGTTTGTCGTGATCTAACACATGTATTTGCATTAGGTTGATTGTATTATTGTGGTGCGCAATACACCACAATAATATAATCAGCCTAATGTAAATACATGTGTTAGATCACGAGACACAGTGCCACGACCCAACACAATACAATAATGTAATTTCGGCTTAAGTGATCCACAAGATCTCCTAGCTTCTGTTAGAGTCATTACTAGGAGGAATGGAGGGAGGTTCAGCAGGACTTCCATAGGGGCAGTCGCACAAGTGTCAGTGGTGATCGTTTTAAAATTGGAGCAGTTACCTCTTCCATTCTCGGAGCAGACTTCTGCAAGGCTTCAATTGGTAACCTCGGGGTCCCTGTTTCCTTGGTGATTGCAAAGGAAATTGTCACGGTTGCTCGTGAGGTTTTGGCGGCCGCTGAACAGACAGTGCAAGTTTGACTGGGATATTTTTCTAAATCTTCTGATCCTTCAATCCCTCGTGGGACATAGGGTGAAAGTGGTTGCACTCCAGAAGATGGTGTTTTGCGCGACAGCTCTCAGCGCGGTCCAGGGTCTCTCAGTTGTTGCGGAGGGTTCTCCTCCAAATTGTTTTAGGTATACCGACTCAACAGGTTCCTTGCCGATTCAGTCAAGGGCCTGTTTGTCTAGATTACGGTATTCGCGCGCAAAGTATGGCTAATCGAGTTCCATTTCCCTGGACTGATCTCGTCATTTATCTTTACTTGACCTGCGTGACGCTATAGCTCTTCATTTGAAATTTTATCTAGCCAGCGGATTTGTAAGATACGATATCTTGTGACATCGGTGACATCTGAGGAGTTCCCAATTCAAACGGGTGTCCGACAGAGAGACGTCGCCGCACCACTTCTCTTCAACGTTGTGATCGACGCGATTGTGCGTGAAGCATTCGATGACCGACCCGGAGTTCGATGCGACGACAACAACTTCGTAACCGACTTGGGCTTCGCCGATACGGATGCCGAAGCAACGGACATCGTATACGACATTTAACCCATCGCCCAGTCATATGGGTAATAAATCAATGCAGAAAAGACCAAAGTGCTCACAACGGACGGATCGGACCTAACTTCGAATCTTTGGCCAAGAGATTTTTATCCACCTTGATTCTATGCTGTGCTCAATCATGCTCGTAGCCATTTCACCATCCACCTGCCTCAACTGCTCATTAGACCTTTAGTCCACAGAGAATGCCATTTCTGTGAATTGTAGGCGGTGCCCTTGGGGAGTAAGCTCTATTCTTGTACCCTTAGGCCCCTGCTTTGGACCTCTATCGACTTGTATATTATTCACTCAGTACAATTTATCCCTTTGGCACGATTGTTTACACTTTGGAGTTGCAGCTATTATCAAGTCCGTCCTCTCTAGATCCGTCGTATTCGGTCCGCTGCTTGCCCTCTCCTATCCATGGAGCAGTGTAGGGCCACCTCGGGTAGAATGTACGTAGCCACATTCACGTACGATCGGTATTGGAGCAAAAAGTATTATTGAGCACAGCTTAGAATCAGGGTGGATAAAAATCTCTTGGCCAAAGCTTCGAAGTGAGCGCAGGAGTACGGCAAGGTTGCCTACTTTTGCCACTACTCTTTCTTATAGTAAGAAACGACATCCTTGCCAGTACTCTGGATAGTAAAGAAATTCACAAAACAAGTTCTCAATATCAACAAAAGACTTTATTAACACTACTATTTACAACAAGTGTTTATGAGCAATTGATAAAAATTTATGAATGTGAATTTAGAAAAACAATCTACTTAAAAATATTTACTCTTGACTCTTAATCCTAAACTTAAACTAAATCCTTTTTTCTAATTTATCATCAATAGATTTCTTTAAAATATTTTTCTCTAAACTTTTCGTTGGATCCCTATTTTTATTTGATCTATCTTCGTAATCATCGTACGCCTGCGCATATGGTTCATTTGGATTTCCATTTCGTTTGTACGGTGTTACCCCAGAACCGATATGTGTCAAGTAATATCCTGGATTTGGTCGTAAGCCAGGATTCCCACCAGGGTAAGGAATTTGTCCCGGTGTTGGGTAACCACCAGGCCTACCACCAGGATAAAGTGGACCTAAAGGATATCCTCCAGCACCCGGAGGATATGCCCCAGCACCTGGTGGATATGCACCGGGATTTGGATAGGCTGGTCCTCCTGGATATGTTCCGGGTAAAGGTGCCAATCCTGATCCTGGATATTGAACAGGACGTGGAAATAGATTTGGTTGTTGTACATTCGATACACCAGGGAATACTTGTGGTCCAACGTTTCCAGGCGCGTTTAGATGAGGCGGTCGACCAATTATGCCGGTTGGACCCCCTGGACCAACTAAAATACCATTAGCGGGGTGTCCTTTGAGGGCGTTACCGGCTCCGATTGGTGGTCTTCCGATGATACCAGTCGGACCTCCTGGACCAACAAGAATACCATTTGCAGGATTTGGTTGTAGGTTGCCTTGTGGTGGGTATGGTAGTGCGCCCGGTGCATATTTTGGAGGATATTGATTATATCTGAGGTCATCAATGTCTCCATAGTCGTTGTAGAATTCATCGGCCTGAGGGCGTTTTGTTGTTGGTTCCGTGACATCATAACGATCTCTAGCGTCTTCGTATCTATCACTGTAGGAAGGTCTTTTCTGCTGGTCATATCTTCTGTCGGCGCTATCTGTGATTCTGCGATTTCCAGACCAAACCCACTTGTCTTGAGCAGCGACCGCTGTTGCCAGCACAAGAATCAATAGTGCTTGTCGCATTTTATATGTGGCAGTGAACCTGAAAAAAAGCAAAAAAAAAAATACTGCACATTATCAATTACAAATTCTGCTCAAATTAAATAAACAATTTCGCCCAAAGCAACTACATGTTTACCCAAAAGTACGCATTTAGTATCGTGCAGTTAGTGAAATGTTGCTTGTTTCATGGTAATTTGAAATCAAAGTAAAATGTCTACCTGGAAATACATAATGAAATTTGATGAGGCTTTCAGCGTTGTTTTATTTACTACAATCCCGGCATCTCTATATATCCTCTATGCCACAGCACAGGCATCGGATATACAACGTTGTATTGTAATGGTTATGGGCAAGCTTTTAATAGTGCCCCATAGAGTGGCCCAGAAATCCTTATCGATTAGTGTTAATACAATTACCAATGTATCGAATAGCCTAATAAAACGGGAAAGGTACAGCAGCCCATCCCGAAAACTGTTTCGAAGATTTGAAATTTCAAAGAGATTTCAATCAATTTGTATTCAAAGTTCTAATTGAAACAATGCTCATCCCCGAGTTGATTTCATGGCTGGTGATCTCTTACAAAATAATATTCAGCTCAATGTCAGGTATTTCGCCAAAGGTGAATGATTGAAGTGATGTGTTGCTATAGTTTCAATTTATATTCACTTTAATCCAGGGAGAGATTGGTGATAAAATTTAATCTTCCATGGCGAAGTAGAATATTAGTTACAGTGGTGGAGGCGCAACTTTGTGGGGAATTGTTAGGGGAAACTAATTCGTAACGACGAAAAACATTTTGTTTAGTTAAATTTTTGGGTTTTTTGAGGTTTTTAATATATTTTATGGGGTCACAAAGTATGTAGGTACTGAAAAACTTCTAGGTTGTCACTATATTTTCAAGAATATTGTTATATGCAAAACAGAGTCCGCTGAAGAGCAACTGTTTCCGCCCTATGTCCCATGAGGGATTAAAGGGGCGTAAAGAAGAAGGAGATTGTCACATATTCTATATTTATTACGTAATGAATATTGAATGGCGACCATTGGACTACGAAAATTGAGAAAAGGTATCTGATGATCTCAGCAAGGTCAGCAAATATTAGGTGTTTTATGTGGAAGCTTAGGAATCGCCCTTTATGTCGATCAAGTCATGATGCAGTGTCTAGTAAGTCTTTCTTCTTTTCTTCTTTGATCCGTTAGCTGGCGGCCCGAGCGGGACGTGCCCGCAACGGATACGCTGCTGTTGGTGCCGCTGGGTCTCGAACTCTATTCCATTCGGCAAACAAGTCCAAACCACCCTAGTCGAAGTTTTTGCATATCTTCTTCGATCAGTGTCTGCTGACCGCATCTTTGTCTGATTGTCTCTTTTCGAAGGCGATCGCGTAGTGAGACACCGAGGATCTGCCTCAAGCATAGCTTTTGGAAGACCTTGAGCTTCTTAACGTCCAGTTTGAGCAGTATCCACGTTTCAGATCCATAAAGAAGAGTCGGAAGGATCAATGTTCGGTAAAGTCGTACTTTTGTTTAGATGGAATTAATTGTTCCTTTCCATAGGCACCACTTGAGCGAGGCGAAGGTTGCTGTTGCCTGGCCGATACGGCTGTGAACGTCGGCCGTCGATGCTACTTTCGTTTCCTCAATCAATGATCCTAAATATTTGACGTTGAAACCTGTTCGATTTGGGTTGCATCGAGGTGAACACTGGCCCTTGATCCGTCCGTTGTGAGCACGTTGGTCTTTTCTTCTTCTTCTTTAAAGGCTCTACAATCGGAATCCGGTCGTGGCCTCTCGCAACTGTTCTCTCCACCGCTCCCGATTCTGGGCCGATGTCATCCCCTTTGGCATCCCTAAGCTCTGAGCGTCCTGGTCTACGCCATCCTTCCAGCGAAGGTTGGCTCTCCCTCGCTGTGGCACTCCATAAGTCTTACCGCAGAGAAGAGCCTTTTCTGCATTGATTTTTAACCCGTATGACTGTGCGATGCGGGAAAAGCCGTATAAGATGTCCGTTGTTTCGGCATCCGTGTCGGCGAAGACGGCGCTATCGTCGGCGAACATTAAGTCCGTTACGAAGTTGTTGTCGTTGTATCGAGCTCCGAGTCGTCCATCGAATGCTTCACGCATAATCACGTCGATCACAACATTGAAGAGAAGTGGCGAAGCAACATCTCCCTATCGGACATCCGTTTGAATCGGGAACTCCTCGGATAAGTCGCCTCGACTACGAACGCGGCTGGTTGAGCTATCGTACGACGCTTGGGGAAGTTGGATGAGTTTCAATGGCACGCTGTTCCAATCGACGCAATCGAAAGCGGATTTGAAATCGATGAAAACGACGACAGTTCCTTTGCCGCAACGAATTCTTTCTTCCATTCTTCTTTCATTCTTGCACCCTGGATGTGGTCTAAATCCCGCTTGTTCTTTCCGTCTCGTTTGCTGTCGATGTTTGTTTCTGTAGCCTCGATTGTAGGACTTTCGTAAATACTTTGCCGACCATCGAAAGAAGGCTAACACCGCGATAGTTCTTGCATTCCCGACTGTCGCCTTTCTTCAAAATTGGGACAACGATCGCTTTCTTTTACGCCGAAGGGACCTGATCCGAATGCCATATGTGTGTTATGAGAACATGAAGTCGTTGTGATAAGACATCACCTCCGGCTTTGATCATCTCAGCGGTTACTAGATCTAGTAAGTATGCAGTAGTAAGCTTTGTTTGAAGGAGAGAAGAGAACATGATTGGTTAAGGGGTCCGGTGTGCAGAGGCAGAAGGCCATGAGCCTAAAGTGGGGCCTAGATTGACAAAAAAAAACGCGTACGTAAGGGAACCTCCATAAATTACGTGAGGCGATTTTTGCGTTTTTTGACCTCTTCATACAAACAATTTTGTGACACTTGAATTTTCGCATCAAGAGGTCGACTGAAACAACTTAGGTGCTATCACCTTAGAACTTCTATTCAGTCTCAAGCCGTGAATTTACGTCACGAATTTAAGCCGTATCCACACGAAACGGAAAGTAAGGCGCGAGCTAGACGCGAAAACCACTAAGTGCATGTCATCGGTTGGTTGATGAGATTCAAACGGTTTCAGGAGGCGTAGCACTCCAGCGAGTTGTTTATTGATGACCCTATGTCAGAGCGATATTTGGGAGTATCTGGAATAAAATATCGTGGCTTGGTAGGGACAGTTCCTTCACTTCTATCTCTTTCTCTCTTGACTATCTTCCCGACCAGAGCTGATGTTCGACATATGTAGGTACGTATAAAGGGGCTTTCCTTGAGCCTTTAGTCTTTCACATAAAATAAAACGACAATGACGGGATGACTCAATTATCAGCCGAGAGGGACCATAGGAATAAGGGACTTCAGGAGGCCCGAGTCAGAAGGAAGGTTTACCAAAGAAGCCTAACCCTTTGAGATATTCAACTGCACCTTTGGAATTTGAAAGCATTCCCGTTGCTAGGATCTCTTCCATAACTCTGGCAATTGGAGGATCTTCCCGTTGAGGAAAATTCGATCTCAGTCTCAGTACAGAGTTTTCATGAGATTAGAGCGGTAGTAGAAAGGCTCGTCTTCTTTAAATCTTGTTTCATTTTGTAACAAAGCCATTATTAATTCTCTGCCACTACCCTAATGCTTTTTTTGGTGGGTCTTAACTTCGGGAGCTTGTTATCTTTCGACACCGTATAATACCAACACCAATTAAGAGACTAATAAAGCGTCTTGCTGGTTTAACCGGTTAATGATAGGATATTGCTAGCGGATGGTACACCTCTTTCTTCTCATGAAAGCCTGCTACTACAGGTGTCACTGTCCTTGTCGACTGGTAAGTGGGATTCATTTGTCTTCCGCTAATCTCGACGATTGCGCCGCTTTCGACTCACTACTATTGAGGGTATCCACTTTGCGTACTCGAAACCCCGTTACAAAATTTGTTTGTTTTGATATTTGTAACAGTGGGCTTTGTGCAAATTTTTATTTATTGTGTGAGCTCTCCAGAAGTTTAAGCGCAAGGCCCATCGACTTCTCCTCCACCCTCCAGACTCCTTTTAAACTTCTGTCCTCTATTATACCATGACGATTTTGACATTTGATTTTGACGATTTTGACATGACGGACTGTTTGGGATTTCGTATAAAAAAATACCAGCCAGGTCAGAAAATGAGCTCTCAATTCAGTGCCTTTTCATACGCGTGGATTTTAGTAAACAGGGTGACATACTTCGCCGAAAACCTTGGAAATGCCTAGATATACAATCAATCGGAAGATTTCTCATAGTAATTTTATTAACACTTTGATAGCATTGAATTAATAGGTTCCATTCGTAGAAGAAGCTGCTAGATATATAATATTTGCATAGTGCATGCGTGATGATTAGACTTCTCCTTGCCATAAGTGTTTCAAATCAATTAGAACTTATTTTGAAGGCTACAAGGAGGATTTTAAATTTTCGGGCAACCACCCCTCCACTCCCATGGCCCCAACCCTCACCACGACCCACCCAATGGATTTTTCGATTTCTGAATTACCGGGTAGGCAACCAATGACATTTCAGCCTTTGACTGCTCATGTATATTAAAAGTCTCCGCTCTCGGTCCTCAACCCAACACCCCCCACCTTCAAACTCCATCCCACAAAAACTGCTCCGAAGAAGATTGGGGTTGAATTTAACTGATCACGAGTATTGGCGAACATCAACAGACAACCATTACTTCCGACCCCTGACCCTCCGACCGCGAATGGTCAGGTGAAGGGTCGGGGGTTGTCTGAGAGTAAAAGATGTTGGTTCGCCAATACTCAGGATCAGTTAAATTCATCCCCAATCTTCTTCGAACCAGTATTCGATGATTGGATCGAGATGGGGTTTGAAGGTCCGGGGTGGTGGGGGTTGGACAAGAGGGCAGAGAGAGGGGTGACTCTTGATCTACATGAGGGTAAGATGGTCAGAGGTTGAAGTGTCATTGGCTGTCTACGTCGTAAGTCATTAATCAGAAAAATTCATCGGATGGGTCGAGGTGCGGGTGGGCGGGCGTTGAGGGGAGGGGTTGGATGGTCGATGTATAAATGGTCAAAAGGGGGGGTTGGCTGGACTACAAAAATAAATTGTATTACATTTAGAAATTAGTTATATCCCCATAGCCCCTAGGGAAGGTTTTTGGAGGTGAAGGAGGGTTGATGGGGCTTTGTGCCCATTGAGACTTTTCATCTAGATGTTGAGAACTAAAAACCTGCAGAATTTCAAGAAAATTTGCCGAAAGCAAATCTTCTTTCTTTTAGGGGTTGAACCCACCCCTACATGTATATGAACCCCGAATTTGTGATCAGCGAAACCAAAAACCCCCGAGAAACGATTTCCGAGGCAAAATAATGCATTTTAAATATTTCCTCACACAAAGTGGGCTTTTAGGGGTTGAAATCACCCACCACTAATTTATTCATTTTTCGAGGTAATGCAAGGGTTAGTGGTGTTGAATGTTCCAGAAGATCTACAGAATACGGAAAAAAAAGAAATCGGTGCTGTTCCACCATTTCTCCACATTTTTTAGCTTTTTCCGGCTTATTCACTAGGCTAACAGGTGAATAGACCATAGACTATTTGTCATTTAGAAAAAGATATTAATATCTAGACTCGTGCTAGGAAAACGAAACTGATGGTTTTGAAAAAGAGCCCTTTTAAAACTTTTCAAGTTTGCACAAATAACATACAGAACACACAAGAGTGATCTTATTTGAATGATGTTGCAAAGGATAATATCTTTCTTTTACAATTTAGTTTCTATATTAAAATTTTGCTATATTCAGCTTGATGTATTGGTCACAAAATTACTTAGAAACTGTTTCGATTTTGCAGAAATAATTCACCTAGCCGTATATGGCCACTGATTTGAATTCCGAACTAGATTAAATGTTATTAACTGGTTAATGGTTCCAGAAAATAGCTTTATGACGCCCCCGCAGACATTCCCAACTCACTACGATTGCATAAGACCTTCTGCCGAATCACCATAAAATTTTCCAAATGCATTCTACCAGCATTGATCGACACAAAACAGAAAACACACACATAACACCATTCCTTAAACAAGCACTTAATTAATTATTCACCTGAGACTCAAATCGATATTTACTCTTAACTCGACACAAAAACAAAATTTCCTTTCGATTTTTGCAAGCGAACGATCAGTTGTCGAGTCCGCTGCGCGATCGGTAAGCGCGACTAAGAATGATCTCTTCTCGACCAACGGCTGCCGCTTATATAACCTCACCTCAGGAACCAATATAGGTAATGCGTTTCTGTGAGAACACACCTCCTCCAAAGGTAATCCATTGAATGGATCTAGGCGGCTTTGGGGATCACTCACCTGTGCAAAATAGCTGTACGCGATCACCACTTATCATTAGCCATCAAATCGCTGGCCATTGTTCACGTGAGATTTGGCCGTTTGTAAAAGAGATTACCTACTACTAGTTATCCAGAAGGTAGGTAGCCAGGTAGAGACGCATTGCGCACCGGGGCCGGCTTGTTTTGGGAATTTGTTTGTAGGTTGACTGGAAGTGTTCCAGCTGCTCCAACGAAAGTAAAAGTGACTCAAGCTATGCGCGGTGATTTGAACATTTTTTTTTTCGTTTTCGTGTATTTCATAAATATTTAGCCAGAGACGTGCTTGGCTAAAGGTCTTAATTGTGGGGAAATTGCATGCGATACCTGACCTTTGGGGCATTTTGAATTGAATCATTTTCTGATCAAGGCAAAAGGTCGTGTATTTATTCAAGGATGATTCTAGATAAAAGTGAATTATATTTTTTTTTTCGTATATTTATTTCATAATAAGTTTTTATTTTGGAGAAATATTAGCCTAAGCAAATTTGGGATTTTCAAGATCGAGTTTAGATAATTCCGCTTCCGTCCGTACGTATAAACCCAATTTTTTTTGGAGATTCTACAAAATTTTATTGCTTATTATTTTTAAGAACGACTAAGGTTAACCACAAAAAAAATATGGCTATAATCATGTAATGTGATATTTAAAGTTTGTTTAGATTATAGCAGAGATTTTAGAGCAAAAAAATGTCCTTAATAGAAATATGTCATTGCACCTCGTGTAGTTAAAATCTAAACTAGTTAAACTGAATCATTTATTTAAATTCGTCATATAAAGGTGAACCTATCAGTTTCAGGGCGAAATTTTTACCGGTTATGGAAATTATAAACGAATTTTTTTTAGAGATATACGGAATTGATCGGTTAAAATGTGATTAGTTTAGGGCCAGTTTAGAGCTCCATTTCCAAGTTTTTAATTTGTGCATTTATTTATAGGTTTTCTTCTTTGTTTTTTTTTATGCGTAAGTCTAAGTTAAAGGGAGTTTTGGGTGCTGCTGTGTGTTGTAGGCGATCCATCTTATTGGTTTTTAATTCTTGGATGTTTTTGAAATAATGATTGTAAAAGCTTGCGTAAAATAGCCTAAGTACACGAGGGTGTATGCTTCTGAAGCAAAAATGCTTCATATTTTGGTAATCTGTCGAGAAAAGTAGCATTAAATTACAAGAAAAATATTAGAGATGTGCTGAATATTCGCATTCGGTATATTCGGCGTATTTTTTTATGTTCGTATTCGGCCGAATATTCGGTTAGTTTACCGAATAATTAGATAGTATTATTTTAAGAGTTACATATGTTAAAAAGGGGTCTGGAACCGTACACAAAGTTAAAAAATAAAAATAAATGAGAATCCACACACGAGTCGACAGAAACGAGACCGATTTGAAACTAGTTTGCAGCTGCTTGCGTACGGCTGTTCTTGCCGGTCGGAAGCAATATAAAGCTGGTGGCAGACAAGCGTACCTGCGTTGCATTCAGCGGTTCCATGAGATGCGGCTACTTTGCACCAGCACCTAAAGCTAGTGGCAGAATTACGCGCAAAGGAGGTGCGGGCATTGGCTTCGCGGTGTGTGCGGATTTTTCACTGACACAAAGTCGCGGTGCTGGTGTCGCGTTCCGCCTTTGACCCAACCTAAACATCAAAGTGACAAGTGGACGTAATACGAAATAAATTGAAAAAGCTGTATGATTTGCGTATTATTTTTCTATCCTACAGGACTTGTATTTGAAGACCCTCGGGGAAAAACCAACTTAGTCCAAAAAATAACAAGGGTGGACATATTTGTTTTTTCCCTCATTCCCATGGACTCAGTTGGTTCTTCCCCGAACCTTTTATTATTGCCCGTTCATTTTATCAGGACTACGTTGGTTTCTCCCCATAGGTAATACCTTTAATTGTAGTACACCTTAGCAGCTAATAGATGGAGCTGAATTCTCTGATTTTTGAAAAAGTGGACTAAGTTGGTTTTTCCCCGAGGGTCTTCATTTGTTCTAGGTACTAATTTGATCACCGCAATTTCGAAATAATTATGAAATTCAACAAATTTCTTATCCCCATCACCAGCACACGATTCAAAACATAAACAAAATGCCCACCAAGACCAAAACACGACTCAAAACACAACACACAAACAACTTTTTTACACTGGACCGCGCGGCAACGCGCAAGAAGTAGAAAGTAAAGCAACTTACGCGGTGTTTGCGTAGCGCTCAAGCCACATTTCGTCAGTTCGCATTTCAATACACATATTCTATTTTATCTGTCATTGCCCGCAACGCGTTTGCGCGAAATTCGGTCACCAGCTTAATTGCGAAGTTGCATTCTGCCCCGGCTTTTCAACAAAAACTAAAAATCTAAGTAACGCGTGTATGATTGTGTGTGCTATGTCGAATGAAGCAAAAAGAAAAAGTTAAAAGTAGACCGACAGTTGCGTTGCATTCCATTCACGCATTTGAATACACACACTTCTATGTTATTTGTTACCGGATGCAACGTATGTACGCTTGGAAATGTCACCAGTTTCAGCTCCATGGTTGGTCTAGGCCCTTTTTTGACGATAACACTATCACGCAAGAAATTGCAATAAAAGAAAGAAAAAGCGAGCCGATCTAGCGCGAAGTGCTGGCTCTCCCAGAGCGCTTCGCCGACCTATATGAACCTATCTATCCGGCAAATCAATCAGCTGATAAGAAATAAAATACTTCCGGCAGTTTTTGAGCCGGCTTACCAAGATATTTTCTAAGTTAACATCAAAACGAGTAAAATAACAAAAAAACCGACTTGCTACATGTAACGGTAAATTATTACCCCTTATCACAACTTTCAAAGAGGTATGTCCGACCTTTTTGGCTTATTAAATCCATGCTTACCAAGCTTTTCTTGCTTGTCTAACTTCGAACTTTCGATTACCAAAAAATTTTTCAATTCCGTATGACGGGACTTTAAGTGTCGCCGGCTCCCCGCCTATTAGTTATATACCCACTACGTACATGGGATGTAGAGAAAAGCAGTTTTTATTAGAGATGAGATAAAATGTCGTTTTGGATGCGTTGAATTCACTAAGATTTTTGCGGGCCCAATCGATCATGAGTTCGAATCGAAAAATTGATTGGTGGAATTGGAGATGAGTTTCCGATTATGAAAAGAAGGCCGGCAGAGAAGTCATCAGTGAAATTCTAAGAAAACCAACTGGTCTAAGTTTCAGGGGCTTTTGGCCATGCAGCGTATTGATGTGCTCATATCTTCCTCCTACCATGGCAGCAACACCGTCTCTTCCTTTCAGTCGTTGCGTAAAGTGCCCTGGGGGAACGACAGGTTAGCTGCAATGTGCTGAGCTGTTAGGAGATTGTTCAATAAGGCAAAACATACCGGACATTGGGATGAATATAGGTTCAACCTAACAGCCTACAATAAGGAGTTGAGACGTTTCAAAGGATTGCCTGGAGGAAATGCTGTGAGTCCTCAGAGTCTACCAGAGACTCCAAAAGCTACTTTCCAAAGACTCCTTCAACCGAGTGGGCCTTCTCAAAAAGAAGGGTGGCACCTACACCTCTAACCATGAAGAAACCTTGAGGTACCTGCTCAGCGAGCCCTTTCCAATGTCAATCCTCCAGACCGCTTAACGAGCGGATTAGGACTGTCTCAGATCGTTACTCCCGGAGCGTTTATGGGAACATCGTCGACCGTGACAAGGTTAGATGGGCAGTGGCCTCTTTTCAACCCTATAAGTCCCCGGTAGGAGATGGATTTTTTCCGGCACTTCTTTTCTCCTCGATTTGATTCTCGACAACCTGGTCTGTCCCCTTAGGGCCAGTTTCAACTGGCAATACATTCTAACCATTTGGAGAAAGTCGTGGTGGTTTTTATCCCCAAACAGGGCAACAGGCCCCTGGAGCTGCTTAAATATAACAGACCTATCAGCTTAACCTCTTTTCTTTTGAAAACGATGAAACGGCTGCTAGACTTTGATATTAGGTGCAAGCTGGAGCTCCCCCTTGCTCTATATAGCTCCCAATTCGCTTACTCGAAAGGTAAATCAACATACGTTGCTTTGCTTTACACCACCAGCAGCAAAAGGTCAGCAAAATCAAAAAGCCTTCTTCGCTAAAGAAACTACTTTATGTGCGTTCCTTAACATCGAAGGTGCGTTCGATAACACTGGCTATGATTTTATCTCTAGAGCACTGGCTCGCAGAAACCTGGACCCTCACACGATTGAGTGGATAAATGCCATGCTTGTAGGTCATGACATTTCTTCTACCCTAGGTGTAAGCCACTAGCTTAGAAGAAAAACGTTTATCAGAGAGTTTATGAGTCCTATTCAAGTCCGGTCTTCGTCAACTAAAGATCATCTTGTCTTTATATTCTGTTCCGTTAGTACGGTACGTACATAATAGGCCTAGTCCGGTCGAGGGAGAGGATTTCCTAATTTTCATCATATTAAAATACTGTAATAGGCATTTATTTTGTTATTGAGACAACCGGCTTTTTCAAGTTGATACAAGACCCGGGTGTCTCAGTCGCCGTCTATTCACATGTAGCGTGCCGTACCAGGCGACCAGGCGGTTGAGGAAACGAAAGTAGCATCGACGGCCGACGTTCACAGCCGTATCGGCCAGGCAACAGCAACATTCGCCTCGCTCAAGTGGTGCATATGGAAACGAGCAAATATCTCCATCAAAACAAAACTACGTCTTTACCGAACGTTGATTCTTCCGATTCTTCTTTATGGATCTGAAACGTGGACACTGCTCAAACCGGACGTTAAGAAGCTCGAGGTCTTCCAAATGCGATGTTTGAGGCAGATCCTCCGTGTCTCACTCCGTGATCGCCTTCGAAACGAGGTTGTCAGACAAAGATGCGATCAGCAAACACTGATCGAAGAAGAAATGCAAAAACGTCGACTACGGTGGTTTGGACATGTTTTCCGAATGGATGATAACCGCTTGCCACGTAAACTTCTCTGACGAGACCGTCCTGCAGACTGGAGAATACAGCGATCGGCACCGAAGAAAACCTGGTTGAAGAATATCGAGGGTGACTTAAAGAATCAACGATTATCAGTTACCGAGGCTCGAGACACCGCCAAAAACCGAGAAGAATGGAAGCGAATCGTGAATAGAGTTCGGGACCCAGCGGCACCGACAGCAGCGTATCCGTTGCGGGGACGTCCCGCTCGGACCGCCAGCTAACGGATCAAAGAAGAAGATTTAGGAAAAAATGGCTGTACGATTCCGATGCTCTATTCATACTTCACGACAGACACCCACGGACACGTACAGACATGAATCGCGCAGGCAAAATATTCTTTCCTTGAATACTGATCGGGTACGGCCCGTGTCTATTCACGACTGCATGGTCAGTAGATGTGAGTACGTTCATGAACACTGTATAGAAGAATATTATTTTGTCTGGCGCGGCGCGTGTCTGGCACGCTCGATGTCTGTATATATGAAAGGACCTTTAGGAGTGCCATTAGGCAAAAACGAGTGATGCATTTCATCGACCTATTCGAAAGCATGGCAGAGCCTGGGACTTTTAAAGAAGTGCAGCTTCCTCTTCTTCGAACATTCGGCCTCACCTCGAATTACAACTCCCTTATTTGAGGTGGTATTTAGGTTAGGTTAGGTTGAAATGGCTGCTCCCCCACTAGGTAGCCCACTTAGACGCACCATTGGGCCCATTGTGATGCTATTCTAGTGTCAGGCTATTTAAAAATATTTGGAGCTTTTGATAAAGCGACAAAGGTTAGGAACCTCAGTATTTTGCAGCTTGCTCATTCCATCAAAGGAGAGCCGATCGGTCAGCACCTTCAATGACCGGTCAATACCTTCACTACATGGCTTATCTCGGTTTTGTTCAACTGAACAAGAGATTTTCAACGCTTTGCGTCCAAAGTCGGCGATATTGTGTGAAGAAGGCGACATACTGTTGCTGGGTCCATCTCAGCCCAGCTCTGGCTAAGCTGATTTTTCTCACAGCCAGTTCATAGGTGGCTAAGGGCATTCCCATCTGGGTTAAGTGGGGTGTTCTTTCCACTTCGGTTCCCTGTATAGCAAGCCCATCTGCCCTACAGTTTCTCTTCCCAACACAGGAACCCAACACAGAGTTATATGAAACTGAGTGGCAGTTTCACAGAGACCTGCGGCAGTTCAGAATAGTCGTAGATGTTCCGGCTACACTGAAAAACAAAAACCAAGTAAAAAGGGATCAATAAATAAAAACACCAAATTTACTATTTCTTTCACTTTATTAAAAATCAACGAAACAAAACTACATGAATACATAAAAATACAAACAAAAACACACAAGTTAAAGGACGGCACTACACAAAAAAACTACAAGAAATTTATACCTGGATATAGAAAAGAATTAGTTAAATATAAATATTAAATATACAAGTACTTACCTGTTTTAGAAGTTGAAAAACCATCCAGAGTGCCATTGCAAACGAAGACGCAAAAAGCCGTCGGCAAATCGCAAAATCTATAAACAAAAAGGTTAATAAAAAATACACTCCTTCCACAAAAATACTCACCTGTCAACCCCAATGGAATGATCTCAGGCTCCTCCTCGTTCATCCCCCACTAGAATCCCGAAAATATAAACTAAAGTTAGTAAATAAACTAAAATCAGATTAAAATACTTACCAAAACAAAAAAACCCCATTTGACGTCTACGAGTCAGAAGGGAACAGCTGATCGGACATCGAACACAGATCAAATACATAAACCCGAAATTATAGGTATACTTCGAAAACGAAGCCCCCTACCACAGGGTAGCCGCAGCTATTATTCGAATAGAAAATAAATACCGACGCACAGCTGGCGTCAAACCAGATTGCTTTTAATCTTTCTAGAGTCTTGAACTAGAAGATAAAATCTGCATTGAGGTTTTAGCAATAAAGCAATTTCAAAGCTCAAGTATCGAACTTAGCATTCTGAAAAGACAGAATTGAGGTCTTTTCCCAGTAAAGCCCGAATTAAAGACAGCTTTGAAGTCTTTAATACAGCAGTAACTTAATCATCAAAATTGATTTCAGAAGTTACTCTAACCAACCACAGAGGGACGAATTTGCAAAGAAACCAGGCAAAGCAGTCCAGTAAGCAGCAAACAGTGCAGCAAGCAGAAACCAGTGCAGCAAGCAGCAAGCAAATCCCAAGCGATTTCCAAGAACGAAACCAGAGTGCAGCAACACAAAGGTTATCCCTGGCTGTTCTAATTGCAGAACACATCAGACAAAACATCAATCATCACTCTGACAGATAGGTGGCGTTATCCATTTAAGCTATCAGAGCAAGCAATATTTTGGTAATTCTTATTTACAAAACAAATAAAGAACAATTTACGAATTTTCAAGCAATAAATCACGAATTAATAACGAATTGAAGATTGAATTGAAATATTTTTGGCAATTTGTAAATCTATGGTTGAATTTTATTGAATTTATGTTTGAGAAAATCTAATAATTGATTGCGAATAAATAGTAATTTGGTTATTGGAAAAAGTTATCTTTCAATTGAATCACACCCTTCGGGCACCTTTTTATTAAGTCAGAAATTAAATTGCTAATTCTGAACAGTAGATGTGACGAGCCTTGAGGGCTGCCTGGCTATCCGATAGCATACATATATTCTTATGGGATATATTTTTATCTTCAGTCATTCGGGAGCCTCCCAGATCGCAGTGACTTCCGCCTAGAATACGCTGCAGTGCGCAGGTAGACTTAAAAATGTGTTTATATTGGATGCCTCGGTAAAAATACAAGAGCCCTCGGGGGGGGGGGGGGGTACTTCCAGAAACACCTTGTCGTGGACCAATTTGCACCGATAGATATCGCTTAGGCTTTCTTCTTTCCGCCTAGAATACGCTGCAGTGGGCAGGTAGACTAAAAAATGTGTTTATAATGAATGCCTCGGTAAAAATACAAGAGCCCTCGCGGGGGGGGGGGTACTTCCACAAACACTTTGTCGTGGACCAATTTGCACCGATACATCTCTCTGTCTCTCTGTCTTTTTAAACGCTTCACCTGTATCTTGTGTATAAACAAATCTACCAACTTGACACGGGTGTCAAATGAAAAGGCATCATAAGTAGAATACAATAGGCTATGCCGTTAGATCCATGGCGGCCACCTCAAGAGGGCGGGTTACCATTTTCTTCAGAACTCCTTCGACAAGGGCATCAAATGAAAGGGTATGATAAGTAGAATGCAATAAGCAATCTAGTTTCCTCAATATATCGTTAGAGCCATGGCGTCCATATCAAAAAGATGAATTACCATTTTCTTCACAACCCCGTCGACATGGGTATCAAATGAAAGGGTATGATAAGTAGAACACCATAAGCAATATAGTATATTCAATATATCGTTAGGTCCATGGCGCCCATCTCAAGAGCTCGGATTCCGGTTTCTTCACAACCCCCTCAACATGGTTATCAAATGAACGGGATTCATTAGTAGAATGCAATAGGCTATATCCTTAGATCCATGGCGGTCATCTCAAGGGGCGGATTACCATTATTTATTTATTTATTTATGCTTAAGTACACAAGATTTAAGTCTTATTTAGTACTATACAAATTAAAAACAATTTAAAAAGGAAAATATAATATTATTTAATTAGATGACTAGAAAAGAGAAAGGAAAAAAAAAATACTAAAAATAAAAGAAAATGAAAAAAAAAATTAAATTTAAATTAAAATTTCCCAAAATAGAAGTTAACAAAAATTAATAATAATAAAAGAAACAAAAAACAAGAAACAAAAAAAGCCGGTGTTCGCTGTCGAGAAGATGCATACTAAGGAGGATGTATGCTAATGCATGTTGTGCAGGCAAGCAAGCAATTGTGTCATTTTATGCATTCTGTGATGCAAAATGTGCGATCAATCCTCTCCTGAAAGCGGCGAGCGATTTGGTACATTGCAAACATTCATTTTCTTCACAACACCTTCGACATGATATCGAGTAAAAATAAATAAAATATACAGATTTTATTTGGAGTTATATTCGCAGTTGTAGCAAAATCGTTAGGAACTTCGTTCCTGACAGGGGTCCCATGACCGCACTTGTATTTTTTAAATGTCCTGATTCATTTGGAGCAGTAGCATTCAACTTCAAAGATAAGAAGAATCTATTCCCGCTGACTACAGTTCCACTTTTCGTGAACGATACAAACATGGAATTCGTTCATAGCAACTGTTTATAGAGTGTGAATTTCTAAACTTCTACAACATCCAGAAGTTCAAATCCAGAGCTCATCGCCATCTCCTTCAATACCCTCCGTGATACTCAGAACCCCAAACCTATTCTATCCCTCGTACTTAGTTTTTTACTAGAAGTAGCAACGAGTTGAAGGAAGGTAGTACAAGGGTGATTCCTAACCACTCCCACATGTAAGACAAAAAGAAAAGATTACAGAGCAGTTAATCATCATGAAGGCATTTATCATTTATACAAATGTTTCGTGGTAATGACATCATCTATGGGGTATGTATTACCGCTTGATAGTGATAGGCAACCCACCAAGCAAAGTACTTTAAAGGCCTATAATTGTACTACCAAATCTATCACTAGTAACCTACTTTACTGGCATTTACCGAATATACTCGTATGTATAACTACTCCTAGACACCAATGTTGTAAGAAAAATATAGCACCTCGAATGGGTTGAGATACGTCTATGGGTTGAAAGTCAGGTGACATGTAAATAAATTGTTTTACTTACCCAGGTTTTACAATTATTATTTTCGTGCAGTCCATACCTCCTCACGAAATCCACACAACCTCCAAACTGCCCAAAAACAACACCTTTGCAACTCTGCAGTTTCTTCCACTGCGTCTCTGACGCTAATCAAACTGTATACAATCCGAATTTGTTCCCGCCAGCCTTTGTCGCCGTAGGAAACAAGTGACCCAAACTCGGCTTCTAATTAAATAAAAGTGAACGCTCCCCAAAATTGCCGTCGCACTAATTTCCATGCCCGCACCCACCCACACATTTGAAATGGTCAATAAAGCAGAGCAGCAGCAGCGCGGCTGTGGCGGCATGGGAATCAGCAGCGCCACATCAAAAACAAGTCGCATCGCGTCATAGTTGTCATTCCAGAAACCCGAAAGGGGGGCACCTATTCCAGGCTGGCCGGGGGCAGCTTCCGCCGTCAAAATCGCCGAAGAGATTCATCTGGACTAATTGGAACTCGCGGCTTTCCAATCTTCGCGGATTGTCATGCAGGCGGCGGCGGCTCCGACTGATTGGACCGCGGCAGACTGTCTCCGCTCTTTGATTTGCGACGACGACCACGACTCCAAGGCAGACGGCGACCTTGACCCAAATTTTTTTTCCATACACTCGTGCGGGGGCGAGGGCGCGGCGCCACAACTTGAAGCGCTGGCGATATTTTTGTTTGCTGGTCGCGTTTGCTAGATGTCAACAATCGAGTGGCTGACGGCTGGTGGCTGGCGGCTGTTGCATTCTGTCGCTTTTGTTGTTGATATTTTGACAGACGCATTTGGCGCAACGCTGGAAGCTGAGGCGGTCTTCCGGTGTATTGTGTCGGTCAGTAGGCCCAGGCTCGTTCCCATCAGGTGGAGCTGGCTTTAATTGCTTACATACATGAGTTACTGTTACGTAATTGCAGGGCTCGGGCTCTAATGGCCGCTAGGGTCGGCGGGGCGGGAAAATTACGGCGGAAAAGAGTAATTGTGTTGCAACTGCAATGGTGGACCTGTCTTATTGCTGATTACGCCGCGAAGGAATTGCTGCGAGAGGTTTCGAAATGTGTTATGTGATGATATTTGGCAGAAGAAGGGTTAAATAATGACGGAAGAGGTTTCGGCTTGGATTGCTCAAATCTTGATCATAAGAAACCAGTTTTCTTTTGATTTTGTGCAGATATTTTGCTTAAGATTGATGAAGATTGTAAATGATGCTGTCTAAATTTTTCAGGCTATGGACATATTGCGCCGAGAACAGATTGGGGAAAGGTTACCACAATTGTTTACGCGATTTTGGGAATCCCCTTAATGCTGCTGTGCTTATCGAGCATTGGAGATGTTATGGCAGGATCTTTCAAGTAAGTACAATTTTTTGCAGGATTACCATAAAATACAAAAAAAAAAATGTTTTTTTTTGATTACCGAAAATAATTTGTAATTCAATTTAATCCTTTTAATTTTTATTCGTTATATAGGCGGCGGCAGGTGGTAGTGGTCTCGACGGTGACGGCAAAAACGGTTAAAATACACCATAAGTTCTAACAAAAAGGGCAGTCGCAATCTATATATAGGGACCAGGTTTTTTTTGCTAAATGATCTGTGTTTTCATTTCTATTGAATGCTCTGGTTAGCACAACTCTTTTAAATTCTCTTATGGCTGGTTGAGTGCCTAATATTATACATCTCGCTGAGCAGTTTGTCTATGGCTTTAGATATGGCAACAGCCATAGGTGGTGTTTTCTTAGAGCTAGAGCCAAACCAGTTAAGAGAACTGTATGGCATTATGGGAAGGCCAATTGGCTGGGGCTTATTAATTCCACCAGGATCATACAGGCAGCAATGCATTTGTTCATTTCCCATTCTACCAAATCTGTGAAGCCTAGGATACCCATGTTTCGGGTGCTGTGAAGAAAATGGTAATCCGCCCTCTTGAGAAGGCCGCCATGGCCCAAACGATATATTGAGCATACTATATTGGTTATGGTGTTCTACTTGTCATATCCTTTCATTTGATACACATGTCGAAGGGGTTGTGAAGAATATTTCAATCTGCCCTCCTGAGACGACCTCCATGGATCTAAAGGTATATACCATATTGCATTGTCATCGGAGCTAAAGCTGTGTGCAAAATTTCAGAATGATAGGATATCCGGAAGTATTTGAAAAATCGATTGCAAAATTTGTTCCGTGAAGAAAACAGTAATCCGTCCTCTTGAGACCTCCGCCATGGAGCTAACGGTGTAATGAGTATACCCAGAAGCTGTGTGCAAATTTCAAGGTGATCGGGTAACCGGAAGTATTCAAAAAATCAATTGCAAGATTTGTACCGGACAAACAGACAGACAAGAAAGCGAGCTAGTAAAAACGTTTTAATAAATATTTATTTATTTAATTGCCAAACAAGGCATACTTAAACTAAATACAACAGAGAGTTCTTATAGACAAACACTGACATATATAATTAGTTAATTCTAAGGAGTGTTAGTAATTAGGTTGTCAGGAAGGATTTAAGTCTTTTTTTTATGGGATGCTTTATTTATTGAAGGGGAGTAACATGATCTATAATTGTTAAAGACCACGCAGCATCTGTTAACGGGCTCATTCCTTGCATACTCGGTCCGATATGGGTATTCCTTGAGCAGTTTCGTATGTCTTGTAAGTGGGGTATCTTCATTGAACTTGATCATGTCCGACAAAAACTGCACTTTAAGGTTGCCGTTAGGGACTTCTAAGGTGAGAGACGCGATAAGAAATTTTCTCCTAGAAGAGAGCGGCAAGAGGTCCAACACTTTGAGCCTCTCCGTGTAGGGTAGTAGGTTTAGAAAGTCATGCGAGTCGTGTCGACTTCTCAGAGCAAAGAGGATAAACTTCTTTTGAATTGATTCCATCCTGTTGCTACTTATGAGAAATATGGGATCCCAGATGGGACATGCATATTCCAGGATAGGGCGGACTAGAGAACAGAAGAGAGTTTTTGTGACCCAAATGTTGTCGAATTCTTTAGCTCTTAAAGCCAAGAAGTTTGTTGGCTCTGGCAGTAATATTATCATAGTGCAAATCAAAATTAAGTTTTTTGTCCAGAACGACACCTAGATCGACAATTTGATCGACTTGATTCAACACCGTGTCGTTGAGTTGAGATGATAATAATACTGCTGTGTGTTATGTTTACGGGAGAAGGTAATTGATTGACATTTGTTAATGTTAAGATGCAACTTATTAGTGGTGCACCAGTCTTGTAATGCATAGAGATTCGACTGAATAAAGGATACGTCGGTGTGGGACTTAATGACACTATATACTTTAAGATCGTCCGCGTAAAAGAGATGCGGGATATTCTCTAATTTCTTGAACAGGTCAGAGATGAATATATTGAACAGAAGAGGGCCAAGATGACCTGAGGAACACCGGAAGTTACTTCGATTTCATTTGAAAGGAATCTGATAACCTGTGTTCTTCCGTGGAGATATGATCTTAATCATTCAAGAGCAGAACCTGTTATTCCAAATTTTGAGAGTTTAACAAGTAAAATATGATGGTCTACCTTATCAAAGGCCTTGCTGAAGTCAGTGTAAATAGCATCGATTTGATAGCTCTTCTCCATAATACAGAGGAGCTCGGAGATTAAGACCATGAGGTTTGAAGTGGTCGAACGCCCTTTTCTGTTGTTGTTCATTTAAGTGTGGGTCGATTAAAGGGGAAATTTTGTCGTGGATGAGTTTTTCGAATAGTTTAGGGATTGTTGATAAAATAGCAATACCTCTGTAGTTATCCACTAAATGCTTATCAGAAGCCTTATGGATTGGTATGAGGTAGGATTTCTTCCACAACATAGGAAATTTTCCTAAGGATAATGATCTGTTAAAGATGAGATACAGAGGGAATGAGATATGATTTGAGCATCGTTGCAAAAAACTAGGGGGCAGATTGTCAGGTCCATGACATTTTTTCGGGTCAAGGTTGTTCAAACCAGTCAGTATATCTTCAATCGACAGGTATAAATCATCTATGAGAACTGGAGGGTGCGCATCAGTTGTATCAGTGTGCCTTGGAGCAGAGTTGGGACAATAAATTTCGCTCAACCTATCAGCACACATGTTACAGATTATTTGGGGGCATGAGGAGTGCATTCTACCACTTGTCATTGTTGAGGGATAGCCTGATGTCTTTCGTTTTAAATTAACGAAATCGAAAATTTTTTTGGGGTCTTTTATAATACTATCGCCAAAGGAATTGATGTATGCGGTATAAGCCTCACGTGACCTAAGATTAAATTTTGAGGCTAACCTATTGTATTCCAGTTTCAATTCCTCGGTGACATTAGGGTTTTTTTTATCTGGTTATACAGTTGTTCATTGACTCCGCCAGAGAGTGTAAAATGAGCTTCGTTCGTCATCAATTTTTTTTTGCAAAAATCTGGCTCGGCAACGATCATTCTTGCGATGGCATTTGAATATTGCAAATGACGCGGTTTGTTCGTTGGCAATAATCATTGAGTAAGTTGCAATTTGTATCGGAAGAGATGAAGATCTTGCTTCATAATCCTCCTTACAGCCGTACCACTAACGTTTAACTCCTGAGATCGGTGGTGATACGACAGTTTTGGATTATTGGCAACATCTCTATTACCACTTTAACAACTGGATTGGAGTGTCGCGAAAGCTGGCCAGAGGCTGCAGACCCGTACTCAAAGAAATTCTTCACTAAACTGCGAGCTGGAAACCGCTAAAGAACGTTTATGGTGGGAGAATCGAGAAAACATTTGTCTAGGACCCCTGTGCTGACAGCCGTAATTTTACTGAAACAACAATTTCTTCAACTCAAACGACTTGTCACGCCCCCCGACTCTCAGCACACCAACTAAAAAACGAGACGACATCGGCATCTCCATGCAACTGTCATATGACATATGACGCGACTTTCAGAACAGGGGCCTAGATTTAGTAGAGCACACGATAGAAGAACGATAGTCACAAATCACCAAACAGAAATTCGCCAATCATCAAGGCCAAGGAAGCAAGCAAATTTTTTAAGGCAGCCTAAATGACTTTTGTATGAGTAGTAAAGTTTTCATATGTTACGTTAACAGAAGTTTATGTTTGAATATATGTTCACACATACAAATATATACAAACGAAATTATTAATTAACTTCTGAAACGTATTTAATAAAACTTATAAAAATGTACACCAATAAACACCCCATAACTTTTTCTCAGCTGCTTGATTAACCGTACAGAAATACTTAAGTGGTGTAAAATGAACTTTTGGTAAAAGCTTTTCCGTTTTCCCTAAAGCATATTTTCCCCACAGGTGCTATATACTATCCAATTTCCAACACGAACCCCCAACTTTTAGCACAGAGGCAGCAACTTGACAAAGATTGAATGCCTCTGAGGTGATTTCCATTTATTTGCGACTGGATTTTTCTGACAACCAATTAAACTTGGTCGGGAAAGATGATAGCAAGTAAGAAACCTTTCAGCATTAATGCCTCAACAACACACTCGGATCTTAGGAGTAAATAGCTGAACTAAGTTAAGCAGGAAAAAGCGTACAAGCATAAGAAAGTTATTTGTAGGTGAGGGGAGCCTGCCGCAGCGGGGGCGGCGGCCACACAGCCATGGAACAACAGTAAGCTGGCTAAGGTAAAATTCCCCGGATTAGCAATTTCATGGCGGAAATTTAGTTATTTTTTGTTTTCGGTGCAAAATACATGTAAAAGGTGAGAAGATGTTTTTTTTTGTTCTTTTCTGACAATGGGGATTTATTTATAACCGGCAGAGTTAAGAGGATCTGCTCCCAAATGTTGTGAAGTTCATTCAATTCCAGGATTTTCATCGAAGGGAAATGAAAAATTTTTGGCAACTGACAGCAATACAGCATGTGTATGTGTTTGCGGTTTTTATGACTATTTCGACTGATGCATTAGTTGCACAGGTATAATCCAAATGCCACTAGGAAATTGCTATAAAGAAGGAAGACAGCAAAGAACGAATGCGATGCGGGTGAGAGAACCGGAAAACCCACGATGCAGCATAGATAGCGTGCTGATGATACGCTGTGGTTCCAAGCCTTCCGCATCTACTTACTAATGCACTGAACCCCTCACCAATCAACGTCGTTCCCACAAAAAATCCGAACTCACGCTTAGCTGATGAATCGGGTATGAAATTCGACATCGGCTTCGAATTTTCATATATGTATGTCCATAATAAACCCAATCTGCGCATAGCCAAAGAGTGGGAGTTTAGTGGAGCTTGTGTCGTGTGATTTACCGTCCTTCTTCTTTTTATAAGGGTAGATTTTTGAAGGTACTGCGATCTTTTAACTCTTTTGTCTCAGGCTTTTGATATAACTGAAAATTGACTTAGGATTAACATCCTAAATTTCACTATGAATAGGTCAGCCGCCATGGAGAAGACTCAATCTCCTCCTCGTTATAACTCACAATCGCACAGCAAGTGCTCCGGTATTTCGGAAGCTGCTCCATAGTGCCGATAGTTACAATCAACTAGAAGCCCCATTATGCGTAAATTAGGCCGTTTCTATAGATCTGTCTGGCCGGTGGTATGGAATGGGTTCACTTCAACTTTTTTAATCCATTTTAAGAGAAGGGAAGTGAGGCTGACGAGTCGATTGAATTTCGCTTCCTAGTTAGGTTTGGGAATAAAGACTACCCCGGCCTCTCCTTCAGCACCTCAGAATTTAGATCCATACTGACCCCACGAGTTTCGCATGAAAGGATGGTCACTCATAGCCTAATCATGGGAAGGCTAAGTTAAATCGAAGGTCGCCTGGTAGCCGTAGTTTTCCGTTGACGCTGCCTTCTTTCTCCTTTATTCCGTTAGCTGGCGGTCTAACCGGGGCGTCCCCGCAAAGGATATGATGCTGTCGGTGCAGCTGGGTCTCCAATTCCATTCGGGATTCGTGTCCATTCTTAATGATTTTTGGCGACGTATCGAGCCTCGATAACTCATAATCGTTGATTCCTTAAGTCGCCCTCGATATTCTCTAGCCAGGTTTTCTTCGGTGCCAGTCGCTGAATTCTCCAGTCTGCGGGACAAATCGGTTGACATCCATTCGGCTAACATGTTTAAACCACCGTAGACGACGTTTTTGTATTTCTGCTTCGATCGGTGTCTGTTGATCGCATCTTTGCCTAACTGTATCGTTTCGAAGGCGATCGCGGATTGAAACACCAAGAATCTGTCTCAAGCATCGCATTTGCAAAACCTCGAGCTTGTTGACGTCCAGCTTGAGAAGTATCCAACTGTTGTCCGATAGTGATCAACGTTCGGTAAAAGCGTATTTTCGTGTTGATGGTAATGTTTGTTCGTTTCAATATGCACCACTTGAAAGATGCGAATGCTGCTGTTTCCTGGCCGACGCGGCTGTGAACGTCGGACGTCGATGCCACTTTCTCAACCTAAACCTATGATCCCAAATATTTGAACATCGGAACCTGTTCGATTTGGGTTCCATCGAGGTGAACACTGGCTTTCTATACGTCTGTTGTGAGCACTATTGTCGTTTCCGCATTGATTTTTAACCCGTATGAATTGGGCGATGCGGAAAATGTCGTATAAGATGCTCGTTGCTTCAGAATCCGTGTCGGCGAAGACGGCGCTGTCGTCGGTTAACATAAGTTGGTTAGGCAGATGTTGCCGTCGTATAGAAGTCCGCGTCGTTCATCGCATCCATCACAACGTTGAAGAGAAGTGGCAAAGGGACGTGTCCTTGTCGGACACCTGTTTGAATTCCTCGGATAAGTCTCTTCGAATACGAACGCTGCTTGTTGAGAAATCGGTCTTACATCAGCTGACAGAGTGCGAATATTTGATCAATACATCCTCGATGTGGTCTAAATCCACCTTGTTCCTTTATGTTGTTTTGCCGCCTAACCGCCCAATTGCCTGGTACAGCGTCCGGTACTCGTGTCTCACGCTTCCCGTTCCAGTTTCATTTTTTGTCGAACTTTTTTGCTCAATCGTCGGTATTGCTTGAAATCTACGTGTTTCATTCGTTTCTGCTAATCGACGAGGAACAGACAGCTGCCCGGGATCGATGGCTGCCTCCGTTTACGTATAGGTGGACACAACTCCATTGTACACCCCACTATGGACTCTGATAATCGCCTTTCTTCTACATCAATATCGTTCGGTATTGCGAGCGCGAATTTGTTGGATAATGCCATTTAAAACTCTCGCTCAATGGCCAGGTCCCATAGGCCTGCTCAATTCTTCTTTGCTGGTGTTGGCCCCGTTTTCTTCGCTCTTTCTGTAATCTTGTAAAAAAAAAGCTTGCCTTGATCAAAATGTAGTCTAACATCGCCGAGTCGTTGCCGGATGGATTTCATCAGGTGAGCTGCAGTTTGAGTAGATGGCGGAAGATGTTGCGAACGATCAAATTGTTTGACTCTGCGAATGAAAGGATTCGTAAGCCGTTGTCGTTGATTACTCCGTGTCCGTGCCCATCGTTCCCCCCCAGCCGGTTTGATCTGCTCCTGAATGTGCATTGGAGTCCCCCGCGAGGAAGATTAATTCGGTTCGAGGATCGTATCCAGCGTCTGTTGAAGCTGATCGCAAAATTCGTCCTTGTTTGAGTCTGGGGCTAGTCTCGGATGGCGCACAAACGGACACAATATGGGTTTTGATCGTTCCATCGATGGTTACAGCCGCCAAACGCTCGGATATCGTTTGGAATGTGACAACGCTGCTGGCAGCCCGTCGATTGGCCATAAACCCGACGTCGGTCTCTCGTCTCTCACCATCGGCATAGTTAAGCGTCATTGTTTCGTCGATAGTTGGCGAGACGATCGTTAATGCCCTGGATCCGGTAAGTCGTACTTCCGATAGCGCAGCAACTGATATTTTGCATTTCCACCTCACTACTGGAACTTTCTGCATGCATGGCCATATCAGTACAAGATGGCTCTCTTGATTCTCTCCTACAAGCGCCCAGTACCCACCCCCTGGAACAAGCTTCTACAGCCAGAACTCCCGAACTATTTCGACATTGCAGAGTTCAAATGTAAGGTTAATCGCCTTCTATTCCGCTATTCGAGCATCGCCCGAACCTATCCTATCACCTATTTTCTTCAAACTAAGCTACTAGACGTCAGCGAGGTATTACAAAAGGGCATTCCTAAGGTTTTGTAGGTGTAGCTGTTGTACATTGTAGTGGGCCAACTGTCTAGCGAATGTTTTTTAAAAAGGATTTCCTTGTATTGCAGCTCCTTTGATATTTTAGGGTTGACAATGATCATACCAGATCCTTTAACTAACGCCAGTAAGGCTGTTTGTTTTCTAATTCTCTCCGCAAAATTGTTGACTTCCAAATAGAACGCTTTCACACTATCGATAAGACTTACGCCTTGGGGTCTTTATTTTTCAGACTATTCCGACCACACAAAAACTCCGGTTCAATGAATGGGACTTCTATCTAACAATTATTGTCTGTCGATACAAAATCATAACTTAAAAATTTCTAATTTTTTCATAATGATTTCATAATTATTTTCATTTAAGATTCCTTTATTGGAGAGTCTGCTGCTTTATGTGCACCCGCGAGACCAAATCATCCCGGCGACAACGCTCCCTACGATCATCAATCCGCCATCGTTATTCATCACGCTCCCATCTTCCTGGCAGTCCACGCTCATTCCGCAGCTCATACAAGTATTCAGATTCCCGAAGGGCAGCTTCATTAGAACCAGGACTAGTTCTTGCCTATTCAGGTACAGACTTAACTTTCGATGAAGCTGAACAGAAATACCTCAAGGGACGTGAGTTTTATCGTCAAATCAACGAAATACCAGACAAAAACAGAAATATTTATCAAGTCTCAAGTCGTGCCCAACAATACGCCAATCGGAGTAAGAATCGAGAACGTTTTCGACAATCAGAACCAGAACGGCATGTACCGCGATCAGCGAGGTTCGGCTCAAGCGAAGATCTAGGCTTTTCAAATCGACGAGGTCAGAGTACTAGATATGCTAGATCTGCATCTGCAGGACGAGATATCAGCAGGACACGCTCCCAGACACTTCCGATGAATCGTGGGAAATCACAGACTCGTTCACCAAGACTGCGTGCGAAATCCGCTGATCCTCGGTCGCAGCATGAAGAGTTTGCGGGTGATGCTAACAAAGCAACTGTTTACTTGAACACATACGCCCTCGATGAGTTACAGAAAAGAGAATCTCACACCTCCAAGAATCCAAGAAACCCTAGCCCTCGAAGCCAGAGCATGCCCAGACAGGCTCAGTTTGGTAGCAGATTAGAGCCACCTGAGATGACAGTTCCTTCATCAAAGCAGTTTAGGCAGAATCATTACTTTGAGGACTTAGAAGATGACGGATACGAAATGGAATACTTGCACAAGGAGCGTCGACCCAGAAATGCTGGGTCACCGAAGAGAATTGGTACGGTACAAACTATTATTTTTTAGCAATTTAATTGAAGATCTATTTTTATCTGCAGCTCCGCCATCGCCAAGCATGATGTCACCAATGGGAATGGCGACCAGAAGGCATCCCCACGCGATGCTGCCCAGTGATGACATTTATTTCGATGAATTCGATTCGGATGGAAATCGATCACGTGAGGAGAAGCAAGTCCCCATTTGGTTGTGCGTGTTTTTGGTCGTCAGCTATATCGTGGCTGGTGCGTTTCTGTTTCATGAATGGGAGAAGTGGACCGTGCTGGACTCGGCGTATTTTTGTTTTATCACTTTAACAACAATAGGTAAGAATTCAATTGGTTTTTAATTTGCTTGTTTGAAGGTCTGTTTTGTTTTTGTTTTATCTGTAAAAAGTGTGGACTATGCATGTTTAGGTCGTATCCGAGGTCTCTCAACGTCTTTTCGATAAAGTCACTAGTTATAAATTTTATAGTTCGTCCCTGAGCAAGTTATAACATATATTTGTCGAGCATTCAACATCATTCTGTCCGAAAAGGCGCATTGTACGGAGGTACACTGGAATTGTTTCCTGAAGTTTGTGCCATCTGCAATGGTGTCCGACTCTTAGTTCTGGCTGTTCACGTTGGTATCGTAGCTCTTTCTATCCACAGAACTTTTCATGAATTTCCTGAAAACTGCTGGCGACGCATTCCCCACTTCTTATATATGGTTTATTTGAGGATCTTCAAGATCTGTGGCACGATCCAAGACTGGAAAAACCCCTGAATCTAGAGCAGTCACATTGAGCGATCTTGTTAGCCAGTGTAAATCACCAAAACGGTCACTAGTGATTACGATGAGAAGTTTTTTCATCGCAATGTAGTGTGTAGTGTATAACTCTCTTTACATGTTATACGGGAACATCATTAAACCGATTGTCGAACCATTTGCTGATCGTTTAACCAGACCGACAAAATGGCCCAATCTATACTAGTAATCCCCTAGGAGCAGCAAAACGAAAATGTTTGCAATGTTACTTACTGGTAAGCCCCTCTTTTCGAGTACAACGGCTAAATGGCGGAGTGTTTGGACAGATATTTCCACACAACCAGATGTCGATGACCAAACTTACTTTGAAGGTAAACGCAATTTTGTGTATAGGTTTTAACATCAGGTCATAAAATGGACAACTTAACGCCCTACTTCATCTTAATATGTTTAACTTGGTACAGCAGGTAAAAGTCATCAGCCAAAAGAATTGGAAATCTTACTAAAGATAACTATAGTTCTAAGAAACATCAGGGCCCTTCCTCTCTGTTTAGAAATATTAGAAAGCGTAGACTCAAAGTGATTTAGATTGAGAGGTAACTTGAGGGCGGAGTGAGCCGTTGTAGACAGGGCAATATTCTCATAGAGAATGAGGTAGACAAATATCGGTTGTACATCTTCATTTGCAGAGAATGTTCTGGTCTCTCTCAGCATTGTTGATATATCATCTTGTTTCATACCTCGTCCATACCTTCAATGGTGACCGCATGGGTATAGAAGATAGCCAGTCTGAATTTGGTTTAAAGTAGACCGAGAGAACCTCTATTAATCCTAATTTTTGGAAGAATTTCATAGCGAACATATAGTTATACTAAAAGTAAGCAAGACAGAATTAGTTAACTAAAAAATCCCGCACTCAACCAATTCGTGGGTTAACTTGGGTGTTCAACTACACCCTAAAACGAAGCGATTCCAACCATAGTTTTGCCTGTGAGCCAAAAATCAAACGAAAATGCCTCACCGACTAGCCTATTTTGTAGAGCTAAAGCTGCAGCCTTTGCTGAGAAGCTTTTTCATATATGTACTTTATCTTGAAGTGGGAACCCTTAGTATTAGGTCATGTCTATGGTGAGAATTTTGACCTTGAGTCATCTCGTCTCCTATGGTCCTCCTGTGAAAGACCTAGATATAATATGCTGTAAACGATTTTCATCGTACTTGCTTGGTGTGGTCGTAGATTAAGGAGTTCTGAAGGGCCTGGTTTAAAGCAAGAAGGAGAGGTCAACGATTGATTTTGAAGAGATCTTTTCGCTGAGATCTATAGCAATATAGGCTATAATACACATTCAAGTGCAGGAAATTATGAAGGCGGCGAAAAGAGAAGACATCAATAAAGCTCCAAAAACCGAAAAACCTTACAAAAACCGAAAAGTCCTTAGAAGCGCTCTGTTTTATAGGCTGACATTTCTCCGCATAAGTATGGTGAAATTATTCAAGCTAGTGCCCTGTACAAGACTATTCCCTTGTGTTGAAAAAGAAAGGTGACCTTCCTGGCAGGCCTTTCAGAGGCAAGTTCAATGACTGACGCAGCCACCAAGATGGCATACTCGGAAACGCTCCCCATTGAAAATTATAGCTCGACATTGAAACCCGCTAAAAGTCAAAAATACTTTCATCTCGGCAAGATCGAGCAAAGTACACTAAAGTCCTAGTGTACGCGATAATCGACTTGCTCTGATATAGGTCGCTTGCATTATGAATAGGACGATGAAGGTCTACAGGCCAATTTGCGGAATTCCGTAGGGTTTTCTCCAGTGTAGTGATGTGTTTATGTTACGTCTGCCAAAAGTAGGAGTTACGATTGCGTTTGTGAACAAGATCGGCGAAACCATCGTAGGGCAATGCCTCGATAGAAATAGGCGCGAATAAAACAATATGCGAGATTAATTTGTGTCTGGAAAGTGCTGATCTTACAATAGTCCAGGAGAGATAGCAAAAAAGTAGTTAAAAGTTGAAATAAATCTACCCTGCGATTTCTTGACGCTATAATTAAGAGAAAAATCGTAGGAATTCAATGAATGTGTTTTGGATAAAATTGGTCCAGGGCAACAGGTGGTAAAAAGCTAATAAAAGGAGCGAAAACGCGTTTTTTCACGTTTTGGGTACGAAAAATATGTTGTTTTGGAAAACAAGAAATACTACATAATAGTGCTTAAAAAGACGAAAATTATGAGTTTTGGACCATTGAAATCGGTCAACAGGTTTTTGCAGAAAAATTCAAAAACCATTAAAAATGGCCGTTTTTTTACATTTAATTATAGGGAGTGTAATTATCGTAGAACCTTGTGGCAGGGCTTAAATTGTGGCCACTGATGGTGCCTACCTACAATAAAAATTTCATGACAAAATAATGGTAACTTTTCGAGTAAATCTCAAAAATGTAAAAACACCTGTTTTACGAAAAAAGGTTGCACAAGGCCACCAGTGGTCCTAGAGTTTTTTTGATGAGCCCAATTTATTCCCAAAGAGTTGCTCTACAACCCCATTTTCATGAAATGTATGTAAAGTTTGATTTAACACCTTAAAAACACGATTAAAAACCACCCTTTTTCCAGTTTTTTTGAATAAAAAGCTTTTCTTTTGAGCTTTCTTCCTGAGCTCTTTGAGCTTTTCCTTAAAAACAAACAAAAACTGCGGTTTTTCAACACTATAATTAAGAGAAAAATCGTAGGAATTATATGAATATGTTTCGAATAAAATTGGACCTGTAGAACAGGTGAAAAACAAACTAATAAAACTGTCGAAAAACGATTTTCAAGAAAAAGCTCAAAAGTAAAGTTTTTAATTCAAAAAACTGGAAAAAGGGTGGTTTTCAAACAGGGTTTTAAGGTGTTAAATCAAACTTTACATACATTTCATGAAAATGAGGTTGTAGAGCAAACCTTTGAGAGCCAAAATGCCAAACAAAAAATTTCTAGGACCATTGTGGGCCTTGTTCAACCTTTTTTTGTGAAACAGGTGTTTTTACATTTTTGAGATTTACTCGAAAAGTTACCATTTTTATCCAAAACACATTCATTGAATTCCTACGATTTTTCTCTTAATTATAGCGTCAAGAAATCGCAGGGTAGATTTATTTCAACTTTTTTTCTATTCTTCCTGGACTACAATTCCCGAACACAAAATAGAAGCTGTGCTAATTAGCAAAACAATGAAGAAAACCGGCAACCATAAAAATCAACGTAGATGAGTAGATCATTCTCTTGCATCCCGCGCTAAGGTGCCTTGGAATAATGATCGACCGGAGGCGTAATTTCAGAGGGGCGTAGACGAGGGAGGTAGGATGAGTCGACTAAGCATCGTTCTACTCATGGACTCAAAGCAAATGCTCTGACATGCGTCAGAATGAAACGAAGGGAAGCACACTGCGACATCATGCAGCTCCTAAGTGAACATAAAGGATGTACCTCCATCGGTTTAGGATCCTAGCCAGTTTGATATAAAAACCATCGCTCGAGCAGGGTGGAAGATCAGATCTTTTTATTAGGTTCATGTCTCACATTATCGTCAGACAGGGGCCTGATGGTAGTAACGAGTATCTACACAATGGTGTCCAACAGCGTACTTTTGCAAAGCATCCAAAAAGCTTTTGTTCATCCCTTCTCATGCGAACTTAATGCTATCTCACTCAAAGCTATATTTCGTCTATATTTCTCTGTCTCTCATTAGAACTTACTGTAATGGGGTTTCGTTCAGTGGTTCTCTAAACCTCCTTTTTAAGGGAGGGTCGCCGGGCGCTCTTGAGTTGTCTAAGGTCCCAGTGGGAAAAATTGGGAGCGATGCACAGGGGAGTGTACTTGGAGCACTCTCAATGGAGCTTTCTTGGAGTTTTCATAAATTTTATATAAAAAAAGAAAACGGGCAATTATCTTCATGCCCATAAAATGTGACATTAGCAAACTCAATAGCCCGGCTCTCGTTCGATACGGAGGACAAGCAGCTTTGGAAGTTGATAGAGTTTAGTTGGGGGACTGCTTTGGTAAAGCCACTCTCGGGCTTGGAAAGAAAAAGGCAATTGCAAAAGATAAACAATAAATAAAAGCTTTTCGATACCGGATCACATACCCACAGGCGCCCATGAATATTTCTTTTTTAAAAAGCTTTTTATAATGCTCCAACAACGCCTTTTTGGGGGCATAAAAACGTATGCTCCCTCGCAATGACATGGAATGTTAAAAAGAATATAGAACGGGTATGGCAACGGGAGCACTCTATGCTCCTTTTGGAGCGCTCCAAGATGGCTCTTGGAGCACTCCTTTTTCCCACTGGTGTGTTGTGAACAAACACCTTCTTACAAAAATAATATCTCCTTAATCCCTACAAACATTCCGACTCGATATCGTAGCAAGAGCGAATCATATAAAGCGAAAGCTTTCTTCGATAACGAAATCCAGAACGATTCGGAAGCGTTATCGAAAATGATAAAAACGGAACGCTACAACAAATCGCTTTTTCGATGGAATCTCGAAGGCTTTGCATGTATGTATGTTTCATTTTATCGAATGGATATCGAATGTGTTTCGAATGCTTTGTATTTATGCGCTTCGTTTTTTCTACTCAATTTATATGTGAGTATAGTTTGTTCACTTCTAAGCCGTTTTTTCTAGTCAATATGAGGCAATCGTAATCGTTTTAATTCAATTTATTTCAACCATGTTTTTCTCCGTCAATTTTTATCCGATTGACTTGAAATTTGGTACATATCTTCTTCAAACTATAATAAAGGTTTCTGTAAGGCGGATTTTTGATTTTTTAATTTGTTAGAAAGTTATGACTGTTTTTTAAAAAAGTGTAAGAAAAGCTGAATTTTTGGGCTATAATTGTGTTTTTTTGTTAATCGAACTTGAATAACTTTTTTTAAATAACTTTATCAAAAATCCGTCTTACAGAAACTTTTATTATAGTTCGAAGAAGATATGTACCAAATTTTAAGTCAATCGGATAAAAATTGACGGAGAAAAACATGGTTGAATTTACCCCTTTTTCAGACTTTTTGTGATTAAAAAAAAGGAGGGGGGGGGGGGGGTAAATTTTGTGGGGGTTTTTAATGCCTGATAAATAGTTAAAAACCAATGATTCCGATGCTCGTATCGAAATTCTACTTTCACTATCAATATAAAGAAAGAATTGAAGTATCTAAAACTACAATAAAAAAATCGATTTTTCTCATTTTCTATGATTTTTTGGGCGCACTTCCCCTTAAGTATTGATAATGGACACTGGATAATTCCCACCGCGCCTGCGTTTCCTGCAGTCAAGCGCACGCACACGCATTCATCGCCCGATAGCAAAACCCCTCCAAATCTCAAATTTCAAAGCAATGCTGGAAGAAAGAAGTAACAAAACCATGAAAAGAGCGTAAAAGCTTTAGGGGTTGTTTTAACGATTGTTTCTCGAAAAATTCTCGACAAGTTTTGTTAGCTCGAGAAAGCGAGCAGCCGAGAAATTGTTTGCAGGGTTCAGTCAAAATCCTTATTTACCAACACCCTAATTGACTTGTTATTCTGGATAAATGTTGGTATCGGACATGCTCAAGCTCAGGAGCCACCCTTTGTACCACTAGTCTGTCATATCGTTCAACCACAGACTTAAATATCTGTAATTACAGATAATCTGTAATTACAGATATTTAAGTCTGTGGTTCAACTCATGGTGCAATGTGTAGTAGTATGCTTGACCTGAAAATATAAAAACGATATGAAAGGTTAAGGGTAGTCTGGGGATGCACAAGTAGGAGGCAGTGAGCCTCGCGTTTGCACTCTTGTATGTAATATGAGTTCATTTTTTTAGCAGCCGGGTGAGTCACAATCGTCAGCGCTAGAGGGAGACAGTCTTGTTGGGGTGTTATGCCTCCTGAAACAAGTGAATCTCACTAACCAGCCAACAAAGGCTGTGACTTAATAGTGCCAAACTACCAGGTGAAATAAAGCACGAAGCGCATATGCATGCTTGTTCCGCATATGGAGATCAACGGAGATCTCAACCAACACCAAATTGCGGCTGTTCAACTCCAACGTTAAGGCAGTTCTTTTATACGGTTGCGAAACATGGAAAGTCACCCAATTTTTATCACAGGGCGCCTACAAGTCTTCATAAACAGATGCCTACGTCGTATCCTAAAAATCCGCTGGCAAGATAGAATTTCAAATGAAGAGCTATGGCGCCGTGCCGGCCAAGAAAGGATAGACGACCAAATCAGGCGAAGGAAATGGAATTGGGTTGGCCACACCTTGCGACGCGATAACGAAAATCTAGCCAAACAGGCCCTTGACTGGAATCCGCAAGGTTCCCGTCGAGTTGGAAGACCTAGAACAACGTGGAGGAGAACCCTACTAGCAGAGGCCGCAACTACTGGGAGATCCTGGTCAGAGCTAAGAGCTGTCGCGCAAAACAGAGTCCGCTGGAGGGCAACTGTTTCCGCCCTATGTCCCACGAGGGATTAAGGGGCACATAGATAGATAGATAGATTATTAACTGGCTAAGCCGGCGGGATGCCTTATTAGGGTTACTATTTCAGTCTACGGAGACATGGGTATTGTGGGGTGTTCGGTATATTGTCGGTGTTTGGTCGGGTCATGCCTTGACACTAGTCTAGAAAATGTTATCAAGAACACTGTCTGATTATACACCTTGACAAGGCCCGGGCAACATTCCCCAGGTATTCGGTAGTGTATTCGGTAGGTCTGACGGTGCCAGATCGTGCACCTCGACACGGTAGAAGAAATGCTGTCAGCAACATTGTCAGATCATACAACTCGACAAGCCCTGGACAATGCTTTCTTAGTAGTGTTGGGTAGGACATGATTATAAAATGAGTTTGTAAGAGGAGCCTCTTTTTTCTTTTGAGGCAGTACATTGTCTCACTTCAAATGAAGCGAGGTACCATTGTATTGCTAGCACGCCACGTAGTGAACGGCTCAAATGTTGCGATGCGGGTAGATCTATTACGTTTGCGATTTCTGTAGAAAGAGGGGATAGGATATGGGAATATTAATTATCGTGCCTATGAATGTTAATTAAAAAAATATTCTTCAAAATTTTTGTAAACTGTACAAGGAAAAACGTATTTACAGAAAATGAAACTCCCTAAAATTGAAAATAACACGAACATATTTTATTTGTTATAGGTAGAGAGAGATTTAAAAATAGTATCTGTGACACTTTGTTGTCACTTAACCTATTTCTTCTTTCTACCAGAACTTGACCCGCTTTAGAAAATAAGCGCTCAGGAGGCACACAACTTTGCCACGCTGGCGCTGCACAGTCTTAGTTGAAAAAGTTGATAGTCTCTAGGATATTGACCTTTTCTCGAACACCACCAATTTGCTGTATCTTTGTATTTTAGCAACAGTGCTTCTGCATGGTATTTATCTATGGTTTCAGTTGTTTGATTTGTGCTACCTGATTATCCAAGTCATCCCAAATACTAGACTCCAGCTCCGAAAGCGGAGACAATGTTGTAGTTGTAGATAGGTACTGGCATGGCTTCAGAATCACGAGTTTGAATCTCCTATGCATTAAAGTGACCCAGAGTAGGTATGGAAGCTATGCCTCCAGAAAGTATATTTCTATTTTACAATCGCATCTCGCCTAAAAAGAAGTAAGAAATGTCTCTCGAGTACAAAACTTCACTCCCTCGACAAATATAAGAATTGTCTCTTCAGTACAAAATTTACCTCCCTCGAAAAATGTAAGAATTGTCTCTCCCAGTAGTACATTATTTTTGAATCGGGACATTTAAAAAAGTTGAGTCCTCAGTACAATTTACTACCGTGTACGGGGCAAATTAACTGCCTCTTGTAAGTCCGGCTCAACTCTACTTCTTACCGTGCCGGATTGTATATTATTATTGTACCATGGTGAAAGACTGAATTTAGCCTGGGGAAGCGGTTTGTTTTCTAGCTAGTAAAGGTCGTCGGGGTAGGAAAACTTTAAAGCTTCGATGTGAAGCTTTCAAATGGGAATTCTACATATTTAGCCTGCTGAGAAATGTTACCATAAGATGAATTTTGAGAGTAGCATTTTTTTGAAAAAAGAGGTAGTAAATTTTTTTGATTTCAAATCAATTTTAAAATATCCCATTGACATTACGGAAATTTACGCATGGTACTTTATCACTAGCTAATCCGGTGAACTTCATACCGCCTCAGAATCGATAAATGTTCTGTTAACTTAATAGCTGAATTAAATTCCTTTTTTTATTATGATAAAATGAATTAAGTTAAATAAATGCAAATAAATGTATGTATCACGTGGCAGCAAGGCTTTTGCTTTGTTGAAAGGAACCGAATTGATTCGCGTAGCATTGTTGCACTGCTTTCTGTTAAACTATTTACTGGATGGGTTGTACACCGGTCGATTCGATTCATTGAAGCACATTGTCCTATAAGATATTTTTCGTTTTGTAGTCAGGTGCGAGAACGAACAAAGCGGATAGTTTGTCGACACGTGAACATGCTACGTACAACTGACCATAAGAGAAACATTCATTTTCTAGATTCAGGCCAAAAACACTGAAGGATTGGCTTTGTGATTTGTTGATCGTCATGGTAAATGCAAGACGAATTGGGAATTGAATTGCAAAAATTCGGCGGGAACGAAATTAATCATAGTCATTACCAGCAATTTCTTAAAGAAATCTTCGGCAGATGGATTGTTTAGCAAGGCAACTCGCATGTTTGTCGCCTACTGTCGTTTCTTCATAAAGCGCCACAGAGTCGATGACTGATAGTGTCTAGTGAAAATCGGCAGACAGTAAAATCATTGTGCTTCCAAAACATCTTGAGTCATTGCGCAGATTATTCATAGCTCGATTGAGTGCTACCACTGCGCGTTTGTGCGCCATTGTGTATTCATTCCAGATGACTTTGGCCATTGATGAGTGCTTCACAATGTTGAATGTCGGTGGTTCAGTCGTTTGAAGGTTTAACGGCAATTTCAACTTCTAACAACGTTGCCGTTATACCAGAAGAAGCAATTGGTATAGAAAATTCAGATCTCGCACAAGCAGTGGCCAAAGTCAATAACATGACGAACGTCTTCCCAGTTCCAGTTCGAGGACAAATAAGAAACCATTTCCATCACCAATTTCCTTCATTAACAACATTGGTACAGTGTTCAACAGTGGTACATTCGCTCCCACCGATTGGTTCAATGCATCTCGATCGTATTCACGTCCACGTTCTTATTCTCGGTTGAAAACGTCGTTCATTCGACGATATGGCATTGGTACTGCTAATAGCCTTATGACACTGGCTTTTTCGTAGGCTGAAAATGCTGCCTTGGCTAGGCTGAAAATGACGAAATCTGTTATACTGTGTGACAGAGATAGCATGTGAGAGTAGGAACGATTATCTGATTATTATAACAGATAGTTGTGAATCTAGAAGAAATCCGTGGGGAAATAATTAAAATATTTAAATTTATTATGATTTAAATTAAATTAATTTAAATTTATTGCACAGTAGAATACCGATTATCCGAATTAATTGGGGGTTGGGGCAATTCGGATAATCAAAAATTCGGATAGTTGGATATAGTTTGGAAATCTGGACCGATAGGATTTCGAAAGTTTGTTTTTTGTTTTGCAATTAGTGAACTTACTTCCTGGAGTAACTTTTCAAATTGCTGTGGGATCCTCCTCAAAACCTTCTGGTACAACCCGCTGCCCACTTCCTCTATTTCCTTTAATAATTTATGGGAAAAATCTTCCGATTCTCTGAAAAGAAGCCACAATGGGGAGTTCTTTCACGTTTTTTTGTTTTTTTTCGCAGTTGGTGTATAAAATACACTTTTTGCCTAAACATTAAATAGGCAATTAAAATCCTATATTTTTATCCATTATTATTATATTTATTTTTATATAATATTGTCACTTTAATTTATTGTTATTCACACTTCGCCGCACTCTTTTAAATATATTATTTTTATCACTTCAATTATAAAATGAATGGTAAATGTTTAGAATTGGGGCTCCAGAGTAAAACAACAGCTCCATTTTGAAGATACATTATATTCAAAAATATTTCAACAACTTCAAATATCGACATCTCGAAAACTAAGTAAAGTATCAAAAAAAATTATTATTTTCAAAATTCACATTCCCCCAATTCGCTACCCGCGCCCTTCCGTTGTAATAAGAGAAATATGTTTCCCACGCCATGAAATTACTTTGTGGCAATCAAAAAACCCACTAAAAACCTCAAAAATTTACCCTTCAATTAATTAAATATTATTTATTATCACTTAAATTATATTTGTTGTCACTTCAATTTATTTTTATTCTCACTCACTGTTATAAAAAGTCTAGAGATGTCAAACTGTTATAAAAAGCATAGGAAAAAGAACATGAATTTCATTCTTTTCCTATGCTTTTTATAACAGTTTTCTAGACTTTTTATAACACTTAAAATTCAGCCAAGAAAAGTTTGAGTATATTCCTCTCACTCTTACATACGGGAAAATGTCCTTTGAATTTTTTCTTTCAGTTTTCAGCCTAGCCAAGGCAGTATTTTCAGCCTACGATGAAGCCAGTGTCATAAGGCTATAACTTGACTAAGAAACTGCCGTACGTGAGATAACACATGTCTTCGATGATAAGCAAAGCCTGGTTATGTATCTGGTCATTCACCTCGAGTTCGGGATTCCTTGAACTGAAAGAAATTCGATTGTAAAGCCTTTTCAGACATGTCATCCTTGTATTTGTACCACAATTCAAGTGGATTCTATTGGAAGCATGTCAAAACAATGATAGCAAATAATGTGCGTATCTGACATCAAGATACAGTTTCTTCAAGGATTATCATGTCCCAATGAGCAAACGATAGATACACGAAAGATACACAAAGAGACCTGGGTATCGCCCGATGGTAGGACGAGAAATCAGATAGATCATGTGGCCGTCAGCCGCAGATGGAGAACTATCCTTGAGGATGTCAGGAGTTTCAGGGGAGCAGATACTGGAAGCGACCACCATTTGGTAGTAGCAACTATTCGCCTTAAAATCGCCGCAATCAGAAACGTACAACGCGATGCTATAAACCGTAGACGGTTCAACGTAGACCTTCTGCGGGAGAGCGGTAAAAAGCGGGAATTTGCTGGAAACCTACAACAAATATTAAACCAGCACAACGTTTCTGACGACACAAATATTGAAGAGCTGTGGAGTAGGACAAAGGGCGCAATATTGACGGCTGCGGAAATGAGCATCGGTTATGTCCCAAGAAACCAGCAATACTGGATCTCGGACACAACCTGGCAAAAAATAGAACGCAGGAGAGCCCTAAAAAATAACGTAAACTCTACAAGCGACCCCGAAAGACGTTACCAACTGGAACGGGAGTACTCCCAATTACACCGGGAGGTAAAGAGAAGTGTCCGGCGTGATAAAAGGCAGCAGATAAATGAGCTCGCAGAAAAAGCGGAAAACGCGGCAAACACAGGCAACAGTAAGGTGCTGTACCATATTACTAAACAGCTCACGGGAAAGCACTCTACTAAAAAGCATGCCGTTAAGAGTGCGGATGGAAGGCTGCTGTGCAGCGACGAGGAGCAGCTCCAAAGATGGAGAGATTACTTCTTCGCCGCCCTGAATGGTTCATTTACACGGGAACCTCAGGAAACCAGCAACAATGCACAGCCTATAAGAATAACCACCCGAGCCCCATCCAAGACGGAAATAGTAACCGCAATTCATGCGATGGCCAATGGTAAAGCAGCTGGGAAAGATGGCATCCCGCCAGAATTGCTGAAAGCCGATTCAAGCCTCATAGCAGATGCGCTTCAGCCAATCCTGGAAATAGCATGGAACACCTGTACCTTTCCGGAGGATTGGACGGAAGGTATCATAGTCAAAATACCAAAAAAGGGGGACCTAACAATATGCGACAATTGGAGAGGCATCTGTTTACTATCTACAGTGGGCAAAATTTTGTCCCATATATTACTATCTAGGATAAGTGAGGCAGTAGACCGAACGCTTAGGAGGCAGCAGGCCGGATTCAGGAAAGGCCGCTCATGTATTGATCATATCAACACCTTACGAATAATAGTGGAGCAGTCTACTGAATTCCGATCCCCCCTTTACCTTGCTTTCGTAGATTATGTGAAAGCGTTCGACTCGGTCAATAGGAGCTTTATATGGCAGGCACTACGGCGACGGGGACTGCCTGATAAAATAATAGAATTGATAAAAGCCCTATATAACAATTCCAAATGCAGAGTTCTCCATAATGGAAAATTATCCGACAGCTTTGAGGTGAGCTCAGGAGTACGACAAGGATGCCTACTTTCGCTATTACTATTTCTTATAGTAATAAATGACATCCTTGTCGGCGCTCTAGATAGTAGAACAGGCGGCATACAATGGGGTTTGTTAGACCGCCTTAAGGATCTCGACTACGCAGATGATATCTGTTTGCTGGCCCACAGACACCAGGACCTCAAAAACATGATTGACAATTTGGCAACAGAAAGTAGTCCAGCAGGCTTAAGGCTAAATCCAACTAAAACTAAAGAAATGCGGATAAATGCAAACACCATTGAACGGACTGCGCTGAATAACCGTGACGTGGAACTGGTCGATAAATTCTGCTACCTCGGTAGTATTATTACCGAAAATGGCGGTGCAGAAGAAGATGTCAGTTCCAGAATAAATAAAGCACGAGGCGCATATGCATGCCTGTTCCGCATATGGAGATCAACGGAGATCTCAACTAACACCAAATTGCGGCTGTTCAACTCCAACGTGAAGGCAGTACTTTTGTACGGTTGCGAAACATGGAAAGTCACCCAACTAATCACAGGGCGCCTACAAGTCTTCGTCAACAGATGCTTGCGTCGTATCCTAAAAATCCGCTGGCAGGATAGAATTTCAAACGAAGAACTATGGCGCCGTGCCGGCCAAGAAAGGATAGACGACCAAATCAGACGAAGGAAATGGAATTGGGTTGGCCACACCTTGCGACGCGAAAACGAAAATCTAGCCAAACAGGCCCTCGACTGGAATCCGCAAGGATCCCGTCGAGTCGGAAGACCTAGGACAACATGGAGGAGAACCCTATTAGCAGAAGCCGCAACAACTGGGAGATCCTGGTCGGAGCTGAGAGCTGTCGCGCAAAACAGAGTCCGCTGGAGGGCAACTGTTTCCGCCCTATGTCCCATGAGGGATTAAAGGAGCACAATGATGAAAAATGATGAATGAGCAAACGATATCACCTCACGAACATTCACCAACAACAACCTTGTTGGGGGCCTCGGTAGTCTAGTGGTAAGGCGCCTGACTGCTATCCCAGAGGTCCCGGGTTCGAATCCCGGCCAGCCCCACGGGCCTTCGCCTTTTCCACTTTCCCACCCACATTCCCTTCTCTCTTCTTCCCTCTTTACATTCCTGATTCCTTCTGTCATAGCCTTCCCTAGTCCTTCCCCGCCCCCCACCAAGCGCATGCCATCGGTTGGTTGGTGTGATTCAACTCGTTTCAGGAGGCATAACACTCCAGCGAGTTGTTCTCGATGCCCCGATTTCAGAGTCGCGGAATGGTTGCGAGTAGGTGGAATCAAAATATAGCGGCTAGGTTGTGACAGTTCCTTTCTTTTCTTCTCTCTATCTATCTTCCGGCTAGAGCTGCTGTTTGACACTGTATACGAAAAAATAGATTGTCGACAGTAAAAAGAAGCCTCTAGTCTGTCATATAAAAAAAAAACAACCGTAAGTAGAAGCATTCGTCTTTTTTCCTATGAACTCTGTAAATGCGACCATGAGCATCATTATACCGCACATCCCAATGATCAGTAACCGCATCACCTTGCTTCCGACTTTGAAATTTCTTCGAAAAAGCATTCCAAGCGTAGTAACGTGGCATCTCAAATTAGAGCAACGTTCGTGCAAAGTGATCGTTTTGGCAAAGAGAAAAGAAACTGGTCAAAGTTGTCGCTGGAGGAATTTAACACATTGACAACGCACTTGTGCTTACTCTCTTACTCTTACATCTAGCATCTAATTATCGGCATACATACAGATATCTGCATGTAAAGACAAGAAAGTTACTCGTGATGAAGGAATACCCGTGTATACCTGTTTTAAAGGGATGCCAATTTGGAGGAAAATGCTGAATGGGGTTTTTAGGAGCTTTTATTTTCGATTGTCGTTTAATTTTGTTCCTTATTTTTCTAGTGTATCGCTTTTATATATGAGAAAAACGTGTGGAGCAATGCTAAGGCATGGGGGGGGGGGGGGGCAAAGCTTCCCCTAGCCCCTGGGTTGCTACGGTCCTGTTCCATACCAAATGTATGAGAAAATGAATTTCCTTTATAACTTTTTTTTCGTAAAATATCCGATGTAGCTATTCTGGACGGAGACAAATCTAACAAATCAAAAAGCATAAAGATCGGTCCGCCGGGTCCGTCCGTTCTTGAAAATGGTGTAACTAACCGGACTTTGTTTTATTTGTATATAGATGTTTTTGCTGAAATATGTAAATATGTATTTAGACCACTTACCAGTTCAGTTAATGCCTAACTAACTTGAAAGTCGGCAGACCCTCAGACCCAGATTTCATTATACTCACGTACACGGATTTTATATTTAGAATTATAGAAAAAAAAGGTAGTAGAATGATAACTTGATGTAGTAGTGTAGATTATAATTTTTTTCTAAAAAGGTAATAAACATACATATGTACATATGTAGTACAACGGTAACGCTGCTGCTGAGTGAATATTTATTTTCCTAAAACTTTGTTGAGAGAGGGTTATTAATAATGAATAGCGGCTCGTTACTTTTCAAGCAGGATAGGATGCCTCTGGAACTGCCCTTTGTGATCGTGTGACTTCCAAAATCTGTCGTTGTCCATCATTTCTGCACAAAACCAGCCTTGTTTGATGCAAAGCTCCCACCCACTGAATTTTCAGCAAACTTTTCAAAAAGCTTTTGTGTCTGGCTGCATAATTCCTCGTCTATAATGAGCGAAATTAATAACATGAGATCGCGCTCAACACAACAGAAATGGGTGTGGAGTTTAGTGTGTTGGGTGGTGCTCGGGCCGGGAGGGTACGCAGTCTTATATTTTAAATTATATTCAATTAGAATTTAGTTAATTGTAATCACCTTTAATTTTTTAAAATGTATTTAATGAGCTCCTAAACCACCTCAATTTTTATGATTTCTCTTTCAGGTTTTGGTGATTTCGTGCCAGCCCAAGGTGTTAAAGCTAATTCCAAAGAATCCATAGCTCTGTGCTCCCTCTACCTGCTATTCGGTATTTCGCTGCTAGCAATGAGCTTCAATCTGGTCCAGGAGGAAGTAATTAATAATGTGAAGGAGCTAGCTAGACGATTGGGGATACTAAAGGAAGAGGATATCGAACGTAGCGAATCAGTGGAGAGCAACCTAAACGAAATTTCATACAGTGATAGTTACAGGCCACCCATTAACCGGCAAAAAGTTAATACACGTCCATAAACTGAGCCATTTAAGGAATAAAAACAGCAATAAAACAATAAGAAAGTACCATTCCTCAACTGAATGTTAACAATAACGATGTCCCAGTGCTCCACCTACCTTGTTTTACCTGCAACTCTTTCGCTGACGATCGCTATAGGCACGGGGGCTGAACGCAAACAGGGAACGACTCTACAAGGAGCTTAAATGGCACAATTCCTCCCTTATTTCGACTTGGGCTTGTATTTTATTATCCTAACGCAAATGTCCTGTCCCAGTGAGTGGAACAATCAGGCATGCTGCAGGTATATTGACGGTTTCGTCTTTTTTTTTTAAGATATAACTACCGAGCAGGGAAAAGCGTGGAAAATTTACGATTTGTTTTATTGACAGATTTTTATGTTGTTGCCTCCGCCATTGCCGTCAGTCGCTGGCTAATCCTTTAAGCTTTTCAACCCCCCCTGAAGGTTGCGGTCGGAATGTCAGACAGTTGTACATATATATACGTGTGTATTTCGTCCTGCACAGGTAAAGGTAGCAGCGCGTTTCCCATTGACTGTGTATGGCCTTACAGCGAAGGGATAAAGATATCAAATTGAAAGTTATAGGTTGAAAGTGTACCGCGTACCAGGGCGGTCGGTGGCGGAGAGAGCTGCAACATTTTTGTAACCCCGATGGGTGCGATACCTGCCATCGATTGACTTCAATCCTTTCCGGGTTTGCGCTCTCCTTCGTCCTGGCATAACTCTGCTTTATCCTTCTGATTTCCTTTTATTTTAAGTGCATTTGAGAATAAAATTCTATTAAGGCGGAAGTGTTGAGCTAAAAGCGTATATGTTTTTGGCCATGGAACGGTGGTGTGTCGTCGCGTTCCATGTTTATGTTCGGTCTCAAAACATGCATATTGAAGCTGGCATGGCACATTCTGACTTTCAAGTGTTCGGGGAATTATGCCATGATAGCCGTGTTTGCTTGTAGTTTAGAGCTGTTGTTTGCTAGTTTACAAAGTATGCAAATAGTTGTCTCTTTCTGCGAGCATAGTATAAAATTTTATTGTTGCCGAGGGGAAGAGATAAAATTATTATGACCGTGTATTCCGGGACTGAACTACAGTAATGATGTGCGATTTTAGGTTGTTTCTAGCTTAAGAGGTGCTGTGATAATACTTATTGGGCATTCGATGTGGACACAAATAGCAAATTTACTCCTATTTTATTTGCAGGTATTAAAATTGAAGATAGTGTGGGATTACCAGGTTAAAGCTGAGATTTTGTCAATAAAAACAATGAAAACTTACTTGCAGTATATAATCGTCTCGCAAAAGTTTCACAATGGATTTTGTATCACATAAAATCTATCGAAATTACGCTTTAAGGGTTTTAATTCCTAGGTACGTCCTCTTGGTCAGATCAGAAAAAACAGACTCTATCGAGGACAGTATGTCATCACCCACAGCTTGCATGAGAACACCAATGACAATGGACAACGAGTTATGGAGATGACAACAAAAAGAACTTGATCCTTGCAATTACCAAATTTGCGCGCAAAGATATCTATAAAGCCACCTACATAGATATGTATCTCCTACGAAAGTACCGAGGCACTAACATCGATTCGGATCGCTATCTTGTTGGTATGATGCTCCGATAGCACATTACAACACAGAAAAACTTTACATTCCCAAATCAAGTTCGAATCAACATAACTGCCATACGTAATGGCCAGAAACAACTACGGTCATACGTAAGAGCTCGCGCTCAGTGAGCCAAGTTTAAATCCTGGAGACGAGATGCCGGGCCTTAACCAGAGCTGCACACGCCCTAAAAATGATGTCAATGGGCTCGCATTCATAGATCATAACTTTAACACTAAAAAACGATGATGCTCTCAGCATACATGGGTATTCTCTTCACCAAGAGTAATTTTATTATCTTAACACGGGATACCAATGTATGAACACCTCGAACGCAAATAACAAACAGATATGTCTACATCAGACTGAAAAAAGATAAGAAGATACATTTGTACATGTCTTAGATCTCTCGCCAAAAATTTCTATTCAAAAAGTCTCTCTTCCTTTTGCCCCTCTGTCCGGGGTTTTTTTTTAGTGCTGACGTTATGATCCGTGTATGCCAGCCCATTAGTACTGCTGACTTCATATTAGACAGAAATCGGAACGTCCCGAAGAGCCCGCGGTATGACGCAATTTATATCATGATTTACATACTGCAAGGAATAAGAGGAGTACCGATCCTATACGGCTGCCGAAACGAAATTGCGAGTTCGGAAACACGGGGCTGCAGTCGCACAAAGACGGCATTCTCCGTAGATTGATCTTCAAAGGACAACGCCGTCTAAATACTTTCGAGGAGAGATTGAAATATCGGATACGCCTTGCAATAGTTTGAACCACGGATATTCACCGATGGTTCCAAAACAACAGACGTAATCGGGGCATATCTAGGGAGCATCAACAGTTCATTATCCTGCTACACTAGTATCTTTCAAACATTATGAAGGGCATTGCCAACGCTCTATAACATCTTTAGATATAGTGATGTGTGGAGTGATGCAGAGCTAAACTGGATAGGCTCGGAAGAAGGCGTAATCGCAGCTCTAGGAACATTCTTACTAGTATATGGGAATAAGTAAGCCGTCTACTTAGCAATGTAGGAAATCTCTCTCCGGGTACGGAGATTGAGATGGTTAGCTTCCACCTTGGCCGTTTAGATACCATGAAGAGAAGAGGAGTAGGGGGATTTCCACACAAGGTCTGTTGCCGTAAAAGTGCCGACCCGTAGATTGCAAGATCTAATGGATATTTCAAATTTCATCTTTTCAATGCGATAGGCGCAATTTGATGTTTCAGTGTTTCATCAATATAGTGTGCGAAGTTCAAAATTACAAATACGAAATACAAGTCAACTAAGGTTGCCTCGAGTGCCTCGCAACCTGGACTGTCAAGTATCTTGCACACACATCGCTTTAACGCGTTTTATGGCTCGGCACCTTAATGCTGTAAACATGCTAAGGGCGACGGCGACGGTGCACACAAATTAAAAAGCACACACCACAATAATCATCTTCGACATCCGAATGCTACACACGCGCACAGGAACATACGAGAATAGCAACACAATCCCATGCCACACCGCCCAGGCAACTTTGAGGGGCGACGGCTACGAAATAGAACTTGGATTGATTGAGTCGCCACTCTCGGCGACCTCGTCGTCGAGTGGTCTGCATATTGTGCTGCACCCTTCATACTCATAGAAAAGCTGTGTGTTCTATTCGTTTTTGCCAGTCGCTGTGGAAACTATTTTCGCCCTTAGCATGTTTACACCATAACTGTAAGGAAATGAACAAGAGAGAAACATTCACTTCCTGTATAAATAGAAGGCTACGCTCAGTAGGCAACTACATTCTGGAAAACTTAAAACAGATCTCCAGACTGGGGGTCGTGGCATTGGTAAGCTGCCTAAACTCCACAGAATGACTTGAAACATTCACCACTGTGTTTTAAACAAATACCTAATGAGTTTGTAGCATTAAGACGACTCAATGTGGCATTGGGGGCATTTTGAACATTGGAAATTTTTTTTTACTTGTACGTACATAAGCACGATAGTAAAACACTTGAAGAATGCTTTTTCCCATTTTTTCTGGTTTGTGCTCTAACCTACAGTCAGTGTCACAAGGCCGGTCCTACTTCTAAGGTGAGTACTTCTTAAGTAACAAATAATGGGAGTCTTTTGAAGCAAAAGAAAACCTTGTACATATATCAGTGTTTAATTACTTATTATTATTAATTGGGGTGTTTAAGTATGATGCATTAGAAAAGAATAAATGTACTTAAAAATGAAGTCAAAAGTTAGTATTCAAACAGAAAATATCCAATTGTTGTTCTACGAATACAGGGAGTCCTGTCGCAGCTTTAATGTGCTAGATAGTACATAAAAATCAGGTGCGGTCATGGGACCCCCGTCAGGAACGAAGTTCCTTACGATTTTTCTACAACTGCGAATGTAACTCCAAATAAAATCTGAATATTTTATTTATTTTTACTTTATACCATTTTTCAAGCAAATAATGTAAAGGATCGAATCAAATCAAAAATTTAATTTAATATTTTAGGAAAATATTCATTATAATATTAACATTCCAAAACTTTCCAAAAAAAATTTCAAATTTTATCACCAATTGTAACATAGAAATTATTGGCTTATGATATGATAACTATAATAAGATGCATATACTTCAGAATCAATTTTGTCCAAGAATCTTGAAAAAACGGCATCAACTGTAGTACAGTATTTCGTTGTGTACTGTGCTGGATCGTTATTCATACTCAAATTAAATGTGTCAGATAAAAAGGATGTGAAGATTTTAAATTTGTCTTTTTCATTGAAGTTAATATTAAAGTCTCCAGCTAATATTAGTGGAAGCTTATGACATAGTAGTTTAGATTCTCTCTCAGTATACTTTAACAGGGATCGATGAATAAATAATGTAATATCCTCAATCTTTTGATTTGGTGATATATAAACAGCTACAATAACTATTTCATGATCGTTTCTTATTTTACAAATCACTGAACAAATGTCTCCAACTGATGAATGTCTAGTACTCCGCCTTCGTCTGGTCCCAAGCCCAGAGTGTGAAAGGAGGAGGGTTGTCGACCTGCCGAGTCGATCGTAAAAACTAGGCAAGAAACCGCATGGATACACGAACTAACTATTCACGAAATAATGCTACTGCATCCGGGGCAGCCGATGCGCCAGCGCTGGGGACCAGGGATGCTGGTGAGAAGTGGGTTACTGGCCGAAATAATGCTACTGCATCCGGGGCAGCCGATGCGCCAGCACTGGGGACCAGGGATGCTGGTGAGAAGTGGGTTACTGGCCGAACACCCAAATTAGTCACACCGAAAAGGGAATTAAAATTCGCTGCGTGGAATGTACGAACAGGACATCACGTTGGTCAAAAGGAAATCATAGCAATGGAATTGTTGAAATGCAAAATATCAATTGCTGCGCTATCGGAACTACGGCTTACCGGATCCGGGATATTGACAATCGTCCCGCCAACAATCGACGAAACGATGATGCTTTACTATTCCGGTGGTGAGAAAAGAGAGGCCGGCGTCGGCTTTATGGTCGACCGACGGGCTGCCAGCAGCGTTATCGCATTCCAACCGATATCCGAGCGTTTGGCGGTTATAACCATCAGTGGAACGATCAAGACCCATATCATATCCGTTTATGCGCCAACCGAGACCAGCACGGACACGAACAAGGACGAATTTTACGATCAGCTTCAACAGACGCTGGATATGATACCTCAAACCGAATTAATAATTCTCGCGGGGGATTTCAATGCACATTCAGGAGTAGATCGAACCGGCTGGGAAGAAACCATGGGCAAATTCGGACACGGAGTAATTAATGACAACGGCTTACGCCTGCTTTCATTCGCATCGTCAAACAACTTGATCGTTGGCAACAGCATTTTCCGCCATCCACTCAAACACCAACTCACCTGGCGAAATCCATCCGGCAAAGACTCGGCGATGTTAGACTACGTTTTGATCAACACAAGATTCCGATCGACGCTTAAAGACGTACGTGCAATGCGTGGACCCGATTGCGGATCGGACCATTATCTTGTTCGAGCGAAATTGCAGATGCGATTGCAAAGAGCGAAGAAAACGGAGCCACCACCAGCCAAGAAAAATTGGGCGTGCCTACGGAACCCGGCCATCGGGCGAGAGTTTCAAATGGCATTATCCAACAAATTCGCGGCGCTCGCAATACCGGACGATATCGATGTAGAAGAAAGGCAATTGTCGGAGTCTATTGTGGAGTGTGCAATGGAGTTGTGTCCAACTATCCGTAAACGGACGCAGCCATGGATCTCGGACAGCTGTCTGGACCTCGTCGATCAGCGGAAGCGCATGAAACACGTCGACTTTGAGGAATACAGAAGATTGAACAAAGAAGTTCGGCAGAAAATGAAATTGGAACGAGAAGCGTACTGGAATAACGTTGCGGCCGACATGGAAAAAGCGGCGTCGAGGCACGAGTACCGGACGCTGTACCAGACAATCCGCCGGTTAGGCGGCAAAACAACATCAACAAACGACAACATCAAAAAATCGGATGGAACTTTTGTGACTTCGGCCCATGAACGCCTGGAGCGGTGGAGAGCATTCTTCCACCAGCTGTATAACCACGATCCGCCGCAAGGTCCAGCACCCGAACCACCGATTATCGAACAGCCGATGAATCAGTCTCTCGATACCGAACCAACAATTATCGAGGTGAAGACAGCAATAAAATCGCTGAAAAATGGAAAAGCACCGGGAATAGACCAAGTAACCGCCGAGATGATCAAAGCTGGAGGTGATGTCTTATCACAACGACTTCATGTCCTCATAACACACATATGGCATTCGGATCGTGTCCCTTTGGTATGGAAGAAAGCGATCGTTGTCCCAATTTTGAAGAAAGGCGACAGTCGGGAATGCAAGAATTATCGCGGTATTAGCCTTCTTTCGATCGTCGGTAAAGTATTTACGAAAATAATACAATCGAGGCTACAGAAACATCGAGAGCAAACGAGCCGGGAGGAACAAGCGGGATTTAGACCACATCGAGGATGCATTGATCAAATATTCGCCCTCCGTCAGTTAATGGAAGAAAGAATTCGTTGCGGCAAACGAATTGTCGTCGTTTTCATCGATTTCAAATCCGCTTTCGATTGCATCGATTGGAACAGCTTGTGGAGAGTCTTGGTAACCGAACACGTGCCATTGAGAATCATCCAACTTCTCCAAGCGTCGTACGATGGCTCAACCAGCAGCGTTCGTATTCGAAACGACTTATCCGAGGAGTTCCCGATTCAGACGGGTGTCCGACAGGGAGACGTCGCTTCGCCACTTCTCTTCAACGTTGTGATCGACGCGATTATGCGTGAAGCATTCGGTGGACGACTCGGAGTTCAATACGACGACAACAACTTCGTAACAGACTTAATGTTCGCCGACGATAGCGCTGTTTTCGCCGACACGGATGCCGAAGCAACGGACATCTTATACGATATTTCCCGCATCGCCCAATCATACGGGTTAAAAATCAATGCGGAAAAGACCAAAGTGCTCACAACGGATGGATCAAGAGCCAGTGTTCACCTCGATGGAACCCAAATCGAACAAGTTCCAAGGTTCAAATATTTGGGATCATTGGTTGAGGAAACGAAAGTAGCATCGACGGCCGACGTTCACAGCCGTATCGGCCAGGCAACAGCAACATTCGCCTCGCTCAAGTGGTGCATATGGAAACGAGCAAATATCTCCATCAAAACAAAACTACGTCTTTACCGAACGTTGATTCTTCCGATTCTTCTTTATGGATCTGAAACGTGGACACTGCTCAAACCGGACGTTAAGAAGCTCGAGGTCTTCCAAATGCGATGTTTGAGGCAGATCCTCCGTGTCTCACTCCGTGATCGCCTTCGAAATGAGGTTGTCAGACAAAGATGCGATCAGCAAACACTGATCGAAGAAGAAATGCAGAAACGTCGACTACGGTGGTTTGGACATGTTTGCCGAATGGATGATAACCGCTTGCCACGTAAACTTCTCTGGCGAGACCGTCCTGCAGACTGGAGAATACAGCGATCGGCACCGAAGAAAACCTGGTTGAAGAATATCGAGGGTGACTTAAAGAATCAACGATTATCAGTTACCGAGGCTCGAGACACCGCCAAAAACCGAGGAGAATGGAAGCGAATCGTGAATAGAGTTCGGGACCCAGCGGCACCGACAGCAGCGTATCCGTTGCGGGGACGTCCCGCTCGGACCGCCAGCTAACGGATCAAAGAAAGAAGAAGAAGAAGTACTCAATGCACTCATGTTTGACAAAATAGTTTCCATATTTGGTTGGCAAATGTTGACACTATCTTTATAGTTTTGGTATATTGCGACCCCACCTGCATGAATACATATTGTCTCGTTTATAATGAGAAATGCAATAAATTAGGAAGGATAATTTCTTCTTCATTTCTCATCCATGTTTCAGTAAGTAATAGAATATTACAATTTTCAGTAACTGGATCAATGAAATCTAAAATATGATTTTTTAAACTTTGGCAATTAAAAGTTAATACTGAAAGACCTATTTTGTTACAAATCATATCCAAAACCATTTGCGTTCTGGTCTGCAATGTGTTTAAAGATAATCTTTGAAATTCTTGCAGCAATTTCTCTGTTGATCTAGCTTGCTTTCGATTATGATAAAACTTAAATTTCGTTGGATCATCTTGAGGTGTTACAATATATAAATTTTCTATATTTGTTGCACGAGATAACGCAACGTATACAAGTTCTTGGGAATGATCTTTGCTGTACTCGTAAACAATTTCACTGAAAGTTCCACCCTGCGATTTATATATGCTCATAGCGCAAGCCGCAATTAAAGGTGGTGTTCCACTTATCATACCCTTTTATTTGATACCCATGTCGAGGGAACTGTGAAGAAAATGGTAATCCGCCCTCTTGAGATGGCCGCCATGAATATAAAGACATAGCCTACTGCATTCTACTTATAATGCCCTTTCATTTGATACCCATGTCGAGGGAGTGGTGAAGAAAATGGTAATCCGCCCTTTTGAGATGACCGCCTTGGACCAAACGATATATTGAATATACTATATTGCTTATGGTGTTCTACTTATCATACTCTTTCATTTGATACCCATCTCGAAGGGGTTGTGAAGAAAATGGTAATCCGCACTCTTGAGATGGCCGCCATGGACCAAATGATAAATTGAGTATGCTATATTGCTTATGGTGTTTCACTTATCATACTCTTTCATTTGATACCCATGTCGAGGGAACTGTGAAGAAAATGGTAATCCGCCCTCTTGAGATGGCCGCCATGGACCAAACGATATATTGAGTACACTATATTACTTATGGTGTCCCACTTATCATACCCTTTTGATACCCATGTCTCGGGTGTTGTGAAGAAAATAGTAATCCGCCCTCTTGAGATGACCGCCATGAAGATAACGACATAGCCTGCTGCATTTTACTTATAATGCCCTTTCATTTGATACCCATGCCGAGGGGGTTGTGAAGAAAATGGTAATCCGCCCTCTTGAGATGGCCGCCATGGACCAAATGATATATTGAGTATGCTATATTGCTTATGGTGTTTCACTTATCATACTCTTTCATTTGATACCCATGTCGAGGGAACTGTGAAGAAAATGGTAATCCGCCCTCTTGAGATGGCCGCCATGGACCAAACGATATATTGAGTACACTATATTCCTTATGGTGTCCCACTTATCATACCCTTTTATTTGATACCCATGTCTCGGGTGTTGTGAAGAAAATAGTAATCCGCCCTCTTGAGATGACCGCCATGAAGATAAAGACATAGTCTACTGCATTTTACTTATAATGCCCTTTCATTTGATACCCATGCCGAGGGGGTTGTGAAGAAAATGGTAATCCGCCCTCTTGAGATGGCCGCCATGGACCAAATGATATATTGAGTATGCTATATTGCTTAAGGTATTCCACTTATCATACCCTTTCATTTGATAGCCATGTCTCGGGTGTTGTGAAGAAAATAGTAATCCGCCCTCTTGAGATGGCCGCCATGAATATAAAGACATAGCCTACTGCATTCTACTTATAATGCCCTTTCATTTGATACCCATGTCGAGGGAGTGGTGAAGAAAATGGTAATCCGCCCTCTTGAGATGACCGCCATGGACCAAACGATATATTGAATATACTATATTGCTTATGGTGTTCTACTTATCATACTCTTTCATTTGATACTCATCTCGAAGAGGTTGTGAAGAAAATGGTAATCCGCCCTCTTGAGATGGCCGCCATGGACCAAATGATAAATTGAGTATACTATATTGCTTATGGTGTTTCACTTATCACACTCTTTCATTTGATACCCATGTCGAGGGAACTGTGAAGGAAATGGTAACCCGCCCTCTTGTGGTGGCCGCCATGGACCAAACGATATATTGAGTACACTATGTTCCTTATGGTGTCCCACTTATCATACCGTTTCATTTGATACCCATGTCTCGGGTGTTGTGAAGAAAATAGTAATCCGCCCTCTTGAGATGACCGCCATGAATATAAAGACATAGCCTACTGCATTCTACTTATAATGCCCTTTCCTTTGATACCCATGTCCTGGGGTTGTGAAGAAAATGGTAATGGGCCCTCTTAAGATGGCCACAATTGACCAAATGATAGATTGAGTATACTATATTGCTTATGAAGTTCTACTTTTCATAGCCTTTTATTTTGATACCCATGGCTGGGTGTTGTGCAGAAAATGGTAACCCGCCCTCTTGAGATGGCCGCCATGAATATAAAGACATAGCCTATGGCATTCTACTTATAATGCCCTTTCATTTGATACCCATCTCAAGTTGGTTGGGAAGATAATGGTAATCCGCCCTCTTGAGATGACCGCCATGGACCAAACGATATGTTGAATATTCTATATTGCTTATGGTGTTCTACTTATCGTACTCTTTGATTTGATACCCATCTCGAAGGGGTTGTGAAAAAAATGGTAATCCGCCCTCTTGAGAAGGCTGCCATGGACCAAACGATAAATTGAGTATACTATATTGCTTATGGTGTTCTACTTATCATATCCTTTCATTGGATACCCATGTCGAAGGGGTTGTGAAGAATATTTCAATCCGCCCTCCTGAGCGGCCTCCATGGATCTAAAGGTATATACTATATTGCATTGTCATGGGAGCTTAAGCTGTGTGCAAAATTTCAGCATGATAGGATACCCGGAAGTATTTGTAAAATCGATTGCAAAATTTGTTCCTTGAAGAAAACAGTAATCCGTCCTCTTGAGACCACGGCCATGAATCTGACGGTATAATTGGTATACCATAGTGCATTGTCATCGGAGCTGAAGCTGTGTGCAAAATTTCAGGGTGATCGGGTAACCAGAAGTATTCAAAAAATCGATTGCAAGATTTGTACCGGACAAACAGACAGACAAGAAAGCATAAGCATCTATCCTCGATAATGACCAATGCCAAAAGTGTGCACGTTCGTCATGCATGACACTTTGCATCATCATTTCTTCCTATAGCTATCGGTGCAAATTGATTCCAATTTCTAAAGAAAAATACTGCATTCTGATTTAATAAATTCACAAATTGCCTACTGGGATCGATACTCGCACGCATACATACACAAAATATCGCATTTTCTTACGTGACGATTTCTCCCAATTCACTCTACCCGCAAGCCGCGTTAAGGAACTTCGTTCCAGAAAATGATCGACAAAAAGCATAAAGTATCTGTGACCGTTTTAGTCCAAGAGCTCGTGACAGAATTGCAAGTTGATTTTGCAGAGGATGGGCTTTTGATATATGTTAGATTACTTAAAGCACAACTGATTAAGACTAATCTCCAGTTCGAGTGTAATTAAGTTTTAATTTTATTATTTTATTTTATTTTTTCACCATGAAAAAAGTGATATTGCAGAGGATGGGACTTGGTATAATGGTGAGATAGACCACCAATAGCCCAAATTTGGCTGCCCATCTCATTATGTAATCAAGGTTTCTATTTTGGCGGCTTTTGATTTTGTGGCCATTTTCGGTATGACCCAAGTGATTTTGCAGGAGATGGGATTTGAACATTAGGATTCGTTACGACATATACAATACTTATCCACTTGCCCATCTCTTTCACAGTTGTAGAAACCCATGCCATCTCCAGTTGAAGTTGAAAAACCGTAAAATCAAGTTTTATATAGCAAATTGAGTTAAAATAGGTGTATAACACATCTGGTAGCATATTTGTGGTATATTTTTCAGATACAATGAGTAGTTGGGTATTGTATGTGATTAAGTAAAAGTAAAACATCATTTTCAGATAAATAATGAGTGATATATATCATAAATAAATTTATTTTCTTTTTTCCAATTTCTTCAAATGTTCTCCTTCTCTTAACGGCCACTGAATCTGGTTCAATAACATCTCCTACTTCAATTGGAACAGGGGGAGCTAGATCTTGAAAAATAATGCCCACAGTATCATGTAGAATGTCTTTCAAAATTATTGAATGCCATACCGGTGTTTAAATCATGCATTTTTTCTTCTTCTTCTTTGATCCGTTAGCTGGCGGTCCGAGCGGGACGTCCCCGCAACGGATACGCTGCTGTCGGTGCCGCTGGGTCCCGAACTCTATTCACGATTCGCTTCCATTCTTCTCGGTTTTTGGCGGTGTCTCGAGCCTCGGTAACTGATAATCGTTGATTCTTTAAGTCACCCTCGATATTCTTCAACCAGGTTTTCTTCGGTGCCGATCGCTGTATTCTCCAGTCTGCAGGACGGTCTCGCCAGAGAAGTTTACGTGGCAAGCGGTTATCATCCATTCGGCAAACATGTCCAAACCACCGTAGTTGACGTTTTTGCATTTCTTCCTCGATCAGTGTTTGCCGATCGCATCTTTGTCTGACAACCTCGTTTCGAAGGCGATCACGGAGTGAGACACGGAGGATCTGCCTCAAACATCGCATTTGGAAGACCTCGAGCTTCTTAACGTCCGGTTTGAGCAGTGTCCACGTTTCAGATCCATAAAGAAGAATCGGAAGAATCAACGTTCGGTAAAGACGTAGTTTTGTTTTGATGGAGATATTTGCTCGTTTCCATATGCACCACTTGAGCGAGGCGAATGTTGCTGTTGCCTGGCCGATACGGCTGTGAACGTCGGCCGTCGATGCTACTTACGTTTCCTCAACCAATGATCCCAAATATTTGAACCTTGGAACCTGTTCGATTTGGGTTCCATCGAGGTGAACACTGGCTCTTGATCCATCCGTTGTGAGCACTTTGGTCTTTTCCGCATTGATTTTTAACCCGTATGATTGGGCGATGCGGGAAATATCGTATAAGATGTCCGTTGCTTCGGCATCCGTGTCGGCGAAAACAGCGCTATCGTCGGCGAACATTAAGTCTGTTACGAAGTTGTTGTCGTCGTATTGAACTCCGAGTCGTCCATCGAATGCTTCACGCATAATCGCGTCGATCACAACGTTGAAGAGAAGTGGCGAAGCGACGTCTCCCTGTCGGACACCCGTCTGAATCGGGAACTCCTCGGATAAGTCGTTTCGAATACGAACGCTGCTGGTTGAGCCATCGTACGACTCTTTTAGAAGTTGGATGATTCTCAATGGCACGTGTTCGGTTACCAAGACTCTCCACAAGCTGTTCCAATCGATGCAATCGAAAGCGGATTTGAAATCGATGAAAACGACGACAATTCGTTTGCCGCAACGAATTCTTTCTTCCATTAACTGACGGAGGGCGAATATTTGATCAATGCATCTTCGATGTGGTCTAAATCCCGCTTGTTCCTCCCGGCTCGTTTGCTCTCGATGTTTCTGTAGCCTCGATTGTATTATTTTCGTAAATACTTTACCGACGATCGAAAGAAGGCTAATACCGCGATAATTCTTGCATTCCCGACTGTCGCCTTTCTTCAAAATTGGGACAACGATCGCTTTCTTCCATACCGAAGGGACACGATCCGAATGCCATATGTGTGTTATGAGGACATGAAGTCGTTGTGATAAGACATCACCTCCAGCTTTGATCATCTCGGCGGTTACTAGGTCTATTCCCGGCGCTTTTCCATTTTGCAGCGATTTTATTGCTGTCTTCACCTCGATAATTGTTGGTTCGGTATCGAGAAACTGATTCATCGGCTGTTCGATAATCGGTGGTTCGGGTGCTGGACCTTGCGGCGGATCGTGGTTATACAACTGGTGGAAGAATGCTCTCCACCGCTCCAGGCGTTCATGGGCAGAAGTCACAAAAGTTCCATCCGATTTTTTGATGTTGTCGTTTGTTGATGTTGTTTTGCCGCCTAACCGGCGGATTGTCTGGTACAGCGTCCGGTACTCGTGCCTCGACGCCGCTTTTTCCATGTCGGCCGCAACGTTATTCCAGTACGCTTCTCGTTCCAATTTCATTTTCTGCCGAACTTCTTTGTTCAATCTTCGGTATTCCTCAAAGTCGACGTGTTTCATGCGCTTCCGCTGATCGACGAGGTCCAGACAGCTGTCCGAGATCCATGGCTGCGTCCGTTTACGGATAGTTGGACACAACTCCATTGCACACTCCACAATAGACTCCGACAATTGCCTTTCTTCTACATCGATATCGTCCGGTATTGCGAGCGCCGCGAATTTGTTGGATAATGCCATTTGAAACTTTCGCCCGATGGCCGGGTCCCGTAGGCACGCCCAATTTTTCTTGGCTGGTGGTGGCTCCGTTTTCTTCGCTCTTTGCAATCACATCTGCAATTTCGCTCGAACAAGATAATGGTCCGATCCGCAATCGGGTCCACGCATTGCACGTACGTCTTTAAGCGTCGATCGGAATCTTGTGTTGATCAAAACGTAGTCTAACATCGCCGAGTCTTTGCCGGATGGATTTCGCCAGGTGAGTTGGTGTTTGAGTGGATGGCGGAAAATGCTGTTGCCAACGATCAAGTTGTTTGACGATGCGAATGAAAGCAGGCGTAAGCCGTTGTCATTAATTACTCCGTGTCCGAATTTGCCCATGGTTTCTTCCCTGCCGGTTCGATCTACTCCTGAATGTGCATTGAAATCCCCCGCGAGAATTATTAATTCGGTTTGAGGTATCATATCCAGCGTCTGTTGAAGCTGATCGTAAAATTCGTCCTTGTTCGTGTCCGTGCTGGTCTCGGTTGGCGCATAAACGGATATGATATGGGTCTTGATCGTTCCACTGATGGTTATAACCGCCAAACGCTCGGATATCGGTTGGAATGCGATAACGCTGCTGGCAGCCCGTCGGTCGACCATAAAGCCGACGCCGGCCTCTCTTTTCTCACCACCGGAATAGTAAAGCATCATCGTTTCGTCGATTGTTGGCGGGACGATTGTCAATATCCCGGATCCGGTAAGCCGTAGTTCCGATAGCGCAGCAATTGATATTTTGCATTTCAACAATTCCATTGCTATGATTTCCTTTTGATCAACGTGATGTCCTATTCGTACATTCCACGCAGCGAATTTTAATTCCCTTTTCGGTGTGACTAATTTGGGTGTTCGGCCAGTAACCCACTTCTCACCAGCATCCCTGGTCCCCAGCGCTGACGCATCGGCTGCCCCGGATGCAGTAGCATTATTTCGTGAATGGTTAGTTCGTGTATCCATGCGGTTTCTTGCCTAGTTTTTACGATCAACTCGGCAGGTCGACAACCCTCCTCTTTTCACACTCTGGGCTTGGGACCAGACGAAGGCGGAGTTATGCATTTTTTGGATGTTGGAATTGTAAACACTGTTATTTTTAGTAATGAAATAAGTCATTTCAGTTTCAATCCCTTCGATAACACTGTAAGAGCAACAATGCCCGTATCTATAACGAATTATAAATAACTTTTTAGTTAGAAATATTGTAAAATTTTGCAAAATAATATGTTTAATCTTTTAATATTAAGTTTGATTTTTAAATTTGTGATTCATATATGTATTTCATTATATTGCTTTACCATAATTAGTCTAGGAGTTATTCAACTCTTAAGTAAAATTAAAAATAAAAATACATTTTCTTTTCGTAAACACCCGGTATCTTGGTGAATAGTGTGGATAGCCCCTCTCCAGCACAAATTTTTTCTCCAATACATACATCCAGAAATCACGCCTGAAAAAATTAGCAACATGTATTCCAAATTGAACGTCTGATGACCTAGCAGATGAGTATGTATTTTAAACCTTTTAAATGGTGATATCTCGTGAATGGCAATTCCTACGGAAAATATATAATAACTTTAATTTTGTACAGAATTGCATGATCTACAAACTCTGTAAACCTTTAAAACCCCCTAAAATGGTTTTTTTTTAAAGTTTCACGTCATAGTGTCGTATTCCCTCAAGCCCTCTCTCACCCCTCCCCCAAGCTTGCAGAAAAATTTTTGTTTTGTGTTTGATCGTGTAAAATGGGCTTCACAGTCATATGGGTTCGAAAAATATTTTGAATTAATATTGGGTCTACCCCATATATGAGGGGGGATCTGGACCCCTTAGCGTAAGCTTAGTTCAAGGAATAAAAAAAACTTCAGGTTTCAGGAAGTCGTTCAAGGTGATGGTGATAAGTGGAACGCGGAGTTCGAAAATGTTCCAAATTTTACACACAGCGCCGGCCCTAGGGTAGAGCGAGTGGAGCGGTCGCGCCAAAATGAATGCGAAAAACAATTTCGAGCAAAAAATAAAATTTTGATGGCACTTTTTGAGGACGTTGTTTGTATCTAGCCAAGTCTATGTACTCATCAATATGACTTGAACACGGCACAAGCGGGGAGCACTGACTTCAAGACCGATCGTACATGGCCTTAGGACACATCCTGCTCGAGATCCATGGAGCAGACTGAATACGGCGGATCTAAACTCGATAAAACCCGCAATCCTAAGGTGTAAACAATCGTGCTGAAGTTATGAATGGTACTGCGTGATTGTACTACTAACGATGGACTGCGGATACCAGGCGAACTTCGGAGCTCTGTCATGAGCACTTCTTAACGCTCCAAACATTTCTGGGGCTCCCACAGCTCCCAAAAGAACGACTTACAAGGCCAGTTAGATATTTTTGGATCCATGCTTCAAGGTGTCGAATGTGGTCCCATTGAGGAGTTTTCGGGATTCTTCTTCAGGGAGGGCAGTCTGAGTCCGTAGGTAAACCCAGGGATGGAGTACGTTGAGAACACTCCTTCATTGGGAGATCTTCTGCGGGAGTAAGGGCACCTAATCGGAGAGGCGACTCGAAAAAACGAAGCAAGGGATACCGATTTTCTTAAAAAGAAGGATCATCTGGATGCTCTCTAGGGCATAATAACCCGGCGAAAAAGGCGAAAGCTTTGGGCATACGGTTTGAAAAGCGTTAAGAAAAGTTGGACGCACCTATAATGAAGTCTAGAGCCACTCCAAAGCCGACCTTCTGTCAAATAGCGGAAAGTGTCAGAATAGGCGTGCTTGCGACTAACAAGCCGGAGACTCTTTTGACTCCGAAACCGTGCAAGAAACTCTTCTGGAGGCGGTAGCCGAATTGGCTAAGGGCTCAGAATAGCCCAGGTCAGTAGGGGTCAGTATTGACTTTCAGCAAAAACTTTATATAACAAAAGTTGCTTAGAATTAGTCAATTTATCCATTCCCATACTTATTTTTAATAAAAACAAATTCACCCCCGAGAAGGGGTGTCGTCCACCCTCACTGTAAAAGCAACCCCCGGCATATTGACAACTTTGAAGTAGAAGGTAAGTAGAACCTACAGCCAAATTTTGGTGCAAATCGGGGCTGTTTGGTAGAATTTCCAGCGAAATTGTGCATTGACGGGACTATTACATTTTATTCTTAATTGAATTAAAATAACTTCCGTAGTTTTTGTTGTATTTTTTTTTTAATTTTATGGGAACTAATAGGGGCCCATACACTACAAGGTTTTATGCGTACGAACATATCCCACAGTCTTTGGGACAAACTTGCTTAAGCTTGTTATGTCAATATTGAACTCATTCTCGATTGGGACCACGAGAGTCGTATCGAATTTAATACCTCCAAAACGAAGTACTGTCTTACTTCCAATAGAATGCGCCAAATCTCTCTGTCTGTAAACAGCGCCGGCCATAGCCCTTGTTGAGGGTGGAGCGAGATTGTCTTTCGGCCCCCTTTGTTCGACGCTTTCATTTCAAATAAATTGTATTTTATTTCCAGTTGTCCTAGATAAAACTTTTTTCGAGCACTGACTCCCTGCCATTTCCTTACGGGATTATATCTCCCCTTTTGCAAGCCTTTATGGGCTGGGGCACGATAAGGATTTCGATGGTGGTTTCAGAGCTGCTTCGCCGACACGTTTCGCCAACAGCACCATCTTCTTTGGAGGCTATTTGGTTGTTTGTATTGTATGGTTGGGCACTAGGGCTTGTCCAGCCAGTAAGGTTGAGATGGTGGAGAGAGTCACCTGTTAAAAGAGGCTTCTCCCAAAATTTCAGTGTTCACCATCCTGACAATGTCACCTCTGTGAATTTTTTACGGTGCACTCCACTCCTACACCCTTAGGGTCTTCTTTTGGACCCCACTCGCATTCTGACACTTTCTGCTATTTGACAGAAGGTCGACTTTGGAGCCGTTCTAGACTTCATTATGGGTGTGTGAAGACTTTACAAACCGTATGGCCAAAGCCTTCGCCATTTTTGAGGATCTAACCTACTTCTTATTAAGAAAATCGGTCTCACTTTCTTCTAGTCACGCAGAACCTACCAGCCTCTACACAATAGTAGCCAGCTTCCAGATATCGCGTAAAACGTTATCGGGCTGCGCCACCCCATCTTCTGAAAGCGGTCGTTTTTGCGAGTCGCCTCTCCGATTAGGTGCCCTTACTTGCGCAGGAGATCTAAGGCTTACCACCTGGCGCCTAGAGCGACCGCTCAACTCGCTCTACCCTAGGGCCGGCGCTAGATAGGAGGTACATTGTCTATTGAAGTGGATTTGTTGGCATCGACCTCTTTGCAGCACCTATATGCCTCGCCAATCCTAAATTGAGTTCGGCAACATTTTAGGGCGGGGACAATGTCGGCCCAAGATGACCTTGAGACGAACAAAAATTCTAATAAAGCGTTCTTGTGTTTGTTGTCTGTCTCCTTGAGAGATCCAACAAAACATAGCCTTCACCCCTGATTATTTCGACAATGTTAAACTTAAATATATTGTCATCTGAGTATGCTAGATTCAATATGTTATATTTAAATGTTCAAAGAAAACCTAAAAACAACCAAAACAAAAAGGAACGCTATAAGAGCGGCAAAATTTAATAAGGAATGTCCGCCATGTCCTAGTTCCACAAAACTCTCAGATTTCACCCAGGACAAATATAATTCATAATCGCCAGACAAGACTGCCACCCAGGCCAGGCCGCAAACACTCCACAGGCGCTTAGCGAGCTCTTTGAACAGCGCTCTAACGTAGATGACACTTGTCACAATGCCAGCACCATTTTGAATAATTCTCAAACTTCACAGACGACGACGACGACTCAAAAACGTTTTGGGGGTGAAAATATTTTGTAGAAGACAGAAAAGCGACAGAAAATTTTCACATGGATGAAAGATTAGGTTAAAGAGTCACCTCGCACCACTAAATCTAAAGAAGCTGTGCGGCGTCTGTCTTCGATGCTACGTATAGTTTGTGGCGCGGCTAAGAAGAACGTCACATATATTCGTTGACGTCACAGGTGCACCGCAGGTACGAAAATAAATTGCGTGCCATGCTCTGACGAAATTGGGACTTGTATCTCGGTGATGCTGGGTAGCAGTCCATTCTAATGAACTTTGGCGTGCTTAAGATAAAGATGTTTGGTTCGGTCTGTGCATATACTCGTACATGCCATAGATACAATGTTTTTTTTGTTGTTCCTGTTCTTGTCTCTGGCGACCTCCTTCTGTCAGCGGTGGTGGCTTCGTCTCTATGGGTGTCGGTCGGCGGTGGTGTATTTTAGCGATTGGAGAAGCCGTTCCATCTTCAGATTAAGATTGGATTCTATTTATAAACATTGTTACGCTTAATTCAGCATATCCAAATCGCAGGGGGATTAATCGTGATTCACTGATTGTTCTCAAGCAGATTCTGCAGAACACACGTCATGGATCGAGTGTGGATATAGCATCAGTAGAATCGTAGATACGACGGGCATGCTCCACCACAGCCCCGTGCCGAACTAATGCTGTAAAACTCTTGACGTATGCTTTTAATTAGCTAATTGGTACATAGACTTGTATTTTTTGTTTCTTGTTTTTTATACGTTTTTCCGCCAAAAATCATTAAGAGCAGATGTTTAAATATGTAATCCACAAATTAAGGCTTCTGCATGTTTGAATTAAAACCCCCAAATAAATCGGCGGGCAGTGGTGTATTGTGTACATAATAAATTCATGTCAGTAAGTACTAGCCAAAATAATTCCTGTTGTTTAGGTAAAATGCTATTTATTGAGGTGTGAACTTTTGTTTTTATTTTATTTTTGTTCCCCACCACCACCCCCGAAATCTCTAGTTGATTATCTCTTAAAATATATTGCGGGTGATAAATAAATAAATAAATAAGGACCAGTGGACATATAACTTATTTGCCTGTCTTTTTCTGCTCGTTAATTTTACAAGCAATTTTCCGCATGGCCTATGTGGAGAAATGGGTATTTTTGGAAAATATTAATTGGTGTGGTAATTTGTTGAAAAGTTATTAGTTAATTACTAAATTAATATTATTTTTATGTTTTTTTTTTTTTGGTTTTAATTTTAATATATGTAGAGGTGCTAATTAATGAAATAAATCAGATCAGATCAGGGATTTATTTCATGTAAAGCGTCCCCAAAATAGTATGTGTAGGTCTAGTCATAAAGGGTGTCCGTTTAGCTATTCGTAAAGGAAAAATTCAGAATTGAATGTTGCTCCTAATCGGCAGCTACGTCACTACGTTTTCATATTTTTACAATTAAAAAAATATTTAAGGACGAAAAAACCTTTAATTAATGACAATGACGGTGAGTTCTACTTAGGTTCTGGCAGAGACAAAACCAAAAACAGCAGAAGACGCTCGCCAAGGAAGCTGGGTTTAGCCAAAGTCTAGAAATAACAAGTCTTTCAGTTTCATTCAAAATTTTCACCCGGTTAGTTGTGTGCGTGCATATATGAACACGTATGTGTGGGCCTCAGTGGGTAAAATCGAACCGTCACCTCCACGTGGTGCCCACTGGATAACCAACCAACGACGGTAGTAGCGAGTGTGGGACGCTATAATCCCGAAAAGGATTAAGGAAAAAAAACAATGATTTCGAAAAAAGGAAAAAGGACAATGATTTCGGAATATTTACATGGAACGTGCTAACTCTATACCAACCTGGTAGGTTAAGAGTACTATTGGACCAGCTTGAAAAATACAAGGCCGATATAACGGCGATTCAAGAAGTTAGATGGTTGGGGAAAGGCATAATGGAGAAAAGGAATAACACAATATACTACAGCTGCAGAGATAAAGAGCACACTCTAGGTACGGCATTTATCGTTAGAAAAAGCTTAAAACATGCTGTAATAGGATTCGAAGTAATAAGCGAAAGAATGTGCAAAATTCGAATTAAAGGCAAATTCCACAATTACTCCCTCATTAATATACATGCTCCAACCGAAGATAAGTCTGATGTAGAAAAGGAGGCCTTCTATGAAAACCTTGAGAGAAATCTCAGAAAATGTCCCAGGTATCATGTAAAAGTAATTATAGGAGACGCTAACGCAAAAGTAGGGCAGGAACGAATCTATTACCCAACCATTGGAAAGCACAGTAAACATCCTGAGTGCAATGATAATGGTCGTAGACTGGTGGACTTCGCTGCTGGAGCTAACATGATAGTGGCTAGCACGAAATTCGAATACAGAAGAATACATAGAGTAACCTGGAAATCTCCTAATGAGGAGACGGTAAATGCTATAGACCATATACTTATTAGTACAAGGTACAGCTCCAGCATAATGGATGTTAGAACGTACCGTGGAGCAAACGTGGACTCAGACCATTTTCTGGTGGGTGCTAAGATAAGAGATAGGATTTCGTGCGTTAGGACAGGAGGAAGGTTACAACAAAGCGAGCGAAAATATAATACCGCGGCCCTCAACGAAGAACAAATTAGGGAAGAATATGTAGCAGAGCTAAATAGAAGGTTTGGTGCATCGAATAACGAAGCTACAAGTATCGATGCCAATATTGATGAGGAATGGGCAAAACTAAGTACCATAATAAAGGAAGCCGCTGCAACCAAGCTAGGCTATGAAAGACGAGCAAGACGTCAAGACTGGTTCGACGAAGAGTGCGCTAGAGTAACGAAAGATAAGAATGAAGCATATACTAATATGCTGCAAAGATATAGAACTAGAAATTCCGTAGCGACCGATAAGGAAAAACGACGACTAGAAAAACGTACGCACAAAAGAAAAAAGAAGACGTGGCTGGAGGAACAATTTGTAGAGATAAACGAACTCGGGAATAATAACGAAGTGAGAAAGTTATATGAGAAAGTGAACAAGCAACGTAAAGAGTTTAAACCCAGAGTATCGATGTGTAAGGACAAAAACGGTAATATCCTGAGCCAAAAACAAGAGGTTTTAGAAAGATGGGGGGAGTATTTTAATGAGCTACTGAATAGAGGCGACGAAAATGAGAGTGAATGTGATGTGAATCAAACAAATAGGAACGCACCAACCAATAATGATAGTGATACTGGTGCTGCTAATGAAAGTGATGTCCCTACAATGGACGACGTATAAGAAGCTATGACGAATCTCAAAAACAATAAAGCCCCAGGAAAAGATAGCATAGCAATTGAGATGTGGAAATATGGGGGCCAAGAATTAAGGAATGGATTACATAAACTTATAGAATCGATCTGGCGTCAGAAAAAGATCCCACTTGAATGGACGGAAGGTGTGATATGCCCCCTGCATAAAAAAGGAGATCAACTTGTTTGTGAGAACTATAAGGGTATTACCCTCCTCAACTCAGCGTATAAAGTACTGTCCACTATTTTATACAAAAAACTTCTACCCATCGCAGAAGGCATAATAGGTAGTTATCAATGTGGCTTTCGACCAGGTAGGTCCACTACAAACCATATTTCCACTCTAAGAAGAATTTTGGAAAAATCATGGGAGTTCAACATCAATATTCACGTACTGTTTATAGACTTCAAGCAAGCATATGACAGCGTCAAGCGTGAGGAGTTATTTAAAGCTATGGAGTGCTTCCGATTTCCAAAACACCTAATCGAAGTTGTAACGGCACGCTATTTTTTTTAATGAAAATACACCCTGTGGCCACTATAAAATTTGAGAAAAATTTTATGAAATTGAAAAGCGGTAGGCGAGGAAAAAAAAACAAGGAACTCTCGGCTGAACATAAAGGAGTCAGGACGAGAAAAATTTTGTAAAAAAAAGTAAAGTTAGATTTTAATGGGATATTGAGGAAGTTTTGGGTCAGAGATCAAAGAAAAGAAATCATAACGATTTTGGAAAAAGAAAAATACAGTTTGTCCGGATGTTGGTTGGAGACTGATCCTGAAGTTTTTGGAAAAAGAACAGTTCAACAGCTGGCGAGAAAATTTTGGGCAAGCAAGTCGATCAGTTTCGTCTCAGAAGTATACCTTGGTTGGAAAGGCTAACCAGAAAGAAGAAGGAAGGCTTGCGAGAGACATCCTGGTTCTTGTGACGAGTTTGGTTCGTTGACTGGGTTAAACGAGCGATGGGGAAACTCCTGTTTTTAAATTTAAATCTCGAGGACGACACTGGTTCCGGCGGGCGATAATAAATCTCTTGGTGTTGGTTGGTCTACCGTGCTACCTCAAGTCAGCAATTGATCCCCGATATGAAGAAGAGGCATTCAGAAATTTGGTTCCCAGAATGGATGAGACTTAATACCTGTTAGGTAAATTCCTTAATTTTTCCTGAGGTGGCAATATTAAACCATAATTTTAGTTCAATTTGTTAGACTGATTTACATATAGTATTCATTTAATATGCAATTTTACTGATAATTTGGAGTGACAATTAATATTTTTTTGTGTCATAGTGCATATTGTTTATGTAGCCTTTGAGTTTTTGAGTTTATCAAAACAAAAACAAGTTTAGAATTGGAGATAATTGACTTCGTGTTTCTACAGGAATTACCCTCTAATTTTTGTTATTAGTTTCGAAGGCTAACACAGTAGTGATTTTTTCTTGATTGTTTGTAGTATTTTTATGTGACAGTTCGTTTCATGTTGGTTTATGTTATTTTTTTTCTTTAACATTGAGTTAGCAAAACAAAAAAAAATTTTTTTATTAAGAATTTTTAATATTCGGATACTGGTTTAGTATCCTGAAGTATGTACTCGTGTATGTTATGCTTATGCTTACACTCCGAAGGCGTATTTAAGAATTTTTTAAATATCGTTGAGTTAGCGGTTGTGGTTCCATTAGGATTGTAAGCACGAGCATCCATTTTCAGTGTTTATACACGTCTTGCATGACGAGGATTGTTTAATTGTTGTGATTTAAGTGTTTTTGAGAGGTACTACGATTTATGTCAAAAAATCAACGCGTACTGGCCAGGACGGGTTTTTTTGTATAGTATATTTCATAACTGTCGAGAATTTTTTTTTCATCGTTTTGTGTTTGATTTGTATGTGATGTAGTAAAACTAAAGAAATTTAAGCACATCTTCAATTAAATTAAAATAAAATTAAAAAAAGAAAAACACATATTTTTTTAGCTTATACATGATGGAGGGCTAGGACTATTATGGCTTAGCGGCGGGCGATGGTTTTCTTTCCGGACTTTTTTGTTTTGCAGGTACTCGACTCGCTTCAAATAGGTTCACGGCGTCCGCCATGAAGGGAGGCGCTCCTATCTGGTGGTGCATTGGTTTAGACGGTACCTTCGGAGTCTCCCCACTCCACGACCCCTCGGCGAGCCAGCCCTACCCTGGAGGCCCGGGGTACTCTGCCCTCATAAGCAAAAGTGCCGTATCTACAGATTGAGCAATTTTGAGATAAATGGCAAAACATATATTAATTAGTATTTCGGTGTTACAAAATACGACAAATATGATGTTTTTATTTTAAATTATAGATTTAATCATCTTGAATATAGAAAAAAATACGTTTTGCATTTTATTTATAAAATTACGGAATTATGGAGGAAAAATATAGATACTGCACTTTTGCTTATGACTACTAAGTCAAACAAAGCTTTGCGCTCATAAGGAAAAATGCCGTATCTGCCATTTGCTTACAGCAAATGAAACGAATTTCACAATTAAGCTTTCTATGAAAAGAGTCAATGTAACAAAATGCAAGAAAGCGGCATCTACATTAACCTAGCGAAAACGCGGCAACTGCATGTAGATGCCGCACTTTTGTTTTGATTTTTGCAGATACCGCTTTTTTGCTCTTTCTGCAGGAACAAATTAGTGTAGATACGGCGTTTTTTGTTATAATATTTGCGTGATAACGGTACATAACGAATATTTTTTTTTAGTAAATGATAGCAAATAAAATACTTATTCCAAATAAATCAAAAACCCAATTTTCAATTTTTTGTAGATACGGCACTTTTACTTATGGGGGCAGACTGTCCTGAAGATTTTAAGGTTTTTTTTGTGTCGAAATTTTTCTCGTCCTGACTCCTTTATGTTCAGCCGAGAGTTCCTTGTTTTTTTTCCTCGCCTACCGCTTTTCAATTTCATAAAATTTTTCTCAAATTTTATAGTGGCCACAGGGTGTATTTTCATTAAAAAAAATAGCGTGCCGTTACAACCATGAGGGCCTATAAGCCTTCGTTGGGCGCCATTTGTTATGTGAACCTAGGATGTGGCCTCTTCGGGCCACCAACCCTAGGTTCACATAACAAAGTAACAAAAGCTACAATCGAGGTAGTACGATGCAGAGTACGAGTTGAACGAGACCTCTCAGATAGTTTCACATCACAGAGAGGCCTGAGACAAGGTGACGCGCTGTCATGCCTCCTATTTAACATAGTGTTGGAGAAGGTGGTGAGAGACGCTGGGGTAGAAACAACGGGATCCATCTTTAAAGGCCCCCATACACGGTCAAATTGGCTGTACAACCAGATTTTCATCAAACCTATAAGCGCAATGTATTTTGATCGGCCGACCGGCCCACAATCGATAGTTTTGGTTGTACAACCGCACTTCGCTGTACAACCAATTGGACCGTGTATGGGGGCCTTAACAAGTCAACACAAACGATGGCTTATGCTGATGATGTCGCTCTAATAGGTAGGTCGTTTGCGAGTGTGAAAGAAACCTTCATCAAACTGGAAGCAGCTGCGAAAAAGATGGGATTGCTCATCAACGAAGCAAAACTAAGTATCTTTGTACTTCAAAAAGATACGCAACTCCAAGACAAAATATCACCATAGATGCATATAATATAGAAACCGTTAAAGAATTTACGTATCTTGGAACCGTATTGCAAGCTGACAGTGATGAGACAACGGAGATCAGAAGGAGAATAAACGTTGCTAACAGATGCTATTGTGGACTTCGACAACATCTTACATCACGCATTTTGTCTAGAGGAATGAAGTGTAAACTATATACCACGCTAATCAAGCCCGTTCTGATGTTTGGATCAGAGGCATGGACTTTGAAAGTGGCTGATGAAACTCTTCTAGGCACTTTTGAAAGAAAAATTCTACGTACAATATTTGGCGGTGTCTGCGAAAACGGTGAATGGAGAAGAAGATATAATCACGAATTATACCAACTGTACCGGGGACCCGACATTGTCAAAAGTATAAAATTAAGTAGATTGCGATGGGTGGCACACGTACAAAGGCTTGACGATAGCGACCCCGCAAAAATAGCGTTGAATCGAATTCCTGATGGAAAGCGAAATTCAGGTCGACCAAAAAAGCGATACATGGACTCCGTTGAGGAAGATTTAGTAAAGTTAGGCGTACGCAACTGGAAGGCATTAGCCAGGAACCGAACGGCATGGAGAGAAATGTTGGAGGAAGCCAAGGCCAATAATAGGCTGTAGTGCTACAGATGATGATGATGATGTGTGGGCCTCGGTAGCCTAGGGAGTAAGGCGTCTGACTACCATCCCGGAGGTCCTGGGTTTGAATCCCGGCCAGCCCCACAATCTTTCGCCTTTTCCACTTTCCCACCTACATAACTTTCCTTCTTTCTCCTTCAGTCTTCACATGTCTGATTCCTCATGTCATTGCCTTCCTTAGCCCTTCCATGCTCCACCAAAGCGCATATCATCGGTTGGTTGATGAGATTCAACTCGTTTCAGGAGGCATAACACTCTAGCGAGTCGCGATAGTAATGCTTGAGAGTAGGTGGACTAAAAATATCGCGGGTAGGTTGTGGCAGTTCCTTCCTCCCCGACTAGAGCTGTGCTGTTCGACATTTCACTATATACGAAGAAAAGAGATTGTCAATAGTATAAAGGGCCTTTCCCGAGACTCTAGTCTTTCACTGGTGAACTTAATGTACTAGACGTGAGCTAGGCGAAACAAAGCCAGATTCTCTCTCTTCGATCAAGTATGCAGAACTGAATTTTTGAAGATAATTTTACTTTTTGATAATTTTGGACAAAATTTCCATTATTTCTCTTCGGAGAAGAGAATCCGAAAAAATAGGGGTTGCCATTTGAAATTGTAGATTCACCCTCACCCCTGCGAGGGGGTGAGTTTAGTGTGCAACTTTTGCTCGAAACATGTTTCCACGCAAACCTACCCTTCAGGAAATATGGCGCCGTTGGCAGTGGAAACAAGCATCGGTTATGTCCAAAGACACCATCAACACTGGATCTCGGGCACAACCTGTCAAAAAATGGAGTCCAGGATGGCCCTGAAAAATAACGTTACCTCTACAAGCGACTCGGACAAACGTCATCAGCTTGAAAGGGAATACATACTCCTAATGTAAGATGGTAAAGAGATGGTGTAGGTAACGAGAAGTGTCCGTCGTAATAAAAGGCGACAGAAAAACGAGCTCGCAGAAAAGGGCGGAAAACGCGGCAAACACAGGCAACAGTAAGGCGCTGTACCAAATTACTAAACAGCTCGCGGGAAGACACTCTACTAAAAAGCATGCCGTAAAGAATGTAGAAAAACGTATATTTAAAATGTTTCCAATTCTCAAGGCAGTTATTTTGTACAGTTGTACCCAATTCATCACAAGGCGCCTACAAATTTTAATCAACAGATACATACGACGTGTCGTATCCTAAAAATCTGCTGGCAAGATAGGATTTCAAATGAGGAGCTATGGACCGTGCCGGCCAAGAAAGGATAAACGACTGGAACCGGAAAGGAGCTAGAAGACTAAAGGAGCTAGAAGACTACAACAGGCTGCATCAGATCCAAAGTAACGAAATAAAAATATCAGCAGCAAATTGTTTCTATTAGTCAAAGTGGATCACATGACCACAGAAGCAGCACTGAATGTTGCCGCTGCTTTCTCACTCCTAATCCTAATTTGGCGGACTAACAAGGTAGCATTTTTTGGAATTCCAGTAAAGTTTCTTCTTTGACACGCTTTTTGTTTGAACGGTTTGGAAATTGCTGCCTACTGCTACTACAACGAATCTGATACAAAAGGCAGCATGCTCTTCCGCTGCTAGAAAATTTGATCTGATACGGCCTTAAGAACTACGTGGAGGAGAACTCTATTAGAAGAGGCCGCAACAACTGGGAGATCCTGGTCGGAGCCCGAAAGTATTGGTAATTTTAGGAATTTTCACTTCACTTTAGTTTCAATAGCTTCATGCCCTGCCTATTGTTTAACTCCTTCGTAAATGTAAAATTGTCATTAAATTGAGTAATTCCATTTGATGACAATTTCAAATTTACGCAGCTGTCAAACAATAGGTAGGCCATTACGCTATTGAAACTAAACTGAAATGCAATAAGCAATATAGTATACTCAATATACCGTTAGACCCATGGCGGCCGTCTCAAGTCCCATGTATCCGTTCTTTGAGGCACTTCATCTGTGTAAAATTCATATCTCGAAATATACCAAGTCAATGGATAGTTTTTATTGGCTACTATTGGCTTATGGGTGCAGAGAGGCCTACCGGGTAACAACATTAACATATTACACGAATAACGTTTGAAATTACATGTTTGTAGGTTACAATTTAGTTGAATTGTTTTCACTCGTTATAGTCTATTGATTATGTCTTAAAAAACAGGGCAATAAGGAACTAAGACGTTCACGGGTTTTTATTGCAGGAATCGTTCAATGGGTCATTTAAGAAGAAAAACCGCGGAGTGCTATTAAATTAGAGGGTGGAAATTGGAGATAGGGGTCAAAATGGACCCTTTTTTGTTTTTGTAATATATCTCGCAAACGAAGCAAAATTTCGATATTCTTTATATGAAATTTTTTGTAGAGAATTAAATTTCCCATGGAAATGACTTAGTCGAATGTAACAAGAAGTCGCAGCCGGTCGAATACCCCTCGAACGCCATGGAAGAGAAATGAGAGGAACAAGAGTTTGTGCTATTACCACAACAGGTTCGACACCGAAACGCACAAATGCCGTAATCCGTGCACCTGGAAACACCTTTTGGGAAACTAAGCACGCCGATGAGGAAATAGGCGTCCGTCGGCAGTCCAGCAATTTTATAATTGTACTTCCCAAACATTGTAAAGGCAAATGCCCAGCGAACCCGGAACGAATAGTACGAAGATTCCAACATATGTGGAATTGAAGGTGACACTCTACTTCGGACTAAGGCGACCATTCCCATGGAATTTTATTGTTGCCGAAATTTCACAGCCAATACTAGGTAACGGTTTTTTAAATGAATACAATCTACTACCTGACCTCAGGAACAGGAGACTAATCGATGGAACAACGAATTTCAGCGCACTAGCTACGTTTACAAGAAGTACTACGATGTCGATAACGACAGTAGAGGACGATTTTAGCTTTTTCAAAAAATAAAAGCTTATACAGAGGCTCTGTCCGTCTGTCCGTCTGAAGCCTACTTTCATCTCTGAAAGTACTGCCGCTACAGACTTGGGTCATATCTCAAAATGTAGCTCTTGGTCAAAAGACCAAAAACTGAGAAAATGGTCTGGAAATTTCAACCAGAAGTATATTTAAACAACAAAAAAGAACCTTTAAAGAAAATATTGTGACTAATTTTTGTGTTCTAAGGCTTATAACTTCTTAATTATTCATTTTACCACAAAATTTCTAAGTACTAAATTGTATATTATTTAATTCTAAACAAAAAGTGTCCTTGCAAATTTCCGGTAAGATGTGCCGTTTCGGAGATATAGTGGAAAAACCATTTGCATACGTTTTCCAAGATGGCGGCCAAATGGGGGGGGGGGGGGTTAGAATCCCGAAAACTCAAACTTAAGCTCACACTAACCCCCCGTACACATCCCAAAAATAAAACCTTGTCCTGCATTTTTGCAATGTTAAAGTACCATTTCCATGGACTATAAAGGGCTAGGGAAAGTCCCTTGTCTGTGGGGCTGCGAGTTCGATCCTTCGGCTCGCGGTGGTTTTTTTTTCGTCATAATAATTTTTTTTAATTTCCTTCGGGGATTTTGTTTCATATGAAACAAGTTTTTGACATGAATACGTCTCTAAATTTGCTTCCAGAACAAAAACCGATGATAACGAAATTATGGCATATAGTTTTTATTTGCTGCTCAAAAACTATTGTTTATATTGAATAAAGAAATATACCATGACGTGGGTGAAGAATCAAAGAATTTTATTGTTTACATTTGATTTCCTTTTTTTTAAGCTATGATGATTATATTGTAGTGTTTGTTAAATACTTTGTTAAGTTTTAGATTACGCAGTCTCACAACTTATAACCTACATAAGCCTTTAACAAAAACTTTTCAAGATTAATTATATATAGCGTTGGTCAGTGTGATACTTATGAATCTCCATGGCCAAACTAGGATACAGCATTATGACAATAATTAAATCAATGCAACGTGAAATAAAAGTTTTAGTTAAGAACGGATTTGGCTTATTTAGCTTATTATAGATTGAGTTATAGCTCACAATTGAATATGTCCCAAAGGTTTTAATTAGTCGCCGCTTTGAGATTTTACCATCAACGCAGGCTTAGTTTATTATACTACAATAAATCATCATAGCTAAAAAAAAAGTTTGCGGCCATCACCAAGAATCGAACCCTGGTCCTTTCGCACCCCGATCTAGCGCTTTCCCATTACGCCAAACGCTAACCTGTAGGAATGTGGCAATAAACATATTTATTCATGCTTACGTAAAAAGGTACATTCCAATGCTAGATATGTATAAAGTTTCGAAGAAAGTAAACAACTGAATTATGACAACAGATTTTCTATTATTTATGAAATGTATTTTGTATATTTTATGGAAATTGATAATCATAGGTAAAACGAAGAGTAATGTAATATTGCCATTGATGGTGTTCACTATTCTTTGTCATAGATGGGGTGCAATTAAAATATATCAATTCTTTCAAATTTTTGGCGGGTAATTATTGGTGTTGGTCTCATTGCGAGGTGGGGGTACTTGTGTGCGTGCACGTGCATATATGCTATGGATAAACAGGTGCCTATGTTTTTTAGTAGATGTTCTACATTTAAAGAAAAGTGAAGTGCGTGCGTGATTTTTTCTTTAAAAATAAAAAAAAAAGTTACATTGAAGTGTAAATTAATACAAAAGGTGCGGTAAGCCGAATTTTTAACAATAAGACATGTATGTTTAAGTAAAATAATACACCTAATTCTGTTGTGCAAAGTGCATCACATTAGATTTGCCTCCAATCCAAAGAAAAATGTTTAGATTCGTTTTATATAGTGTTTACATGTGTGATGTGCTTTTTTTTTTTTCAATTTGACACATTCGAATTATTGGCCTCGATTCCCAGATCCGGCGGGTTGGAAGTGAGTGCGGATCAATCTCCACTTAATATATTGTCATCCAATCTGAAGTGTTATTCAACAGAAAGAATACCATGAAAAAGCGTAATTAGTGGCTAGTCTCTAGGCACAACATCCCACTAGTTTAAAATATATTGAAGGCAAACGTTGAGATCACGATCCGAGGCAGTCACAGAGAACCTGGAGACCACGTACGGCATAATATTGTTACGAAAAGGACCTCTTTGTGCAGAACGAGTGCGACGGCTCTCCCTAGGTAGACTTAAAGCTGCTAGGAAGGAAATAAATGAGTGGATAACCGAAGGCATAGTCACTCCCTCGTGCAGCCCATATGCAAATCCAATGCTGATGAGGAAGAAGAAAGATGGGACATGGAGATTATGTGGCTTGAATGGATACTATGCGGATCTAGGTACATTAACAAGTAGAGTTTTTTCTCTTCCGCATCCAATCTTCAATCAGCGTTATAAAATGATTAGCAGCCTTGATGAGCTGGGTCTTCTCTATTGGGCAACCGTTGCTTTGGGCCCGTTTCATTATGAACTTGAATGAAAATTTCCAGGTTTCTTGCACTGCATTTATCTAACCCGAAGGGGATCAGACCCTAATTAATTATAATGAGCCCAAGTAGTATTCATACGGCTTGAAGTTCTATAAGCTGTTTCTTCCTGTACTTGTCTGTAAAAAGAACAAATAAATATAACAACTCGACTGTGGAATAACCTTCTGCAGTCAGTATTTCCGAACTGGTACATTCTAGAGGTTAAAAATAAGGAACCCATTAGATGATAGGTTTTGCTATCACTTTTGCCACAGTCATTGCTACGACTGACAGAAAACCTACTGTCTAAGATGATGACTAATGTAATTATCTGAATATTTTGATTTCCATTATGATGGAATTGCTTGCATGAACTTGTAATGGACCCTTTATATCTTGCAAACATACCCCGAATAACACTGTGGACTGGTGGTACAAGAGATGCTTCCTTAGCTTGGTTTTTTTTTAAATTAAAAAAAAATGTTTTCAAAAATATTTTGCAGTAATTACTTTCTTTTAATTATAAAAATGAACAAGTGTATTTGTCGCTCCAATTGCATTCCATTCTGGTTCTATATTATTTTTAGACTCTGTATGTGTTTGTCCTTCTCCTTACTATATGTCGTACCTCGTACCTCGTAGAACGTGAAACTTCAAAGAAATTGCGTGGCGACAAAGGAAGAGTTCAGTTCCGCTAGCATTCGAAAGTATTTCAGTCAATCACTATTTAGTAATTAAAGCGTACATCATAAACGAAGATAATTCCATTAAAAATTATCTACTTCAGTTGAAAATCAAAATTTCTGTGCGTTAATCCTTTAAGATACTTATATGTATATGTGTGTGTATAATAGTGTCAAGAATATACTTCGAAAGCCAAAACCAAAAAAAAAAAAAAAAAAAATACAGAATGGAGGAAAATAGTTGCCTCAATATCTAGCCACTGGTTGTCGTCTTCTGACAATCAAGACTTGAAGTTTAATTTTATCCAACAAGTAGACTAAAACCAGACACATTCGAGCAGACGAAGCGCGTAGTGGAGAGGAAGATAATTCAGTGAAATTTTATTTTTAGGCATAACGTGCATCCATGCCAGTCCTGTGTACTTAGGTGTATTTATACACCTCGTCTCCTTCTATACATTCACTTTACACTTGAAAATATCATATGGTGAACAAATGGGCGAGTTTTTCTCTCAATATTTTATACTTGTATATACCTACATATATGTTTTTTTTTGTCCGCCGAAGCTAAAGAAGAATGGACCAAGCTCTTCTTCCAGATCAATCTCTCTTTCTTTGTCGAGCTAATGGCTAATAGTATGTACTAAACGCCGATAAAATAATTCGCTTTAATGATTAATAACAAAAGCGCACGAAGAGCGCTTTGTTTATTGTTACAAATATAATTGCTTTCGACTTATGCAATGGGAATAAGAACGTACACTTTAGGATCTTCGGGTCCGATGCCGCGCTTCATTTTACGGGTGCGTTATAAATAGGCTATTAAATCGGGAATTTATTACCTCATTAGTTATGATTTATACGGACTGCGTAATGACTTGTTTCGCGCTCTCCTCTTATCCATTCGGAATTTAACAGACACTATAGCCGGTCTGCGTGTGATCCTCTTCGCTTTTCTTTAGCATCAATAAGCCACTCTCACCCAAGGCACGTGCACAAATTTCCATGTACCATCCATATTTTCCAGATTTTCCAGAAAAAATGAAAATCTTCATCGTTTTTAAGCGAAAGCGCAATTTATTAACAGATGACATATTTTCAGTTCAAGGCAGATAGTATTTAAACTCCCTTTGATCTTCCTTTTTCCTTTTTAACAAAAAAAAAAAAAATTAAATTAAAACAATATACGAATTTTAAGCAGGTGAACCGTCTTCTGTCTAGATTTCAAAGGAACCACCACACAACACAAAAGCAGCTAAATATACATAATACTCTTTTTCCTGAACAAGAAAATGTGTTGTGATTTTAGTGCGGAAAGGAAGCGCTTCTTTCAACCTACCCCCTCCATCATTATCAACAAATCGGAGAGCGAATGTAGTATTTCTACAAGCTTAACCTAAACAATTATTATTTGTGTTAATTAAAAGGAAATAAATTTCGTTCAGGCTTTTATTCGTTCTCTTCTTATTTTTTTCTTTTTTTTTTTTGTAAATATTTCCTTAAAATTTGATGTTGATAGCATAATGAGAAGCTAACAGCAGACCTGTCGTATGAAGACCGGCACTTAGCAATTACCATTAAATACTAAAACTGTCAGGGCCATTAATATTTTACATTTCATATTAAATATTGTTTTTTGTCGGATATATTTTTTTTGTGTCTAGTCTTGAGTTTCATTTTTAGATCAACGTAATAAAAAAATTCATAAAATAAGTCTAAATTGCATATTTAAAATACATACTGCAAACGATTCCATAAGTAGCGCAAGCTACACATTCTCTTCCTCTTCTTTTGCTAAGGTATTGGGTTGAAAAGGCTTGCCCTATTGTAATACAACCCTATATCCTATAGCAGTTCAGTGGCTTTTCGCTTAGACTTAACTATTCCAGAAGGTCTCGTTGAACAACGTACCACTACCATGATAATTCCAACGAACTGGGGCTTCGCCGGTTATTGACCGACAACACGAAAACGGGTCTCGAGTTTGATCCGTGGGACTCCCCCATTCCAGTCCGGCTCTCCTTATCCCATAAGTATGATAGGAAGATGGAGGTCTATCCTAATCTATATAAATATAATTGGAGTGTCTGTCTGTGATTTCAAAATAATTGTGTTTTTTTAATTTCATATGGTTATTTACATGATTTTAAAACGAAATCACGCATTTTTAAAATTTTTGTCTGTCTGTATGTCTGTATGTCTGTCTGTCTGTTGTTCGGGCTAATCTCAGAAACGGCTAATCCGATTGGGATGGGACTTTCACTGGAAGATTCAGTATTTTGGCGGGCATGTTTTAGGCTCTTTATATGCACTATATATTAGCTCTACCTGTATGTATGTATGGATGTATGTATGTAGACAAATCTTGAAAATTGTTTTTGACCCACTTCCATATAACCGATCAGCTTCAAATTTTGCACACATCTACAATTCAAGTGACGATGCAATCTGACCATTTTATAAAAAAACAAGATGGCCGTTACAAGATGGCGGCCGAATTTCGCATTTGTGCTCGCTGACCGCCGATATGGGTATCAAATGAAAGGGAATGATAAGTATAATATAATTACCTATTTGGTGTCATTCCAAATTCAAAATGACGGCCGGATCAAAATAACGGCCAAAACAGATGGCGGATTATTTTTTTATTTACATCACGATCGGTATCGGTATCAAATGAAAGGATATGACAAGTAGAATACTATTAGCTGGGTGGCGTAATTCCAAATTCAAAATGGCAGCCAACACAAAATGGCGGACTACCTTTTTTTTACAACGCTTTCGGTATGGATACGAAATAAAAGTGTATGTGTAGAGTACAGTAAGCTGGGTGACCATATTTTAAATATCGGTCACCACAAAATAACCGAAGACATATAATAAACTAAAAGGTAGAAAACTAAAAATATTGGTTAAAAAACTTAAAAATATGCTTTTGTTTAAAAATGAACTAAAAAGTAAAAAACTATGTTGAATGAAAACTTTTTTGCTCCCGCCAGTATATATAATATATGGGACGCTAGCGAAAGGTTGCAGTAATAATAAAATAAGAATATGGGTAAAGTCCCACGCTTTTTAACATTTCGAAAGGAAGGTTATTTGGCCAATATGAGATCAGGACAGTAGCAGAGATTTCGGCAACTTTACTCACATCAGGAAGAACAGCTCATTCTATGCTTAAGATACCGATCGAAGAGAAGATCATGGCTGTCTGGGAATGCGATGAGTGTACAATGGCAAATAAAGTATCTATTAACAGAACACCGCGAGATTTAAGATGTAAAAACCAATTATTTTGGGGAGTAACTGTTTTATTGGCATAGATTCCGGGCAAATGTTGCCGGCTGTCCGGACAAATACATATGTGGCCGATGATATTGATGCATGTCTGAAATGATCACTCATTTAGGGACATATTGGAAAACGTCATTTAAAGCAAAAGATGAGAGCGCAATCGGAAAACTCAGAATTCAGTACTATTCTCCTCAACATAGGATAAACAATAGAAAATATTCTGAGATTAATGAGAATGATGACAGTGAGCTGCTGGATGTTGTTTGTAAGTTCGTAATAGACGAGGAAATTTTGATGAGCGGCATTTATGACGATTTCGAAAAGTTAAAGTTGATCAACTAAATTGACTCAATTCAGTAATGCCACAAACATTGTAATACTTACAAGTGAAACATTTAACATCGTTTATAAACAAGCGTTACAGTGGATTGTTAACCAGTGCCGTGAGGGCGGTATGACCGGAAACGACGAAACACGAAAACGGGAAGCAGAAACTGTCCTTTTTAGGATCAAATCAGTAGTACCTCTTAAAATGCTGGCAATCTTCGTCTCAAGCCATGTTCACCATGGGGCAAGTTCAGGGTGGCAATTATCCGAGAACGTCAAAATCTACGCGCACAAGACATATTCTGAATAAAATTGGCTAGGTATCTGTTGTGCACGTAGTATAAAAGTTTTCCGATGATTAACCTCGAATTTTAAAAAAAGTTGTAGGTAACATATTTTTGTAGTCAACTCTAAAGTTTTTTATATCCTAAATCATGTCTTGCAGATTTGTTCTTTGTTTCATTATACCCTTTTCTTATTCCGGACTATGCACACATAATTTTGTTTTATTAAAAGGCGTTGCGACGCACGCAGGTTTTTGCTAGTACCCGAATAAAAATAAGACCTAAGCCTGAACCACAGAGCTTGTAGTTCCATATGGGGTTTCCAACCGAAAACCATGTATTGGATATACGCCACCATCATTAGGCCCATGGTAACTTATGGAGGCTTAGTTTGGTGGCACAGAACGACCCTTAAGGGTTTCATGACACCAATTTAAGCATTTAAAGAATGGCCTGCCTCTGCATCACTGGTTCTATCCGCACTTCCCCAACGGCAGCGCTGGAAACTCTCCTCAATCCGGTACCCCTCTACCATGAGGGAGACCTTCTGAACCTTTTCCTAAAGTATTGCCGGGGGGACTAGTACGGTACACGGACAGAGACAGGTGTGAGCGCCAGAATCTGGAGTGAAAGCCGCAGATTCAGCAGGGCGATAAGCCTAGCCACTCTAGCAACTGTATTTCAAGCAGAGTTGTACGCTATTCTGGCATGCACTCATAAGAACTCAAGAAGGGCCTACCAAAATAAATGGATTTTTATCTTCTCCGGTAGCCAAGCGGCAATTAGAGCGATAAGGTCTCGTAGAACTAATTCGAAATTAGTTTACGGCTGCCAACGGGCTCTTGATGAGTTGGGCGTTCAAAGGCAACGAAAATGCGGATGCGCTAGCTAAACAGGGCTCTGATATTGCATTCATCGGTCCAGAGCCGACTATTGGGGCACCGTCCAAATTGCTGCAAAGGGTCCTGACCGATCGGACTATGATGAAACATACTGAACGCTGGAGGTCCGCGCCTGAACTGGCCAACTCTAAGCGGTTCCTTCCTGTGCCGTCCCCTTATGGAGGATAGGAAGGGTGGAGGACCCCACACGTAGGCTTTGCCTGGAAGAGGATGAGTCTGCCCTCCACATTCTCTGTGAGTGCCTCGCAATAGCGAGGAGCATGGTTTCTTTGTTCGAGGAGTCCCTGCTCGAACACTCAAGTCTAAGCGACAAGCCACTAAGCAGACTGCTGAACTGCTGTAGTACAATAGGCCAAATGAATGGCCGCGGTACCTTTGGACCCAATACCTTACACTCGAAAAAAAAAAAAAAAAAAACCTGAACCAAATGTGACGTGCCGTACCGTAACCGTACGTACTCTGACCTATGAACATGAGTATTCGTATGACCTAAATAGTATTCATGACATGAGTATTCGTATGACTTAACTAGGCACGGTTTCAGACGTACTATTATACTTTTCAAAATGCAGCAAATTATTAATTTAGTCATCAATATCACAATATCTGTGATCCATTGGAACTGGTAAAGTTAGACTATACCCAATGGAAACCTTCCAGATTCGAATCAGTTCATTATCCTTCGAATGCGTAATGTCTACTTTCTAGATCGAAACATCCGTTCGATTAACATTGCGAGGTCTTAGGTTCGAAGGCTGCCTTTTGCATTCTAATTCATTCCAATTTGAAGGAATATGAGCTACCTTTTGCATTACCATTTCTTCCCATAGCTATCGATTCACATTGCTTCCAATTTCTAAAAAAGAAATAATGCATTCCAAATTCGTGAATTCCCTACTGGGGCCCTTGCCAGAACGTCTAAACTTTTACTACATAAGACGATGGTCTTACCGGTACTCACATATGCATCTGAAACGCTTAGCCAAAAGCACTCAAACCTCTAGGTAGGCCGTGTTCGAGAGGAAAATACTTCGGAGGATTGTTGGTCCCTTATGTGAGGCGGGTCGATTCCGGAGACTATACAATCAATGACTACAAACTCTATCGCGACTTGTTGAGAAGAAAATAACCCGAGGCTGCGGTGGGCAGGGCATGTAGCTCATCGAGTGAAGATGAGCCTGCTCGGAGAGTTCTCTGCAGCAAGACCTATGGGGTGCAACAGCAACAGGGAGACCCAACCTCATGGTAGATCTGGACGCTCAGAGCTTTTTTAAAGCTCAAATTTGCTTCCTTCAGTCTAAAAAAGCGTGAACAAACCGTGCTTCGTTTGGACTATTTCTTCAGACTTTTTTTTTGATATGTGCCTTTTGCAAGCTGCATTTTGAAAAGTAGGCGTACAAACCGTGCCTCGTTAAGTCCATTTAGGTCATACTCCTGTTCATAGGTCAAGATACCTACGGTTACCATACGGCACGTCACATTTGGTTCAGGCTTTTTTTTCGTGTGTAAGGTATTGGGTCCAAAGGTACCGCGGCCATTCATTTGGCCTGTTGTACTACAAGCCCTATACTTCGTATTTGTAGGCCTTCGTATTCGTAGGCTTGAACAAGTTCAGCAGTCTGCCTAGTGGCTTATCGCTTAGACTAGAGTGTTCGAGCAGGGACTCCTCGAACAAAGAAACACTGCTCCTCGCTATTGCGGGGCACTCACAGAGAATGTGGAGGGCAGACTCATCCTCCCTCCAGGTGAGGTCCTCCACCCTTCCTATCCTCCATAAGTGGTAATTTAGGACACAAGTGTCCTGACATCATTCCTATAGCGCCCTAACAAATCCCTCTTATATTTCGGGTGATCAGGCACCCATACGAGGGAGGGAACTGCTGAGCTAACTCGTTAAGGGAATTGCGACATTCATTGATGGCTTTTAGAGCTTAACGCAGGGCTTTTAGAGCTGCTTGACTATCTGAGAAGATGTAGACAGTCCGATTCCTGTCGCCTTGCCGATTGATTAGTAGAGCAGCTTTATGCATGGCTAGAACCTCCGCTTGGTAGGCACTACAGTGATTAGGTAGCCGGAAGGAGACTTCAATCCCAAGCTCTGATGGGAAGACTCCTTCTTCTCTTCCACTTTGGTGTTAAAGGAGGGATCTTATACCTCGTTGTGGACCAGTTTTTACTGAGTTAACGCTGAGTCGGTGGGTGGCAGTCCAGCGTGAAAGGGTTAGTAACGCCGCCTCCATGAGATCACAGAGGACTTGAGGGAATTTGCCTTTTGTGATTATAGAAACGAAGGTTATGCAACAATCCAGAGCAGGACGATTTAGAATGGGAAGAAATATAACCATCGACGAACATAACCTAGAAGTAGTCGATAAAACAGTCTACCTTGGGTCTACTATCACAAAAAGAAACGAAGAAAAAGAAGAAATAACCAGACGAATACTACTGGCTAATAGAGCCTTTTATGCCCAAAAACAAATCCTGCACTCAAGATTTGTGCACAGGAAAACGAAACTCTCACTCTACAAAACAGTAGTACGACCAGTACTATGTTATGGTAGCGAGACTTGGACTATGACCCAGGACATAGAGGAACGAGTCAACAGGTTCGAGAGGAAAATTCTCAGATGCATAATAGGCCCAATCAGAGAGGATGGAATATGGCGAAGAAGATACAACAACGAGTTGTATGAAATTTTTGACGACCCACAACTCTCAACTTTAATAAAAATCAACAGATTGAGACTAGCCGGCCACGTGATCAGAATGGAGGACAATCGCATCCCAAAACGGCTTATGGCATCAGAAATTTCGGGAAGTAGGCCAGTAGGTAGACCCAGGAGGAGATGGATAGACTCTGTGACGGCTGACGCAGAGTCAATGCTCAACATCCGGAACTGGAGACATGCTGCAAGGGACCGTCAAAATTGGAGAAATGCCCTTGAGGAGGCCAAGGCTCGATTTGGGCTGTAGCGCCATTGGATGGATGGATTATAGAAACGTTATCCGCATATGCCAGGATGTGATGCCCCTTTACTTCATGTGTCGCAACAACTGGTTCATAGTTACGACATATAGGATCGGGGAAAGTACTCCTCCTTGCGGAGCGCCTCTATTTACGGCCCTTCGGACCGAGCTGTCGCCTAGGACCAAACTTACCATCCTGTCAGTAAGCATTTCTTAAATGAGAGACACCAGCGATGCCTCGATATTCTGTTCTGTCAAGGCCAAGGTAATGGCGTCCGGTAGTACGTTGTTAAACACCCCTCTAGGTCAAGGAATGCTACTAGTGTATACTCCTTAACCTAGATGGATTTTTCAATGGTTGAAACTATTGAGTGGAGAGCTCAGAGATTTGCCCTTTGTATAGGCCTACTGTCAGCCAGAGAGTTTTGAGGTTAATGAAGTCTGCCTCAGATATGTTTCGGCATGTGCCTTGGCCTGGTGTTACTTGCTTCATGGTTAACTATGATGACAACGTCTCCCTAGCCTTGGATGAAGAAGTTTAGGGAACGTAGAAGATCTGGGAGTTCTCTGATGGCAAGGCACTACTAGAGAGAGCGATATAATTAATATTTAGTCCTGGCAGTTAGTTTTGTTCAATTATTACGCAGTTTCTCCGAGCGAACTATCTAGACGTGAGTACATAAGGTTGAGAAATTCCTGTAAATCCACCATCAGGAAAGTCAAGGAATTATACGATGGCAGGCTGAGAAATAAACTCATTAACTCCACTGCTGGCAGTAAAAATTTTTGGTCCTTGGTAACCTCCATCAGGAAGAATTTTACCTCACACACAACGCCTCCATTCATCTGCAATAGGCAGGTGATAACAGAAAGCAAACCCAAGGCCGACTTACTCGCATCTCTGTTCGCCGCAAACTCTTCCTTACCCTATGTTGACACGCAACCACCAGCCATCGAGTGTTCCACCCACTCAATGGACGGAGTTTTCTTCAGAACACGTGAAGTGTATAGGTGTCTCAAAGAGCTTGACTCCAATAAATCCACTGGCCCAGACAATATTCCCCCTATGGTTCTTAAAAAATGTGCCTCACCTTTGGCTAAACCTCTGCGCAAACTTTTCGCCCTATCCTACTTCTCCGGAGTCTATCCCGACTCCTGGAAACTGGCCCATGTTCAGCCCATACCAAAAAAAGGTGACGCTAGTGACCCCGATAACTACCGCCCAATAGCAATTACTTCTATTCTCTCCAAAGTGATGGAGACAATAATAAACAAGAGGCTTTTGAGATATCTTGAACACCACAAAATATTAAATGACAAACAGTACGGCTTTAGACCAAAAAGATCTACTGGCGACCTCCTTGTTTGCCTAACTGAACACCTCAACCAAAGTATACACCGATTTGGTGAATCTGGCCTGGTTGCTTTAGATATCTCCAAGGCTTTTGACAGAGTGTGGCACCCCGCTCTGTTAACCAAACTCCAGGCTATTGGTATTGACTTCGTTCTAAGGAACTGGATTAAGAGCTTCCTTTCTGGCCGTTCAATCAAGGTAGTATTGGATGGCGTCGAATCCGACCCCCACACCATCTCCGCAGGTGTTCCCCAGGGCTCAATTCTATCACCAGCTCTCTTCCTAATTTTTATAAACGACCTGCTCTCAATCCCTTCCAACCCACTCCACTGCTTTGCCGATGACAGTACACTACGGTACTCCTATGGCTTCGATACTGTAGGACAAGCACGCGCCAGATCTTGTCTGCATTATCGCAATCTCATGTCCATCTCAATCAACAGGGACATCGAACGAATTCTTGAATGGGGCCGCAAGAACCGTGTCGAATTCAATGCATCCAAAACGAAGTACTGTCTCATCTCTAATAAAACCTGCACCGACCCTCCTTCTATTTCAGTGGACAATAAAAACCTAACGGCAGAACCGTCTTTAAACATCCTAGGCATAACACTATCCGAAGATCTGCGGTGGAATAACCACATATTCCAAATCGCTAAACAAGCATCGCAATGCCTGGGATTCCTGAAAAGATGCAAATTCCTCCTTCAGCCGTCGGCCAGGGCTACAATATACAAGTCCTACATTCGTCCCCGCCTCGAATACAACTCGCATATTTGGGCTGGGGCCCCGAGAACCACCTTAGCCTGGCTGGACAAGGTGCAAAGTAGCGCTCTCAAACTTATTGGCGATAGCGCCATTTGCTCCTCAATTGACTCATTAAGCCACCGTAGGAATGTAGCAGCCCTTGCAAAATTTTACCGATTTTACCACAACGATTGCTCTTCTGAAATAAGTAACCTCATGCCTCCACGGCAACTTTTCTCCCGCAACACCAGACTTGCCCGCTCGGCTCACCCTTATAGTCTACAGCCCTTATCTTCGCGCACACTCCGATTTAGAAATTCGTTTATAACAAGAACAACACGACTGTGGAACAACTTACCTCAGTCAATATTCCCGAACTCATACAACACCCAAGAGTTCAAGCGCAAGGTTCACCACCATCTCCTCCAACACCCACCCGACTCCCCCTAATCTATCCTATCTTTCTCTCTATCCTTCGAGCTAAGCTTACTACTAGACATTGCACCATGACGTGTACGACATGACGGACTAGTAGTACAAAGGATGACACCTAAGCTTAGACTATCACATAAAAAAAAAAAAAAGTTTTAATAAGATCTATATTTTATTAGGCCAGAAGTTCTATAGACCATGAATGCAAATCCCAAAATTTTCTTTGATGAAGCTTCCATTTAGGTATCTATTGCGTTCATTTCTTATTTAAAAACAAGTGTTGGATCCAGAATATACATAATATCTCTTTACGGATTTTTTTTACTATTAATGACAAAATGTGTAAAAATATTTTTCCGAAACATAATTTGACTCCTAATTATGCTTTTTGTCATAAACTAAAATTAAACCAACATTTTTAAAAATCAATGTCTCTCAAAAATTAGAAACTCCCGATCCGTAGTAGCACTGCGTTTCTATAGCACAACATCGACAACACTACCTCAAGGAGCACCATTATCATCTCCCTAATAAAAGTGCGCGCGCAGCTGAGAGTTCAATTTTCGGAGAATTTTCGGAGAATTTTCTTGGCAACTGGCTAAGATTGGAGTCTTAAGATGCTGCGATCAGTTCAGCCGCGATCTTCGTTTAGTTATGTCTTCTTAAGTTTTGTTTTTTAGTTTAAAATATCCTCCGTTCCGAATTTATTTATTTAACCAAAAAAACAATTTCCGGATGAATATCGGGCGACGGTCGCTTTTGTTATAATAAAAAATATTTTCTTCGAAAAAAAAGAAGAAAAATAGTGCCGATCTTATAAAATTTATTTTGTTATAACTTAGACGTAAACACGGACGTGCCGTGGCCTTAATTCATTTCCTTTCATATTTTATTTTATTTTTATTGTGTAATATTTAATTTTGTTTTTATAATTTTAAATTTACGAAATTTCTAAATGGTTTTTTTTCTGGCTTTTGTGGCTGCCAACAATCAAGAAGAAAACATGAAAAATAGTGTTTGTTCTTTAGTGACACGGGAGTTTCCTTTCTGCTCAAATAACTCATAAATTCGTGCGTTTGGAAAATGTACAAGAAATAAATTTTATTGTTTCAAAAAAAAAAGAAAATTTAAGAATTTTAAAATAAATGTACGACCAGAGTGTGAACATAAAAAATGTCTTGAAAGGAAAATTTATCTGAAAACTTCAATGTGGATTATTAAGTGGATAAGAGAATTTTCGGAAAAGAATAGAGCGAATACCACACCATCGTTTCAATAGTAAAAAAAGTAACAAGGTAAATAGTCGGAATTGTTGAGTTTTATTACATTCTTTAATTTATTTATGTGACAATTTTTGGGTTGATGAAAACCCCCCGAATTAAAAAGAAGAAATATTTGGAAGTCTGTTTTTTTGAAAATCTCTTAATATTTACGATATTGCAGCTTTTACAAAAAAAAAAAAAAAAAACAACCACTATTTATTTTTTTAAATAAATTATTGTTTCTTACTCATCCGGTGTGTGATATGTGAACTTTATGCGGTAACTGGGTGCAGGAGTAACTCAAGTATTTTGGGCCGTTTTTTTTCTTCAAAGGATTACTCACGGATTTATGATTAGACAACGAGGACACTAGATACGTAAAGTTGTTTATTTAGTTTTTTTTTCTTCTTCTTTTTTTTTAATTTTATTGTGTAAATCTACATTTAGGTTTATGAGTAAGATAAAACTGAAGAGGTCTGTGTTATGAGCTTTGCGGCTGATTGAACGGAAATTGAAAATTGTTATGCACAAGAAGAATATAAGCCAAGTTTCGGTTAATGAGTAAACTTTTAGTGTATTTTTATGTTTGTTGGTAATTTTTGTGACAATTAGTTTCAGTAAATTTGGTATAGTTTTGTTAATTGAAAGATGAACCTCTCTGATCGATTGTTGCAGGTAATCAGCTGTGCTTTCTGAAATTGGCAGAAAATTTTAACACATCGTCGACTCCTACTTTCATTCACGATGTTAACAGAAAACAAATCCAAGGCCAGCGCCGGCCCTAGCCCTTGTTGAGGGTGGAGCGAGATTGTCTGTCGGCGTTCTTGGTTCGACGCTTTCACTTCACATAAATTGTATTTCCAGTTGTCCTAGATAAAACTTTGTTTGGGCATTAGGGCTTGCCCCAACTAGTAAGGTTGATATGGTGGAGAGAGTCACCTTCTCGTTAAAAGAGGCTTCTCCTGCCATCAGCCCAAAATTGCAGTGTTTACCATCCTGACAACGTCGTCTCTGTAAATTTGATGCGGTGCACTTTGTGGAGTATTCTCCACTCCTACACCCTTAGGGTCTTCTTTTGAACCCCTATCCTTTTCAACATAATGCCAGTGGGGTCTTCTGTTGCTGCCGGAAAGTACCCGATTACAAAAAGAATGCGCGGCAGCATGTTCCTGTCTACAGCAACAAAGCTTGCTCCTTCCAAGGCTTAAGGCATCATAGAGGGCGCACCGACCCCTACTGACCTGGGCTGTTCTGAGCCTTGAGGAAATTCGCCTAACGCCTCCAGAAGGCTTCCTCGTTAGTTAGTCGCAAGCACGCCAATTCTGACACTTTCCGCTATTTGACAGAAGGTCGGCTTTGGAGTCGTTCTAGACTTCATTATGGGTGCGTCCGACTTTTCTGAAGGCTTTTCAAACCGTATGGCCAAAGCTTTCGCCCTTTTCGCCTGGTTTTTATGCCCTACAGAACATCCAGATGATCTAACCCTCTAGTTATTATGAAAATCGGTATCCCTTTCTACCTCGGGGGCCCCGCAGACCCTACCAGCCTCCACACGGGAGTAGCCAGCTTCCAGATATCGCATAAAACGTTTTCGGGCTGCACCGACCCGTCTTCTGAAAGCGGTCGTTTTTTCGAGTCGCCTCTCCGAATAGGTGCCCTTACTTCCACAGGAGATCTAAGGAGATCTCCCAATGAAAGAGTGATCTCAACGTACCACATTAATGTATCATGAGCAGGATTTTGATTAAGGCCATATACGATCGGCCTCGGAGTCAGTGCTCCCTGCTTGTGCCGTGATCGAGTCATATTGATGAGTACATAGACTTGGATAGGTACAAACAAACCCCTTAAAAAGTGCCGTCCACATTTTATTTTTTGCTCGAAATTGTCTTTCGCATTAACTTTGGCGCCCCTTACCACCTGGCGCACTGCCGCTGCACTCGCTCTACCCTAGGGTAGTATTGGACGACGTCGAATCTAATCCACACTCCATCTCTGCAGGCGTTCCCCAGCACTCAATTCTATCACCAACACTATTCCTAGTTTTTATAAATGACTTGCTCTCAATCCCAGCTCACTTCACAGCTTTGCTGATGACACTACTCTGCGTTACTCGTATTGCTTCGATAAAGCAAGACAAGCAAGTGCCAGATCTTGTCTGCTTGATCGTGAACTTTACTGTATCTTCTCTAAGAAAACGTGCTCCTCAATTTCTCCCAATATAGTGGACAGTCTAGAACTAATGGCTGAACCATCTCTCACAATATCCTAGGCATAAAATTAACTGAAGATCTGCGTTGGAGTAATCACATACTCCAAATCGCTAAAGAAGCATCACAATGCTTGGGATTCCTTAAGAGATGCAATTTACTCCTTCAGCCGTCGGCCAGGGCTCTAATCTACAAATCCTACCTTCAGCCCTGCCGCGAATTTAACTTACACCTTTGGGCAGGGGCACCGAATATCACCTTAGCGTGGCTGGACGAGGGGAAAAATGGCGCCTTCAAACTCATTGGTGACGTCGTCATTTGCTCCAGAATTGATTCATTAAGCCACCGCAGGAATGTAGCGGCCCTGGTAAAATTCTACCACATCTACCATAACGACTACTCCACCGAAGTGTATAATCTCCTGCCTCCACGCAAGACTAGCCCTTTCGGTTCGTCCTCACTATGTACAGTCCTTATTTTCGCACACACATCAGTTTAGAAATTCGTTCTTTTCGAAAGCAACTAGACTATGGAACAACCCCCCACAGTCAGTATTCCTGAAAGGTTCATCTCCATCTCCTCATGCACCCTCCAGACTCCCTTTAATCTATTTTATCCTTTCTCTATCCTTCAAGTTAAGCTTACTATCAGACACCTGACCTGACATGACGGACTGGTAGTACAAAGGGGGACACCTGAACAAGACTTGGGAAAAAAATATTTATTCGCCAAACAAGGCACATGGTATAACCACAATTCCGACGAACGACGGCAACGAACGACGAAATTTCGTTGTCTTGTTCAACGAATTGCATCGCTATAGTTGTTAAAGCACAACAGCGGCGACGTTTTTAATTTCAATGCGACGTTTTTAATTCAATTTCAATTTTACAACTTATTTAGGAAAGTTACGAATGGTATTTAAAAACAAGAAAACGACGGTGGTGAGTCCGTGAAATAAATCTTGAGAGACAAAAATGGGTTTTTTGAAAAAATGTTCAAGAAAATGAAGAGTGTTGATGAGGAACATTTTTTTAAAGCAACGATAGTTTTTATCTTTTAAATTGTACAAAATCTCATAATTTCTTACAAGTTCTATAAAGGACTCATTAAGATCCATAATTTAAATTAAAAATTCTACTTTGCCTTATAAAACTCGAAAACTGTTAATGATACTAGAAAACTGCATTGACATAAAAAATCGCCACCCTTGTCGACAAAATTTGAATTTATTTTAACCTGACGAATTTCGTCGCATTCGCAAATCGTCGCCCGTCGGAATTGTGGGCAATTCCGCTTTCACATATGGTTTTAAAAATTTTGACAGCGAATTTGCCGTCGTTCGCCGGAATTGTGGTTACACTATTAAACTAACTACAACAAAATGACACTTAAAATAATAAAACATATAACTATAGACAGCTACTGAAAACCTACTATTTTCAAGAGAGGGGGAATTATGTTAGTAGGGCTCTGAGTCTTTTCTGATAGGATGCCTTCCGGATTAAAAATAATTTGTTGGTTAATTTTATCATTATTCCAAACGCTAATATTGTTTTACCAAGTAGTCCCCCAGCTAAGCACTAACCACGTCTAATGCTGCTTGACCTACGCAGTCGAAGCAGAACGGAGCTATTGACACCCTTTATGTTCACCATAATTGCCCCTTTTCTTCTTCCGGAGGCTGGAAAAAGAGGAGGAGGGTTGGCTATGCTGAAAAATCCGCGTGGAGCGTAGAAGACAAGGAGGTGATGCCACAAGCTCGGTTACTCTCAAATTCTGGGTTAGAATTTTTCCGGGTGGGTTTTGCTACCCATCACTCCCACATTATCCGTCGGCTAAGAACACAACTCGACTGTGGAACACACTTTTACTGTCAGTATTTCCGAGCCGATGAAACATCCGAGAGTTCAAACGCAAGTTTTATCGCCTCCAGCTCATGCACCCCCAGGTCTCTGTTACGAACCACGTTCGTTACTAAGAACCCTCTCTTAGAAAAATACTAAAGTAACCCGTTTCAACTCTAGCAGGCATTTCCTAACAAAGCTTTAGGAAAATAAATATTTACTCAGCAGGCTGGGCGATTCTCCTTTGAAAGCCCACTTCGAAGCGTTCAAGCTTCCTACACCGACGAGCTTTCGGGCTATAAAATAAACCGCTCCACCAGGCTAAAATTCAGTCTTTAACCAGGCTCGTTCCGGAGAGGTCACCTTCTCCGGTCCGACACCACAGCCAGCGTCGTGGTGTACGATCCGGCACGGCCACCACCTAGGAATGTTGCCGAGGCCTTGTCGTGGTGTACGATCCGACTATGTGCAGAAGAAGCTATTCCTATACCGTGTCATGGTGTACGATCCGGCACGGTTAGACTACAGACATAACACCTACCGACCGCATACCGACCGACTACCGAATACCTGAGGAATGTCCCCTGGACCAATGTCGTGGTGTATGATCCGACATTGTTCCCGGCATCATTTCTTATACCAGTGTCGCGGTATGACCAGGTACAAGGCCGAACACACACACTCACACACACACACTCTCACACACACACGCATATCCTGCTAGACCATTGACCCCAGCTTACGCACATGTAGAATAGAGTAATGAGTAGGTAACTGTTTAGCAATAAATAAGTAGGAAAAATGTACTGTAGAGGCAAACCGTAGTTAATTACTCAGATATAACTATAAGAAACCTGTAAACATGTAGCCCGTATTTACTTAGATTTAAGAGACCTAAATTGTTAGTAGGTACATAAGGAATATTTTGAATAAATAAAGAAATTTTATTTTGTAATAAGATGTTTGTTCTCACACGACCTTGGACAACTCGAGAGCTCCCGGAAACCCTTCCTCAAAAAAGGAGGTTAGAGAACACTCCCGAGAGAACACCATTACAACTCCCTTTAAGCTAACCTTATTTTTTTTCTATCTTACATGCTAAGTTAAGCAAGTAGACTTGCACCATGAAGTAAGGGTGACGCCTGAGCTTAGGCTCATGCAGTTTTATCATTTCGATTAGGGTTTTTCGCACTTCAAGGAATCCATTAAACCACCCACGCAATTACCATACATTTTTCTTACCATAAGCACACAGTAAGTAAAATCCAACTGAATCGCTTTCCCATATACCACATACATCGCTACGATATAAGATAAGGAACTTCCTGCACAGTAAAGATTTTATCCTATAACGTTTTACAGTATCGTGCAACGGATGAGCTATCCTTAGTCACTAGCATTCCCTCAAGCATCAACAACAATTCTCAAATATCTTTCAAGTTGGCTTCCGATTTCGCAAGTATCTTACTCCAACTTGGCTGTGAGGAGCGGATCAATAAGGATCAAAATGCTCCAGCTTGCAAATATCGTCCGTGAATTTGCATACGGGTGGCATTCGTCGGGTTAAATGCATTCAACCGTCAAAGTGTGCAATTTTCGAACAAAGTTTAATGCATTCCTTTCGAGTTCATTACCTACTTGACATGAGCGGCATTAGTCTGTGTGTGCCCCGTTGCGGGTGAGATGCATAAAGGGTTCTTTTCACCCTTTCACTGGTGCAGAGCTGCCGCCGAGGGGCAGAGGGCGCGGTTAATTAGGGTTCGTTCATTAAATTTTTGTTTCATGTGCTGCAATTCGGGCTCCATCGAGCAGGAAGCGAGCGCTTGCAGAGACGATTCTGATTAATCAGCATCGAACCGGGTGCACGCGGGTACATACACATGTGTATCCTGCCTCGGGGTGCGGTCCCTGCTGCAGCCGAGCGCGTTGCATTTGGCATTTGGGAATTTTAATCAAAACTTCTTCAACAAATTCTCGCCGGCTTCAAGTTAATGGCAGAAAATGGCGCTTGGTACGTGATTGTAGCAGGAAGTGGGGGAGCAACTCGTTCAACAAGTGATTCTAAATATATCCGCGAGGAGGAGTTGTTAATAACTCCTCCGAGTGATGCCGGTCGACAATAAATAACTTTCCTTTATCTCTTTCGCCCAATTTTCTGCAGCACACCAGGACGCGCGGGCGGGCAGAGCGGACCGGCACATCCTTTCTGTATTCCAGGCTCGAATGGCCTTCTTGAAACTATCCTGAAATTGATAAACAGCGGGGCGAGTGTTGAGCACATTTCATCTGTCACTCCTTGGATTCTTTCGCTGCGGCATGTTGAGTTCGCACTTTGTCACTGTTGCTGATGTACATCACTGCGCGTTATGACAGTTGATTTGATAAATTACCGAAAACAAACTCCTTGGTTTCCTCGCTGCCAGCGCCTCCCCCTGTTCCTGGGGAATTTGTCGCTATCGCCAAGACACTGAGCGCCAAATGGAATTCGCGACGTTCGCCTCGCTATAGACGAGGCAAAAACTGATTAATTTATATCTGTCGACATTTATCTCGGGATTAACATTTTTTTTGTTCACCCCTCAGGCGAGAAAGTAATGCAAGATTTATTAGATAGATCCATTTTGCTCAGAGCTAAGTGAGGAAGGCATAATTGTTGAAAATTTCTTCATTTATCGTCCAATTGTAAAATTTTATGAATGGATTACTTTCGCTTACTGATATTGAGATGAGATGAGATGTGTAGGCGGCAAACGTGAGGGGAATATATTTTTAGATATTCGAATGAAAATATATGATTTAGTGCCATTGTCACGAATTGGGTCCACCCCCCAAGATATTTGCATTAGCAAGATTGAGTTATATCTACACTGGTATGCTGGAGTGATAACGACCTTACTAATCGTGGGAGCATAGGATCTCAATATAAACATGACATCTGACTTTGTTTTGAGACGTCGTCCGTCGGATTCATTAGTAGTACGGTTCGTGATCGAATTCACCCTAGAATACAAACACTTTGTTTGTTAGCCTTCCTAGATATAGAACGCGCTATCAAAAATGTCAGCGTCGCGCCGAGGCTATCCAAGGGCTCAACATTGAAGAAAGTGTAAAAGGTAAAGGGTCAGTATAGCGTAGCCAGTAGCCTGTGAGCAGAGCCATAAATGGTGCCCTTGCAAAAAAATATAGCAAATCCAGACTAGTCTAGATGGTAGCCTTAATAAGGCATCCCGTCGGTTTAACCCGTTAATAAAAGGGTACCAAATGTCCGCTTAGGTCGGTTCTTCCTCACCTAGCGGTCGGTGTACCTCCTTGTCCTCTTGGTGGTCTGGTACTGTTGGTATCGCAGCCTTTGTCGGCTGGTTAGCGGATTCACTTGTTTCAGGAGGCATAACACTCCAATAAGACTGTCTACCGCAAGCCCTGACGTTTGTGACCCACCCGGCTGCTAAAAAAATGAACTCCTACAACATCCAAGAGTGCAAATGCGAGGTTCGCTGTTTCTTCCTCATGCATCCACAAGACTACCCTTACCCTTTCATATTCTTCATTTGCTATCTTCAGGTCAAGCTTACTACTAGACTTTGCACCATGAGTTGAACGACATGACGGGCTAGTGGTACAAAGGGTGTTTCCTGAGCTTGACCATGCCACACAAAAAAGTCCAGGTAGGATAGGTAAGTAGGAGTGGCAGTCCTTTCGAGGCGGTAGGATTGTAGCCGCACTAGTGAAAAACTTTGTGCGCGAAAGGACTATATAGTAATCCGTCCTATTAAGGTACCGAATCAATCCCCTATTTTCAGTTTCGAAACTTTAAGAAGAAGCTTGCAAATACACAGTGTCTGCATGTTGTCCAATGGGCCAGTTTCCCGTTATTATTGAGACGACTCTGGTAATATCCTTGAGTTGCATCAACAAGAGGTCTCGCGATCTTTGTTTGTTGTAACAAGGCCAAGTTTTCCTAGTCTAGGCTCCTCCATCCTCCAGCTACCGAGAGAAAGTACATGTAGATGTCTTTCTTTAGCACGCGCAGAGGGTTCTGTACTTTATCCACTGGTGTGCCTGCGAGAGTTGCCCCGTCTGACCAGTTCATCTGCCTTCTCGTTGCCCTCGATGTTCCTGGGTCCCGGTACCCCATGGAGACTCTGACCCTGTACTAGTGATGAGGAAGACTGGTGTTGTACATTTAGCAAGACCAAAGCAAGACTAAGATAAGACAGGACAAGAACAACATAAGACTGCAAGATCAAGATAACAAGACCTTTTGTTCATCACTAAGGGGCAAAAGTCTTGCAGTGATGAGCAAAAGGTCTTGTCATGCACATTTAGCAAGACTAAAACAAAACTGCAAGACTTTTTGCAAGACTTTTTGCTGAATGTGCAAGAACAGTCTTGTTCATCACTACCCTGTACCTCAGGGCCAGGAAATAGAGCTCGTTCTGGCAGCTTCAAAGTTATACGGACCGAACATAACGCCTTGATTGCCGCTTGACTATCTGATAATAGAATTATCCTGGCTCTCGGTCTTGGTTTTAACTTTATTGCTAGTGCAATGTGCATCTTGGGTTGGTTGCCCGAAGAAGCCAACCTCAGACACACATACAAAAAAACAAAAAAATTTTGAACAAAAACAAAAATTCAAAAAAAGTTGTAGATCAACACCTCGGCGGTACCCCGGGCCTCCAGAGAAGGGCTGGCTCGTCGGGGGGTCGTGGAGTGGAAGAACTCCTAAGGTACCACCTCCATCACTGCACCACCCTTACCTCCATGGGAACTCTCATCATCCAAGGCGACCGAGAAGCTTGTTTACCAAGGTAGAGGAGCCCCGACAACTAAAGTTCAGGGCAAGATCCATCGCCCGCTGCTATGCCATTAATGGTTCCTCACTACATCACTCCTCCTAAACCAACCCTTATATCAAAGAAATTTAAAAAAAGCCAAACACGAGATGGACAAGCGACAATTTAATTCCAACACTTCAAAAACAACGAATAATGAGTTAATTGAAACCAAAAAATATGTGTTTAATGAACAATGAACAGTAACCTAGCAAATTACAAACTTTTTTCAAAAAAAATTAATTCCATTTATACTTCAGTAGTAAAAAAATATTGGTTATATACACATCACCCAACCAAAAAGAAGAAAACCGACGCGCCCTGGTACCAAGTCGCCTTAGTTTTGTACAAATACCACCTTTACTTTAAAAATTCAATTTGACCATAACAATATAATATTATAAAATGTGTGAACGGGTTCGATAACCGTGTAAAAATAGTTATCAATAATGAATGAAAAAAAAAAAAAAACATAATATATTAGTAATATATGAAACTCAATCAATATAGTAAATCAACTCAAATTAATCTTAGGAATAATTTCTGGCATAGGTTGTGTGTTCAACGGACAACACGTATTTCCTTTTTTTTTTCTATTTTATAACGAATACAATCCCATGTGAATTGAAGTATTATAATAAATTAAATGGTAAAACAAATTAAATATCTCAATATAATTAAAAGTTGCTAATGTTTAATATGACAAGCAACGTAGACCAAAATAATAAAATGTGCAAAATGCTACCTCAAAGAATGTAGTTATTACATTACTACATCATCCATCTCATGTCCTGGTTCTAAATCCGGGTATTCATTCTTCGACATATGATGAGCACTTCAACTAACATCTTAGCACCAGCACTAGCGCTTCCTGCAAATTTAGTTTTCGTCCTTCTCGCTTAATTTGATCCCGTATCAGAGTTAAGTAAAATCTTGATCCGGTCAAGAAAAAAGGCTGTGAGAGGAGAGGTCTGCCGGCACTTTTCACAACCAGACTCTTCCTATGTGTCCTGAAACTCCCTTGGGTGTCAGGTCCAGATAGACCAGGTACGGCCAATTCTTCCTTCTAGCGCTCCAGTCTTGCTCCGGGCGTCTTTGGAGGTGGTTCGACAATTCAGGAAGGTACGCCTGTGCCTTAACTCTTGCACGGTCAGTAGCTGCACTGTTGACGATTCCTATCCCCGTCCATTCCTCCTTAATGAGTCTCCGTTTCGATTAGCCGTATACTTGTTTACGAAAAATAAAATTTTCCCGATTTAAAACAAACTAAACTGTTTTTTTCAATTCTCCAAAACTGAACTATTTTCTTCGCTTTTCAAAATCTAACTAACTTTTATTTTTTTTTCTTTCCCCCCAGGGCTCCTTTTTTTCCGAAAAAAAATCCCTGACTTTTTAAAAAAATTTAATTCCTTTCATAACTCAGTAGTAAAAAAAATCATTGCGGGTAAAATTGCTATCCGCCAAATTCCTAGCCGCGGATAGGTCCGCCGGCCGTTACACTAGGCAGGCAAGATAAATCGGCCGAAGCTCTGCGCTTGAGAAATTGTCTGTGTGCAACTTCCACGGATGCAATGAATGAATTCTCGAACATGACAACGAAGAGAGCGGTTTCTGACATCAGCGTGGACGTTATATTGACTCTGGATAGTTCTGCATAGACGCACTTGGCTAAAGATGACAAAATTGTCATTGCTCCTGGCCTTGAGTTCTTCTATATTGCTAAGTAGACTTAAGATTACCAGCTGCTAGAACGCTCAAACAAGCCACCTCGAGAATATACCAGCCGCTACATCTGACTCTGATTTGTCCCACAGGCTGGAGGTCTTCCCACTCCTCGCTGCTGGGAATCTGGACATCCAACATAAATATCTGTAATTTCTAGGATTCACATTCATTATATACATTTAGTGTAGTGTAGATGGCCTTTATACCATTCTCTGTGTCTTCTCAATCCTATAACCCGGTTCTTGTGATCTTCAGGGATCTGCTGTCTGCTTTCTGATGTGCAGATCGAGGGTTGTTCACGAAGTTTTTGTTACTCGCATATTTGCCGAGTCTAGATTTGTTATATTATTTTGGAAGAGCGACCACCAAGAGCCCAAAACAAAGTCCGCTGGAGGGCAACTGTTTCCGCCCTATGTCCCATGAGGGATTAAAGGAGCATAAAGAAGAAGAAGAAGAAGAAGACTACCATATGGCACATTCGTAGTTTATCAGTGGTCTAATAACTACTGGGTAGAGAAGAAGCATGTTTTGTCTTTTCAAGCCCTATATCTTGTTTAAGGTCTGCTTTCTCACAAAAGCTATTCTGGCCTTTTTTGGTACTTTTCAATGCTGAGTCTCAAAGCCACTAGTCCAAAATAAGTACTAAGTAAGCTAAAGTAGACTCAGTGCTCGTTCATTAGTTGTGATTAGATTGAAATCAAGGATTTTTATTCTATTAGTAAAAAGCACTAGCTCTGATCAGTGCTCTAGACTAGAACTGCTTGCATCGGTTCGGAATCTGTATATTGATTCTAAAGAAATATAACAAGAATTAGTCTGGTGAACTTCAAGCGTTTTCTTTTTAGCCTTGTCGCAAGATAATTTCTAGGGCTCGGCATTTAGGATACGATATCACAGATCATTTCTTTGTAAAATACTTCCTATGTAGGACCAAAGGCGGAGAGCCGAATTTTCAGGTTATCCGCCACAGGATCTCGTTAATTGTCTTGCTTAACCAAACTTGGACTAAATGACAAATCTTTAGGCATACTTTTGAGTGGACCAGAGCCTCTTCAAGCGGTTTTGACTACAAATCTGAATAAGTAGTACTACGAATGGTGTATTAGGGCTCTACGTGTGCGGTAATAAAAGAGCCCCATAGCTATCACTGAAAGGTTATACTGTAGTAATAAAGGGGTTTTCTAAGCTTGGTTTGTAGATAAATTGACCACCTTCTGCAACGCCCTGCAAACAACGTCGCCTTACTGATATGACTAAGGAGAGATAAGAAAATGTACCTAAGGGCCATGGAAGAGAGTTGCGGAAAAGTATCTAAAGATAACAGCTTCATTCAGGATCTCCAGACAAACAGAATTGACACGGAAAGGGCACCGTTTTTTAATCTCATTCGTTAATGTCAGTGGGTTTTGGAGTGACTTTAGATACAGAAAAGGTTTCGCGGTATTTGATTCTTGATTCTACTCATAGCCGAACAACTGAATGTTTGGTTGTGTATCTGGATTGTTCCTCCCCACAGTTCTCTTCTTCCAACATGGCGGCTTCTATGCATACTCAATTGGTGTCTGTATAAGAGTTGCTCGTAGCCTGGCCAATTCATTTGTCTTTTTGTGACCCTCAACACAAGGACATAGAGCGTAAGGAGAAAAGAAATGAGTTAGCTAGACTTGATACTAATCTTATAGCTACAGTATTGGCGACTGTACAGAAGCTTCTGTATTTGCTGGCTATAGTAGATCGACCGACCCATTCCAAAAGTCTATGGTTCTGGTTCATGACCCCTCTCATAACCAAAGGGGAGGAGGAAGAGGTCTGTCTGATCAAACTGGTATGTTTGGTGTTTTTGAGATTTGCAAAACAATTTTGCAAGTTGTGAAATACCTAGCTGACTCACCATGGACATGTGTAAACATGTTTGGATGAGTTTAATGGGGAGAAAGAACCAAAACAAAAGCGCAATCCAAGATTTCCCAATCAAAGCTTTCATCCCAACGAAGCCACGAACCTTTCCCCTAAAGAAAAAGCTTTTATCCCAGCGCATGCACTATTCTTATCAAAATTCCCTCTACAAAAGCTTTGTTTCCAGATAACACACGAACCTTATCCTTTAAAGCTCATATTGTGAAATACCAAAAGTGAGGGTATCTGAAGGTGAACATTACCGGCAAATATGATCGCCGAGCGGGTGGTTGCAGATACCTCATAGCTATACTACTTGCCTGAAGATGCCATCTCTAATTCGTTCATTATAGTCAGGGTACGTTCGGGATAGAATTGCAAGGGTACTGCTGGAGGAAACTTTTGCACCCTTCTCTTTACTATCTCTTTGACTAGATCTTGTTGTCCAACATAGTACTTAAGGACAGAACGTTTTATACTATCGAATTTCACATAAATTATGGAGAGTCGCCTCTTTTCAATGGCGTGCTTCAAATGCCTTTTATTCTTTCCTTCGAAGCACTGCTTATTACTAGAGATTGCGCCATGACGAGTACGACATGGTGGGCTAGTAGGGTAGTACAAAAGGGTGGTGTCTAAGGTTCTTCTTCTTCTTTAATGGCTCTACAACCGGGATCCGGTACCGGCCTCGTAATTGTTCTCTCCACCGGTCCCGTTTCTGAGCCGATGTCATCTAGTTTGGCATCCCTAAGCTCTGTGCGTCCTGGTCTACATCATATTCCCAGCGGAGGTTGGGTCTCCTTCTCTGACGCTCCCCATAGGTCTTACCGTAGAGACTTCTAAGGGTCACCTTTCACAAAATAATAAAACCATGTGTCAAGAATAGAAAGATCTGGAATAACGCCACCTGTTTGTGAAATTATCTAAATACGTGAGGATGCATGTCTCAGAAGCAAAATTGGTTTTTGGAAAAGGGAGGCTTGCTGAGGTGAAGAAGTGGAAAGTTGTGGGCTAGAGAATCCTTGCACAAAAGACTTTTAATTTTTAAAAGCATGCATCCTCGTGTATTTAGGCTAAAAATGCGTCATGAATTTTCCAGTATCTTTATAAGTGTATTAGTGCTTAGTGCAATGATTTGTTCTTAATGGATTGCAAATTTGTTTAAGTTAGTTTTTACTAAATTATAACTACATATTCAGCTACTAAAACCAGATTCTACTTATTTAGTTCTTAATTTAAAGAAGCGAGAAGTTGATTATTTGCATTACTTAACGTCTTACCACATCACAAGTGATTTTATGTCAATAATTTTCATGTTTTTTAATGAAAACTTGCTCAAGTAAAATTGATAAGCATTCCTGCACTCGATTAAATAAAGCAATAAAATCGCCAAGCAACCGAAAGCACACGTATTGACTCAGCACGATGGCTACCTGTCCATATCCGTGTATTTGCCGGATATGTTTGATCAATTTCCCGGAAATATTTGACAACTTGAAATTGGATTCACTTCATACGAAAAAGAATTTCACGCCGCTGCCCCTGGAGCATTCGAGCATCATGGACATGTCCGGACGATGTTAAGCTACCTTCAGTGCACCTTGATGCATTTGCAGTATCACGGGGATATCAGGTACCCACGGTACGGGAATCTCTATCAATTTTATGCAGGATCGATTTCTGCTGAAGTGAATCTTGAAGTTTTTGCATAATAAACGAGGAGAAGTGGATGCAAACTGCTTAGTTGTTGTTGTTGTTTTTGTTTTAGTTTTCCAGGTGTTTTTTCTGCAGCCAGGTAAGAAGCACCCAATGCGGCTTGAATTGAATTTTAAAGCAGTTTCTCTGAACAACGAAACCATTTATGCCCAAGTACATCAAAACATTTAGTGCAGCCCAAAGCGATATACTTCAGACGTAACCCATTACTGGAGGTTGGTTTTTTTTATGTAGTAGCTCAAGGCATATCAGACACCACTCACATACGCTATATCTCACAGAAATAGACGTCGCACGTCTACTCTAGAATCAATCGAAGGGTGGAAATTACCCTCATTAACATTAATTTAAATGTATTTGGGTTCAACCCAGAAAAAAGATTGACAGTCTGACAAACTGACAAGATGAAGTCAAGCCAGCATACATCAGTGTTGGCAACTTCTCGCCTTATATGCATATACTATACCCGGAGGAGGCACTTCAATATTCTTTGATTGATGACTCGCACTGAGGTGCGTTTCATAATTCAATCCGCCGGTGATACACACTCTCTCACTCGCTCAACCTTCTCGTACGGTAACGATCAACGATGGTAATGGCACCAGGTCCTGATGGCGGAGCAGGCTTATATACCGTATAGGTAGAAGCGATTCCATCCTTGAATGTAAATCATTTTTCACTGATAACGTCATTGAAATTGATTTTGTAACATGTGTGTATTGGAGAGAGGCATATTGGAAAAGGGTTAAAGGATATGTCTTAAAATTGAATTAGGTTACACGTGAAGGATTCTAATGTTCAGATTTTCAGGATATACGAAATGCTAATGTATTTCCGTAATTCTGCAAAGGTTTAATGTATTTACCCCCAATATCAATATCTATTTAGAATTTTGCGCTTTTTTCTCTCTTTCTCTCAAAGGATACTTAATGGTGCTAATTTTGAAACCAGTTAAAGGTTATACAATTGGTATTTTCATGGATGGAGGCTCAATTCTACTTTAACCCATTTAATCACGAAGCCATATGCTTTAGAGTGGCACATTTGGAATCAATGTGGATTTGGTATAAACTTACATTAAAAATTTATTAATTTTCTCATGGAATATCCTGTTCATAAATTGTATCCTGGGATGTATTGTCCCATTGATTTAGGGTATTAACACGTTGCTTTGTGCCTCGTGCCGGAACTGTGTTGCACTGCTGCAAGTGAGACTACATCCTGTTAGTGGGGCAAACCGGAAACAGGCTTGTGGCAAGGCCATTTCTCTACTAGAAAAAATTACTTCGATCTAAGATGGTGATATGCCGAGAGATCAGAGCCGGCGGATAGTGTTGGGTCCCCTCTTCCGAAACTGATATTTGGTAACAACTTTTGCTACAAAAGAAGGTAGCTCACTTCATTGTGAATCGGGGGTCGATGGGTACAGAACAACTTGGGGTTTACTGGGACCTCTCCTGTGGGCCACAAATACAATGCGCCTCATGAGAACGAACTATATGCGAACGAATCTGAGATATTAAAGCGCTAGTCTGCCGTTTGCTGAACACAAAACATTAACCGTCCTGGTCAACAACCTGGAAAAACAAGCATCTGTAAGAATCAAGTTGTGGGAATTGATCATTGACTCACAGCTCGCGTTAAGGTACCTGGGAGTGATGATCGATCAGAGGTTTAATTTTATAACAGACTTGGAGGGCATGGCGGATAAAGCTTCTGCTATTTGTGCAGCATTTCCAAGAATGCTGTTCAAAGTATAGGCTCCAGCCGATCCGTTGCCTCTTGATGGCTAAGGTGGTTGACTCAGTCTAGCTTTACGCAGTGTCAGTATAGCCAGCAGCATTGAGCAAGAGGACCAACAGCAGCAAAATGAAGGATCGCATACAGATGGAAAATGGTACGTGCATGCGTACGGTGCGTGCGGTGTGACACTTGCGTGCTTGGGCTCGGTCTAGTCTTGTACAAATAACCAAAAAACTTAAGCGACGAGTGCATGCATTTGTTGTGTATACTTGTGTTTGGGTATTTGAAACTATAGCGGAATGTGGCAATGCGGAAAAATTGGAAGTAGACCAACTTTTGCGTTGTATACCCATATATTGGCGAGAGAAAAACAATGAGCTAGATGCATCTACGATAGCATCATTCTCGCTCATTGTGACGACGGCCTCATTTCATGTGATCAGTAGGCAGGGTCGGCGATTGAGTTTCTTGCACCCGGTGCACTATGCCATACTGCGCCCCATGAGCTGTTCATTTTTAAACGCAATTAGGGACAATGGAAAAAGACACAAGCACTCACTGGATGGGAAAAATAATAAAGAGTCAACATCCAACCAACCAAAATCTACTGGAAAAATTGTTTGTGGAGATGAGTGTAGGGGGACGATGGGGTGGCAGATTTCTGAACGTCTGAGTTCTTTCACTTAATTTTTGAATCCACTTTTTCACAGCAGCTGTTTTTTGCCTTACTTTTGCCTTCCTTTTGCTAAGAAAATAAAAGGAAAGGAATAGCAGAAGGAAGGATTAAGATTAAAAACAACAACAATATTCTAAAGCATTCCAAGGTATCGTTCGTTGGAAAAGTTGGCTCTTGTGAAAACCTCAGGGGACTTCTTCATCGAATTTGAAAAAGGAATGAACGATTCCAGAATTTTTTCTTAATTTCTGAAATTGCGCCACGACAAATTGCGCCCGGTTCAAGTGCACCATTCGCACCTATGAAAGCGCCGCCCCTGTCAATAGGACATGAGAGAAACCAACTGCCCCAACTAATAGAACAAGCGTTGTGTGAAGCAACTGGCTCAACTAGCGGAGCCTTAGGGCCCGCGTGTTCTGTAGACGAGCCGCTGCCGCTGAAGATGAGACTAGACTCTGACAGTGTGTGATAGGTTATGCCTGGAGCTAAGAGCATTGCCAAGGTTTTCAACAGCTGGAGCTTGACAAACCTGGGCGCTCAAGCAGGTTTGGGCTGAGAGTGTGAGAATAGTAGCATAGTAATTTAGTTTCTGGTTTACTTTTTACATAAAAAAATGTGACATCTCGAGTAAAAATAAAAAATGGGGTTACAGCGGGCGAACATCGGCCGCTTGGCTTATTAAGGGGAATATGATGGCCGTAGAATTTTTAAACATTTTTAATACGGCCTCACGGCGCCAAACTTGACCAAAACATTGGAATGGCCAACAACTAAGTTGTATAATCGTGTACTCCCCTGCAAATTTGAGCCAAAAAAGAATCTGCACCGTGGGTATTGTTGAATTTGTTTTATGGGAACCGGAAAATTTTCGTTATGTACAATAATTCGTCGATTTGTTGTTGGTGAAGTGTGTGACGCGTGTTGTTTTAAAATGGAAAATTTTGGAAAATGGAAAATTTTTGTATTTAACCGCTCGAAAATCTCTCTATATAGATGAACGTATATTAAAAAGAATTCCAAAAAAGCTCCATTTTTGTTCCCTAGGGTTGTTAGTAATGTTCTAAGTTTTGAACTTTCGCCTCTAGTGGTGTTAGGTAGTAGAAGTATGCGTTTTAGTAGTAGAACATATACGAGTATGCATACTTTTGTTGGGCTAGTGGAGGATGAGATAGCTTATAACAACAAGTAGGAAGGGATCTACAGGTAGAGGGCGAGGGAGTGGTAGGAGTCTTATATCGGTCTACCAGCAGGTAATATGCACCACTGCCTGTCTAAGGTTCCACTTTTACCATTCTCCATATATTCTCCGACTTTATCATCTGATCCATGATATTCTCCGCTGCAACTCAGGTGGTTGTTTCAAGGAGAGTTTTGTGTTACGCAAACCTCGGGAAATTAAAAAGGACATACTCCACGTCTTCTTTGTATGGCATATCGCAGGCTTTGTTTTTTATTGAGTGGATATTTAGGGAAAAAAATAAACAGTTGGCCTTGCGTAGGGTCTCAAATTTATTTCGCAGAAGCCTTTGCAAAAATTATTCAATGTTTGATCTAATTACCGCCACGTTACCGCGATTGCATTTTTCTGCTTCTCTTTTCATCTAGTGTTTAAAAGTTCTTTAATTTGTGTCTTCAATATTCCTTTTGGTCATTCAAAATATAAAAATGCCGATAGATGCAACTAGTGCAGCTAGGGCTGTCGCCTTCACTGATCCTGGGTACAGTCAACGTCGCTCGAATACTCGATGTACCTCGAACAACGGTACGGGATGCTCAAGAACGCTGTCCTAGAGGAGTGGCAAAATATCCCTCAGACGGATATACAGGACGTCATGTATGGTCTTCCAAACAGGCTTCAAGAAGTCATTAGAGCCCGAGGTGGTAACACCCATTATTGAATTTGAAGTAAATGACTAAAAATTTCCTTTTTTTTAATATTCAGTCAACAAGAGACTCGAAAAAGTCGATTTCGTTGAATAAAATGTTAATAAATAATTTGTTTGCTACATTTTCTTTTGTTTTTATTTATCAAGGATTGCTTTCACATACTATTCATCAAAATTACGTAAAATTAGACGGTTTGTAGACAAACTACAAGAATTACAGGGTGGGCGGTTAATTGTGCTTGTGAGTGTAGATTCTTAATAGCCTCTTTCGTGAAGTCGGCTTGTCGGAAAAATAGTTCAGATTCAGGAAAGTTAGATCGGAAACAGATACTGTCTTTATGTTCACTAGCCTAGAAAGGGCGGCAATGTAAGTGGATAAGAGCTGCCCAATAATGACCCTTAATGTGAACAGTGCTGTGAAAATATCGAAGTGGAGCAAAATCGTCTCGTCAAGTTGTTGGTAAAGATGGATACACCAGAGTATCTACTGTGCATTGTTATAAAATTTCTTGTAGGTAGGGCACTGTCCTGCGAATAAGACGAGGAATGTGAGAGACACCTTCCTAAGTCCCTCAGAGCTCGGTCATAAGCTCTCTCCTGTGGATAATCATGTAAAAAAAACCACGCCATTGGGGGTTTTTCGCGAGAAATGACAATTCCACATACATTAACATTTCGAACATGGATAAAATAAAAGCGCATGTGCATTGTATTTTACCATTAGGTTTGTTCCAGTACTTTTCCTGCAAAAATTTGTTGGGCGAAAACTTACTTGAATGGTGAGGATAATCTTGTCAAAAATCCAGAAAGTAAAGAAACGCTTTTTGGGCAAATTCTCGCAAATCAAAAAGAAGATAGTAATATATAAATATATGTGTATTTCGCTTTTTAAGATACACACATACATACAACAAAAGAATAGAGAATATATAGTAATGGGTGATTTAGATTTTAAACGAATGGCGGGACGTTGCGGATTTTTCATTTTGAATCTACTTTCGTGGTGGGGATTTGAGATCCTCACTGCGCCACTAGAGACTCTCACTGTGGATGAAAAAAGCGATTTTTAGTTTCCCAATTGTTTTGGCGCAAGCTATACGATGAAATACTACCGATACGCCTCCTGCGAGAAGCGGACCCTATTGGGTTTTCCTACGACATCGGGCTCGATGTAGTAGGAAAACGACTTGATCAAATCGAGATATTCGGATCGTGAATGCAGATATAATGAAAGCTGAGCACAAAACGGAGGTAATGCTAATCAGCAAACCGAAAAAGTTGGGGAGAGCTGAAAGTTACCCCGTTTATGACTAGGTCGAAAAATTGAGTCGAGATTGAGTTGAAATTTCGACCACCGTATATGAAGTTGAGTTCACTTTGGGTTGAAATAGAGTTGAATTGATATCAATACATAGCCTGAAATTTTTGTGTAAAATTCTCATTTATAGATACGTACAAATTTAGAATGAAATAATTTATTTTTCCTGTACCAGAAAAAACATCGAACACAAAACTAAGACAAATGTCACTTCAACCCAATTTCAACTCAACCTGCGTATATGAGGTAAAATATCAACTCGATCCATGTAGGAGAGCTGAGTTGGGTTGAGTGGACCCAGTTTCAACTAGACATCCGTTTATGACTGGGTTGAACCCGGGTTGAACCTGGGTTGAACCTAGTCATAAACGGGGTAATAAAGTCATCCGCTTCAAGCCTGCACTTTTTGGGAGTGATGAATGACCGAAAGCTCAACTTCTGGTTTGGACGAGTCCTACTATGAGCCCCTGCTATGAATCCAATACTAAATATGGAGAAGAGAGTAATGAGGAAATTGACTTACCACTTCACGCCATGGATGTTATAGATAGATATACTTAGATCGCTTCCGATCCGTTTCTGTCCATCTGGACCATAAAAAATCTGGTGAGTTCAATTAGTAAGAATGCGGTCTCTCGGCAATGACTTTTGTTTCGGCATAGGGCACACCCCCTACCTTTTGCTCGACTGACGAATAATTCTCAGCATTCCCTGGTGCAAAAAGATTAGGAATCCTTTTCTAAATACGACAACTTGACTATGAAACAATCGGCTGATATTGGCCGGCTAAGGGTTAAGGCGAGAGTACAAATATTCTTACCTCTAACCGCTCGAGTTCGCAGGATTCATTGCCATCTCCTTCAGCATACACCTGATTCTTCATACTGGTCTATCTCTCGAAGTAAGGTCATAACAAGAGATTGCATCATGACTTGACGAACGCCGTGTTACATAAAAAACCTAGCTTCCTGAATTAAAAAGTAATGGTACGAACTTTTATAACTTTATTCTTACAGCATTGTCCACCTAAATTCTCTATATTTAGAACATACCGCCTTGGGATTTGCTAACATTGACTTAGCTAGCTTCGATGACGTCTTTCCAGAAAAACACTGTTGCGGCTTATGACAGTGCCACAGTACAACAATACAATTTCAATAAGCAACTTTCTTGAAACTTCACTCCATTACTGAATTTTTTACACTTTCGTCGAAGCTACGAAGAAAGTTTCCGGGGAACCCCCTCTCCCCAGCATGACCACCCGGCAGACAATCGAAATATATACTTTCTCCCAAAAATGTTTCCCTTTTGGGAAATAACAATTTCTGGTTTAAATACCAATAAATAAGCCCCCATACAAGCACATGCGGCCCAAGTTGTGCCTGTAACAAGAAGCATAAATAAATTTTTCATATAAAACTCATGATTCCGAAAATTCCAGGTAAAGTATATCTTTTTTGGCATTGACAAATCAATTTGACCTGTCAGCAGCAGTGGGTCTCAATCATAATCGCTCGATTAATATTAATGTACTTCAATTCATATTGGCAGGCTCTTCGGAGTCGGTACTTTATATGAATTATTTATACAAAAATATTTATATGTATGCAAGGATAGATGGCCGGGAAAGAATGTTTCAATTTGCCGTGTTCCCGGAAATCCCCACCAGAAAGGACCTAAATAACATCGAGGACCTGTTGGCTTCTCGCTGCCTTCATGTTATTATTATTTCGTATCCTGCACAGTAATTCCACTCCTATCAAAACTAATTCTTTACTAATTTCCTTTTGCTAATTAATTCGATTTGTAAACAACTCCCTCTTCCGCAATATGTATCTGGGGCGCCATTTTGTCACACTTTCTGTTTATTGTTTCAGTGTTGCCGGCAGCTTGATGAAACCGCGGATTAAGCGAAATTGAATTGAAATCCTTTCAGGACATTTTCCAGGCAATTTATTGTTACGTGTGTAAAGTCCATTCCGATGGCTGTAAGGATGCTTAAATTTGAGCAAGGCACATACATGCTGTTGTGCAGTGGCAGTGTACAGATACGGTGCCATACCAAAAGGATAAATTCAATTTACTGTCAACATTTACAATTGGATTTGTCATTGAAAGTGGGGGGAAAAACACTGCTCTATAGTTTATCTCGATTGGAGAAAATTGCATTTTCTTAAAGGATGGCTAAAATGAAAGAAATTGCTCGTAACTACTGAAAAGCAACGAAAGAAAAAATATGGAAGAGTTGTAAGGATGTTTTCGGTTTAGGTTTGGGTTTATCAGTAGTTTATGGGTGGTAGTTGTGCATCATTGATTTATTTGCTGATTGATAGCAATGTCTGACTGGATTGGGGATGCAAAATGCGGTAAAGGAGGGTTTAGTTGCGATTTACTTTTAAATTTTATATCTTGCATTATATTTACATACCTAAGTTATTCCCCTTAAACTTTGAATGACTTTGGAAGCGACGTCTGTAAGATATGATACAAAGACAGCTGCTCCCACTTGAAGAAACCTGACGGCCCTAAGACGGAAGCTGTCTCGCTGTCCGTACGTAATAATTCACTTCCCCATTTTCCGTCACAACCCACTTCTCCACATTTGTTATGAGCCTATGGGTCCAACGGCCCTTAGTAGACTCGCTCCACCTCTATTGCTATGCTCTCAAACTATTGAAGTAAGAATAGTACGCTCGAAAGGCACATGACTGATGCACAGAGTTTATTTTTCTCCTATTGTCCGTTCTGTTCAATGCGGCTACAAACACTACGCACTACGACAAAAGTTTGACCTCACGTACAAAAATAGGAAGCAGGCTGCGCAGCCAAGAGGCCCACTTTCTAAAGTGACCAAAGTTACCTGGACAGAAGCAAACACCGTGTTAAACCACGAAGCTATTAGGTTAGCGATTAGATCGTTCAAACCATACAGGTCCCTCGGAGCAGACGCAATCCATCCCATTCTGCTACAGGAGGGCTGCGACCTAGTCACTCCCTTATTATGCCAAATATTCAGGGCTTCCTTCGCACATCTATATCTGGAGGAACGTCAACATAATGTTTATACTTAAGCCAGGGCGTTCGGATTACAGCTTGGCTAAATCTTTCAGGCCGATAAGTCTTTCGTGTTTTCCCTTGAAGACAATGGAGAAAATTGCCGACAGGGTGATAAAAGAAACTTATCTTCAACGCCAACCACTACTAAGCTCCTATCAGCATGCGTACCAGGCGGGCATGTCCACTGAGACAGCACTGCGCAATCTGGTGCTCAGGCTGGAATGCGCAGCTCTAAACAACGGAGTTGCGCTGACAACCTTCCTCGATATCGTGAGAGCCTTCTACAATTCATCAGATTCCTTTCACCAGGAAATGATCACTACCGAGACTTTTGGTACCTACATTCGTAGGCATAACTATAGGTTTTGCAAAACAAGCCAAATATTTAGGAGTGATGCTAGATGCCAAGCTCAACTGGAACCAGCACATGGACGCTCTGATGAGCAGAGCGCGCAGAGGTTGTTGTTCCACATGGGGTTTGCAGCCGAAAACCATGTATTGGATACACACCACCATCATTAGACCCGTGGTAACGTATGGAGCTTTATTTTGGTGGCACAGAACGACGCTTAAGGGTTTTATAACAAGTTTAAGCAAAATTCAAAGAATGGCCTCTCCATCACTGGGGTCATCCGCACTTTCCCGACGGCAGCGCTGGAGACTCTCCTCAGTCTGGTACCCCTCCACCTTGAGGTAGAGAAGTCCGCAATAAACGTGGCGCTGCGGCTGAAAGCGAATGGTCACCTTGGCGCTGGTCATGGGCGAGGAGGAGTCTATAATAATCAACATCTTAGAAGAGATTCCAGAAGCAAGGATGCTATCGGGCTGCATGCTCTCTAGAATTTATTGAGCAACTTTCTATGCACATGAAGGATATGCTAACCTGGGCTTTTCCTAAAGTATTTATGGGCGGACAAGTATGATACACGGATGGCTCTAAAACAGAGTGTGGGCAATTAGAGCGATAAGCTCTCGTAGGACCAAGTCGAAAAAAGTTTGGGACTGCCAACGTGCTCTTGGTGAGCTTGGTGTTCCCGATCAAGTTACCCTTGTCTGGGTGCCGGGTCACCGGGGCTTTAAAGGCAACGAAAGTGCGGATACCCTGGCTAAACAGGGCTCTGATATTGCATTCATCGGTCAGGAGCCGGCTATTGGGGCACCGTCCAGCTTGCTGCAAAGGGCCCTGGCCGATCGGACTCTGGTGAAACATACTGAAAGCTGGAGGATCGCTCCGGGACTGGCAAACTCTAAGCGGCTCCTTGCTGTGCCGTCCCTAAGACGGCCAAGGAATTGTAGGAATAATTTCAGGACACTTGTTGGCTTGATTACCGGATACTGTGCCTTAAATTACCACTTATGGAGGACAGAGAGAGCGGAAGACCCCACATGTAGGCTTTGCCTGGAAGAGGATGAGTCTGCCTTCCGCATAGAGAGAGTATAGAAGGAGGGCAGAGAAGAGTATAGAAGGAGGGCAAAAATTAAGTACTGCTATCTCGTTGGAAGAAATGCAAAAACGTAGTATCATTTTATTTCTCTAAGGCCTTTGATTGAAAACACTCGGCATTCTTGATTAAAATTGTTGCATTGATTCAGTTCTAAAGGTGCCTGTAAACGAGCAACAAAAAATGCACATTGCCGGTAATACTTATATCCGAAAAACATGGCCCGGCTATATTTTTGAAAATGTGTGGCCGATACTATTGCTGGGCAATTTGTAGTCAGACATGTTTTGGCAATGTTTCGGCAACTGTGTTGCCCGAAAATTTCACGCGTACACGTATGACAATGGGCGCATCCAGCGCACTCAGCGGCTGAGTAGCGGCTAAGTGCTGAGCTCGTTGGATGGCTAGCTGAACTAAGCAGCTTAGCTCAGCGGCTGGCAAATTTCTCAGCGTAAAAATTTTATGCTAAGTAGGTCAGCGATAGTGAATTGATGTTATTTAAAATAGGAAAAAAAAAAATTTAGCTGTCAAAATAAATTTTAACTTAGCTACCCATCCAGCCGACACATATCGCTGAGTTACTTTTTACGCTGTGCTGTTCAGCTAAGCGGCTTATCCGCTGAGTGCGCTGGATGCACCCATTGGCTGAAAGGGAAGAAGTATTTGCTTATTAAAAAAACGAAGAATGCGATGAGCTAATTCTAAATATGTAGTTACTTGTTCAAAAATTTCACTAGACTAAGGGTGGCCTTAAAAATTTATATACAAAACAACCATAACCATATTACTATACAAAACAACCTAAAGCTGACGAACTGGCTAGGAGAGGTACGACCGCTACTCTCCTTCCAGAAAAGGAAAAAGTTGATATACCTTGGGCCGCCTTTAAACTCCGATGCAAGCAACACACAATAACACAAGCGAAAAGGCATTGGAGGGACGTTAATAAATGCACTTGGGCCAAATTAACCTGGCCCTCCTATGATCTCAGGTGAACCACCTTATTACTGAGCCTCGGGAGACAAGAACTCTCAGTTATAGTGGGAGTGTTGACCGGACACTGTCTGATAGGGACGCATGCGACCAGTTTAGGTCTTGAGACCTACGATTTCTGCACAATCTGTAAGAGGCGAGGCCTGGACGAGGCGGAAAGTGTACTACATCTCCACTGTCACTGCCCAGCCCTAAGCAGAATAAGGTTAACCACATTTGGTGAACCCTTTCTAAGCAACCTTGCGGAAATCTCGAAGATTGAGATCCCGCAACTTAGAAGATTCATTACTTCCTCGAGATGGTTTTAACGAAGAAACGACATTTTAACATCAGGTTTAAAAATGGGATCACTATGGCATCACAATGGGCCTATCCTTCTGGCCTAAGTGTGTGAGCTTGAACCAAAAGCTCAGCCATATTTAACCTAACCTAACCTAACCACAAGCCTTAACATCGATGACAGGACTCCATCCTGCGGTATGCAGAGGCCCCTGTGTTTACCACTCTACTCTTCTCTTAGCTTTTGTTGAATATGAGAGTTCTAAGAATGCGGACGATCCACTAACTTAAACCATTGTAGATCCCATGCTGGCATTGTTGAAAGGGCTACTTCATCCGGTACGGTGTCAATCTATTTTCGTTTACAATATGTGTGCTTTGGTATAGAATTTTTAACGTACATAACTAAGATGTGTTCTAGAGTCTTAAGGATAAAGGATGACGAGCTTATCCGCATATAATCATTTACGATATCTTACTGTAAGAATTGCTAAATTATAAATTGAAGGAAAAATGCAGCTTATGGCTGGGAGACATCATGGACTTAGTCAAGGGGATCTCCTGGAACTCTGCATGTATTTGGGTGCGGTTTGGTTTGCCGGATACTACAAATTTATGGACCCCAAACCCAGACAATGTACACCCTATTCCGCCCAGAACTATGCCATCTTTAGGCCATACTAACAATCTTCTAGTCCAAAGAAAATTTCGAAATCAATTTTAAATAGCCGGCAATGTTTAAATATTTTCGCTCTACGACCGATATCAAAGGCAACATGCCGGCCAGTAGTTGCAATATGGCCAGTATCGTCGGGCAATACGGATATATTGCCGGCAAGTTTGAACATATTGCTGGAAATAATGCTGAATTTTCAGCAATGTCGTTCAGCCAGTATTGCCGGCCACACATTGCTGAAAAATGTTGCTCGTTTACAGGCACCTTAAGGAATTATATTAAAAGTTGGCTAAAAATGCAACTAATTTAGTATTAAGTCTAAACCACAAGCAATGTATACATGTTCTCCATGGTCCAGTTCTATCACCCGCTATTTTCCTTTCCGCTCATTTATAAAGATCTAGCCCTTATAAGGCATCTCGCAGGCTTTACCGGTTAATAATAAGCTACTAAAGAATGAATCAGTCAACGATTTAGCTAAACGACCGCACCAGACAGTATTGCGTTGTGAATTAATATTACGTTTCTCAATAATACAAGAACCAATTAAAAGGTACCCAAATTGCTCCCAACAATCAACCTCAAATTCGTACATCACCACTCTTTCAACTTTTCACTTCAAACCTGGATGTCTTCATTGAAAACACGGATTATTCCTGTAATGTAACTTTTCCAAATCCCAGCCCTTTAATATTCAATGGATACTTGATTTTAAAGATTGCTGTTTCACGATTCACTTGCTGCACAGATTTTCCTCAATTCTGGCTCCATATATTTCCACAGACCTTTTTCTGTGTTGAAGAGTTTGTCGATATCTGCAGTCTTCCGGAACGATTCTTGTGGACATCCTGAGAAGTTATGTCTGCCTCAAAATTTTCTTTAATTCTAGCGATGATAGCTGGCCACGCCAGCCACTTGTACACTTTAGGATTTCTTCCATTCATATCTGCAAACATTACAAAACTATATAGTCTAAGATCCGGTATAAGAAATATATACCCTCATCTGTTATTTGATGATGACAACTATTATATGATAGATAATATATACATTGATAAAACGCACATGGGTTGCCCAGCTAAATCGCGTACTGAAGGTGTTAAATAAAAGATATTGTAATTAATTTTTTTGGGCCAACTACCCTCATTTGTTAATCATAAAATTCGACCATTAACTGACAGAATATGACACAAAGAAGAGGAAAAATAGGGGTTGCCTGATTTCTACCGGGCCCAATTGTGGGGTTGCCAGGTATAAACAGGCAAGCAAGCGTAGATAATATACCCTCATCTGTTATTTAATCAATTTTTTTATGTAATGAAAGGTTATTTCATTCCCTATCCAACAGTATAAGGTTGCCTCAGCAAAAGTGTGGAACAACGAAGGTTGCCTAGATTTTAGAGTTCTTCTGAAAGAACTCTTTTTCCGATGGTGTGAGCGCAGCTGCATTGATCAAATGCTAGATTCAAATTAGATTAAATATTAATAATGATTTTTTTTTATTCACACATTAATTTAACAGCAACAACAACAAAATTATGGAATGCAAACTATATAAAAACTTATTCCGACTCTGACTCGTCAGAAGTGCCTATCTCAAAATCTATTTCCATTTCTTCATCGCTCTCTTTTTTTTGAATTTTTTGAGAATATCCTCAACTTGTAAGGGCGTTGGATCACATACGAACCACGTTCACTTTAAATAGTTATCAAAAAACCAACCGTTACTCTGTATCTAATTCCGTGCTAATATGTCCTTAATTCCGGCCTAATCTGCAAATAATATTTAATTTATTTAGAGAATTAAGTGACATTGCCAAAGTCTGTAATGCCATCCGACTAATACTAGGATTTCTTTTTGAAAATCTCTCATTTCAGTGCCTGGCTGGACTTTTCAGCTAATTTAAAAAAAAAGAATGAGCAGCTGATCTTTGGTTATTGGAAACCCAATTATTACTGCCAATTGCGTCGCCCATTAACCAACTAGGTTCTTTTCCTTTATATGTAGAGGCCCTGTGTATTATGATAGTTCCAAGCTGGATAGACTCCAAACCTTTTGTAAACTGTTCTTCAGTGTATTTTCTTGGACATTCATCGATCCAGACCGTCGGAAACTAACTCAAGTTTAGCCCATACAGAAAAAACGTGAATCTAACGACACTACCGTCCAATACCAATTACTTCTATTATCTCCAAAGTGATGGAGGCAATAATCTAACTATATTATATACGACAAGCGTTTTTCGTCGTTCTGTCGGAGCATCTCAGAGTATTCATCGTTTTGTTAAGTTTGGTCTGGTTGCTCTAGATATCTCCAAAGCTTTCGACAAAAGTATGGCACTCCGTTCTGCTGAGTAAACCTCAGGCTATAAGTGTCGACTTAGGAACTGGACTGAGAATTTCCTCTCTGGCCAATCAATCAAGACGATATTAGATGGCCTCAGACCTGGTACCACACCATTTCTGCCGAGGGTTTCCCGGGCTCTAAAAATAAAGTACTATCTCATTTCAAATAAAACCTTTACCAACCTTCCGTCTGTGGACGGTGCGAATTTAATGACTGATCCATTTCTTATAATCTTCGGCATAACTTCAACTGTGGATCTGCGATAGTATTTTAATGCATGTCAGGGTAGTATTGGTGGCCCTGGTACAAATTGTTTATTCCTAAGAATAAATTGTTCACAAATAAATTACGAGTTTGTTATATACATACTTTGAGGAAAAAGAGCTTGAAAATATAATTACTTAAAACTTGTTTAAATTCCTTAGCACGGAATATGCTTTCACATCACCACACATTTTGTTCTCAATTCCGTTCTAAGAACGGAATAACATACATACATACTAAAATTATGAACGTAATTCCGTCCATCAAACTATTGCCTTTTTTATTTATAAAAACACCTAATAACAGGTTCAAATTACTACGAGTTCTTAAATATTATTTAAAAGGAAAAATTAAAACACTGCAAAAATATACATCCTAATGCTTGTTATAATCTTAAGAAGACGGACCCACCCCTTTCGTAGTTTACATAACGAAATTGCTTCGGATGACGTATTCGCGTCGACCGGCTGATTGAAAAGGAGTTTATGTACTCCAAATGAAAAAGACGATTCACTAAGGTGAATTATTTTACTCCTAGAATATCATTCATTATTTGTGGTTATTTTATATTCCAAAATATTCAACGGTTTCCTTATTTTATAGCTTACAAAATAATAGACGGTAATTATGTACTAGGCCGGAATATGGTACATTTACCTTACCTTGTCATTCCTTGTCCTTTCTGCTGACGTCACCTGTAAGCACGGAGAGAAGAGATTAAGCCATATGCAGTTCAATTACAAAAAGCAGCGTTCTGTCGTGATAGCATTGGATGAAAGTGAGTAGAATAATCAACCGTATGTTCCCGTTGACAGTTCTTTCATTCTTCTCTGCACTACATTTTCGAATAGAACTTGCTGTTTGTTTGACATGGCTATAGATGGAATAGTCAATAGTACATAGGTTGCTTATCTCTGAGGTCTGCGGTTCTCTATAAAAGAAATCGATACTGACTCGCATACTGCATTCCCTTGCTACATAGTAAAATAATACACGAGCTCTAGTTATAAATACGGAAATGTTTAACTCAACACGATTCTTGTGGGACTACATTAAAATTGCTCTAGAATCACCCTTTGTGTCACTAGTCCGTCATGTATCGCATATTTCAAAAAAACATATGGAACGAACAAAAACAAAGAACAAAAAATCTTCTTACAGAAGAACTCTAAAATCTAGGCAACCTTTGTTGTGCCACACTTTTGCTGAGGCAACCTAATACTGTTGGATAGGGAATGAAATAACCTTTCATTACATAAAAAAATTGATTAAATAACAGATGAGGGTATATTATCTACGCTTGCTTGCCTGTTTATACCTGGCAACCCCACAATTGGGCCCGGTAGAAATCAGGCAACCCCTATTTTTCCTCTTCTTTGTGTCATATTCTGTCAGTTAATGGTCGAATTTTATGATTAACAAATGAGGGTAGTTGGCCCAAAAAAATTAATTACAATATCTTTTATTTAACACCTTCAGTACGCGATTTAGCTAGGCAACCCATGTGCGTTTTATCAATGTATATATTATCTATCATATAATAGTTGTCATCATCAAATAACAGATGAGGGTATATATTTCTTATACCGGATCTTGCACTAATAGAATGGATTATCTCGTTTACAGCATTATTATGGACAATAAAATACTGCCATGTACATTTTCTGAAGAAAATTTACTTGTAAGGTTAATGAAAGACTAGTGAATGTACTATATGGATAATAAATTCCTTAAGTGGGTTTAAGGACTATTTTAAATTTTCAATGAGACCAAGAAGAAACTGCAACATTTCCTTTCGACATATTTTACTTAATAATACCACTTGAATTATAGAATTAGGTCACATTGACTTATTTATGTCAATTTGAATTAAGTCGTTTGGCATTTTTATGCATTTTTAAATAGACTTTTGTAAACGTTATGATACAATATATATTATCGGGTCTACGGGAACTTATTAAGATTACCCCAAAAACTATCTCACAATAGAATTGAGGAGGTAATAATCAATAGAAAGTTTATGAAAAATCTTGAGTCCAACCTCATATGGGACGACAAGCCGTGTAGTTTTAAATAAATAGTCTCTTGGCGTCGTTATTAGGCTTTTGACATAGTATGTCGCAGTATGCATAATATGCATCAACCGATTCTCTGAAAAGAAAATACCATATATTCCAAACAGCCAAACAGCCATCCCAATTCTCATAAAGAATATTAAAATTTATCCTTCAACCAGGCAGTTCGAGCTCGATCTATAAGTTTTGCCAGCTTAACCGCCTTAAATTTAATTCGTTTTTCTATGGCCCACTGCAACTTCGCTTACTTATCGTTGTTTAGTCCTTAGACACATTGTGCCACAGTAGGAATGTTGCAGCCTGACGAAAGCTTTACCGCTATTACCATAATGACTATTCTAGGAAAATAATTCTCGCTCTACTATTTTCAGGCCAGTGTTTTACCGCCGTGTATAAAATGACCGCTGCTTCGGCATCCGTGTCAGTAAAGACGGCGCATCGTCGGCGAACATCAACTCGGTTACGAAGTTGTTGTCGTCGTATCGAATTCCGCCTCGTCCATCGAATGCTTCAAGCATAATCGTGTCGATCACAACGTTGAAAAGAAGTGGCGAAGCGACGTCTCCCTGTCGTACACCCGTTTGAATCAGGAGCTCTTCGGATAAGTCGCTTCGAATACGAACGCTGCTGGTTGGGCTATCGTACGACACTTAGAGAAGTTGGATGATTTCTCATGGGGAGAGGTCACGAAAGTTCCTTCAGATTTTTTGATGTGTCGTTTGTTGATGTTTTTTTGCGGCCTAAAGCTATGGTTTCCTACGAAGCGGCACCGTCATGTAGCGGCCGTATTACTACGGTGAGTGACGTAAGTAAAACGGTGTACAAAAATACGGCGACAAATACGGCGACAATAGTTGTAAAGTAATACGGCCGCTACATGACGGTGCCGCTTCGTAGGAAACCAATGCTAGATTTCACAGTCATTTTGAATAATTCAATCGGTAAAAATGGATGATCTTGAGGTCGTAGTTCTAATTTTCTTAGAAGATGAAGAATCTGAAGAAGAATTTCAAAGAGACAGCGAATCCAAATTATTTAATAGTCGAACAGAAGAAGGTGACTATAATATTTTAGTGTTTCGTCATCTGCATAATAATGAGAATAAATTCAGGGAATACTTTCGCCTGACTCCTGTGTTGTTCGATTATGTGTTAAGTTATATAAAGGACGATATTACCACAAAGCCATCAAATAAAGTGCAGAATCCATTGTGACCAGAGCACAAATTTTGTCTCTTTGTTCACTTGACCATTGCAAAGCCTGGGGCCGGTTCGTGTATGGCGAACGACGATAATCGAACGAAAAGAAATTAAAGTCGAAAAATTTTGTCGACGAAAATTTTAGCGTTCGCATAGGTCGAAAGAAATTTTTTCGTGTCCCTGATAGAAACCACAATATTGAAACACGGAAAATGTTACAACAACTGCTGTAAAAATATACAACTATATATTATTTGAAAATTATTAATCATAATAAGGCAAAAACTCGATAGCCCACGACCTTTCGAGTGCCTTTCGTCGGCTTCAGACGAAAATTTTCAATTTTTCGACCTACGCGAACCCGAGACGAAAAAAAAAATTTTCGTTTTCGACATACACGAACCGGTCCCTGATTTTTCGAATACATTGTTGCACTGTAAATATCAATAAAATATAGAAAATATAATTGTATGCAAAACATTGTGCAAAATAAAAAAAAACCTTTTTTTATTTCTAAACGTGTACAAAAATTAAACACGTCTCCACCGCTAAACTACAAAAACGTTGACAAACAGTTCTACACCGTAAAGCGCTACCGCTACAAATGTGACGGCAACGCTATCTTACGTGACGATCTGCAGTAACGCTATCTTAGAAACCACCACCGCGATATTCCACAGAACAATTTTTTGTGACGTCACTCACCGTAATAATACGGCCGCTACATGACGGTGCCGCTTCGTAGGAAACCATAGCTTAACCGCCGGATTGTCTAGTACAGCGTCCAGTACTAGTGCCTCGACGCCGCTTCTTTCATGTCGGTTCAATCGTTTGTATTGCTCCAAATCGTCGTGTTTTATTCGTTTCCGCTGATCGACGAGGTCCAGACAGCTGTCCGAGATATATGGCTGCGCCCGTTTACGGATAGGTGGACACAACTCCATTGCAATGGACTCCGATAATTGCCTTTATTCTACATTGGTTGGATAATGCCATTTGAATCTCTCGTCTGTAGGCATTTCCAATTTTTCGCATCTGTAATTTCGGTCGACCAAGATAATGTTGGGCCCATCCGCAGTTGGGCCCACACATTGTTCGTATATCTTTGAGCATCGCTGGTAGTCTTGGCGTTGATTAAAAACACATCGTTGCTTCCAGCCGGTTCGATCTGCACTTGAATGTGCATTAAAGTCCCCCGCGAGTATGTTTAATTCGGTTTGACGTATGGTATCCAGCGTCTGTTGAAACTGATCGTACGATTCGTCCATGTTAGTGTCTGGGCTGGTCTCGGTTGGCGCATAAACGGGTACGATATGGATCTTGATCGTTCCACCGATGGTTATAACCGGCAAACGCTCGGATATCGGTAGAAATGCGATAACGCTGCTGGCAGCCCGTTGATCGACCATAAACCCGACGCCGGCCTCACATTTCTCACCACCGGAATAGTAAATCGTAGGGATGGGCAATATTAGAAAAACATCGATATTGACATCGATGTCAATATCGGTAAGTAAACATCGATGTGCGATAAACATCGATGTAAAAACATCGATGTTTGAAAACATCGATGTCTTGGTGCTAAAATCAAACATTTTTAAAATGGTAAATGGGTCAGCAGGGTGTTGAGTCAGCAAATAGTTCTTTTCATTCACAAGTTGGAATCATCGCTCCATATATGTATCTTCTGGGTTTTAGTGAGTAGTGCTTTCTGCATCAAGCGATTGTTCAAACCAGTATTAAAAAAACATATGTAACCATATACTACAGTTAAACAGAATCGTAGTAAGTTTGTTTTCTTTTACAACCCTGGAATCGAAATATCTATTGGTGGCATGGAGCATAAAAATTAAGAACTACTCGCCAAGTTCAAAGGGTGCCAATGCGTTGGGTTGACATTTGAAAAGTCGTTTGGAAATTTTATTTTAAGCATAAGCTCAATTTAATTTTTACAACAAACAAATGTGGAAACAGAAATATCGATTTTCGATATATTTTTCACGTCATCGATGGATCGATGTTTTAGAGGACCCAATATCGATGTCAAATAATCGATGTTTTCACGCTCAACATCGATGTTTCGATAACATATGTAACAGCGGGCCTATCTTATCACAAAAAGCTACCTTGTGCTTGTCACTGTAGAAAAAATGCACACTTGATAAAAAATAAAAGTGTGGAAAAATCAAGGAGGCGAGGAAAAAAATAAAAGTGAGAACAAAAAAAAAATTTGGAAAATGGAGTGGGGATCGAGAGTTGAGAAAAGTGAGTTGGCGACGAAAAAAATGGGAATTTTTTTTTTGAATTGAAGAATAAAAATTTAGTATGGGAAAGATAATTGTGATTTTGGTCGGTAACAACGTAAAATAAAACCCGAAACTGAGATTTCTTTATAAAAAGTTAGAACGATACATATTTTTGGAATTTTTTTGGATTGTGGCGAAACTCAAGAATTTGAAGACGGATGAGCTCGATAAAGTAAAATTAACACACCGAGAAGACCGAAGAAAGAACAAAGAATCTAGGAAGAGGGTCAGAATAAAGAAGACTCAGGTCCACGTGTTGGAACATCATTTTTTGCGTCTACGGAAAAACGGTATGTACAAGACCATTTAAATTTAAATATACCTATTTGGTGGCAGAACAAGAGATATTGAGCTTGATAAGCGTGATATTGTGGACGTAAAGTGCACCGTTGGTCGAGACCCACCCAAAGGTGGTACTTATATAAAGCGAGGTCCTTGGTGATTTTGTATTTTGGGACCGCTTGACGATTATCTATTGTACTTCAAGCTACATAACGCTGTGGTGTTATTTACCAGTAAGGTTGCAGAGTCACAGTTCCGTATCAAGGCTAGTTTACAGTCAATGTTCCAATGGCAATCAATAATCTTTGTGTGAGCTCAGTCTTCTGGATCATTGTAAGGATTATACCCCAGGAATAATTCGATAAGGAGCCATCATCCGCATTTCTTTTTGTTTCCGAACCTGTAGTCGTGACATTGTTCACCTAGAGTCATCATCTTTTAAGTTAAGATTATTATATATATATATATATATATATATATATATATATATATATATATATATATATATATATATATATATATATATATATATATTCAATTATTAATCACCAATTATCATTTATTAACGTAACACACTATGAGCTGTCCTTATCCATTAGTTTTGTTTTTACACACATAGATAAAAATACCTTTTTTATATTTTTAAAATAAACATAAAATTATAATACTAAAAACTTTTCATATGCTCCACCTTGGTTTCTGTGTTTGTGATGAAATACTATAACTTTTTTTTAATTTAGCACTCCAATGTTTGATGGGTGTTTGTTCTTTTTAATTGATGTGCAACGATACATACCTTGGTACCAGGGCGGGTGTTGTTTTGTTTTATGTTTTTGATTAACTTTGGGAGGCGGAGCACACTTTTCTTTTAACACTTTGGTTAATTTAATGCATAACAGTTATCCAGTTATTAAAACAATGTTTTGTTAGTCTATAAGCTGGTTTAATGTTTTTTTCTTGTAACAGAAGGTTATGTTAAGGTTGTCGATTTTTTTATAATAAATTAATGTCGTTTGTATAGATGTGTCTGAATCATTGTTATATATACTCGTGCAGCATGGCCGGCTAAGTAAACGCAGGATGGGCTAGCGGCGGAATAAAGTTCTCTCCCACCCGCCTCCTCTTCTCTCCCTCATAGGTACTCCGCTCCCCTCAAGATGGGAGCACGCTCACAAGAAGGTAAGTGGTGATTACGTAATTCGATAGGTGGTACCTCAAGGGTCTCAACACCCACGACCCCCCCCGGCGAGCCAGCCCTACCTTGGAGGCCCCGGGGTACCGCCTTGAAGTTCAGTACTTGTATAATTTGTATTTCAAATTCTTGTTTTTTTGTTGGTGAACTTGAAGTTGGCTCTTCGGGCACCCAATCTAAGGTTCACGCGACACATATATTGAGCTGCAACATTCCTACTGTGGCACATAGTAAATCGTCATCGTTTCGTTAACTGTTGGCGGGGCGATCTTCAGTGTCCCAGTTCCGGTAAGTCGTAGCTCCGATAGCGCAGCAACTGATATTTTGCATTTTGATAATTCCATTGCTATGATTTCCTTCTGACTGAGGTGATGTCGTACATTCCACACGGCGAAGTGAAAATCAATTTTCGGTGTGACTAATTTGGATCTTCGACCAGTAACACATTCCTCAACAGCATCTAGCGCCCCACCCAGCGCTGGCGCATCGACTGCCCCCGACGCAGTAGCATTATTTCGCAAATAGTTAGTTCGTATATCCATGCGGTTTCTTGCCTAGTTCTCCTCCTTTCACACCCGAGACGGAATCCACCAGTATCCAAACTTTTGAGCTATATTTTGAGAATAGATGTAATTGAAATTGTGGTTAAGGGGTTAAGCCAATCAACGCTCATTTTATTTCACGCTAACTTTCCCCATCCTACGGTTGAAAAGTTCATTTTCTGATCCACTCAAAACAAAAAAAAACCCTGATATATTAGTTGCTACGCCACTAGTAGAGATGAATGAAAAAACTGACAACTGAAGGGAGCGCCGGCCCTAGCCCTTGTTGAGGGTGGAGCGAGATTGCCTTTCGGCGCCCTTTGTTCGACGCTTTCACTTCACATAAATTGTATTTCCAGTTGTCCGAGATAAAACTTTTTTCGAGTACTGCCGGCCTGCCAGTTCCTTACGGGATTATATCTCCCCTTTTAGAAGCCTTTATGGGCTGGGGCCCATAAGGATTTCGATGGTGGTTTTAGGTTCACAGTTCCGCCTGTAGCAGCAATAGAAGAAGTATGTTTTCTCAGAGTTGCTTCCCCGACATTTTGCCAGCAGCACCACCTTCTTTGGAGGCTATTTGATTGTTTTTATTGCATGGTTGGGCATTAAGGCCCCCATACACGGTACAATTGGTTGTACAGCGAAGTGCGGTTGTACAACCAAAACTATCGATTGTGGGCCGGTCGGCCGATCAAAATACATTGCGCTTATAGGTTTGATGAAAATCTGGTTGTGCAGCCAATTTGACCGTGTATGGGGGCCTTTAGGGCTTGCCTAGTAAGATTGAGATGGTGCAGAGAGTAACCTTCTCGTTAAAAGAGGCTTCTCCTGCCATCAGCCCAAAATTGCAGTGTTCACCATCCTCACAACGTCATCTCTGTGAATTTTATGCGGTGCACTTTGTGGAGTATTCTCCACTCCTACTAGGGTCTTCTTTTGGACCCCTATACTTTCAACATAATGCTAGTGGGGTCTTCTGTTGTCGCCGGAAAGTACCCGATTACAAAAAGGCTGCGCGGCAGCTTGTTCTCGTCTACAGCAACAAGGCTTGCTCCTTCCAAGGATTAAGGCGGCCCATCATGCACCGACCCCTACTGACCTGGGCTGTTCTGAACCCTGAGCCAATTCGACTACCGCCTCCAGAAGACCTCCTTGCACGGTAACTAGTTGTTTCGTGGTCAGAAGAGTCCCCAGATTATTAGTCGCAAGCACGCCAACTCTGACACTTTCCGATATTTGACAGAAGGTCGGCTTTGGAGGGTGGTTCTAGACTTCATTATGGGTGCGTCCGACGTCCGACTTTTCTAAAGGCTTTTCAAACCGTATGGCCAAAGCCTTCGCCCTTTTCATTGTGTTATTATGCGCTAGAGAACATCCAGATGATCTAACCCTCTTCTTATTAAGAACCGGTATCCCTTTCTTCCTCGGGAGCCGCGCAGACTCTACCAGCCTCTACACGGGAGTAGCCAGCTTCCAGATATCGTATAAAACGTTTACGTTTTTACAGTTAACGTTTACTGAAAGCGGTGGTTTTTTCGAGTTGCCTCTCCGTGTCCTTACTTCCGCAGGAGATCTAAGGAGATCTCCCAATGAAAGAGTGACCTCAACGTACTCCATGCCTGGGTTTACGTGATCAGACTGCCCTCCCTGAAGAAGAATCCCGAAAACTTTCCTTCACTGGGACCACATTCGACACCTTGAAGCATGGATATAAAAATAGATATGCGTTATAGGTCTTCTTTTGGAAGCTGTGGGAGCCCCAGAAATGTTTGGAGCGTTAAGAAGTGCTCCATCTTCAAAAGTTTTTTAAAGGTAATTTTATATTGATACCATGAGCTCGGCGAGAAAGGGCGGTTGCCCATGGCAGAGCTCCGTATAACCAATGGAAAGCTAGTACCATTCATAACTTCAACACGATTGTTTACACATTAGGATTGCGGTTCTTATCGAGTTTAGATCCGCCGTATTCAGTCTGCTCCATGGATCTAGAGCAGGATGGTTCCTAACGTCATGTACGATCGGTCTTGGAGTCAGTGCTCCCTGCTTGTGCCGTGTTCGAGTCATATTGAGGAGTACAGAGACTTGGCTAGGGAATTTATGTAGAGCGGGAAGATAAGAAAGGAGAAATGTGAAATAAGTGGGAAAAGTGGAAAGAAGAAGGACCATGCCGCGGAGTGGAATCTAACCACGCACCCCAGGGTTGGTAGTCGGGTGCGTTAAGAGCAAGACTAGCAAGACCAGCCAGTATGAAATAAAATAGCATACATTATTAAGTAAAAATTTGACATAAAAATTTAAATTTCCATTTAATAGTATTGAATATAAATACTTCAGTTTGAATAGAGGCACGCGACTCATTAATATCTACCAAGGATTTCATTTTAAAAATCCTTTTTCCACTCAAATTGTTCGGACCTTCCGAATTGTGTAAGCCAATTTACAATCTCCTGAACGGGTATAGAAGACCTTATCTCGGAAAAGCGTATTAAAACTTCAATAATATCAAACACAATGCAACAAGGATTCCACTTGCACCATTTCACTCCTTTTGAGTCAGTCAGCGTTCATCAAGATGCATTTCCCAACCGATGTTGCTCAACAGTCCTTAAAATTGCGTTTTTTTGTTGTTGTTATTAAATTCCATGCTGGAATCCTTCGATATTTAATTTAAAAGAATTTTTACTGCACATTAAATCCCCCGTTTACAATTCTGGAATCAGTTCATCCGCGAAAAATTGAAAAATGCCATGCACCGAAGTACTTCATAACAACATCGAGCTGGATACTACCGACCAGAGTGTAGCGGCATGCTCTAACATGCTAACGTGAGAAGCACCGGGAGAGAGTCCTTAAAGGACTCCATCTGCACAATTGGACAGTTGGTGAGCGTATATATATAGTTCCTTTTTTGATGGCCCGGCACGTACATGTACAATTCAGGATCCACAATGAAGTAAAACTGTAGAAAACCTAGAAGGTGCACGTGATCTGCCTCTACTCTGCGGACGGGGGCTAAGAGATAAATTATTGATGGTCTTATGGGACGCATATAAATTTGTAGATGCTGCGGACATTCACCTGATGGTGATTTTTCATGTTCGATAATCTGAAAAGATGAATGCGCTGCAAAAGGATAATGGGGGCTTAAGACGGGAAAATAGATGAAATTGCAGATGAAAACCGTGACCAAATGGCCAGGATAAGGGGTTCCAGATCAGGATATACATGTGAGCGTTTTTCGTATATTCTTTGCTGGTTCTTGTTTTATTTGAGAAATTGTTACTACTTTTTTTTTATATTTATTGTTGCCGAGATAAAGCAACGTAACAGCCAATGCGTGCTTGATGGCTTAGAGGTCATAGCTTTGTTTGGTATTTATTCAAGGTCATAAATAAGCTTTGTATTCATTTGGTTATGATTTCACAAGGATTATTGATTGTAGCGAATCTAAATGTTTTCTAAGCAGGAGACTAGGTCAAGATTATAACGACGGTAGGTCGACGATGATATTAATGTTGTAAAGAGATAATTCACTTTTTAGCCTTATCGTAGAGGTTGGGCCTTTATAGGTTTGATATAGTTGTAAGTTATATTAATAATAGTGTCTGGATATTCCATGAGTGCAATCCTGATGGCAGAATTGACGAATGAGCAGTACTTTTACTTTATCCCATTGCACGTCGGTTTCGAACCCTGTGCTGGTCGGTTGACGGGATCCACATTGTTTCAGGAGGCATAACACTTCAACGAAGCTATCTCGCGTCAAACCCTATAGTTGTGTCACCACCTATCGATTTCAAATTCATTGAAATTCTCAATTAACACCATTATATGTGGCTAATTTACTCAGCTCGTTGACGACACCAACGAACTTCACCAAACCATAGACTATCGTAAGTATGTTCCTGATATTTTAGAACAAGCACCACTCGTTCTTGAACTGTCGCTTACTCCGCATACAACTAGGTACTCCATAGAAATGGACTCATCAAACAACTGCCATGCCCAAGCGAATTTTTCATATAGCTCTTCTAGTCCAAGATATTCAGCTCCTTCTGCGTGGTAGTATGCAAAAGCCGACAGGTGGGAGCTTGTTATTTTTTCGGGCTACTGACCGGGACTTGTGTTTCCTCATCTGGGAATGCATTTCGTTATTTAAGTCTATATACTCTCTTCCTAGTATTAAAAATTTAAATAACTTATCTTTTCCTGGTGTTCATGCCACATATCAAGCCATTACACAGAAATGATTCGGATCGTTATTGAATAACTACGTCGCTTTAGACTTTGTTGCCAAAAGTTAATAAATTCGATTTTATCTACACAGATGTAGTGTCAACTATATCTAAGTAATGTAGTGTCTCCATCAGCGAGATAGCCTAAAGCTTACGCCATTTGTGATATATTTCATTCAATTCAACGTACTACTTTAGAACTCACTACAGACCAATTCAAGTCAAAACTGTTCAACAATCTTGTCATATTAATTATTCCGTATCCCATACGATAGATCAACTATTACTCGCAATGTAAATCGGATGATCGAATGTTTCATCGGCCACTCAAACCTATTGCGAAACGACACTCATTGAAGCCAGGATTAGGCATATAGACCAACCCTACTTGTAATGCTCGCAAACAAAGCTCGTCACCAATCGGCTCCAATCTCTGCACAACCTTTATTCGTAATCTCGTAAGAAAACCTTTCGAATATTCAAATGAATATCTGAACCAAGTCATCAAACGTGTGAGAAACGACTTCGTCAACAATCTTGATAACACATACCGTCTGACAAATTCAAGCAGCCCTTTCTTGCGAGACGATTAGGAAAGAAAAGATTCAGCAAAGTGGTGGTATTCGAGAAAAGGTTAATATCCTAGACGCTATCAACTTTTTAAACTAAGACTTTGCAGCGTTGCAACGTTTGCGCCTTCTGAACGCATCTTTTATAAAGCGGGTCAAGTTCTGGGAGAAAGAAGAAATAGGTTAAGTGGCAACGGTACGATTTTTAAGTGTCACAGATACTATTTTTAAAATTCTATCGATAACAAATAAAATATTTTCGTGTTATTTTCAATTTTAGGGAGTTTCATTTTAAATCTGCAAATATGTTTTTCCTTATACAGTTTACAAGAATTTTAAAGAATATTTTTGTACTTAACATTCATAGGCACGATAATTAATATTTCCATTTATTCATTCGTCATTTATCGTATCCCCTTTTTCGCAAACGCAATAGATCTCCCCGCATCGCAACATTTGAGCCATTCACTACGTGACGTGCTAGCAATACAATGGCACCTCGCCTCATTTGAAGCGAGACATTGTACTGGTTCAAATGGAAAAAGATTCTCCTCTTACAAACTCATTTTATAATCGTGTCGTATCCAACACTAATCTACTCACCATCCTCCAAACTGTCCTTCCTCCTCTACAGACACTGATCAGGGCTTGAACGACATCACAGACTATTAGTACAAATGATTCCTAAGCTTGACGTATCACATAAAAAAAAACAGTGGGGTGTGTGTACTTAAGTACGCGCATTAGGTGTTATACTTCTTTGGCATGATTTTAAGACAAATTTTTTATTCGCATAAAAATAATTTATTGGATCTTTTTATTTTCGTGTGTTGGCAGGTGGAAGCATTATGATGCCGACACGCTTCAGCCTCTCGGTTATACCCGATTCTAATCCTAAGTTAAATCACCTACTAGTCGACTCATTAGGCCTAACTACAATGGTCTTAAGACAGGCTTAAGATCCCTCATCAAATTCTCTTAAGACTGGCTAATTTTCTGTCAAAACGTAATGAATGTTAAGCTTTATACTATGTACCAAAAGCTGGATTAGCTTTTATCTACTTGATAATACTGCTGGTATTTCTAGGCCTTACACTCTTCTCTTTGGTTTCTTTCCACCTTAGCTTCTCATTGAGGATATTTAGCTTCTCCTCCACTTTATTTCATAGATTACACGATCGTACCATCTTAGTCTGTGACGTTCGTTCCTCTTAACCGGTTACAGCGCAGCAGTTTGGTCGGCTAATCTCCGGCATTCCAAAGGACATGGTTTGTGTCCTCTATCACATTGAGGAATGCTGGGTATTGCGTGGACTCATGTTGTCCGAACCGATGGAGGTATGCCCTCGTAACTCCCCTCTCCATGCTCTCTCGTGACCCATACTTCCACGTTTGTTATGAGCCTGAGGGTTCACCGACTTTGGGTAGACTCATTCTACTTCCTTGGCCACTACTGCAATAGACGTCACTTCTAAATTATTTTCACTTCCCGCTGCTTCTTCTTCTTGTGCTTATGGTTACTCAATTGAATTGAGCTGGTTATACCGGAGACACGCTAGCACCCTTAATCCAGATTATGACGTCAAAATTTAATCTGGAGTCCGCCAAGGCTCCATTCTAGGCCCCAAGCTTTTCAATATATTTATACACGACTTCTCCACAAAATTCCTTTAAGTTTAACAATTTGCTTCAGGAGTCCCTCAGTTAAAGGACATAGAAATGCGCGGCGGGAATCGAAACTCTGCAAAATAACCATTAATTGTCATACAATTAAACCCAAATATTTTATGAAGTATCTGGGAGTCCAGATGCACCACAGATTAAAGTGGAGCCCACGCGTAAGACTCAAACTGAAAAGCGCCCGTATAATAGTAGCAAGACTAAAACCGTTAATTAATTATAAGACGATTCCAAAAGAAACTAAAACCTTGCTCTATAATACAATAGTTCGACCAGTACTAACCTACGATTTCCTCATATGGTGTCCCAGTCCCCAACGGTGACAAATGAGTTACAGGTATTCAAAAGGAAAATACGTAATACACCAATCCTGTCATACATGTTCCAGCTAATGCAAAACAGACTTCTCAAACTAATCATGCACCCGAATGAATTGGTTAGAAAAATAGTTATTGAAGGCATTCTGAAAGCGGCAGAGTTAACGAGTAAACTCACGCCAAACGAAATTTAAATGAATAGTAAACTTGAAACACACAAAAACATCAGCCTACGGGTAAACTAGAAATTAAGTACATATACTGGTAAAATAGCTCTGAAAAATGTAAGTCAGCGATACAAAAATAAAAGTACAGCCAGTTTGGCGCGGCTAATATGTTTGTGCCTTAAACACTACGAATCTTCCTATGCCCACGAAAAACCCAACTTACGCTTAGCTGATGAATCGAACATGAAATTTATCTCCCTCCATAGCCTCGGCATAAAAACCCCCTTACCCATCGACATCGTGAACCAGCATCGGCTACGAATTTTTATATACCCATAATAATGGTAATCCCAGTGCGCATGAAGAATGGGAATTGAAATGCTTGCTCTCCATTGCCTCCACCCCTTCACCCATATCCTCCGTGCTAAGCCTTCTCGGATTCCTGTGTGGCGCATTCCTGTGTTGCGAATTCCTCAAAATTTACTCTCATAATATATTCAAAACGCGCCTAAAGAAGTATAACTTCAAAAATGAATGGTTCGTACTGAACTCCGTTTCGATTTTTCTGGAATCGGTTTTTCCTTTTGAGACTGAGTCAGGATGAGACTGAGGAATTCCGAAAGATTCGCCATTCGTAACTCACTTAATTTCTGAGTGCACTGAACGCAGTGGAGAAATATTAGTGCCGTTTTCATGTAGAACTACATGAGCTAAACTTCCGTAATTTCTAGTAAACAAATTGAATTAAACTATGTCTAGACTATATAGTGTGTAACCATCATCTCCTTAGCCAAATTCTCCCAATCTTTGACGGCTCATCAAAGTAGTGTTTAACACCTTTCCTGTTATTTAACCTGTTTAGTCGTCAATAATAGAATTGGGAATCAATCGTTCGACCAACTGGAAGTACCTCCTAGGGGACGATTCCTTCCTGTCCTATCACAAACACAGCATCGCCTTCAATCCTGACCTCGAAGTCAATCCTGTCTTCGCCAATGCTTGCGGCGACGGCTCACCATCCCGACAGAAAACAACCTGTATGCAACATAGATTCAAAACAGTTTTGAAGTCAAAACCTATGTCCATACTAATATCGACACTGCTGCCATGCCTATTATCTTGCCGGACTTGTTCAAGACTTTCATCAGCTTTTTCATGGTTTGGACGACGAGAGCGTTACTCATCTTTTACATCAATAGATCAATGCACCGATTTTTCATCAGCCTACCCAGCGTTCTTCCCTTTCTCGCAAAATATTCTGCAACTTTTCATTATTTTCCCCATTTTCAAACGCAAACAACTTACCAAACACAGTACCAATGATCGATGTTTGTAAACTGAAGTTACATTTGAACTGCTGTGAATGAAGAAAGACTAATACTGTCCCTGGAATCAATGCTTTGCGACTTTTTTGCAGTTGACGCCATGTATCGGGAAAATATCATGAAATTTGGTCCAACCCAAGCAAAAATATGTAGGTAATTTCTAGTGGAATAACAAGTTTGAATAATAATGAACATGAAATGAATATAGTAAACATGTCAATTCAAATAACAAAAAGATTTTATTATATAGTACACACTTAACTACATCACGCTATTACAAAATGTAATCTTTTCCTTTTAAATGTTTTTAATCAACTCTTTTCCTTCCTTCCAGGTGGAAGACGTACCGCGACGATCTATTATAAATATAAAAATGATATGAAAAAGTCGAGGAAAAAGGCGAGGCAACCTTAAAAAAAAATATTATATCAAGAATCTCAATTTGGGAAACAACTATTTTACGAGTTCCACAACCACACCACCACCGCCGCCACGTTTTTCACCTGAAGGAAAAATCTCGAAGCTGAGGCGGACTCTGATGATATTAAAAATGTCTCCCCGTAGAGCGTTTATAGTAAACAGGATAATAAAAATACCTCAGTGAATGTATCTTATGGAGAAACAGGAAGCCTCCAGGGAGTTTCTCAGATATATAAAAATACCAGAAAAAAGAAATATAGTAGAAAAAATCTCCTTTAATAACCCTTATACAGGGTGGTAGCGATGAGCAAAAGACGCTCACTCAAACGGCGCCAAAAGCCACCGTTCGAACGAGCTAAAGACTATTGCCGGAAGTTTACTACATTTTTGTTCAGTAATGTCGGAATTATTCTTCTAGTTATTGTCTATATGATTGGAGGTAAAAAAGGCGAAATCTTTTATTTTATATATTTTTTCCGAGATAAAACAAAAAAAACCGCCCGGAAATATCATCCCTTCCTTCTGGGTCCTCCTGCTTAGCAGCGGGGACTATAAAAAATTTAAGGATTATTTTCCTCATTTTTTTTCTTTCTTCTCTTTTTTGGTTTTATGCTTGCGGACTGCTCCTGGGCACGTTAATTTCAATGGAAAAAACACGGCGGCTTCATCCTGGATTTATAAGGAGCTTTTATGTTCCGTGCAATTGAAGTAGACAGTAAAAAACCGCATCCACTAAAAGACATTCTTGCTAAGGAGAGACATGAGACTGCCTTGACGCTGTGGAAAGTTACAATCGAGGCGAACGCATTTTTCGATATTAAGTTATTTAAATCACGGTAAGTTCACTATGGTTAAGACTTTGATAAGAAAAAAATAGTATAAGCTAGAATTGACCGCATTCGTCATAGAGCAACGACCTGCAGTTGTTACCACAAATATAAAAACTGAAGTCCACTTATTACATGTGTGTTATGGTTAGTTAGTGGTATTACTATTGCGGTCTAGGGGGATATGTGTATAATGAGGTGTTCGGTATATTGTCTATATTGATACTGGTCTAGGAAATGTTGCCACGAACACTGCCGAATACCTCCACAATTCCTGAGCAACATTCCACAGAAATTCGGTAGTGTTCGGTATGTTGTCTGCATGTGTTATGTGTATCGTCTGACCTACCGGATCGTACACCTCGATGCGGTATAGGACCGGAACAGATGACCTCTCCGGGACGAGTCTGGTGAAAGACTAAATTTGGCCTGATGAAGTGGTTTCTTTTATAGCTAGAAATCTCGTCGGGGTAGGAAGCTTTAAAGCTTCGAAGTAAAGCTTTCAAACAGAGAATCACAACTTTTTGGTCTGGTGGTTGAATATTTATTCTTCTAAAGCTTTTTTGGGAGAATAATTATTAGTAATGAATCGCGGCTCGTTACAACTTGGTACAAATACCATCCTTGAGATCAATGGTTCCACTCCGCGTTATTGTTTTTCAGCTTTCCATATTGTCCATATAAATAAATTTTCTTCTTTCTTGTGTTTTTCTTCATTTCGAAAATTTTACTGCCCTATCTCATACCATCGCATATAAGCATAAGCGCAGATGTCATCTCCTGTTCGATAACCGAAGTGGTGAAATACCACGCGTGTTGGCGTTTCTTAGTTTCTGCTAAGTTCGTCTCTACATCGATCCTCTAACTTAGAAGGCATTATCCTCGAGTCTAGAGCTCAAGGCTTGTAAATATTTCAATAATACCTCCCTTTATAGTTTCAACAGCTGGGAGATTCTGGTCGGAGCTGAGAGCTGTCGCACAAAACAAAGTCCGCTGGAAGGCAACCATGAGGTATTGAAGGGGAATAAGTAAGTTATAGTTTCGAGATTTTTAGCCAGGATAGCCAGTACCTTCGCTTGAAAGATACTAGGGTAGCGCGATGAAATTTCTTTAGAACGTCTCCGTTTCTCCATTTTTTCTTGAGGATATTTCAACGGCGAAGGAAGTCAATCCTGGGAATGGTAGTTTGCGGTTGTAGCGATTATTCTTCGGATAAGAATTCCAAGCTCTTGCTATGGCCGTAGGGTTTTGAGATCCAGGCACTGGATATCTTTGCTCAAAGGAAACAGCACGATGCCAAGTGTTTGATGTCAAGGGCATGGCCACCACCATTAGACGTACCCTTGGCTGTGTACATCCACAGGACCATATTTGGATTGAATCCCCATTTCTTTGTAAAACTCTTTTTACAGGCGTAGACTTGTGGACTTGTAGAAGCGGGGAATGCAACACTTGTCACTAGTTTCGTCTGCGTCAGGCAGCACTCCCGAATTTGTACAACACCCAAGAGTTCAAACGCAAAGTTCACCGCCATCTCCTCCAACACCCATCCGACTTCATCTAATATATCCTATCTTCTCTCTATCGTTCGATCAAAGCTTACTACTAGACATTGCACCATGGCATGTATGACATGACGGACTGGTAGTACAAAGATGACACCTGAGATTAGATTACCCCATAAAAAAAGCTAAAAGTTGGATTTGTATAGAATTCTGTCTCTTGATAACATATCCGAATCGTGTATTTCTTTCTCCAAAATCAAGTTGACGAGGAGGCTTCTTAGTTGTCTGCCTTTAGCCAGGATTCTATTCCGGCTAACTTTACTTGGGTTGTCGGATTGGTCGTGGTTCACCTGCATAGTCGTTTTTCTGGATGCCAAATTCTCTGGTGACTTTGCAGAGTTCTGACCATGTTCAAACTTTTTAGTGCAATTTTGGATTGAGTTTCAAACTATACATACCTACATATATTCCTATAACCGGTCTCAGGGTGAAAAATAGATCGGTTATTCATTTGGCTGGGATGAAGCCACACTTCTGACCAGGGGCGGCGGAGTTCGTGATGAGAGAAGGAGAAGTGGAAAGTGTTTTCTCATGAAAACTTAATATAGTGTTAAGAATTTATAACTGTATAGCCTAAGGCTTTTAAACCCCACCCCATAGGGGATTGCCTCAGGGTCATGCCGAAAGAGGGTATTCCCTTTAGTTTCCGTTTCCATGGCACAAAAAAGAATCAGCGATTCCTAAGCGAGCTACGCCTTATCAGCCCTAAGAGGCAAACCTCTTTAAAAATGAATTGGGGCATTCGCATACGTATTCGGAAAGCTTTTTAGAAGGCTTAAATGTAATATTGCTATAGTTTTACTCATACAAAGCCTGAACTTTTGTTGTTGCATTGCTTCAAATTTCAGACAATTACATTGGTGACCATGAAAGGTGCAATTTAGCATGCTCAGTAGATTGGTTCTGGTTAGATTACAGAGGTCAAGCAGTATTGGACTTGGTTAGTACTCAGTTGGGGGACCGCATTGACAAAACGACACTCGATTTTAAAAATGTAAAATTTTCAACACCGGCGCAGTTATTACTCACATATCCACAACGAAATTCTTAAATGTTTCGGCCTCTTTTTTCCACTCGGGATCGGGTAGCAATGAGTTTTCTTCAAAGGGCAAATACGGCATTCCTTACGACGAGGGCCAACTAAGACGCGGCGTTAGATGCCTTGCGTGGGGCTTATAGGGTAATACATACGGAGTTCGCATGAGCTAGAGGGACTAGCCTGATAGGAGCCCTATCTGTACTCCGCTCGAAATGCTAACCCGGTAACCAACAACCCGCATAACCCGGTAACCAAAAATTCAAAACCATATAACCCAGCTTCTTCTTTAAACTCCTTTAATCCCTCATGGGACATAGAGCGGAAACAGTTGCCCTCCAGCGGACTCTGTTTTGCGCGACAGCTCTTAGCTCCGACCAGGATTTCCCAGTTGTTGCGGCTTCTTCTAGTAGGGTTCTCCTCCACGTTGTTCTAGGTCTTCCTACTCGACGGGAACCTTGCGGATTCCAGTCAAGGGCCTGTTTGGCTAGATTTTCGTTTTCGCGTCGCAAGGTGTGGCCAACCCAATTCCATTTCCTTCGCCTGATTTGGTCGTCTATCCTTTCTTGGCCGGCACGGCGCCATAGTTCTTCGTTTGAAATTCTATCTTGCCAGCGGATTTTTAGGATACGACGAAGGCATCTGTTGATGAAGACTTGTAGGCGCCCTGTTATGAATTGGGTGACTTTCCATGTTTCGCAACCATACAAAAGAACTGCCTTAACGTTGGAGTTGAACAGCCGCAATTTCGTGTTAGTGGAAATCCCCGTTGATCTCCATATGTGGGACAGGCATGCATATGCGCCTCGTGCTTTATTTATTCTGGAACTGACGTCTTCTTCTGCCCCACCATTTTCGGCAATAATGCTACCGAGGTAGCAGAATTTATTTACCAGTTCCACGTCACGGTTATTCAGCGCTGTCCGTTCAATGGTGTTTGCATTTATCCGCATTTCTTTAGTTTTAGTCGGATTTAGCCTTAAGCCTGTTGGACTACTTTCTGTTGCCAAATTGTTTAACATGTTTTTGAGGTCCTGGTGTCTGTGGGCCAGCAAACAGATATCATCGGCGTAGTCAAGATCCTTAAGGCGGTCTACCAAACCCCATTGTATGCCGCCTGTTCTATTATCTAGAGCGCCGACAAGGATGTCATTTATTACTATAAGAAATAGTAAAGGCGAAAGTAGGCATCCTTGTCGTACTCCTGAGCTCACCTCAAAGCTGTCGGATAATTTTCCATTATGGAGAACTCTGCATTTGGAATTGTTATATAGGGCTTTTATCAATTCTATTATTTTATCAGGCAGTCCACGTCGCCGTAGTGCCTTCCAAATGAAGCTCCTATTAACCGAGTCGAACACTTTCTCATAGTCTACGAAAGCAAGGTAAAGGGGGGATCGGAATTCAGTAGACTGCTCCACTATTATTCTCAAGGTGTTAATATGATCAATACAGGAGCGGCCCTTCCTGAATCCGGCCTGCTGCCTCCTAAGCGTTCGATCAACTGCCTATAACCCAGCAGACCGTTGGTAAATAAATTTGTCGGTTAACTTTTTACGATTTATCGGTTGTCTGTTCACGTGCTCCCCACCAAAATTGTTATGCTCCGTCGCTCCTGCTTCTGAATTCTTTAGCATGGGGCTATCCTGTTGTGCAGAGTATTGGGCAATACTAAATACTAAATTTATTTGCTGTTGTTTGCTTTAGGGCGCTGTGGTCTGCCTTATCGCTGTTGTCTTTTAAGATCGTTTCTGTGATCCCTAGGGAGCGAACCATTCGAGTCATTTTTCAAGCAGTTTATGGATCTTCCTCTCTTGGACCATAGGTAATTAAGGATTTGATGATTGTATATTGTATACCAGACGAGAATTTTGGGGTTGAAACAACACATTTTTTTCATTGACGATCAGATAATGTTCTGGAGGATAGTTTGTCAATAGCCAAGTATTCCAGACTTATTTATATGATGATGAAGCTATCAACGTGTCCCTCTGCAACATAGCCAGAATATGAAAGCTTCTTAAACTGCTCCACAATATCTTTCCATGGGCATCCCTTCGAGGTTATCACTGCCATTGACAATTATTCGAGTTCAAAATTCGTCTCTGAGACCCAACCACCCCATAGTGACTCGAGTTGGAGTTGCGTTTCGTAAACCGGTGTTATTGCTTTTACATATATGAGGGGAGAAGAGAAAGAAATGTGCAAATGAGTTAGTTTTCACCCAGGTAATTTTTGGATGAAAAATCTTTGGTTAAAGTTTCGTCATGTGCGTCCTTCTTTCCCTCTTCTTCTCTCGTCTCTTTACCCTAAAACAGTTTTTCGTACTTTTTGATTCTCCGTGTAGCACTCCACATAGAAATTTTGTGTCGAATCGAGCATTGAGGATGTTCTTTTAAAGGAACATATGGTTTTTTAATAAATAAATAAATTCATATATATTGGACTATTCCATTCCTTTCTCCAATGTCTATAAGCATTTTTCAAACTTAGGGGGACATTGTGAAAGCTTTATGTAGTTTTAATAATGCTATAATTCTCAAGCACAATTTTCTGGTGGAGGATATCTTTAAGTCTTTTCAAACTCATTTCAAGTGAAGATTTTCTCTTCAGCTGTTTCCAGACTTGCATATTACAGCACCTTTCGAAAAATTGATCTACCAGCCAGCACGTGGTCTTTATCGAATAAATCTAAAACTGTTTTGATTCCACAGCAACAAATGTCCAATGTTTTGATTTTCTTCCGGAAATCAATTTCGTTCTCTCCATGTTTACCTAGCCAACAACTGATTGGTTAATGATTGACAGGGTTAATGGGGGAAAAGAATAATGCAAACAACACAACCCTGAATAATTTAGCTTTTCACACCTTAATATTTCGCCGCTAGTCTGTTTAATGTAGTCACTGTTGTTTACATGGGATATTGAGCGTGCATATCCACAATTTAGATAGCCTAAGTCTACCCACGTTAACCTATAGTCAGCGGTGTTCAAATTAGTACACGTGAAATTGCATGACTAGATGTCATAAGTTACTTCAAATGGCGAGAAGAAACGTTTCTTATCTGTAAATAAATTAGTGAATATTGCGTGAATAATTGTTTCGTTGACATGGCGTACTTTTAGCTCAATACACGTATTTAGATTAAGAAGCATTAAGGATCTGTATAGTTGTTATCATAGACAGATAAGCTTGAAAACTCGGGTAAAATATTTACGATGTGATTGAAGGCGATTTTATGTGGAACTAGTATGAGTTGAATTCATCTGGGACAAATTGAATTTGTTAATACTTGCATAAACTGACATAAACCTCGGACATATTTTTCATTATCATATGATTGACCGTGGCAATGCAGTATATTAAATAAAATCTTTATTTTCAAGGAATTAATAAAATTATCTTTCAAATATTGTTATTATTATTATTATTGTTATTTATTTGGCAGAGTACACAAGATTACAATATTTTAGAGTACATTACAAATCCTTACTAATATTATAAATGCGAAAGTAACTCTGTCTGTCTCTTACGCTTTTACGCCTAAACCATTGGACCGATTTTGATGAAATTTGCTAGAGATATAGTTTAGACCTTGGAGACGGACATAGGCTACTTTTTATGGAGAAAAAAGGGTTAAAGGGGGTGAAATGGGGTTCAATAAGTTGTAAGGGGATTTTTTTTCTTTACTTTTTTTCTATTGTATAAAAAGTAACTGACTGACAGATAACGCACAACCTAAACCGCTGGAGCTATAGTGCTGAAATTTTGACAGTGGATCCTATACTGTCGTGGACATCCAGTAAGAAGCGATTACTCGAAATTCATCCCCTAAGGGGGTGAAATGGGGTTAACCCAAACCACTGGAGCTAGAGGGCTGAAATTTTGACCGTGTATACCTAGAATGACGTGGACATCCACTTTTTTGAAACTCATCAGCTAAGGGGGGAAATGGGGTTGAATAGGTTGTATCGGGAATTTTTTCAATTTAGGCAATTTGTTTACCATATTTATTAAAAAAAAATGCACTATATTAAACCTGTTTTAGGGATAATAACAGCTGACTTTTTTGTTTGTTTTTTTTTTTTTTTTTTTTTTGAAGGAAAACAGTGCACATAATAAACTGTTTTTATTTAAAGGCGTTGCAAGGCACGCGGGTTTTATGCTAGTGGTAAATAATTCTAAATTCTTACAACTAGCTTAAGATAGAGAGCAAAGAATTTGAAAGAAGTAAGAGAGAAGAAAGAAAATTCGAAAGATGTAGGTAAGGACAGTAGAGTAGTAGTACTACTGTGAAGCTGGAAGAGAAGCTAAAAAAATAGATGGCTGCTTTTTAAACATCGTGGCTGATTTTTTGGATGGATGGAGGAAGTCTATTCCAAAGTCTAATCGCATGCACAAAGAAGGAACGACTACCAACCAAGGAACGATGAAAATAGATAAGCAGCTTGAATAACCTTAAGGACTGCATGGGGATAAGGAAGTCAGAGAGGTAGCAAGGACGTTTAGAATAAAATATTTTATGCAGGAGAATTAGTGCCATGACATTGAGAAAATGAAAGAGCCCACATCCCAGTAGTGAATTTTGCACCTGAAGATTATCAGGATACATATGATAAGAACAGCCTTCAATGACAGAGGGAAGATCTTTGATGTACAGGCAAAAAAGAAGAGGACCCGGTATTGAGCCTTGAGGCACACCCAGACGCACTGGCAGAAGAGAGGATGTTCTGCCATTGTGACGAACACATTGAAATCTATTAGAAAGAAGAGAGGAGAAAAGACGCGTGGCAGAGGAAGAGAACTGATAGAGTTGATTAAGTTTGGACAACAGGAGCGGATGCACCACCGAGTCAAAAGCCTTAGATTATAATTTTTTCAAAAGCTTTAGCGAGAAAAGGAAGGATGCTAAAAGGATGAAAATCAGATATGTCAGATGGAGACCATCTTTTGGGTAAAGGAACCACAATGGCTTTTTTCCAGAGCAAAGGGAATTCAGATGCTGTGAAACAATAGTTAAAAACATGAGTGATAGGCTCAGCAATTAGGGGAGACAGGATTTTGAGAAAACGCGGAGAAATTCCATCAAAGCCGATACTGAAATAGAGAAAGAGAGACGATCATATCTCGGGGGAGAGGAATGAATGATGATTTGAGGAGCTCAACATCAACATCAAAAGGCTCAGATGCAGAAGAATGAACACCAAAAGAGCGAAGGTTAGACCAAAGTCGTTTCGGATCAAGGTTAGAATTAAGCTTGCGAGCATAGAACTCAAGCAGCTTTGACTTTGAGATTGATGCGATTGTGAAGCACTTTGTACTCAATTAAGTAACTGCGAATTTTAGTTCTACGGTAACGCCGGTACATAGACTCGCGCTGGATTATCAAATCCCGAATCTCACGTGAAAACCATTGGCAACGAGAAGTTTTGAGTCTACGGGTAACAAGCGGTACACATTGGTCGTACATTGATTGAATCATAGAGGACAAGATAGCAACCTTATCTTCGATAGAGGTAGAAATATAGATGTCATATCAAGGTAGAGAAGAAACAGCACTTAGAAACCGCTCAGGATTGATGTTGCTGTAGTCACGGTAAGAGAAAGAAAAAGGCGAAGAAGAAGGTAGGAATGAAAAATAGATAGAGAGAAAAAGGATGTCATGGTCAAGAAAACTCGGGAGAGAAATTTGATTGTGTCTCACCACTGAGCTGATGGACGTAACAGCGAGAACATCAAGCAATGATGGATTTCGACAATTCATAAAAGTAGGGAGTTTATTTAAAACATAAAGGTCCAATGACTCGAACATATAATTAAGAGATTTCGCCTGACCATTAGGTTTTAACAAGTTAACATTGAAATCACCGGCAACAACTAGATTCTCATACTGGCGAGAAAGATTATTAGAAACAGCAGTATGGAATTCAGCAGCAACCACAGGGTCAAATATAGTGGGAGGACAGTATACACTTATGACAGCACATTTATCAAAAGAGGATTTTAATTCCACAGCAATAAATTCAAGTGGGAAATCTCTTGATTTGCCAAGCTCTCTAGAGGAAAGCACAGAAGAGACATACACAGCAACGCCACCTCCAGAGCGACCAGCACGGTCATTTCGATGGATAGTAAAGTCAGAAAGGGAGACATAAGAGGAGAGAATTCTCGGATTTAACCATGCTTCACTAACAAGTAAAACATGACTTTTAGGATAATCTAGCAAGTTTCTCAGCTCATGCATTTTATTTTTTAAACTCCTGGCATTAAAGACAATAATATTCAGTCTAGGAGAGGAAGAGGAGAGGATATTGAGGAGTGTTCCCTCGTTGTGCATACGACTAGGAGACCCGATCATAAGTTAGACATAAAGAGCACAGATCCACATGACCACAAGCAGACAAGATTTTGGTCCTTCGATTGGGAAGAAACTTAAAATTCGTTCAACAAGTTTCTTAATTTTTTACCTATCGAACATAGCATAGAACTTAAGTTGATCCATATGACTAACATCTGGAGCCATAGTGAAAGATATTTGGCCTTAGAAATTTCATCTCAATTATTTGATTTTCAATTTGATTTGCGATAAGCAAAAATAAATTCGTTTCGCTGATAAATATAAAATTCACGACCTTTTTCTATATTTCACATATATTCCATATTCCACAACACGAATTTTTAAAACTGAATCATATTCACTTAACAATAGCATGATGATACCCATTCTGATTAGAGCCAATCTTTTGGCAATGGATTCACTAAATGGCAATCTTTTCGATTCAAGAATTTTTATTACGGAAACAATTCACTTTAGAATATCGTGCCAATAGTCAGTCCATTTCAATTTTGCTACTTTGAAAATTCTTGTCAATGCTTTCAAGTTGTTTTGTTACGTATGCCAAAAAGTTTGCCACGTGCTCACGACTTTTGTTGATCGATCGAATACTCTTTCTCCAATTTCTAAAACCAACTGGCTTTTCAGTTCATTTTATTTTAGAGTGAGTACATTAAGATTCCTTTATCTTATAACGTTGAAGGCTAATGTACTTAACATTTCTAATATGGCAATTGAATATAAAAGCGAAATGTTTATTTGAGGCAGGAAAGCAAAAAAAAAAAAATACTAAAGATTAAAAAGAAAGAATTGAATTGAAGGACTACGAATGTAACTGATAATATCAGCCTCTACGGAGCCGTGGGTTCATATCCCACCGCTGCCACCACTTTTGTTGTTCGAAACTACCGTGTGCTCCTCCGAGAGTGGTGTTTTTCTTAATTCACGATAAAGTTGAAGATACTCTTATGAAGTACAACCGGTATGATTAGGAACGGTTATTATGGTTAAGTTCAACAAAGATTACAAACCAATCTTGTACAATGAATGAATGAATGGAAGTGTACAGCCATAGGTACACGTAAATTACCATATATTTAAGATATGTAGGTTATGTTAATCCTGATCACAGCATGTTGTTGTGAGTTCAGGTGGTTACCTAGGTTGATTTTTGATCTGAAATTGTTAGGTAAGATAAATACAGGCTTATGAGATTTCATACTAAAATATCGTCATCATCACTGGAGCTACAGCCCTTTGTAAGCCTTGGTCTCCTCTAGAATTTTATTCTATAACTCTCTGTCTTGCGTTTTACTTGTCCCGATGGGTCATCCCAGTTGTGCATAAGTCCATCTCTAAGTCAACTGACACTCTTTAAAAATCGTACAAAAATTACGTACTCCTTTACAAACATCACGAATTTTTCAAACCATGGATCAGAACTTTTTTGACGGGGAATTTTTTATATGTCTTGCAGTTTCAGTAAATTGCGAGTCATCCCGGAATTTCCAGTATTTACTGAAAAATTTGTTCTTTTTGGTCAAGTCTGACAAGTACTTTACATTGATGGGTTTTGCTATTATCTCCGGAAAGCTTTGGAATTTCCAAATGAAGTCATTCGCTTCCCAGTTTATCAGCGGCGCTTCAATACGCTCAATATGAATTAGAAAACCCGCTTTAGTGTAGCGAACGAAGTAGGAAGGAAATGTTTGGTTGCTAACGTTCAGGAAAAACAAATTCTCTAGAATAATCTGGATTTTTTCCTCTGTGATAGACTAGAAGGCTTAAAGAAATGCCTTTTCTACTGTCGACAATCAATTTTTTTCGTATAGAGTGCAATGCCGTACAACAGCAGCAGAAGAGAAATAGAGAAGCTGAAGGAAGGAACTGCTACAACCTAGCCGCGCTATTTTGTTCCACCTACTCCAACCATTTTGCGACTCTGACATCGGGGCATCGAGAACAACTCGCTGGAGTGTTATGCCTCCTGAAACGAGTTGAGTCTCCTCAACCAACCGATGACAGGCGCTCGGTGGAGCGAGGAAGGACTAGGGAAGGCTATTACAGGAGGAAGCAGGAATGTAAAGAGGGAAAAAGAAAAAAACTTATGTAGGTGGGAAAGTGGGAAAAGCGAAGGACCATGGCGCTGCCGGGATTCGAGCCTGGAACCTCTGAGATGGTAGTCAGGCGCCTTACCCTTAGACTACCGAGGCCCCACTTACCACTACTATAGTTTTTAGAACTACTTTCTCTCAGGATTACTTTGTCACCAGTTCTGATACTAGTCAATTTCCCACTATTGCTAAACGCAGTCTTGGATATAAGGCCGAAATGAGGAACATTTCCCCTCAGAGCTCTATGATTTATGGATTACTTTAGTTCTGAAAAAATCACCAATTGAATTGGGAAATTTACTTCTATATATAATCCTTAAAACTATGAAAAAATGGCAATAAAATTTTTAAATTGTAGCTGTTGGAAATGTTATCTAATCAAAATAGGCCTGTATCTGAAACAGTTGAATTTTTAAAATTACGGCTTAATAGAAAACTCATTTTAGAAGCTACATCTGGGTACAATAACCCTGTAAGCTACTTGGTTAGCACATTCCGTACGAATAGAGTTGAACAGGTCTTATGCGAGGCAGTACATTTCCCCCCTACAATACGGCTAATCGTACTGAGGCCTCAATTAAAATGTGCTTCTAATCTTCATTAATGATCTGCTGTCAATCCCCTCCAACCCACTTCACTGCTTCGCTGATGACGGTATTCTGAATTTCTCTTACTCCTTCGACAATATAAGACAAGCACGTGCCAGACCTTGTCTTTACCACAGCCAACTGATGTCCACTTCGATCAACCGGGATATCGATACGATTCTTCGTTGGGGCGAAATGAACTGCGTCGAATTCAATGCCACAAAAACGAAGTACTGTCTGAACTCCAACAAAAATTGTACCGACCTTCCTCCTATCTCAGTGGATAAAGAGAATCTAACGGCTGACTCAACTTTCAACATCCTAGGGGTAACTTTAACGGAGCCACTGCGATGGAATGATCACATATTCCAAATCGCCAAAGAAGCCTCCCAATGCCTTGGATTTCTCAAGAGATGCAAGTTCCTCCCCTGCCAGCCACATTGGCTACAATATACAAATCCTACATTCGGCCGCGCCGCGAATAAAACTTAATACTTTTCCCGCAACACAAGACTAGCCCGCTCGGCTCACCCCCATACCCTACAGCCCCCCCCCCGTTCACGCACAATACGGTTTAAAAGTTCGTTTATGAAAAGAACAACTCTCCTGCAGTCAGTATTTCCGAACTCGTACAACACCGTAGAGTTCAAATGTGACTCTCTCTAACCTTTCCTATTCTCCTCTATTCTTCAAACCAAGCTTACTACTAGACATTGCACCATGAACTGAACGACATGACGGGCTGGTAGTATAAAGGGTTACACCTAAGCTTGGTTTTTTCATATAAAAAAAAATATATATATTTATTCTTCAATTTGTAACGTTTTGCGATTAACAATGTTTTTTTCTTGTGAGTTATTTTATTCTTAGGGAGTCAAGTTTACTGAGGTATTAATATTTTATGAGAAATCAGTTTATTCCGTATACATTCGTCATTCTGGAAAGTTGATTGTGTGGACCAAAGGGGTCAACAAACCCACATCCCAACTAGTTTTACCCTGTATGCAGGCATTAATTACGTAAAGCGTTTAGGGGGAGGAGGTCGAGCCGAATCTCAACCAATCTGACGTGGGGGAGAGCGGGTCTCGTCAAAAATCACGTAATTTTTTTTCTTCAAGAAACAGTGTAAAATTGCTAAAAACTGGGTTAACTTAAGTCAAACATGTTTCTCCACTAAAGATCCCATTCACTTACAGGCCGTGGTGGTACTCAGTCTGACTTGGGATGAGGACTTCAGGTATCCGTCTCACAAACCGTGGCATGCAGGTGACGTCATGATTCCCTACAGACACATAGGCGAAGACGACAGTTTAGCATAGCAGGTTGTTAATTCAAGTGCAAAAATACTCATGGCCTCAACGAAAACTTTAAAGGCACACAGAGTTGTCGCGCCTAGTTCGCGCCTTTCTTTCAGTTCAGAGTGGATATGGCGTGAAAGAAGGCCTTAAGATATGGCTAAATTCTACACAAAAATGTTTATGCGAACGCCAGAGAGGAGCATAGTAGCCCCTCGATTGTTTAGCCGCTACCGGCCAGCCAAACGCGCAACTAGATGAATGCTGCGACCAGTGCCGCATTTACCAACAAGCAAAACAAGCAATTGCTTGAGGCCCCTACCCTAAGCGGGCCCGCGCCTCTTATATTTTGTTTGGTTTGTCTTTAGATAAAAGGGAAGTAAAAAATTGTTTGGCCATAATGTTTTGATAATATTCATTTGCGAATCAAATATACAACCGTCATAGTTTTGCGACTAAAACAATAAATGTAAAACTAAACGTAACTACGAACATTTCGTGTGGGGGGCGGTAGTCATTGTTGGGGGGCCTCATCACGAGGTTGTGCTTGGGGTTGTGAAGCAGGCACCTTACTTCTGGTGTTAATAGTATTAGTGGAGTTACAGTTTGTAGGCGATATAGTTGGCAACTTAGGCTTAGAGATAGTTTCACTGTTAATGGGGCAAGTGGTGGGGGTATGGTAGGGAACTTAATTTTAGTTCTAGTAGTAATATTAGATTACTTATTGTATTGGTTAATGTTGATTTAAGAGAGCAGCTAGATTTTGTATTAGAAGTCTTAATTGTATTGCTTAGCCTATCATTCCAGTGTCTGATCGTCAGATTTTTTCATTTAAATACATCCGATTTTGAGTTTAGGAAAAGCCATTCATATTTGTTAGCCATGATCATAAAGCACTTGGATTTCTTCATTTTTTATTTCTGGATGTCACCGCTTTACATTTGAGAAGCTCAACGAAGAGCTCTTTTTAAAAAAAATTGTAGATCCAAGATTAATCTGCATGATTTGGTGCGCCATTGAGAAAATACGTTGACATATAATTTCTAGCAGCGTTGTGTGCGTTGTCGGCTACCATTTTAGAGCTTTTGTTAGAATTTTTTATCTTTTGGAAAAAAGCCTACCTGGAAACACTGAATTGAATGTTCCAGAGGCGCAGAGAGGGAGGGGCAACCGGCCCACAGTAGGACAAATGGCCAAAAGCCTGCCAAAACATCAGAAAGTTAAGTAACCTTCTCGAAAACTCCCGAGTACCGCATGTCATCCGCGAATATGCATTTTTTCATGTGGTCGTCCGCCATATTGGATCCGCCATTTTGTTTTTTGAAAAAATAATGTCAAGTTCGTAATCAGCGACCTCGAAAACCCCCTTTTATATAGTTTCCAAGAGATTCCTTGCCATTTCGGAACTTTTTGTCGGTTTCATTACCCCCTGCTGTGCAACTATTTTTTCGCGATTTCAGGAAAAAAAATTGTATCTCCAAATTCGCACAAATTCGCACTTTAATTTACTTCTTGTTTTTTTAATCAGACTATGACAAGAGAAAAAAAAAATGTTTAGAAAACGAGCGAGGACGACTAATTAACTTTAAGTTATTTGAAAAATTAGTTTTTCTCTGCGTTTTGCAAAAAAGTTGATTTATTTAAATTCATATCAATAATTCTGCAATGAATATTTCACGATAATACGTATTCGATTTAATTCCACTCACCTTCACGAACAGAATCCATTTTTAAACTTCTCAAAAGCACTAATTGGCACTATTCGATAGCTGCGTCTCGTGTAACGGCCACTTTCGAACTGATCCTAAAAAGGGACCCAATGTACCTGTACCCCGAGGACAGACGTTCTGTGACCCTCGGGGCCCCTACTTAAAATTCCGCAAAGAGAATGTCCCGAAATAGAATCTTCATTTTAAGGGTTTTGGCCAGCGTTTTGGCACTTTGTCCTACTGTGGCGGCCGCCGAGGGGCCCCAAACTGTAGGAAGACTATTTTCTGAAATGCAGTTTTACATGAGTTCTAATCGATTCTTGGCTTTTCGTCAAAATGCTATCAAATGGCACAGTTTAGCACGACTTCAAAAGCTTTATTTCAAAGAGAGATAAAGAATTAGTGAAGTTTACGGAAAAATCGATATTTGAAATAGGTTTTTTTGGTTTTTCGATTTTTTATCGATGTTTTTCCATTGTGACACTATTATTTTTATAAAATATCCGTAAAATCCGTCTTCAAAATTTTAAAAATCAAAATTTTGTTCGTCAATTTTTTTGATTGAAAATGGGGCCCTTTTTTAAATTAAGGTCATAAAAACAAAACTAAACTAGTTGGGATGTGGGTTTGACCCCTTCGGTCCACACGATTAACTTCCCAGTATGATGAACGAAGATGGAATAAACTGACTTCTGACAAAATAGTTATAGGTTTAGCACTAGTGGAAAATTGGCTAGTATCAGAACTGATGACAAAGCAATCCCGAGAGAAGCTAGTTCAAATAATTATACTAGTAGTAAATCCACAAGATTTTTCTATAGAATTTGTTTTTCCTGAACGTTAGCAAACAAACATTTCCTCCGTATTTCGTTCTGCGCTAAAGCGGGTGTTCAAATTCGTATTGAGCGTGCTGAAGCGCCGTTTACAAACTGAGAAGCGAAATTCCAAAGCTTTCCGGAGATATTAGCAAAACCATAACTGTTAAGTACTTGTCAGACTTGACCAAAAAGAACAAATTTTGCCGTAACTACTGGAAATCCCGAGATAAACCGCAATTTACTGAAACTGTATCACGCGTAGAAAACAATTCCCCGTCAAAAAGTGCTAACCAAGGTTTGAAAAATTCGCACTGTTTGTAAAGGGTAACGAAATTTTGAAAGGTTGTCGGATTTTGACAAGTGATGTTTTTTTCGAAGGCTATCGCGGTGCAGAACCCAAAAAAGATCACTTCGTTAAGAATGGGTCTCATTGCATCGAGTTTATTAGATATTAGCAAAACTTGTCAATTTAAGGTCTTTCTGACAATTAGCCGACCGAATATTATGAAATTTTTTTCAGATCATTTCTTCGTTAATATTTTTTTTCGGAACCTCAATGAAGTCGATATAGTTTTTAGGATGCGCGGTATCGTGCAGGTACAAAAATCATAAACGTCGTTTAAACAAAAAAAAAAACGGTTCGACCGAATTTTATGAAAATCTTTTCAGATCATATTTTGGTTAATACTCTTCGAACGGCACGTCAACTAAGTCGATATCTTTTATAGTTCGCGAGATATCGTGCAGGTACAAAAATCACTTATGTCATTCAAACGAAAAAACCGCTCGACCGAATATTATAAAAATCTTTTGAGATTATATTGTCGCTAATACGCTTCGAACTGCACCTGAAGTAAGTCAATATCCTTCGTGGTTCGGGCGATATCGTGCAGGTACAAAAATCACTTACGCCGCTTAAACAAAAAGACGGCCCGACCGAATTTTATGAAAATCTTTCAGATCATATTTCGGTTAATACGCTTCGAACGACACCTCAACGAAGTCGATATCAGTTTTGGTTCGCGCGATATCGTGCAGGAAAAAATGACCACATACGTACGCGCGCACACACACACACATACTTCCTCCCAATTTTTTGCTTAAAATCCTCCTGGGACCTTGAAAGATGAAAATACGTCGAAATTTTCGTTTCCAATTTTCGGACCGATTACAATAACTTCCTATACTGGGAAGTTAAAAAATCATTTACGTCGCTTAAACAAAAAAACGACTCGACCGAATTTCATGAAAATTTTTTCATATCATATTTCGGTTAATACGCTTCGAACGACACCTCAATGAGGTCAATATCATTTTTGGTTTGTGTTCTATAGAGCATGTACAAAAATCACTTACGCCCTTTAAACATAGATACCGCTCGATCGAATTTTATGAAAATCTTTTCAAACTGTACTTTCGGTAATACGTTACGATCGGCACCTCAAAGAAGTCGGTATCATGGTTGGTTCGTGCTATATCGTGCAGGTACAAAAATCACTTACGTCGCTTAAACAAAAGAACGGCTCGACCGAATTTCATGAAAATCTTTCAGATCATATTTCGGTTAATAAGCTTCGAACGACACCTCAACGAAGTCGATATCAGTTTTGGTTCGCGCGATATCGTGCAGGAAAAAATGACCACATCCGTACGCACACACACACACACACACACACATACTTCCTCCCAATTTTTTACTTAAAATGCTCCTGGGACCTTGAAAGATGAAAATACGTTGAAATTTTCGATTTCGATTTTCGGACCGATTACAATAACTTCCTATACTGGGAAGTTAACAACCAATCGCTTTGAAAAACTAGTTGGGTTGTGGGTTCGACCCTTTCGGTCCACACGATCAACTTCCCAGTATGATGGATGTTGAATATTATGATTGGATATTTTAATAATAAATGAACAATAGGCAATATAGAATATATGCATAATACCGAAAATTTGTCACAATTGTTTATCAATATTTTCGCTAAAATGTCAAACTAAATGTGCGCACTTACAAGATTAGGATGACGAAAATGTATATAAAATTGATGTATTAATGTTTTTCGGCACCTCAATGAAGTCGATATAGTTTTTAGTTCGCGCGGTATCGTGCAGGTACAAAAATCACTTAAGTCATTTAAACCAAAAACCCGCTGGACCTAATATTATAAAAATATTTTCAGATTATATTGTCACTAGTACGCTTCGAACGGCATCTCAAGTAAGTCAATATCTTTTATAGTTCGGGCGATATCGTGCAGGTACAAAAATCACTTACGTCGCTCAAACAAAAAAACGGCTGGACCTAATTTCATGAAATTCTTTTCAGATCATATTTCGGTTAATTCGCTTCGAACAACACCTCAACGAAGTCGATATCAGTTTTGGTTCGCGCGATATCGTACAGGAAAAAATGACCACATCCGTACGCACATACACACACACATACTTCCTCCCAATTTTTTGCTTAAAATGCTCCTGGGACCTTGAAAGATGAAAATACGTTGAAATTTTCGATTTCGATTTTCGGACCGATTACAATAACTTCCTATACTGGGAAGTTAAAAATTGGGCTTTTCGAAACATGAAAATCTACATTTACCTCAAATTTCATTAAAATTGGATCATTTTTGTGAAAGATAAAAATGATAAGCGAAAAACTCGGTTTTTGACATTCTTCTCCATTTTTGAGGTTATGTCGAAAAATGGTTTAAGTGAAAGCTATAGATTTCTTTATTATCTACAACTTTTACATGAAACGTTTTGCGACAAGAGGTCTACTTTTCTCAGAAATAGCAAAAAAACACGATTAACCCCCCAAAACCCACATTTTGACATCCCCGGGCCCCTTCCGGTCATCTGCTGCGGTGCTCTCGATTTTTCCTTGTTTACTACTAAAGTTTACTGCCATCCATATACAGCTAATACCCCGGCTTCACCGCCAAATTTTCGCAAGTTCGAGCAAATTAGTCTACTGTACTTTAAAATTTCCTGATTTCCCATACATTTTTCACATTTTAAAGTCAGGAAAAAATGCCTGCTTTGGGCCTACAGAACATGAAATTGAGTTTCAAAGTAAAAGCTCGCTCAAAAGAGAGTAAAAAATTGGAATATTTCCATGGCAACTGATGTATTATTACATGACAGTTAAAGTAAGAGCTTTGAAAAAATAAACATGGATCAAAAAAGGAAGTATAGATGTCTGTCAATGAATAAATATATACTCAATTACATTTATTTTATAATAGGTATTATTAAATAAAAAATTTAAATCCCACAAAGCATTGAAAATTCCATTTTCCATCTCTATAAAGGAGCTTTCAAATGTAATACGTCACACACGAAGCTTTCTCTACTGAACAATGCCGGTGAAGCCACTTTTGCATATTGAAGTGAACTTGATTAAAATTAGGGCGGTGAAGCCGGGGTATAAGACTTTTTCTAGTTTTTGGCTTTTCTAAAGCGCTTTTGCACTGGTCTAAAAGGCCCCCATACATGTTCAAATTGGATGTACATCCCGATTTTCATTAAACCCTCAACGAGTTGTGATCGGCCGACCGGCTCACAATTGATAGTTTTGATTGTACATCCGCATTTCGAAGTACATCCAATTTGACCTTGTATGGGAGCATTTATGTATGTTTTTTTTATGTGGGAAAACAAAGATTAGGAATCACCCTTTGTACCACCAGTCTGTCATGTCGTTCAGGTCATGGTTCAGTGTCTAGTAGCAAGCTTGGTTTGAAAGATACAAAAGAAAATGTTAAGATTAGGTGGGTCTGGGAGTGTTGGAGCAGGTGGCCATGAACCTTACGTTTGAACTATTGAGTGTTGTACAAGTTCGGGAAAACTGACTGTGGAAGATTATTCCACCGTCGAGTTGTTCTATTCATAAACGAACTTCTAGAACATGACTCAACACGATTCTTGCGGCCCCAATCAAGAATGTGCTCGATGTCCCTGTTGATACAGTTGAACATGAGTTCACGATGATTTATGTAAAGCTACCAATACGTTTTGATTACATGATGATGGCTGAGAAACACTTCCGTTCTTCCGGAGAGACCAAAAAATTGGGCCGATTTGTAGGTCGCTTCAAAACGTAAGTTTTCGATGCGAAAATCTATTGTGAGAGAAAAATGGAAAAAAATTGCGACTAGAGAGAGATGCACAATATTTTGTGGTAAGCTTCTTTGCACAACGAAGCCTCAATTTTCTACTCAATTTTCCGGTAAAAAGTGTTTAAAATCCAGATGGAAAATCCTGAACTATCCACGAATTAGAAAATCGATGTGACCAAAGCTTGTTGACTAAAGTACACAGCCCATTGTAGACAAGAGCTCGATTAAAACCCAACACTACTTGTAGCAGCTAATTAGTTGGCTATGATCTCAGTAAGCACCTGTTGGAGCACTCTTCAAGCAGTTCTGTCTCGTACGCAGATGAGTAGAAGCACATTTTTCTACTGCTACTAGTGGATGACTAGACAAAAACTTGTTAAAGGAAATTGGAGCTACCTACAGACAAGATCAAGGACTTTTCTCCTCACTTCTTCACCTGTCCTAATAAAGCCGTAACCAGACACTTGCAAGGCGTTGTCAATAGCACAAAGTAAAACGTGTCATTATTTCTGTTGAAAATAGAACAAAAAATAAAAATAGCTAAGTAACAAAAATAATTTCACCTTATCAGGAAAAAATCAGTCTACCTGTGTAATACATCAGCTTCTGGCTGATTGCAGCTTTGCCGCCTGGCTCTATCTTCGTTTGAGATATTTATAGACAGAAGCTTGTCTATACCTCATTTCTATTTCCTTCAGTAATTGATGTGGAGGTTGGGGGGCGAAATAAGGAAACACGTTTACGAATCGCTTCAGGTAATAATTTAACTCCAGACGAGCGAGAGTCAAGACTTTCCACAGCTAATGCGGAAGGCAACTTCCTTCCAGTTTCTTGCGTCCCGCCCACACGATGCTCCTTATTTCTCAGCAGCGCAATTTGCAGGGTTTTTGTCATTTTATACGTAATTAAATTCTTCGCCATTTTGTTTTTTATTTTAATAAAAAAAAAATCCTTTTTTCCTTCATTTTTTTTCTGATTTCATTTATTTATTGCAGCGCTGAAAAGGAGATCCGAGAGTACCAAAAAAACATCATTAAAGCTCAGTCTAGTGAGGCTGACGCAGCCGAATTGTGGAGCTTCCCTGGAGCATTGCTTTACTCCTTGACTGTCATCACAACTATCGGTAAGGACTAAGGATGTGTATTTCCTACTATCTTATTTTGTTTTTGTGTGTTCTTTTTTTTACATAAATGTTTTCTTCCCTTTTTTTTGCAACCCCCACTACTCTACAAATGGGGCTTGCGTTTCGTTTTTTTTCGGTGGGCGGCGGGGCGGAGGGGGTGTTGTTTTTGTTGTGGTGGAGTATGCAAAATTTATTGAAGTTTTAAGAAAATTACTGAATAGGGACACGAGCCAGGGATAAAGTTTTGTGTTGGTAGTTTCTAATAATTTACGAGCCTTTTGGCAAGGTTTATTATTCTCGTCCTTTTTAGATTTGGGAATTTTCTTTTCTCTCTCTTGGTTTTGCCTCCCTGGAATTTCTAGTAAACTTTTCATTTGCTCTCTCTCTGTGATTGTAGTAATAGGGATGTTTTGCCTTGAGTAATTGTCATGGATTTGTTTGTTTGTTTTGTTTTTGAGAGGGGAATGTAGTATACAAAATGGAAGTTGCTTAAGATTTTACACAATAATGAATTGATTAAGTTGTTTTTTTTAGTTTACATTTCCGCTAACATTTTTAGTGAAAATAGAAAATAAATAAAAACGTGCATGATCACCACACGTAATAGAAATGTTTCTTTCCTTTAGTTCTTTTAATATGAAATAAGGCCAGAACAACTCTTTTCTTATGCCAAAGAACGATCGGAGTCATTTGGGGCCTCAAACCTTGCATCGTCCACTGGCTGTATACAGCCGTAATCAGAACTATAACTTTGCATGGCATATTGGCATGGTGGACTGCTTTACAGAAGATTACGTATCGTAAGATACTGGAAAAGGTCCAAAGAGCAGCTGAGCTGTGTAACATTGGTGCAATGAGAAGCACCCCAACAGCTGCGCTGGATGTCCTATTGCATCTTATTCCTTCGGACATACATGCCGAGCAAATGGCAGCCTGGACAGCCGCCAGGACAAAGGCTTCTATTGGATGGGATCCCTATTCATCGATCCATCTTCAGAAGGTTCGCCACCTCTGCGGACCACCTACCTTACACTACACCTACGTGGACATTGGAGAAAGGTTTCAATACTATCATTCCAGCCAGAGGTGCTTATCTTCTTTAAACTCCTTTAATCCCTCATGGAATAACGTTGCGGCCGACATGGAAAAAGCGGCGTCGAGGCACGAGTACCGGACGCTGTACCAGACAATCCGCCGGTTAGGCGGCAAAACAACATCAACAAACGACAACATCAAAAAATCGGATGGAACTTTTGTGACTTCTGCCCATGAACGCCTGGAGCGGTGGAGAGCATTCTTCCACCAGCTGCATAACCACGATCCGCCGCAAGGTCCAGCACCCGAACCACCGATTATCGAACAGCCGATGAATCAGTTTCTCGATACCGAACCAACAATTATCGAGGTGAAGACAGCAATAAAATCGCTGAAAAATGGAAAAGCACCGGGAATAGACCAAGTAACCGCCGAGATGATCAAAGCTGGAGGTGATGTCTTATCACAACGACTTCATGTCCTCATAACACACATATGGCATTCGGATCGTGTCCCTTCGGTATGGAAGAAAGCGATCGTTGTCCCAATTTTGAAGAAAGGCGACAGTCGGGAATGCAAGAATTATCGCGGTATTAGCCTTCTTTCGATCGTCGGTAAAGTATTTACGAAAATAATACAATCGAGGCTACAGAAACATCGAGAGCAAACGAGCCGGGAGGAACAAGCGGGATTTAGACCACATCGAGGATGCATTGATCAAATATTCGCCCTCCGTCAGTTAATGGAAGAAAGAATTCGTTGCGGCAAACGAATTGTCGTCGTTTTCATCGATTTCAAATCCGCTTTCGATTGCATCGATTGGAACAGCTTGTGGAGAGTCTTGGTAACCGAACACGTGCCATTGAGAATCATCCAACTTCTCCAAGCGTCGTACGATGGCTCAACCAGCAGCGTTCGTATTCGAAACGACTTATCCGAGGAGTTCCCGATTCAGACGGGTGTCCGACAGGGAGACGTCGCTTCGCCACTTCTCTTCAACGTTGTGATCGACGCGATTATGCGTGAAGCATTCGATGGACGACTCGGAGTTCAATACGACGACAACAACTTCGTAACAGACTTAATGTTCGCCGACGATAGCGCTGTTTTCGCCGACACGGATGCCGAAGCAACGGACATCTTGCCCAATCATACGGGTTAAAAATCAATGCGGAAAAGACCAAAGTGCTCACAACGGATGGATCAAGAGCCAGTGTTCACCTCGATGGAACCCAAATCGAACAGGTTCCAAGGTTCAAATATTTGGGATCATTGGTTGAGGAAACGAAAGTAGCATCGACGGCCGATGTTCACAGCCGTATCGGCCAGGCAACAGCAACATTCGTCTCGCTCAAGTGGTGCATATGGAAACGAGCAAATATCTCCATCAAAACAAAACTACGTCTTTACCGAACGTTGATTCTTCCGATTCTTCTTTATGGATCTGAAACGTGAACACTGCTCAAACCGGACGTTAAGAAGCTCGAGGTCTTCCAAATGCGATGTTTGAGGCAGATCCTCCGTGTCTCACTCCGCGATCGCCTTCGAAACGAGGTTGTCAGACAAAGATGCGATCAGCAAACACTGATCGAAGAAGAAATGCAAAAACGTCGACTACGGTGGTTTGGACATGTTTGCCGAATGGACGATAACCGCTTGCCACGTAAACTTCTCTGGCGAGACCGTCCTGCAGACTGGAGAATACAGCGATCGGCACCGAAGAAAACCTGGTTGAAGAATATCGAGGGTGACTTAAAGAATCAACGATTATTAGTTACCGAGGCTCGAAACACCGCCAAAAACCGAGAAGAATGGAAGCGAATCGTGAATAGAGTTCGGGACCCAGCGGCACCGACAGCAGCGTATCCGTTGCGGGACGTCCCGCTCGGACCGCCAGCTAACGGATCAAAGAAGAAGAAGAAGAATCTCTCATGGGACATAGGGCGGAAACAGTTGCCCTCCAGCGGACTCTGTTTTGCGCGACAGCTCTTAGCTCCGACCAGGATCTCCCAGTTGTTGCGGTTTCTTCTAGTAGGGTTCTCCTCCACGTTGTTCTAGGTCTTCCTACTCGACGTGAACCTTGCGGATTCCAGTCAAGGGCCTGTTTGGCTAGATTTTCGTTTTCGCGTCGCAAGGTGTAGCCAACCCAATTCCATTTCCTTCGCCTGATTTGGTCGTCTATCCTTTCTTGGCCGGCACGGCGCCATAGTTCTTCGTTTGAAATTCTATCTTGCCAGCGGATTTTTAGGATACGACGAAGGCGAAGAGGTGCTTATAAGAAATATGTATTCTATCGGATAGCCAGGCAGCCCTCAAGGCTCTTAATTCTGTCGTCACGTCTACGACTGTTCTAAACTGCCGCAGGTCTCTGTTAAAAACTGCCCTTCAGTTTCATATAACTTTGTGTTGGGTTCCTGGACACAAGGGATTAAGGGAGACTGTAGAGCAGATGAGCTTGCTACACAGGTAACCGTAGTGGAGAGGGCACCCCACCTTACCCAGATGGAAATGTCCATATACACCTATAAACTGGCTGTGAGAAAAATCAGCTTAGCCCGAGCTAAGTGTCAGTGTGTCGCACTCTTCACACAATATGGCCGAATTTGGACGCAAAATCTCTTTTTAAGGAGATAAGCCATATAGTGAAACTGCTGATCGGTTGGGACTTCCCCACAACGACTTATGCAGAAGTTGTGGTAATGAGGCTGAGGTAGAAACTGTCTCCCATCTTCTCTGTACATTTCCCGCCCTTGCAAGGAAAAGAGGGACCTTCCGTGGCTCACCTTTCCTTGATGCAAAATACTGGGGGTTCCTGACCTGTGTCTCTTTACCAAAAGAGCTCCAAAAGGCTTGAAATAGCCTGAACTCTATCCCAACCTTGGTATGGCGTCACAATGGGCTCAAGGGTGTGCTTAAGTGGGTTGCCTAGTGGGGAGCAGCCATATCAACCTAAACTAATATGGTATAGGGCTAAAGAGTACTGCATCCGCTCTGAGGAACTATTCTTGACAGAACAAGTAGCACCTCCGGTTTGAAGGTTAGACTGCTTAGGTCAGTTCAGTAGTATGGATAGATACATATTTGAAAGTTATGCCTACAGCCCCGCAAGAGCTCAGTCTCTGTCACAGCCCCCGTAATAGTTCAGTCAAAATACGCCTCCTCGCGGCCAAGCAACCAGTACCTTAAAGCTAATTCAGTTACCTGAGATATACACGTATACCATAAAGTTTATTGCACTAAGTGCCACCCACCGGTTAGGAATTACCAGATCAGCTATAGAACTTCAGCTTTCGTTGCATTTCTTTTGGATGTGTTCGTCTGAGGTTCTGTGGACTACATTGATTGTGCACCATTTGTCATAATGAGAGAGAGAGGGGGTTCGGACTGACTCCGGAGAAATGGTGGAGCAGGTTTAATTAGAAATTTCGTTTTTGATGCATTGAGCTCCACAAGTTTCTTGAGGGACAATCGAGAGGAGTTGCGAGTGAAGTGAAATTTTTCCTTATGGAGATTACCAAGCACAAAAGTTTGTAACGGCCGGCCTATTTCCTTTCTCAAAATCCACCTCGTAACTACGGTAGAATTCTAAAGTCCCCAAAATTGACAGGAAATTTTTGGAGCAATTTGAAATAAAGGTAAGCCAGAAAAAACAGAAAAAAGACAAGGAAAAAATTGGGAGGCAGTCAGATGTAGGATCTTAAATAATAATCCAGGATTCAGAAGTGATGGTAGTTAGCCCTAGGATGAAGGAAGTGGAAGATCCCGCAGCAGCCTGTTCAGATTAGCGGTCGCTGGAAACCAGAAGGACGTCAGCCCGCAGCCTTGAGTAAGGGATTGATGCAGAGGAGGTCCCGGGGATGTGGGCTGATACTTCCAGCAATATAGAGTTAGATTATTGAGTTATAGAAGTGCTACGTCGCCTGGGTCGGATGAAGGGAATAGGGGACCCACAGCGAGAAGGTGGCAGTCGGATCCGCCCCATAATCACAGTGTGGAGAACAGGACAGTCAAAAAAACTTGTTGTTGGAAGTCCTGTGTAAGAGAGATGATAAACCATGAAGGACTATCATATCCCCACTGCGTAGCCCTTGCGAGGATTGGTGTCACTGTTGCTGGTTGCAGCTGGAGGGTCGTTCCATACAGTCGGGGACCGGAGTAGACGTATGCAAGGCGGGTCTTAAGAAGAGAAAGAAGACATTGGCTTCCGGTGGTAGTATCACGCCTGCGCGTTGTTATTATTTAGTGCCACATTGTAATAAATAATATTGTTGCTCCCGTTAAGACATTTCAGAGATAAGAGTAAATCCAAGAAAACCTTTAATAACACCCTGCCTGAAAGGAAACGTTGTCAAACGCCTTACCTAGGCTACCGAGGCTGTTTTTCCGTCCGTTCCGAGGCTTTTCTTCGGATTTCTTAACTGATTTGTTTTTACAGGGTCTGCTAACAAGCCCAACGTCCAGCCCCACTACCCGGAGGAGCGGTTCCGTGAATTATACCCCAACGGAGTAGATTTCCCAGCTTTTTTTTTTTTTTTTTTTTTATGTGAAAGACTAGAGTCTCAGGAAAGGCCCTTTATACTGTCGACAATCTATTTTATTCGTATAGAGTGCAATGTCGAACAGCAGCTCTAGTCGGGGAAGGAAGGAACTGCCACAACCCACCCGCGATATTTTTAGTCCACCTACTTCCAACCATTACTAGTGCGACTTTGACATCGGGGCATCGAGAAACAACTCGCTGGAGTGTTATGCCTCCTGAAACGAGTTGAATCTCATCAACCAACCGATGACATGCGCTTTGGTGGAGCGGGGAAGGGCTAAAGAAGGCTATGACAGGAGGAATCAGGAATGTAAAGAGGGAAGAAGAAAGAAGGAAAGTTATGTAAGTGGGAAAGTGGAAAAGGCGAAGGACCGTGGGGCTGGCCGGGATTCGAACCCGGGACCTTTCGGATAGTAGCCAGACGCCTTACCCCCTAGGCTACCGAGGCCCCCCACGCTATACCCACGAGCACTACGTAGGTCCGTCGTCGGTTGGTTATCTAGGAGACACCAGCGAGGAGGTCACGGTTCATTTTAACTGAGCAGTCGAACTTTGTACGATAAACTGAACTGAAAGTGTATGTGCTCGTCAGTTCGTTATACCATTTTTTTGCTCAGTGTCAGTTTTTTTGAGTACATTTTGTTTAATAATGGCAAATGGACGGAACTGAGACAAGTGAACGATAAACTGTCTCACCTGCACAGTTTACTGGAGAAAAAGAGTCTAGAAGCTCAGCTTCGAGGTGAAAATAGTACACAGTTCACAGTTCCCTGCACAGTTCACACAATATATCGCGAAGACATGACGTTACACGTGTTTAACTGCGCAGTTTAACTGAATGCATGTGAGCCGATTTATGTCTTTGGGTATCTATCGTCAGTCCGTGTCTGAAGATTCGAACTTATTTTCAATTTTCGTTCAGGCTTGAAGAATTTTTCACGTGGCCTTGATCGGGCCTACCTGCCGACCTGGTCTGAAAGGCCACGGCCTGAATTCGAATGGCGGTCTTCAAAGTTGCTTTGTGTAAAATTTGTATTACACAAATAAAATTATTTTTATATACAATAGCACGTTTAATGTGCAGTGGTGTGTTTTAATTATCTGTTTTGTGGCACGCGAATGCATTTGCCAACCGCTGGTCTAGGGACCCCATTAGACAAGACTTTGTGTAAACGTTGCAGTTGCTCCCAGCTACCTGAAAACTTAGTCCTATTGAATAGTGTTATTGGGTAGTTATGTTAATTAAGTTTTTATTGTTAATTAAGTTATGTAAAACTCGGGACGCTTAGAAGAATTGAATAGACCATGTCCAACTCTCGAGTTGAGCTGTATCGCCATGTCTAATACATATAGACACGAGTCGAGTTGAGTTAGGGTCGATTGAACTCGACTCGGCTTTGCTACCTGGGTTGAATTAAAACTATGCATATAGACGCGACTTCAGTAGTTGGGTAGTTGAATTTAGTCGACAGCCGTCGATCGCATCTATAATCTCTGGTATTCACTTTTCTCTTGGAATCAACTCAACCTCAACTCAACTATTCAACTCATCATGTACACGTAGTAAATGTAAACTAAATAAAATATTTAAATTGATTTGATATAACGCATTAAAATAGAGCACCATGTTTGCGATCTCAATATCTGTTCGCGATGATTTTTAAATCCTTAATCATCTACATACATTCACACATTAATATATTTACAAGAAAAATAGATTTTTCCACTTAACACACACACAAGGGTATTATTATAAAAGTAAACACATTCAGCAAATAACAATAATTGCTGGAACGAGAAAAACAACAAGGGCACAACTGGCGTCATTTTTGTAAAACAAAAAAATTCCAATCCTGAATGGCTTACCTTCAACTATCCTGGCGCACAGGTAAAATGACTAAAAAGGACAAAACGTTAAACAAGGCACGAACTTTCCACGAGGCTATTTCAATAAAAATGTCCTCCTGGATGTAGTGCTGTAGATATTGTATTAATGTTGTTATAAATCCTTTTACTTTTAACAGAGGTGAGTATTTTCGTGCTTTATTTGCCTGTATGTGTGTTTATTTCCAGAGGCCAGAGGACATCCTGAGCTGTGTCGTCCTTAATAACAGAAATCGATCGAGTTGATTCTATTTTTTTGTGCTTGTTTGTTTGTCTGTTGGTGTCGCTTCCTACCAGAAAGGGGATGAGTGATAATGCTCTTAACCGATTAGTAAAGTGATTATTAACTCCGGAAATTATGAGGCGAACTTCAATATTTAATCAAATAAAATTTCTGGCTTTGCTGCTGCTGCTGCTGGTGGTGGCATTTGGCTGGTTTCTGCGTGTCCCTTCTGTCTGTGCGCCCACCAATGTGCATTTTGATGGCGAATCATTTCCAGGCTATAAATACACAGCCCAGACAGCAGCACGTATATTTAATTTATTACATTTTAATTAAATTTAATCCAGTCAAATTATCAATGACCATGATGAATTGCGCCCAGCATTCTGCGGATGTTGTACACTGGGCGTTCGTGTGAATTTCGAAGTACAAAACGATGTACTTTATGAACTCCTGCGAAATTATTAATTAGCACTAAATGTTTATGCAAACAGATAACTTTATTTATTGTGTCCGGAACGATGTTTATGAAAATGTATTTTTTCTCTTAACAAATAAACTCAACTGGGTGGAAGCAAACACCTCACTCTAAATATCTTCTTCTTTTTCTTTGACGGCTCTACAACCGGGATCCGGTCCTGGCTTCTCGCAACTGCTCTCTCCACCGATCCCGATTCTGAGCCGATGTCATCCCTTGCCATCCCTAAACTCTGTTTGGCATCCCTAAGCTCTGAGCGTCCTGGTCTACTCCATCCTTCCAGTGAAGGTTGGGTCCATAGGTCTTACCGCCGAGAACTTTCCGAGCAGACTCATCTACACTCATACGAGCTAGACGCTCTGCCCATCGGAACCTACCAATCTTTATTTTCTTCACAACATCTATGTCGCTATAGCACTTGTAGATCTCCTCATTGTAGAGTCTCCGGAATCGTCCTTCCTCACATAAGGAACCAACAATCCTCCGAAGTATTTTCCTCTCGAACACGGCTAAGAGGTTTGAGTGCTTTTTGCTAACGTTTCAGATGCATGGGTGAGAACCGGCAAGACCATCGTTTTATATAGTAAAAGTTTAGACGTTATGGTTAGATACTTGGATTTCAAGAGCCTTGACAGACTATAGTAGGCTTTGTTGGCTTTTAGCAGTCGTCTGCGTGTTTCTGGTTCCATGTTATTGCTGGCCGCTACTATTGACCCAAGGTAAGTAATTGTGGGACCAATGTTAGGTGTTCTGGAAGACGAGGCCACCATGTACATCGTTTTGCTTTCATTAATGCGCGGTCCCAGATTTCCTGCCGCCTGCTCAATCTGAGTGAAAGCTACTTGTACAGCTGATGTTGTTCTTCCAATGATGTCAATGTCGTCTGCATAAGCCAGTAATTGGCTGGACTTGTGGAGGATTGTGACCCTTGAAGCCACGCCGGAATCACGGACCACTTTCTCCAACCAGTGGCGGATTTAGGGGGGGGCTATAGGGGCTTCAGCCCAGGGCGGCAAATTTTAAGGGGCGACAAATTTTCAAAACATTGTTGAAGTGAAAACTTCTTTAGCCGCGTTGGGCACTTTTTGATAGGGGAAAATGTTATGGGTTCGCGTCACCGACATGCTCATTACTGGCGCACGCGCTCAATCGATTATAATAAAAAACATTTTGATTTTGAATAAAAAAATAAATCTGACCGCCTACCAAGGACGTAGCCAGGATTTTGCTTCGGGAGGGGTTTTTGTAGGTTAGGTTGAAATGGCACGCTATTGGGCCCATTGTGATGCCATTAGCCATTCTAGTGTTGGAACAAAGTGCAGGCCATTTCAAGCCATTTGGAGCTTTTGATAAAGCGACAGAGTTGAGGGACCCCAGTATTTTGCAGCTCGCTCAATGCATCAAGGAAGGGTGAGCCAAGGAAGGTCCCTCTTTCCTTGCGAGGGCGGGACATGTACAGAGAAGATGGGAGACAGTTTCTTCCTCTTCTTCATTACCACAACATCAGCATAAGTCGTTGTGGGGAAGTCTTAATCTTTCGGCGTGCCGGCCAAAGGGGCAGTGACCGATCAGAGCATTTACTACATGGGTTATCTCCTTTATGTTTAACAAAACTAGAAATTTTGAACGCTTTGCGTCCAAAGTTGGCCAGATTGCATGAAGAGTGCGGAACACCGTTGCTGTAGTCCATCTCAACCCATCTCGAGCTAATCAGATTTTCCTCCAAGCTAGTTTGTAGGTCATTCCTATCCGGGTTAAGTGGGGTGTCCTTTCCACTTCGGTTCCCTGTCTAGCAAGCTCATCTGCCCTACGGTTCCCCTAATCCTACTATGTCTAGGAATCCAACTAAGTTTTATATGAAACTGAATGGCAATCTCACACAGAGACCCGCGGCAGTTCAGAACAGTCGTGGATGTTGTGACGGCAGAATGGGTTTTTGTAAGAATCATAATAATGATCTGTGTAAATGAGACCTCCCCTTCCCCCCTATAATTTTTTACTTTTTTTATACATAGTCATCTAGATATTTTTCCTTTCTGCGGAAATGCAAATTACACACCAATAAACATTGCGCACATATGAATAAGACATTCGCTTATGTATTTTCAAATTTCCGCTTCGAAATGTACCAAGAATGCTACTGCGCATGGAAAATAGCCTTTTGAGAAACCTCATCTCGTTTGGTTCGCGCTATACATAGCTGTCGCCAAACGTATTTCTAAGAAGAAAAAATGCGATTTGAATGGTGTTCTGCCTATCTCAAATTTAGTATACAATTGAAGAAAAACTGTTTATTATTATTTAATTTTTCATGCTATCTGCGATGTCTTTTTTCATTCGGGGGGGGGGGGGGGGGTTGAACCCCCAAAACCCCTCCCCTGGCTACGTCCTTGCCGCCTACTATTATTCAATTAAGTATCGAAAATGAAAATATAAAACCAGTCATTTTGACTGATGTGTTAAATTCAAGAAAATATTAGCAGCAGCTGGAAATTTTGGATTGGTAAAACAGGAACACCTCTAAATGCTTCAGAAACAGATAAACATCATAAAAGATCAACAAGTCATCGAGAGGATCTAACGTTAGAATTGAAAAGGTTACAAAACAATACACTACAAACGGTCACCAAAACTTTTCTAGAATTCATCTCCAACAAGAAAGGATTATCGATATTTTCATTCAATTGTCAAAGTTTGCATGCGCATGCAGCTGATCTAAAAAATGATGCTATCGTAAAAAAGTCAAATGTTCTGCTTTTGTCAGAAACTCGTATGAAAAACGAAGAACCACTTGATGTTCCGAATTTCAACTTTGTTGTAAGTTATAAAAGACCCGAAGTTCCAGCAGCAGAAGTAGCTATTTATCACAATACTCAAGATACGTCACACTTCATTACTTCATATATGGACATACATACTAAATTCACTAGAAGCATTGGTGTTAATGTTTCTGATATAGGCGAAATATGCGTTGCTCGTTGCAGTTCCGAGAATGGGCAATACATATTAATGGTTGCCGTTTATATTTCGCCTGGAAAATCTATGAGACAGATACAACAATTTTTATTCGAAAATTTGATGATTTATACAAAAGAAAGTTCTGAAATTCTCGAAAAAAGATTCGGCGAAAAATATGATAATGTACCGATGATTTTAAGTGGAGACTTCAATATTAACTTTGCAGATGATAACAATCTACCATTAATTGAATTTTTAAATGCAACACTTAATTTAAATATGTCCAATGATCGGAAACTTAGTACTACCAAATATAAAACGACGATCGATGCGGTTTTTACGCGATACTTAGATAAATTTGAATCAAACATTTTCATTTCTTACTTTAGTTACCATAACCCGATTGTATCTTTTTTACAATAAGTGCTAATGAAATAGGATGGTCAAAAATGCTATACAATTATAATTTAAAAAATAATTCTGAGATATCGGTTGAAGATGCAGCAGCATTCAATTTTATAGAAAAAAGTACACTTATTAATGAAGACGCAGTTACTTGTGCTACATATTTTAATAAGTTGGTTAATGTCCTAATGAAAATACTGCAATCAAAAAGATTTAGTCCTTTCAAGAAATATAGAATTTTGTATTACTTCAAAAGAATCTAATTTCAACATCTAAGTTCTAAGTTTTCACTTCTATCGGCAGTCCCTATAACTGCCAATTTTTGATTTTATATTTTAACCGGACAACGAATGATAATTTTTATGAGAACGAATGATAATTTGAAACCATATGTCATAAAGAAGGTAGTAATCAGAGACTATTTACTGTACACATTTAATCCCAATCCTTTACGATATCCAAGCAACTTAGCAAAAAGAGCAACTTAAATTTGAAATCACTGTCGAAAACGTACAATCATCTTAGACAGACTTGTCAACTGTAGTGCTACTGCATGGATCTCGTACGGAGTATATCAAAAGCATAAAAGTGGAGTTAGACTTTGATGTTTATGAAAATGGAGCCCTGACAAAGTTTGAAGTGTCTGTCTATGAAGACGAGACAAAGACGAAGAAAATACGCAAACTCCAACCAGACGAAACTCGAGAAGGCGAGGTACAGTTTACCGGCAGACAAAATTTTAGAATAAATACTTACAATGTAATACTGGACACACTGATCAATGAAATGGGAAAAAGAAAAGCTGCGTATGATAAGCTAAACTCGCTGTTTGGATTTTTGATCAATAGTGGAAAAAAAGATCTTGACATGAAGGCACTTGCTGTACACAGCGAAAAATTGTGCACTTTCTACAACAAAGATTTGCCAACACCGGAAGAGTTTGTGAGTGAGTATGTTCACTTTTTGGGATTATTGAAAGAACTTGGAGAAATAGAACGGCCAAAAACAATCTTGAATTTGTTTGAAGTTTTAATTGATAACGATCTACAAGACGTTTACCCGTACATAAACATTGCATTAAAACTATTTTTGGTCATCCCCGCGATGAACTGTTCGGCAGAAAGGTCATTCTCTGTGCTTAAAAGAATCAAAAACTACTCTAGATCAACAATCACTGAGACCAGCCTGAGGAATGTTGCAGTTTTAACGATCGAACATGACATTACAAAGAATTTGGACTTTGATAATATCGTCGATTCATTTTCAAACAAAAAATCACGAAGGAAGTTATTTTAGTTTTGAATTCAAAGGCTACCAAATCATTGTTTTAAATGCCTTAATTTTAACTGATATTGTGATTTCAGTTAAATACGGCAAGTTATGAGTTGTTCAGTGTTAATGTAAGAGTAGAAAAAAATCCCTCGCTTATACAGAGTGGAAATGTTAGATTACATTCTTTTTTGTAAGGAATTTATTGTAATGTAAAGGATAAGAATGCTATATCATTAATATATATCTATAAAACTATTATCTCTGTTTTTTCATTTCCGAAATCAATATGTTGTCGTAAAATATAACATTAGGAATATTATTTATTTTAAATGATTGTTGTTGATGTTTTTAAGGAATTACATGTTTTTAAGGAATTACTGCTGACATTTTCCGTCACTGATAGAGAAAAAGATTGAAGACGAAGTGAGATTCCAGACCCTGAAATGCAATAAAAATTATTTATCTTTAATCGGTGATGGGAAATGCCCGTTATAACTCTTAAATAACAAAAATAATATTTATTCAACCTAAGTTTAAATTTAGTTTTCACGTTTTTCGCGATAGGCTAGTATTTGTGTGGTATTGGTGTTAGCAGTGATTATAAAAACTTGGTTGATGGATTATGTAAGAGCGGTGGTGGGGCGGCAGATCTCTTCCAGCCCTTAAGCGGGAATTGTGTAAATCCGCCCCTGTCTCCAACGCCAGGTTGAAAAGGAGGCAGGCCAGACCGTCCCCTTGTCGGAGTCCATTATAGATGTTGATTGGTCTGGACAGTGTTCCGGATACCTTTACTTGGCTTGACACATTGATCATGGTCAACCTACATAGTCTTGTCAGTTTGTTGGGGATGCCGAATTCTCTCATGGCTTTGTAGAGTTCTACTCTGGCTATGCTATCGTATGGCGCTTTAAAGTCTAGGAAAAGTTTTGAAACTGTAGACATTTTTCCATAGCCTGTCTCAAGGTGAAAATCTGATCAGTCGTTGATTTTCCTGAGCTGAAGCCACACTGGTATTGGCCTATGATGTTTCTAACGAATTGGTCCATCCTGTTTTGTAGGAGAGCGGAGAATATCTTATACACGGTACTCAACAACGTTATACCGCGATAATAAGTGCACGCTGTGATATCTCCTTTTTATGTATCGGGCAGAGGATGCCTTTTCTCCAGTCTTCTGGCATCGCTTCCTGCTCCCATACTTGCACAATTAATTCATGAATCGCTTGGTGTAATGTAGGCTCTCCATGTTTAACCAGCTCTGCTGGGATGCCGTCTGCACCCAAGCCTTGTTGTTTTTGAGCCGGTTTATGGCTCTGCTAACTTTTTGCAAGGCTGGTGTCGGGAGCATAGCATTATCATCAGATATTGGTGGAGCTCGTCATTTAGCAATCCATGAAAGTTCTCTTCGCATCGCTCCAAGATGCCTTTAGGATCGGTGAGCCGATTCCTTTCTTTGACCTTGTAGAATGTGCATGGTGGTGTGAATTGCGTCATACTGCGGACACTTCGGTAGAACACCCGTGCCTGGTGCGGCCGTAGCTCTCTGTACTGTTCTAGTTTACAGACGAGATTTTCTTTCCCAGGCTTCCCTCTTTGGTCTGTGAATTCTCTTTTCTTCTTTTCTGAGCTCTTTATCGGGTTCTCTTCGGGTTCCCGTGTTCTCTGAGACTGCTGCATTCCTCGGTACGCAGCATTCTTACGTTCAGTTGCCAAGCTTTTATTCATTATCAAACTAGTTGTTCCGATCGCTACTTTGTCTGCCTAAGTTGGAATCAGCAGCAGTAATGACAGTATTTTTAAGGCTGGTCCACTCTCGTCGATGCCCGGCATCTCATCCTCAGGATTTAGGGCGCGCTGTTTCTGGCCATGTCATTGGGTAGTGCAGCTGTGTTGATTGGAGCCTGATCAGCAGATACAAAGCTTTTCAGCGTTGTAATGCGCTCTCGGAGCACCATACCAACAAGATAGTAATCCGAGTCGAAGTTGGCACCTCGGTACTTTCGTACCGTCATCAGACCCAAAAGGTGGCGGCGGTCTATCAACACATGGTCTATTTGGATGCGAGTGGCTCCATCAGGAGATACCCAAGTGGCTTTATGGATATCTTTAGGCGCAAATCTAGTACTTGCAACTACCTAGTTCTTACATACTTGCTGCCATCTCTATAACTCGCTGTCTGTCATTAGTGTTTTCAAGCAAGCTGTGAGTGCCGTCTTATTGCCTGTATATGATCCCAGTATGATTTTTACGTCATATCTGTGGCAGGCATTAAGTTCCCGTTCAACTAATTCGAATGATTCCGCTATCATCATCCGGGGACTCTTCTGTAGTTGCGTGAACTTCTATGAGGCTGATGTTCTTGCACACGATTGGTGCATGGCCTTTCGTTTATTGCTTTAAGGCCGATAATAGTAGGCTTCATTCATTTGTTGACCATGAAACATGAACATGGCATGGTTTTTGGTATCGCAGCTGTAATATATGTAGATGTTTTGTAGCTCGAATTCTGTACAAAGCCCAAACATTCCATGAGAAAATTTGTAAATCGTTTTGCCTTTTTGGTTGCCGTGGTGGTCGTCGTTGATTCTAGTATCCGAGGCATGCTGCTCGTTCTGTAATAATTATTTTTACCTGGAAGGGACTAGCCCGATTATATTAGCCTATCCTCTCTCACAGCAGTACCCACCATAAAAATTCGGGGTGGGTAAAATACCCACCCATAATTTGACAGTAACTGAGCGTGTGACCTGAAAAACTCCTTTGACTCCGGCCCATATACGCCGAAACTCACACAATAAAAGAAGACGTGCTTTTCGTTATCCTGGATACTTAGTAATACCAGTCACAGCGCTGAGCCATCGTGCTCGAAACGATGGAGGTATTTTGTCTATCGACTGTTTCCACCCAAAACTTCATGAAGTTGTAACTCACTTCCCACAATCCCTCGTAACTCATCTACGTTTGGGTTAAGGCTGAGTGTTCACTGACTCTTAACACATTTGTCTCATTTGCCTTGCCATTACGTTACAGACTTGTAGCGCATCTACTGCCGTTGCACTATATTTGTTTCTCCTCTAACTCCAATATCACGCAGGTGGCATCGTTAGATATGGTCCTGTATGCCCAGCACGTGTGAAGGATGCTTACGCTGAAGATAGATACATGCGCCCGTTGGTGCGTGACGTGATTGATATAATAGAAGTGCGTGCATTCAAATGCAAACTGACAGGTAGTTACTAGCTCCAACTTTTTCGCATTGCCCCATTCGCCATAGTCTCAAATACCTAAACACAAGCGAATAGACACATGTTGTAACGAACCACGTTTCGTTACTAAGAATTTCACTCCACGAACATAAGGAAAAATATTCACTCAGCAGGCGGGGAAATTCTCTTAAGTAAGCTTTAGGAAAATAAAATATTCACCCAGCAGGCTGGGCGATTATCCTTTGACAGTTTCACGGCTATAAAATAAACGGCTTCACCAGGCTAAAATTCAGTCTTTAGCCAGGCTCGTTCCGGAGAGGTCACCCTCTCTGGTCCTAGACCGTGTCGTGGTGTACGATCCGGCATGGTCATATTTTGCCCCTCAGGAATGTTGCCGAGGCCTTGTCGTGGTGTACGATCCGACTATGTGCCGAAGTAGCTATTCCTATACCGTGTCGTGGTGTACGATCCGGCACGGTTACACCACACACACATTACACACAACACACACATTACACACAAATACACATTACCAGAGGAATGTTGCCGAGGCCTTGTCGTGGTGTACGATCCGACTATGTGCCAAAGGAGCTATTCCTATACCGTGTCGTGGTGTACGATCCGGCACGGTTACACTATACACATTACACACAAATACACATTACCAGAGGAATGTTGCCGAGGCCTTGTCGTGGTATACGATCCGACTATGTGCCAAAGGAGCTATTCCTATACCGTGTCGTGGTGTACGATCCGGCACGGTTAAACTACAGACATAACACTGACCGACCGCATACCGACCGACTACCGAATACCGGAGGAATGTTTCCTGGACCAATGTCGTGGTGTATGATCCGACATTGTTCCCGACCAGTGTCGCGGTATGACCAAATACAAGACCGACCACATATCGACACACTCACACACACACACACGCACATCCTGCTAGACCATTGACCCTCGCTTACGCACATGTAAACCTATCGTAGTGAGTAGATAGCTGCTTAGCAATATACTAGTACTACCCGTAGATAGCTATGTAGATATACTTACCCACCATATGTAAACATGTATCTAGAGATTGTAAGCATTTACTTAGATTTAAAAGACCTAAATTGTTAGTACATAAGGAATATTTTGAATAAATAAAGAAATTTTATTTTGTTAGACGGTGTTTGTTCTCACACGACCCTGGACAACTCGAGAGCCCCCGGCAACCCTCCCTTAAAAAAGCAGGTTAGAGAACAATTCCGACGAAACACCATTACAATGTACGCATCGCTTAAATTTTTTTGGTTATTTTTAAAAGAATACACAGAACCCCAAGCGCGCAACTATCTGTCAGCGAAAATTCACCGCATACACCGCACGCACTGTACGCACGCATGCACATTTTTCCATCTAAATGCAGTCCCTCATTTTCTACCTTCTTGTTCAAGGTTGCGGGCCACACTAGCATTACGTAAAGCTAGACTGAGCTAACCATGCTCATCATCATCGGATGCATCGGCTTGAGCCCTCACTTTGGACAGCATTCTTGGAAATGCTGCACAATTGGCGGAATATTTATCCGCCGTGACCGCCAAGTGTGTTATAAAATTCAGCCTGGTCGATCATCACCCCTAAGTACCTTAACGCGAGCAGTGAGTGAATGATCTGTTTCCATAGCTTCTTTTCCCAGCTTTCTGACCAGTGCTGCCGTTGTCATTTCTGAGTGGAGTAAAATTGGTCTCTTCAGGGGAGTATTTTGGTCTTCAAGGGAGTACTAACAAAATTTTCATTAGAGCCTCTGTTTATAAAATTTTCATGAATCTCAAGCTCAATTAAAAACCCAACATTAGCCACAGCACATAGTGATGAGCAAGCGTCTTGCAATTTATGCCTAGTCTTGCAAATTTAGCAAGACTGAAGAAGACCAAGACAAGACTGCAAGATTAAGATATTAAGACTTTGTGCTTTTCACTAGGTGACGAAAGTTTTGAGTCCTGCAATGGGTTTTTGGTCTTGCTAAAGGTGCAATAAAAGACTTTTTGCTCATCATTGCAAGACTTTTGTCACTTAGTGGTGAACACAAAGTCTTGCTATCTTGATCTTACAGTCGTGTCCTGTCCTTGTCCTGTCTTGTCTTGGTCTAAACTACCCACCCAACAAACAATTTCTCTCTTATAAAGACCTCCAAGAATTTTATAAGAACTAAATAGGCTTTAGCTAAGATATATAACTTTGACAAATTATTCTTCAAGAATTTTTGAAGAGCGTTACTAGCCAGAAAGTGGCGTATGAAATTAATCTTGTGACAGCCTGGAAGATTTCTGGAAGAGTTGTTGAAGATACTTATAAGATAGTGGTAAAAACTGATATAAGTACTAAGGCCTATAATAGACTTATCGAGATGTGTTATGAGAGCTCGATCTCCTATAATAGCTTTAAGTAAGGATATTACACAACACCTAAATTTCTCTTGGCCTTGGTTAACAAGATTATTATCAGAATTTATTTTTATAATATTCTTGGATAAGAGCATTACAGGACACTTTGCAATCATATATTCAAGTTCAAATAAGATTGTGTGTGTATTGAAACTATCGTTATATTCATTTTCATTTATGTAGGTATAAATAATTTGTACTTATAAAATTCTCTGAAAAGATTTAAAAAAAAGGTAAAGCAAATAAAATAATGTCTCCATTATATTCATTATTAATTAATTTCGACTTGAATTTAATCGATTGATAATGGGAATTTTGGTGCGAAAGAAATGGCATTGATGAAATATAGTATGATACCTCCAAAAAATACTTATCGCCCTCAAAATTTTGCGGATAAATCAACATGAAACAATACGTAAGGAAAATAATTTTTTATTTATTCATTAGAAAAACATAGGAATATGTTCAAAGATTTGTCCGTGGCAGATAATGTTTTAATAAAAGAATAAATTAGTTAAAATCACAGAGTAGCGGATTAAAAAAAAAAAACTTTATATTCGGTGATTTTTTTCTTTTTTCTAATTAATAGGAAAATATGGCGGAATTTTTTTGTTTTGGTTAAAGTCTTAACGAGTCTATTTCACGAACTCATTCTTAATTGTAACCCTTATCAGCCGACTAAAATAGCATATTCTTATTAAATTCTATGTCAAGGCTATTATAGAAAGAACTACTTCGCTTTTACCTAAATTCAACTTTTTTAAGAATTTGCTCTTGCATTGTTCTTAGGTAAGGTTATTACTAGAGTAGTATCAAGATTAACCATATAGAGTTCTTAAATGAAGCTATTATACGCGTTTAACTGAAATGTATTCTTGGCTAAAGCTGCTTGAGGAGCATTATCGGAATTGATCAAGTTTACTCTTAATAAATATTATTATAAGAGTTTTATAAAGACAGTTGATGAAGAGTTCCTAAGTGAAACAATTACAAGTGTATGATTCAAATATTCGCCGGCATAAAGCATGAGGGTTATTGGAACCTACAATTTTGACAGTTGAGAATGCAATTTCAACGGACACTAGCTGCTGAGCCGTTACGACCAGCTCTCCACTCACCCCCGAGCAAGGTTCATAGATAATGAATTCAAAATGGGATAATGCTTTGCTTTTTCCTTGTTTTCTTCATAGTCCAATAATTTGTTTACATCAGGTAATTTTTTGGCTATTTGTAGATACTAATGGTCGATTTTCTTTACGTAAATGACTGGACTTCGTCAAAATGTCATAATGCTTTTAATACCTTTAAATAAGACTTAATATTTATAACCCTCTTATTAAAACTTCATATAAAATTACATGCTTATAGAGTTTTTAGATAAAGTAGTTATAAGACTTTAGTTTTATAATGTTCTAATAAGATCATGGGCACAGATTCCAGCCGTTTGTTCTTAAAAAATTCTTAAGCATAACTCTTTAAAAAACCCTTTCTCATAATGTACTTACACAAAACTATGTCAAGACTGTAATCAGAATAACATCTCTTCTGCAAAGACAAACTTACTGTTAAGGGTTTTAAATAAGGCTGCACTCTTCGCGAAAGACTTTATAGCTCAAATAAAACCCAATTCTGGAAACAGTCATACCTAAATACGAAATTAGAAGTAACTTTTGGTAAAAGACTTAATAAACAATTTATAAGAAACGCCTCTTTGTGAAAAATCTAATAAGAGCTTTATAAGCCCAATTTCATTTTTTCCAAGAGTCTACTCTTACAAATTGTTAGTTGGTGGCTAATTAAAGCTAATTAAGGACGGCAGGCACGGCCCGATGAAGGCTACACATTATTCAGACTGGACTTAAACTTCAAATATACTGGACCTCCAAAATTTGCCAAAACATTGCCGAAAAATTAGGAAGTGCAAATGACATTTGCATACGTTCGATTCCGTCAGTATAACCAGCAAAATTCCATTCCGTTGCGTCTAGTATAATTGAGGTTTTCAGGCAACCATCTGACAGGCCGTGGACTACAGGTTGTAATCCACAGACACACAGGCGAAGGCGATAGTTTAGGGTGGGAGATTGTTAATTAAAGTGCAAAAATTTTCATGGCCTCTTCACTTCAGACTGAAAGGAAGTTCAGGGGGGGAATGCGATGCGAAAGTGAGAAGCAAACAGAAGCCTGTTGCGATGCAATTGAGTTTTTGTGTCACTGCATGCGATCGCATCGTATTGAAATGATTGCCCTTATTTTGAAATTTTGATGCGAACAATTTTTTCAAGAATAAAATAAATAAATTCAGCGCATTCGTCAATTGCTTTACTTAGGGACTGAAACACTATACAGACGGGCAAATTTAATTCGAATTCGCATTTGGGAGATACCATTTTCTTATTTCCGAAAACCATGACTTTCGAATTGCATTCCAGGATAACCCCTATATCTTCAGGCAGATAAGTAGAAGACAGAGAGATAATCAAAAAAAAAATATTTCATACCTAATTGACCTATGGACTAGGCCTACTAGGGATACCATGCTAAAACGCTGCTTGCATTATACTTCAAAGGTGGTGCGGAAAAGAATGCAGTGCGATGACCGAGTTTTCCCAAACCCATATCTCAAAAATCATTGGTTTTACGTAAATTTCGTATAGAACATTTTTATGCAGTTTCATTTCACGATCAATCTTTACTTAGCCAAAAATTGCATAAAACCGATAATTTATGAGATATGTAAGTAAAATTGATTTTCGTGACCTTTGACCCTCCATAACTCGAGCAGCCGGTCAGTTGGCTTTATGGACTTTTGGGAAATTATTTGTGAACCCAAAATAAAGAGAATCCCGCTGATACGTCTCCAGTCGCATTTTTTCAGAGGTTTGGTCCTGTTTTTGTATAAAGTGACTGGGCTAGTATGGGAGTATAGACGCCGCGAGAGGAGCACAAATACTCCGATCGGAGTAGCTTCGGCAGCTCTGTTTCTGACCAGCACGATTACAGTTTTGTGTTCAGGTGATAGACATTTTCTCCGAAGAAAAAAAAGCAAGAAAAAGAACAAGTCTATGGACCAAAGAATGGCTCGTGAAACGGCAAAAATATCCTCACTTTAACTTATTAAAAGAGTTACAAGAGACATCCATGAGGGATTTAAAAAATTTCCTCAGAATGGATGAAAAAAAATACTATAAATTATTGGGATTAGTGACAACTCTCACCCAATGAAAGGCTCTCCGTCACTTTGCGATTTTAATCCGTGGGTCCATGTTTTGAAGATCTTAAATATTTAACTTGTGAAGCAACCTAACAGAGTCATAAAATTTGCAATAACATTCAAGAATGATTTTTGTTGTACCTCAGAGCTGGACAATATCGAACAACAACCTTTCTCCTACACGCTCTTGCGGCCGTGAGTTGCGTTCGTCGTACTCGCTTTTTCGGCTCCCAAGTGCCAGGCTCTGCTTTACCTGTTCTTTACCTAAAATGGGAATATTTCCCTACCTAAAGGGTTAAGTGAGTATTTTACACAAAAAACCTGCAATGGAATAAATTTAATGATGCATGCTTTGAGTGTAAATTGAGCTATTTCCCTAGAAAAGGAAATATTAGTACTCCCTCCAAATTTCCGTAAATTTAACAATAACCTAAAACAAAACGAAATAAAAATTTTCCGATTTGCCAAATTTGGGAATGTTTATGTTATCAGAGATTTTAGAATTGTAGAAATGGAATTCACAAGAATAATTTACTCTTTGCCGCTCACGAATAATCCAAATTCATCAAAATTTATTTAAATAATAACTTTATTCGAAATTAAATAAAACGAGAGGATTTCATTAAAAGTAAACTTCTGAAGGAAGGCAACTAAAGAAGGATGAATTACAACCAGGGATCGTAACTGTTATAACTTACAATAGAAAAAATCGGAAACTAACTTATTTATTCAAGAGTTAACCCTTCTAGCACAGAAGGCGCACTTTTCAGCTAAGCATGAAAATCTATATATACATACACATACATACATATGTATATATATATATATATATATATATATATATATATATATATATGTATATATATACATATATAGAGTTTCCCTTCTAGCACAGAAGGCGCACTTCCCAGCAGGGCTGAGAAATATTTACCACTGCCGTGGCTCAGCTGAGACATGCAAACATAAAATTAAGTACCAATAAAAATTGCATGCGAAACACATAAACAGTCATGAGACAACAAATAGACTCCTTTTAAGCAGGTCTTTGTTAGTGCTCACGCTAAAAACATTAATATTTTTATTTACATTAATGAACATGCGATTAACAGGCTCAAATCGGCCATAATTGGTGTTAGAGGAGTTGATGTGTAAGAGCGGTGGTCCTCTCAGATTGTATCGGCTCTCTCTAAACGACGCACGGCGCCTTAGAAAACCTGAGTCGACACGTCCATTAAGAAGCTGGTGGACGAAAACAACATCGGCCACCTCACGACGCTTGTGGAGAGTGTTTAAGTTGAGTAACTTAAGTCGGTATTCATATGGTGGAAGAATTAAAGGGTCTTCCCAAGGAAGGTGATTCAATGCGAATCGAACGAACCTACGTTGAACCGACTCAATTTTACCAACATGCGAAGAATAGTGAGGAGACCAAACCTGGGACGCATATTCAAGTAAAGGTCTGACAAGGGAAATGTAGAGGTGTTTAGTGATCAGGGTGCTGTTAAATTCTTTGGACCACCTTTTTATAAAACCCAAGACTAAGCTGCTCTTGGAAGAAATATAGTTGATATGAGTAGAAAAGTCCAGCTTGGTGTCAAATCTAATCCCGAGATCTTTGACAAAATTAACACGGGGGACACCCTCACTAGAAAATGAGTAGTTATAAATTATAGGATCACGTCGCCTACAAAAAGTCATGACTTCGCATTTACTAATATTAAGAACCAGGTTGTTGTTAGCACACCAGGAGTGAAAGGAGTCGAGGTCGACTTGCAAAAGTTTGCAGTCCTCCATACTCTTTACGTGACGGTACAATTTGATGTCATCAGCATAAATCACGATTCTGCAGTGTCTTAGCAAGGTAACAATATCATCAATAGAAAGAATAAAGAGGATAGGGCCAAGATGACTGCCTTGAGGGACACCGGATGACGCCTCAATGGTCGCGGATTTGGATCCACGGAAAAGGACTTGGTAGGTCCTGTCAGCTAAGTAGGACTGGAACCATAATAGAAGGGCTTCAGGGAAACCTAACTTTTTTAGTTTGAAAAGTATAATGGAGTGGGAAAGCTTGTCAAATGCCTTACTGAAATCAGTGTAAACACAATCAGTTTGGCAACCAGAAACGAAGCCTTCAACAGCATGGGAAGTGAATTCAAGGAGATTGGTGGTAGTGGAACGAGCTGGAAGAAAACCATGTTGGTTTGTAGAAATAAGTTTTTTGCAGATGGGCACGATTGCAGAATAAATGATTGATTCAAAAAGCTTCGGTATGACAGACAGCTTGGCAACTGGTCTGTAGTTCGATATTTCGTTCTTGCTACCACTTTTGTGAATAGGAATTATGAACGAATTCTTCCAAAGAGTAGGGAAGTACCCTTTATCCAGGGACTTTTGAAAAAGGGTTTTCAGTGGACACTGGAGAACCTCCACACAGGATTTAAGGACAGCAGGAGGGATACCGTCAGGGCCGGAAGTGATATCGTATGGGAGTTCATCAATATGTTTCATGATATCGTCAATGGAGATTGAGAGAGACAAACTAGTAGCCTCTCGGTGTAGAGTTATGTGACGAAAATTATTGTCATTAGGCTGAAAATTAGAAGGGGTGAAAGATTGATGAAAGAATGAAGCAAACATGTTGCAAATCGAGGAAGACTCACTACTTGACCAGTTAGTGTGCTGCATAGTTTTTGGGTAGTTATCAGCTTTTTTCTTGGAGTTGACAAATTTGAAGAAGTTTCTAGGATCAGTATAAACCTGGTCCCTCATGCTGCTGAGATATTCGCCATACAGAGCAGAAGAGAGTAAACGAAAACTGTTATAGCAATCAGTAAATGTAATAAGACTCGGAGAATCCTTCCTTTTTAAATAGGTCTTCCAGAGTCTATTTTTCTGATTCCTTAAATGCTTCAGCTCATTATTGTACCAAGGTGGAGTAGCACTGCGCAATTTTTGGGGCTCAAAAGGTACGCATGAAGCAATAGCTTCATATAGTACGGCGTAAAACCGTGCCACATCGACATCCAACTCATTTGAGGAAAGTAAGCTGTTGAAATCAATCAAGGCAAGCTTAGATGAGAGTTCATTAAAGTTAGCCTTCTTAAAGTTGAAGGAATGGGTTACCGCCTCTGGACAAGGATTGTTTTTTGAGTTGAAGCAGTAATTAAGCAAAAGAGGAGGGTGGTAATTGTCAACGGACGTCATGACTATTGGACTGAGTTCAACAATCATGTTTCCTGAGTCGGTAAAGAATACAAGATCCAACTGCCTCCCTAACACATTAGTCACACCACTCATTTGATTAAGGCCAAGTGAGAATAAGGAATTGAGAAAACAGGATTCCTTAGAATTAAAATTGCCTTCGGGGAGGTAGTTATCGTCAGCTTCATCAAATACCCACTGAATATTGGGTAAATTGAAGTCGCCAAGAAGAAGTAATTCATCACCAGTGTTCATCATATTCAGGCTATAATCAACACAGGAGATGAGAATATCATAGAGGCTTACACCTCCATCGTCAAGTGTGCTTATCATATCTGGTGGGATATAGCAGCACAACAGGAAGAGATTTGATTTTGAAAAAGAAATCTTGAGAGCGACAAGCTCAATGTCCAAGTGGTTAGAGAAACTAGGAAGCGTAATTGGGTTACAATTAAGGTGACTGCGGCAAGCAAGAAGTACGCCGCCCCCACGAGCTTCCGAGTCAGTGTGACGATCCCTCCGAAAGACTTGGTAGGAGGTAGGTAGGAATCGAAGAGTTCAGCATTAAGAACACTCATTTTGAAATATATGATTTAAGACAACAGTAGCAGTTAAATTTTAGCAAAAATAATAAAAATTATTTTTAATTATAGTTTTTAACTTACAACAAAAGAAATATTAGCTGCGTTCCTTTTCTGCTAATTTTTACTATTTTTTACACTTGCGTACTAGCAACTACACTTGCTCTTATAAACGAGTAGATATCACTTGCAATTACGCAATTGAAATCCGCTAGGGGGAAAGCGGCCATTTCGAGTCTATTGTGAATTATTTTCACTTACGCCATTACCCGCTAGATGGCTTTTATTTGTGTCGAGCTGATTTACTCATATAAAAACGTCCATAAATAAAACTTCAGTCGTATAATTATCAAAAATTATTATCTTTCGTTTTTCTTTAGAAATTATCGCATTAATTTCTCCATTGTGTCACAAATTCTTCTTTTAAGAATTTTTTATTTGTAAAGTTTAAAGTAACGTCAAAAATTTCAAGTGAGATTTTACTCAAATCAGAAAATTTTGCGTTCCTTTTCTGCTCTGCTCACAAGTACTAAATAGTAGAAAAGGAACGCAGCTATTATTTGTTTCTTCTTTTTTGAAATGCAAAAATTCATTAATAATTTATAAAATTAGTTTGCTTTTAAAAACGATTCACAAATTCGTTTTTATTTTATTAATTTTCACTCTATGATCAAAACTTGTGTATTTCAATCAAATGCAATTTATGATTTGATGAAATTTTGCGTAATTTTACGTTTTCAGTATAATGGTGAGTCATGGCATCAATACAATTTTAAGTTTTGAGCTTAGCCTATTCAATTTCTTAAATATCTCCAATAATGCTCCCCTGGGAGTCCATTGAGAGCCCTCCAACTTCCCTCCCTTTGGAAGTGCTCCCAATTTTTCCCTCTGGGTGCCTACCCAACCACGCCTTCAAAAAATCAAACCGATTTTTTGTCGTCCTACCGGCCCACTATCGATAGTTTTGGTTGAACATCCGCCCTTCGATGTACATTAAATTTGACCGTGTATAGGGGGCTTCAGATAGCATCGTTCGCTCATTATTCGATCTCATCGAGGCGTTCATGATTATACATTGTGATCTACGGGAGAAGTCCCAGGGTATAGAAGTTTTCAAACGCCGTGACACAAATAATCTGAAGGGTTTTGCGCACCTCGTTGCCCAATTTCATAAATTTTGTTCTATCATTTCCCCTCTTTTAACCTAAAAACGCAACAAACGCAGAAAAAACTCAACAAAATAATTTGGGAAGGGATGTGCGCATGCCGGATGAATAAAGTTAAGTAATCTTTATATGTATTGAGCAGAGCTTTTAAATACATGTAAAACTCCTGCTCAACCAAGTCAGTTTATCCATCGTAATAAGCATAATTTTACTATAATTATGCTAAATATTTCTCATCCCTAAATTTAAAATAAATTAAAAGAATTGCTGGAAAAATTTCTTTTAAAGATATGAGCATTTTCATTCATAAATTGAGAGTTCTCCGCAGCCGCAAGCAACACAACCTCCCCAGGCAGAAGCGCGCTTGCGACTGGCGGAAAATGTCAAAAATGTAGTAATCAAAGTGATAAAAACACAAAATCGTATTTTTTAGTAGAAATTACTACAAATTATTTCTGTGGCATATGTGTAAATTATAAAAACCTTAAAATAAAAAAAATATATAAAAACGGGTGTTTTTCAGTCATAATTTGTAAATTTTTTAAATAATCATTGAAGTCCCAGAAATACAGTCCACGAAATTAATTTGAAGACACAACTTTGAAGTTCCGTTATGTAAAAACTAAGGATTTCTATGAGTTACCAAAAATATCAAAATTCAGGGATTTTTGTGTAGATTCGTCTTCGTTTCAAAAATATTCCGTTTTTTATATGGAATTTTAGAAGAAGAGCGGTAAATTTGAGCAAACTTCTAAAATTATGCCTTGGAAATGCGAAATTATGCGAAATTAATTTAAAGACACTCCTCTATTTCTCTATTTCATGAAAAAACGGGAAATTTTTGATACCAGGACCAATCTACACAAAATTCCCTAAATTTTGATATTTTTGGTAACTCATAGAAATCCTTAGTTTTTACATAACGGAACTTCAAAGTTGGGAAAAGTGGTGTCTTCAAATTAATTTCGTGCACTGTATACACCTCCCTTTAGCAATACGCAGTCGCGACTGATTACATGGCAGCAAGTGATTTGATAGGAGGAGTTAAGTGAAGCTTTTGTCTGAGCTTTTATTTCATTTTATTTCATTTTTAAGAGCTTAGCTGGGGAACATGCGCGGGTTGTCACGAGGTTTGAAAACAACTATACCACATGTTGTTCTGTATACCGTCGGCCCCTGTTACAATTCACAATGAAGTGACCTACCTTCTTTCCTTTTTAGAAAAGGTTGCTACCAAATAATAAGCGTCCGTGTGAATGCCGAAGTACAAAACGATGTACTTTATGAGCCCCTGCGAAATTATTAATTAGCACTAAATGTTTATGCAAACAGATAACTTTATTTATTGTGTCCGGAACGATGTTTATGAAAATGTATTTTTTTCTTCTTCCTTACTTAACAAACAAAGCCAACTGGGGTGGAAGCAAATACCTCACTCTAAATATGACTAACGAAAACCTAGAAAATCTCGACAGCAATTCACTCATTGATTCTGATTCTCTGTGATAAACTTTCTAGCCCATGGCTGTTGTTTTCTAGGGGACAAAACAATTTACATGCAAACATACATATTACGAAGGATATTTTTGCCCTTCTGTGCGGCCTTCATTGTTGTTGTATATTGTCTGTTTTTAGTCAAAGATTCTAAAATTTAGAATGGCGGAAATGCTCTCCCTTACTTTTCAAGTGAATCATTCTGGCGTAAAATGATTATTTCTCAAAAGTTTAACATTAACTAAAGTTAAACAACACTTAACTAAAGGAAATAGGCTACGTCCCAAAAACGTAATTGGCCGTGAGTGTTGAATTATTTTAATTTATGTAAAACTATCTCTGAATAATTTCAAAAACCTGAATCTTAAGTAGCCTAATTCTCTTATATGTATGTGTATGTACATCTCCCTCTCCCACTCGTCCATGGCTTTAGTTGTATTTGTACACGGAAAAGGATGTCGAAAATTTTTACTAGAAACAAAAATCCTTGCTTGAACTTCATGTTTTAAACTTTTCCCAGGAAATACTTTAAATATTCATAAATTAAAGATTTTTTTTGTGTTGTTTTGTAGAAACCATGTTTTGTGATGAGAAAGTTTTCATGGTCTTCCCGAGTTTATCCCATGATTTTCTTGTATTTACTGCGATGTAGTTTTGCTCCGAACAATTTAAGAAGAAGAAAAAAAGTTTTCCCGGTTTTAACTCTGATAATAAACGTGAAATAAATTATTTATAATTAGTTTGTGAAGATTTAATAAAGTTTTAATAACTGCGATAGATATCAGCTGTTGAATTCAGTTATTAAATGCTGGGCTAATGGTGGGGGATTAACGGGGACGGGTCTCTGGTCTAGGCAGGCCACCAAATCTCGAGAAGTCCTTCTCAGCCTCCAAGTCAGCCTTGGGTTCTATCTGACCTAAGTACTTGGCTGACTGCGATAAGTTCAGTACTCGACTGTTAATTGAAGGCGGACTAAAAGTGGGTGCAGACTCCTAGGTATACACTTACATAGTTTGTTTAGTGTTTTTTTTTCTTTGCAAATCCAAAAGGCTATGGCGAGAAGTCTTGAAATAAAACATTGTTTATTGCACAATCGGAAAATAAACGATGTAAAAATAAAGTTGCTTTTTACAAAAAAGGAGTTCAATATTCTGAATCTAAACATTAAATTGTGCGACCGCGACGGGGCAAGAAATACTTGGGATTACGAATTTTGACAAGGGTTTGGTAAAAACCAAAGTGTTCCGCGACCTCGAAAACCCCCGGGGTCCATATTGTTAAATAATTTCCGAGATTTTTAATTTGTTAGTTAATGGTACATTGATTGTAACTAAACAATTGCGGAATTAACATTATTAAATAGATGAAAAACGGGGAACAACTCGTGGCCGCGTAAACTTGCTTGCCGCAAATCCCTTATGTTATTATAGTCCAGGCGCTAGAGCAGTTTTGGCTTTGGCAAGATTTAACGAACGACAACGCCAACAAGAACGACATCGCCAACAATATCTAGGGGTGCGCAAACATGAAAATACCTGGAAAATTTATTGGAGCCCAAAAACTGAAAAACTCGCGGAAAATTCCCTGGTTTTATACCTTTCTCGCTAAATATCTCTTAATGATAATTTCTAAGCGGAAACTTTGTTGGATAAGTTTTGTTCGCTTTTGGATTTGCTAAAACTTAGCGTGAGCTGGATTTTTGAAATTTGAATTTTTGCATTGCAAAATAGCCGAAAATTGCGAAAAACAATATAGATGATTCCAAACTCCGTGACACAGGAAATTTGAACAGTTCTGCGCACCTCGCTGTCAAATTTAATAAATTTTGTTCTCTAATTTCCCCTATGTTATGATAAAAAGTCAACAAACCCAGAAAAGGCTTCACAAAATAATTTGGGAAGGGCATGAGCGCATCCCTTCAATAATCAATAAAGTTATTTTATTTTTATATGTATTTAGGAGAGCTAAAACAAGTCAAATCCCTGCTCAACCAAGTCAATTTATTCATCATAATAAGCAAAATTTTACTATAATTATGCGAAATATTTCTCATCCCTAAATTTAAAATTAATTACCTCTTTACCTATATTCTTATAATACTGGAACTTTTCGTTAGCGCTCCTCGCTTTTTTATAGTTAAGTAAGTGACTGTAGCAATAAAAACTTTACATTCAAAATTATTTTTCACTTTTTGTTTATTTTAAAATAAAAGCGTATTTTTTAGTTTTTTTAAACTATTTATTTTTATTTTCTACTTTTTAGTCTATTATATGTCTTGCACCATTTTGTGGCGGCGGTCACACAGCTTACTGTATTCTAGCTGTCGTTCTCTTTCATTTGATACCGAGATCGCGGGTTCAGTGGAACACAATTGCGCCATTTGGAACTGCCTTCTTGATTTTTATATAAAATGGTCAGATTACATTAAGTACTTATAGGGGGCCGAGGGGCCCCGGTAGTCTAGGGGTTCGAATCCCGGCCAGCCCCACGGTCCTTCGCCTTTTCCACTTCCATAACTTTCCTTCTTTCTTCTCCCCTCTTTACATTCCTGATTCCTCCTGTTATAGCCTTCGCTAGTCCATCCCCGTTCCATCAAGCGCATGTCATCGGTTGGCGTAGTTGGGTTGAGTGGCCCCAGTTTCAACTCGACCCCCGTTTATGACTGCGTTAAACCTGAGTTGAACCTAGTTATATATATATCATTTATCACACATATCATTTCGACCGGAGTTCCCCAAGGATCAATTCTCTCACCCGCACTTTTTCTAATCTTCATTAATGATCTGCTCTCAATCCCCTCCAACCCACTTCACTGCTTCGCTGACGACGGTACTCTGAATTTCTCTTACTCCTTCGACAATATAAGACAAGGACGTGCTAGACCTCTGTAATAGCATAATGGCGCGATAAAATATTGGGCGCCACTTATGCGAGGTATTACCCCCTTAGCCATAAGCCCGGAAAAGCATGACCAAGGAGCCAATACCATACATAAGAAATGAAAAGAAATTCCGGAACTCCTACGCCGGCCACACGGAGTTATCTAGCTCGCCGGAGGGGTCGTGGGGTGTGTGGCCGGGCCTATACGGAGTATGGTTCACTACTTACCTGTGTCGATGCTAAATCATACACCTTCCCATTCATCTTCCGGGCAGCCCCTGAGCGGCGTCGTCGCCGTCCATTCTAGTGCCGATTGATAGTAAAAAAAACTATCCACCGACAGGAGAAGGCACCACCTAAGAACCCTGAAAAGATCTGAAACCCAACTCACCCATTCCCGAATAAAACTATTACTTAGCAGCTCAACATTATAATCATATTTTTATTTATCGTTCGTGTGACATACGCCTCAATAAACAATGGTTTCAACAAATATCTACGAAAAGAAACTATACGTACAACATTCAACGTGTAAGAACAAAAACTAATAGTTAAAATAGGTTAATAGGTAACGGATGTGAGGCTAAATTCGACTTAGTAATATTAATAACTTCACACTGTTACATTCGAAATCAATTCCTCTGTTTATTGTCATAAAATTTAGGTGATCATTAACCAAACCAAAACTTAATTGTATCACTCAAGAATCAACCTCGTCGCCCTGGTACCATGACGCCTCGTTGTTACAAATAAATACACAATTATCAATAAATTTTATCAGTGATAATCAGAAAATTATTTTGCAAAAACATTTTAAGATAATATTTAATAATAATATAACTATGTTACTGTTAACTGCCTGTATGAGTATTGTCAACAAACAAGATCAATTATAATAAATTGTGTTCAGGTGTGTGTGGTTGTGTTTATATTCTATAATGGATGCAAAAAAAAATTAAAAAAATTTGTTGAAAATGTTGCATATCAATCTGGTGTCACAACTAAACGAACATTGACAAACAAAAATTAATGAAGCACTCGCCCTGTCTCCAATTGTCAAGCCGATCCTTGAGATTCGGTAATCAATTAGGGTTTTGTTGAACGCAATCACGGGCCAACAACCCATCGCCAAAATATCAGCCTTCTTATCCCAGAGTGAGACCTTCACCACTTCTCGACCTTGACCTCGCTCCAGGTGATAAGTGACAGACGTAGCTCGAAATTAATTTATTTTGGTCACCTCCAGCACCGAACTTTCTTCTTCCGCACTAATAATGATAATAAAAATATACCTGGTGTATTAGCTTTTTTAATACAATTTCCAGCATAAGTTACTGCTGCCTTCTGCTTGCCCCAGTTCCTTGTTTTTGCTGGATTGCGGTCCAAGCACTGTATTGTGCCTCAGGGTCATGAATTAGAAAAACTCATTCCATCTCCAAAATACGATACCCCAAAATATGCCAACGATATGGCTTTTGTAAAGCTTGTCAGAAAACCAACGGTTGAATTTTCGAAGAATAATTGAGATTTGGCAGTCCTATCCTGGTGAGTTCCCAATTTTTTCCGCACAACTGATCTGCTGGTCCCTCAAAAACTTTGGATGGTAAGTTCACGAATTTGGCAAAAAGAACTTTCACTCGGGGTATTTCGTTTTTATATATTTAGATATATAACACAAACAAACTGTTTCTACTTATAAACAGAGGAGGAACAAATGTCCTAATCGCGAAAAAAATCTCAATTTATTTTTATTTCCACGCACTCGACATCGAAAAAAACTTTCTTCCTCTCCCCCAAAAACTGACTGACTGACTGACTGAAAATTTTCCTCCCCGTTTTCTTTTTTTTTTTTTTCTCTACGCCTACCTACCTTCCCAATTTTTTTAATTCTTCCAGGTGATTTACTTAGAGTTTGAGAAATTTCCGCGAGGGGGAAAAACTGACCGTTACACCTTGTCTTTACCACCGTCAACTGATGTCCACTTCGATCAACCGGGATATCGAATCGATTCTTCATTGGGGCGAAATGAACCGCGTCGAATTCAATGCCACAAAAACGAAGTACTGTCTGATCTCCAACAAAAATTGTACCGACCTTCCTCCTATCTCAGTGGATAAAGAGAATCTAATGGCTGACTCAACTCTCAACATCCTAGGGGTAACTTTAACGCAGCATCTGCGATGGAATGATCACATATTTCAAATCGCCAAACAAGCCTCCCAATGCCTTGGATTTCTGTCATTTTCTTCTACACCCTCCAGATCCTCTCTAACCTTTCCTATTCTTGTCTATTCTTCAAACCAAGCTTACTACTAGACATTGCACCATGAACTGAACGATATGACGGACTGGTAGTACAAAGGGTTACACCTAAGCTTGGTTTTTTCATAAAAAAAATGTAAAAGAGAAATGTCATTTTAGTGCTGAAGTCACTTGGTGACCCCTTTCTATATAACATCGAAGCTGTTGCTATTGTTTCTGCTTTAATTCTGACGTCACTAGGGGACGCTTTTTTGCGGTATTCGAAGCTGTCAGTTTGTTTTACATTACTTTGTTTCTGAATACCGTGGTCCGACTAGACACTCGTGCAACCTCGCGAGGGCTCAGTCGCCCGGCACACCACACACCCCGTTTCTTTTAACCAAAGTGGATCGAGGCGAAGTAAAGTTACACAAAGTGAATCGAAGTGCCTCGAATTCGACCAGCTTCCATCAACTTCGCGAGAATAGTAGTGCAGGCTTAAGAATAAATAAACTTAACAATGTGATGATCCAGCGGATACAAACAGATCATACCAACTCACGCTAAGCAGACATAGAACAATAGATTCATAAAGAAAAGAAACGTGCATACACAAAGCAAAAAAAGTCAGTATATTGGGAAAAAGAAATGAGGATAATAGAAGAATTAACAAAATCAAATGGCAAGAGATTTTTTGTAAAAAGTAATCAGCAAGGTAAAGAATTTAAACCAGAAGAATTTTGCTGTTGTTTTGGGACTGCAACTGACCTATCGAGGAAGAGTTCCAACCTTACATTACATACATATGTACATTCGAATTAATGTTTGAAATCGGTTGGACATTGAGTCGTTGACGCTGACATAAAAATTCCCCGGGTTTTACTCGGACAATTTTTAAAACCCCTCCCGGACGACCCCCGGACGCCCTTCAAACTAGGACAAATCCGTCGCAACCCGGACGGATGACAGGCCTAATAATGGGAGACCTTCACGGACCTTCGTGCAAAATTTTATTTCTAATTATAAAAACAAACTTTCCTACTTGATTTTTTTATGCTGTGTATCAAAGTGTGGAGCATACCCAGCGGGAAATGGAGTGCTCCAATAGCCATATTGGAGCATTCCTTAAAAAGCTTGCAGCGCTCCTGTTCCCATACCAGTTCCATATAATTTTTAACTTTGCATGTCCTTGCAGGGGAGCATACGTTTTTATGCTCCTCAAAAGCGTTCTAGGAGCCTTATAAAAAAGCTTTTTAAAAAGGAAATATTCATGGACGCCTATGGATATGCGATCCGGCATCTTTTATTTTGTTCATCGTTTGCCATTGCCTCTTGCTTTCCAAGAGCGAGCGTTTGTAACCAAAGCAGTCCCCCAACTAAATTCTAATCACTTAAAAAGCTGCTTGTCCGTATCGAATGAAAGCCGGGCTATTGATTATGCTAATGCCACATCTTATGGTCACGAAGACAAATGCCCGTTTTCTTTTTTTCTATAATATTTATGAAAACTCCAGTAAAGCTCCCTGGAGAGCATATTTAACAGTGCTCAAAATAAGCTCTCCTGTGCATCGCTCCCAATTTTTCCCATTGGGAGCTTTATGTCACGAAGATAATCGCCCATTTTTGTTTCGTTCTATAAAATATATGAAAGCTCCAGTAGTGCTCCCTCGGGAGCATATTTAACAGTGCTCCAAATAAGCTCCCCTGAGCAGCGCTCCCAATTTTTCCCACTGGGTACGTACATACATACACAGGCACATTCATTTTAGCTAGATTTCGAAACTTGCCAAAAAAGGTATATTTTTGGATGGCTATAACTTTTTTGTACTATTGGGTGAATTTGGGGGTGTGTTCCATCGCTGCTTAATTACAATTTCACATTAATTGTCTTTAAACCATTTGAATTCATTATTTGCACAAAACTGTTTGGGCCACACAAATCAGCATATCGCACACCTAGATCTAAACAGGTATTAACTCAAAAAAGCACTTTTTTCAGAAAAGGCGAAAAACTGATTTCTGGGTCCCTGTGCACTGCAGGAGTTTTCTGTATAGATTTATGCTTTTTATATGGAGATAGAAGAAAGATATTGTAGGAATCTTGGGTTTTAATCATGTTTTGGGGGCTGAAAATTGGATTTTTGTAGTTATTTCCCTATTGCATAACAATTTATGTATATGTATTTGTTTTATTATTTTGAGTTGAGCCCATGTTGGTGAATTTAGTTTTAAGTTGACTCTCTTTTGAAGAGGTAGCATAAATTTAAAATGTAATAGCATTTTATATTATTTGTAATTAGTCTAATTCATAGTCTATGACCAACACTAGGGGTATATTGGATGATGAATTATCAAGAAAACACTAGAAGTACTGAAATGAATCACTATTTTTTATTAATAATAACCATAAAAAATAAAAAATGACAGTCTCTTATATCCATTTTAATTGTAAAAGTGTATACTAACAAAATAATATTTTCTTATAAGTTTTAAGACAACATAAAAAATATAGGAACCTTCCGTTATTTAAAAAACCATTTGAAATGTACTTCAAAAATCACATTTGACTTAAATTTAAGTATGACCTTTCCATGTTAATTCTTAGTATTCGATTTTGATAACGCAATTATTATAGTATGAGAGCCATGGGCGTAGCAACTGGGTGGGCCAGGTGGGCCAGGCCCACCCCAAAATCCTTCTGGCCCACCCCACAGTAAAAGTGATTCACTTATTAAAAACAAGATAAATCCGCTCTAAAACCCGTGATGTTACATAATGCTTAAAACAATTTTACAAAAAATAGTTTTTAAATCATCCCTCGGTCGTGGTCCACCGTTAAACTACGATTTGTTCGTCGTTTGGTTCGTGGCGCATGACACAGCGTAGTGGCCCCAATGGCCATGGAGATAAAGCTGGAAAAACATAATTGCATTGCATTGTATTGCTTGGGTGGGTATCAAGTGCATTTCATACAATGCAGTGCCGTTTTTATAAGACAGCAGTCTTTGAAATACTACTTTCTTCAATACAGCGTTGCCTACTCTTGCCTCCAGAGACCACTAGATTCGACTTTTAAAACCACCAGTAAACCACTAAAATGTTTTCCTCTCGTCAGTAACTAGATATTCCACTAACCCCCTATTCTAAAATTGAGACCAGTCATACTCATAAGTCACAAGCTTTAGCGACTCGCGCTTGCTTTTTATAAACTACTTATTTTTGTTTTTATGTCGATGTTGACAGAAGTTACGTATAAACAACTTCAAAATAAATACCTTTAGAATACAGGGGTATATCTAAAGTTCCTCAAACTTAATGTTAGATAGACGCTGTTGCTATTCCCAACTAATTCAAAAAACAAAATGATAATCACTGCACTAATAAATTGCTATAAAATAATAGATTTTAATAATAGAATCAGCATTATTGCTTTGACAAATTACCATTATAACCTGGCTTCATTGACCGAACTGCCTAAGTACGAGTAAATTAGTGAACTGAACTTGAAAATAGCCTCAATTCGCATACAATTTCCATATTTTCAACTGAGGATAATGGTGGATCCACACTACGCGAACTCAGCTCTTACGCGCTTTTGCCTATTTTTCATAAAGAGTTTTGTGATTGTTTTACTACCTTTTTAATGCCAAGGTTAGTGCGGCAAAACTGCGCGGACAATAGTCTGGAATTAGAAAGGTGCATGTACGTTCACACAATACGGGCTTTACAAAAGCGCGTACGGCCTTTCAAATGAAAATTGGTTTTTTGTGAATATAGATTCATAAATCTAATAATTCTAGATATTACTCTCAACTCCCGATTCAGAAAATTTTCCCCCCTGTTCTAAAATTGTGACCAGTCATAAGTCACAAGGTTTGGGGGCTCACGCTTACATCTTATGAAATTCTTATTTTGGTTTTTATGTCAATGCTAAGAGAAGTTACGTTTATTTCATTCCTACTTCGCTTCTAAGTTACTTTTGATTTAGTAAAGGTTTTCTATTATGATTGTGTTGTGACTTATAGCTGCTCTTAGAATACAGGGGTAAAAGTACACCCGTGCTCTTTTCAAACGCCTTACGGCCAAAAGCACGTGGAATCTAAGTTTATGTAGTGAGGACGGTCCTTAAAACAGACCTCAGTTCGCCCAACTGGACTCGAACTAAAGTTAAATGTTAAAGCGAGTCACTCTTGATGTGTCTTTAAGCTACAGAACTTCATACGAAAAATTGGTGGTATTTTTGGTTTCATTACACTTTGGCAAAAAACTTTTGTTTTTTATTTAAGTGAATCATTAGGTCAGTGGTAATTGATGTCTTATTATGGTTTAGTGAATGGCCAATACTAATTTTGTATACTTGAACACTTTCCTATTACCACCAAAAATAACCTACTAACCCACTAGATTTTTTCCTCACTAACGGCAACTATAAACTACCAGTTCTAGTGGCAAAACCACTAAGTTGGCAATGCTGCTTCGGAAATAACTTGCACGCTCGTAACGCAATGCAAAACTTATTACCAGCTTTAGACAAAGAGTATAATCTCTTACGGAAGAAAAGCAAAAAGTCAGGAGCTAAGTTTATTTGATATATACGTAACATATAACGCGGAATACAACCAGAAATAAATAGTTAAGTCGTTGAGTTTTAAATTCAAATCCAACTCAACTCGGCTCCAATAGAAACTCAATATATGATATGAGGTTTGTTCCAGTACTTTTCCTGCAAAAACTTGTCGGGCAAAAACTTACTTGAATGGTGGGGATAATTTTGTCAAAAATCCAGAAAGTAAAGAAACAGTTTTTGGGTAATTTCCTGCAAATTAAGAAGAAAATAACGTAAATGTCGATTGTCTATGTGTATGCCGCTTGTCAAGATATCCACATGCATACAAAAAATTGTCAATTGACAACTTGCAAGAAATCGCAGGACCGAAAACTTCCGGCTAATTCCTGCACGAAGGGAAGTGAAAATTTCCCCGCTTTTTCTGTCATGAGAAAGTAAAGAAACACAAATTGGGCGAATTCTTGCTCCCGCCGGATCCCACATTCGAGTTCTGGAACAAAGCTATGTACAACCTTAAATGCGCAGTACAAATGTACTTTTTGGCGCGCTTCTATCTCCATGGTAACCGCAGGTGTATACATACATATATTAAACTGGGTAGCCAAAGAGCCGGCACACGTGGGTCTGGATCCTATGATTTGTCGCTAATTTGTTGCTAATTGTGACGTCAAAAATAATTTTGTCGCTCATCTCATTGATTAAATAATGATGAAAACCGTCATCATGATGTCAAGCTGGCTAGACACAGCGATCTTTCGAAATGAACACGATAAAAAACAGCATTGAGGATAACGTAATGCCGATTTTGTCACCGGTTTTTGGAGGAGCCGGAACACGATTATTATCGATCAGCCTATCAAGGTGGCTAGGTAACATGCATTGTGCATACCTCCCATTTAAAAGTTCTAAATACCTAGGTAGTCTATACTTAAAAATTGGAAAAAAAATAGTTTTGTTATTTATCATCTGTCAGTCGGTAATTAATGGTGGTTTAAAATCTGGCCCACCCCAGCAAAAATTCATTGCTACGCCCATGATGAGAGCCCAGGCCCGCCAGACCTACGTCATTTTCTTAAAGCTTATGTTTCGTATACGCAGTTAAGAACGTATGCACACTCGTTATCACGGTGAATGGGTCCTTCTTTAGATAGAGGGGTTTAGGGGTAAAAAGGGGGTTAAAATTGAAAAAAAAATCTGTCGCGGCGTATGTAGGTTCCACTAGGGCTAAATAACCGTTAAATATTAATAGCAGACATTTTGGACCATTTGTTGGGGTGTGGGGGATGAAATGGCAACTTCAGCTAAGGTTGGGTTGGGGGGGGGGGGGGTGCAAGTGTTCAAAAATGTCTGCCACTAGTATTTAACGGTTATTTAGCCCTAGTAGAACCTTCGTCCGCCGCGACAGACATTTTTTTACAACCTCAAAATGAAAGGCGGTGTTAAGAGCTCTAAATTCTTGTGTGCTTGAGTATCGATATTTAGGTTTTATCTGTTGCGAGTGTCGTACTACAAATTCTCGCTGCCTTTCAAGATTGCCGAGTTCCCAAAATGCATCAAAGATCTGTTGCCTTGACATTTCATCGATCTTATCTTTGCATTTTAGCCGACATTTTTCTCCACAGGGCGGTCCAAGTTTTCTCTCTGGCACTTGTTTCTTCGATTTCGACAAAGATTGGTTGGCTTTGCCGCAATTTCTTAGCCCTTTAGCGATTTTCGATTTCCACTTCGCTGGTTTGCGTACTCTCTTTTTACTTTTTATTTCTGTTTCAGACTCTTGGGAATTACTTTCAGCAACCATAGCCTTTTGGAGATCTACTTGCTCACTATCATCGTCGTATCCGACGAACTATTAGATTCCGATGAACTTGAGCTGCTACTGCTGGTACTGGACGAAGTCAACGATGCAATAGGAGGCACAACCTTAGATGGGGTCTTAATTTTGTGAACCAATCGGAAATTTGGATCCTCATCGGAGTCGTCAAAATCACTTTCATCGCTTCGGATTGGTGAAATATAATAGTTTGGTGCACCGGTCTTTTGTTGTTTAGACGTGCTCGGAATAGATTTATCAACCACGGCTAAGGCGGCATGAATTTTCTTAGATGAGACTTCATCTCTCGATGACATCTTATCTGCCAGAGTTTCTTGTTGAGTGATGTTTTCTTTGTACCTTTCTCTTACCAAATTTACTAAAAACCGTCCACGGTTCATTGTTTGTCTGAAATAGAAAATGTTTATTTCACTTACTAGGGTCATGTACGCCAAATCTGTTTGAAAAGGTATCAATATAACGTTTTCGATGTCATTAGCGATGTTGTAAAATTAGATTTGACGGAGCCCATCTAAAGAGATCTAAATCAAAAATTGATCAGTAAAAACGGAACAAATTCTGTAGTTGCTAGGATGAAAATTAATTTATATTAACATGAAGAGACTCCAATCGCCAATAGCAAAAAAGACCAATTATTTTACTTGTTTTGAAAGAAATATAAGAGTTTAAAAAATGACTCAACAATACGGTAACAATTACAAATAAAAATAAAAACTTTACTCACCGTGCCAGTAATACTGGTTCAACTTAAAATCTTTCATCAATCTACTTAGCACTAACCAGCAAAATAGCCACAACTCAAAATAATACTGCTTCAAATTTCAGCAATACGGGTACAACTCAAAATAACTCCAATTTATTTACGACGGACACGTACGCTCCACTCGTAATTCTGATGGCAACTAGCGACGTCCCTGTTTTGGTGGGGGGATCGAGGCTCGCTCGTTCAACAAAAGAGACGTTATGCGCCATTTAGTGTCGAGTAGTCGAGATATTTTTAAATCTGTTTTATTGGCCGGTAGGTATTGAGATAAGGAATTCGATGGTGTGCATAACTCAAAAATTGAGATTTTTGAGTTAATTCCCTTTAGATCTAGGTGTGCGATATGGGCTACAAGACACCAAATTGCACACATAGGGAGCATTTTGTATAATTCTGCCGCGAGGAGGGCGAAGTCCACGAGCGAAACGAGCGGAAAAGTTAAGTTTAAAGTTAAATTAATACCGATGTCTAAGAAGCACTTTATGTTAGTGTCGTTTATGTATCCTTAAATTTTCGAGATGATAAAGAGGCGCTTAGGTGTTCTATGTCTTTTGTGTTCACCATATTCAAAATCTCTTTGAAATGCTGCAAATAAGTTCTTCTTTTTTTTTCTCCTGAAGAATATATAGTGTCGGATGGGTTTTTTAATATTCCGTAGTGTGAGTTTTTATTGCTATTTGAATGTGGCATCATTATTTTTTATCTAATTACAATGCCGAAATCTATACTATCAAAGCAAACGTTATATAAGAGCGAAAATAGCTTAGTTTAACATCGAGAGAAATTTGCCAGGACAACGCTAATATAATTATTTCCCAAGCGTTGCCCGAGGATAAGAATTTACTGTTATTGCAAATATAATTAATTACTGCGATTCGTTGTTGGTTTCCGGCGATTTCCCACCCCGCTCCCAATTGATAATGTCTACTAAATTTTCTTAAGTATAAATGTAGATTTTTTCCCTATAAAAAATCCTGAGAGAGAGAGACAGGGAGGCCATGGTCTGCCCGGGTGCTTGCACACTATCATTTAATGTTTCCCAGCAGCAGCTTCGCCTCTAACTTAATCCAATATTTCATTCCGGAGGAAGATCTAATTTGCCCGATGCACACTTAACGTGCTTATGCTTAAGGGATAAGGATCCTTTTAAAGGATCGTCCATTAAAAACATTTCAAGCACACACAATAATTACATTACTCACATTTACCCTGCCTCCTGGCCCCCATCGTCCGTCTGGGCCGGCCGGCCGCCCTTCCTGCCCATTGTTAGACCCTTCTCCTGCCTAATTCCTAAAATTAGAATTGCTCCTAAAGTAGCATGGAATGCCGCCATTAGAGCAAACCAACTATGCTGCCAGGACCAATTGAAGTGTCTATAGGTTCGCTTCTTGGCAATGAAACAGGACTAAGAAGCAAAAGGACTCTTCTAGTATGCGGGCCACTTAGAGCGTGAAGTTTTATTTATGTGAGAATAATTACAAGATTTTTGGATTTTTTCCCTTTGCAAAATGGGAGGCAGCATTTTTTTCCCTTAAATTTAGAAAAGGGTGGAAGTAATAATTAGCGATGTGATAAATTACCGGCAGGGATGTTCCTTGAAATAATGGAGTGCGTTATTATGGGACTAGAGTGGGGATGCGGAAACTTTTTCACAAGAATTTTTCTTCTTGTTTAGGGTATAAGGAATGAAGAGAATTCTGAAGTTATAATTTTTCGTTGAGAATAATGGAGAACGAGTGCATCCAACTGGGGATCAAGTATCGTTTATTGATTTATTTAAGGCTCACAGGATTGAAAAGGTAAACTTTTATGATAGAAGCATCCTTATAAAGTGAAAAGTCTGTTAAAAATACACTCAAGATTTCTTTAAATCTTTTATCTAAGGTCTTGCCATATTGTAAAATTAGTTAAAACTGAAATTGTTTTTATGTGTATAGCCATTTCAAGCCCAGGAGTCAATCCAAGTGCGACCAGTCCGTCATGTCGTTGACAACGTCATGCTGCAATATCGAAAGGGTGTTCCATTAGGTATTGCAGTATACGGACCGGGACCACCACACCAAAGGGACGGAGGGGAGCTCGGGGTGCAAAAGTGTAGGCTTTTAGGGTTGAAACGGAGTTTTTTACGATTTCTGAGAAAAGCAGACCCCTTATCGAAAAAAGCTAAATATAGAAGTTGTAGATAATTAAAAAATCTATAACGATATAACCTCTAAAAAATGTCAAAAACAGATTTTTTCATTTATCATTTTTATGATCCGATTTTATTGAAATTTGGTGAAAATATACGTTTTCATGTTTCGAAAGACCGCAATTTTTTTAAAGCGATTGATAGTTTAGTTTGTTTAACTTCCCAGTATAGGAAATTATTGTAATCGGTCCGAAAATCAAAATCGAAATTTTCGACGTATTTTCATCTTTCAAGGTCCCAGGAGCATTTTAAGCAAAAAATTAGGAGGAAGTATGTGTGTGTGTACATAAGTATTTGGTCATTTTTTCCTGCACGATACCGCGCGAGCCAAAAAAGATATCGACTTCGTTGAGGTGTCGTTCGAAGCGTATTAACCAAAATATGATCTGAAAAGATTTTCATAAAATTCGGTCGAACCGAATATTAACGAAGAAATACTCTGAAAAAAATTTCATAATATTCGGTCGGGCCTTTTTTGTTTAAATAGAAAAACTTTGGCTAGTTGTAAGAAAGACCTTAAATTGACAAGTTTTGCTAATATCTAATAAACTCGATGGAATGAGACCCGTTCTAAACGAAGTGATCTTTTTTGGGTTCTGCACAGCGATAGCCTTCGAACAAAACATCACTTGTCTAAATCCAACAACCTTTCAAAATCGTGCAAAAATTTCGTTCTTCTTCTTCTTCTTTAAAGGCTCTACAACCGGGATCCGGTCCTGGCCTCGCGCAACTGTTATCTCCACCGGTCCCGATTCTGAGCCGATGTCATCCAGTTTGACATCCCTAAACTCTGAGCGTCCTGGTCCACGCCATCCTTCCACCGAAGGTTGGGCCTCCCTCGCTGTCGCACCCCATAGGTCTTACCGCAGAGAACTTTCCGAGCCGGCTCATCTTCACTCATACGAGCTAGATGCCCTGCCCACCGGAGCCTACCGAGCTTTATTTTCTTCACAACATCTATGTCGCGATAGCGCTCGTAGATCTCGTCATTGTAGAGTCTCCGGAATCGTCCTTCCTCACATACGGGGCCAACAATCCTCCGAAGTATTTTCCTCTCAAACACGCCCAAGAGGTTTGAGTGCTTTTTGCTAAGCACCCACGTTTCGGATGCATATGTGAGAACGGGTAAGACCATCGTCTTATATAGTAAAAGTTTAGACGTTATGGTTAGATATTTGGATTTGAAGAGCCTTGACAGACTATAGTAGGCTTTGTTGGCTTTTAGCAGTCGTGCGCGTATTTCTGGTTCCATGCTATTGTCGGCTGCTACTATTGACCCAAGGTAGGTAAATGATTTTCGTGTTCCGCTACCTTGATTGTGGGACCAATGTTAGGTGTTCTTCCAGACGAGGCCACCATGTACTTTGTTTTGCTTTCGTTAATGTGCAGTCCCAGATTTCCTGCCGCTTGCTCAATCTGAGTGAAAGCTTCTTGTACAGCTGCTGTTGTTCTTCCAATGATGTCAATGTCGTCTGCGTAAGCCAGTAATTGGGTGGACTTGTGGAGGATTGTACCCCTTTATGTCACGCCCGAATCTCGGATCACTTTCTCCAACGCCAGGTTGAAAAGGAGGCAGGCCAGACCGTCCCCTTGTCGGAGTCCATTATATATGTTGATTGGTCTGGACAGTGTTCCGGATACCTTTACTTGGCTTGACACATTGGTCATGGTCAACCTACATAGTCTTGTCAGTTTGTTGGGGATGCCGAATTCTCTCATGGCAAATATCAAATTTTCCTTACCCTTTACAAACAGCGCGAATTTTTCAAACCTTGGATTAGCACTTTTTGACGGGGATTTGTTTTCTACGCGTGATACAGTTTCAGGGAATTGCGGCTTATCCCTGGATTTCCAGTAGTTACCGCCAAATCTGTTCTTTTTGTCAAGTCTGACAAGTACTTAACAGTTACTTGCTAATATCTCCGGAAAGCTTTGGAATTGCCAAATGAAGTCATTCGCTTCTCAGTTTGTCAACGGCGCTTCAGCACGCTCAATACGAATTTGAACACCCGCTTTAGTGCAGCGAACGAAATACGAAGGACATTTTTGTTTGCTAATGTTCAGGAAAAACAAATTGTCTAGAAAAATCTTGTGGATTTACTACTATTATAGTTATTTGAACTAGCTTCTCTCGGGATTGCTTTGTCATCAGTTCTGATATTAGCCAATTTTCCACTAGTGCTAAACGTATAACTATGTATTTTGTAAGAAGTCAGTTTATTCCATCTTCGTTCATCGTACTGGGAAGTTAATCGTGTGGACCGAAGGGGTCAAACCCACATCCCAACTAGTTTTTTTCTGTAGTTGCATGGATACCCCAACAGGAGACTAAAAGTTTCCGTTTTTCGAAATTTAATTAGTTTTTTTTAATAAATTAATTAGTACCTCTTCCAACTTGATTTTGACCCAACAGATAACAGATCAACCCCAAATTTTTCCCATATGCATAGTTTGCGTGAAACTGTAAAGTGACATATTTGTAATAAAAACAAGATGACGACTCCAAGATGGTGGCCGGATTTTGCAATGGTGTCGATCACCGACATGGGTATTAATTGAAAGGGCATTACGAGTAGAATACAATTAGCTAAGTGGCGTTTCTTCAAATTCAAAATGGCCGCAAACGCAAAATGACGGGAAAAACAAAATGAGGATTACCGTTTTTTACAACGCGCTTAGTACGTGTATCAAATTAAAAGGCGTGCCAAGTTGAATGCTAATAGCTGTGTAGCGTCATTTCAAACTCAAAATGGAGGCAAAAAATGGCTAATTATCTTTTCCTTACAAGCCACCTGGTGGGTTTGGCAAGTTGAATAAAATTAGCTATGTTGCGTTAATCGAAATTCAAAATGACGGCAAACACAAAATGACGGGCAACACAAAATGGCGGTCTACCATTTTCTTTACAACACACTCGGTATGGGTATTAAATGAAAGTGTATGACGAAGATAATACAGTAAGCTGTGTGAAGTCGTAACGGTTTAGCCGTTAGGGCGTTTTGAAGTTTTTCTGGAGGTTTATATATATCCCCCTTTTTTGTAACCCGATGAGATATTTTCATGAATAAGGTAGCAATCTATGCAAAATACTCCCACCTATCTAAAAGCAGGAAATTGTACAAGGTTGAAAAAAAAATTGATTAACTAGTAGGCTTGTCGGCGAGAAGAAAACATGCTAAAAAGTGCATATGTATGTTATACTGAAAGTTAGCTGGAACGGAGATAAAACAAACGTGCCTCTTTTATTCACAATAAGTTAATTAAAAAATTATGCGGTCAACCAATAGGGTGTAAAACTACAAAGCGATTCCAATAATAATCTCTATGGGCCAAAAATGCCGGTCACACAACCATCGGTGTTTAAAGAGCGATGGTCGTAAACGGTCCGCTCTAATGCTCGTGGACGGCGTATAAGGGCCTTATGCTGCTAAAGGGTTTGCCAGGATGGGCACACATCCCACCTGTTTGGCCGGGAAAATAAATTCAGGAAAAAAGACGTCGGATGGTATTCGCAGACAATAGCAGTACCAGAGAGCCATATTCATGTTTAACAAGATCGCCGTCAAACAAGAGTACGACGGGATCAGTCCGATAAAATCAAGAAAGGCGCCAAGATTGCATCCAGGGAGCATCTGGATATGCTAGAGATCGTGAAGATCAGCAGACAACACTAGAAGACAGCCACACATCAACATGATGATCTTAGACAAGCAATACAACACCTTTATCTACCTTTCGGATAAAGGTACCCGAGGATCTTGAATCCTGGTGAAAAAACACATTAAACCATACCTCTGTCCTAACTTCAGTTCGACGAACTCTTCACTGTAGTTCGGAGCACTAAGTCTCAGCCTACTTGGATCATGACCTGTCTGCACCTTGCCAGTCTGTTTTTCCACCTGGTCGTGGGGTGCGACGTCAACACCACATATGCGATTTGGGGAAGAACGCACATTTGGGGCCTGGGCCTTTGCGGTGAAATCTTATGGAACACGTACGGTATCGAAAAAGAGATGGTTGTGGGTACTGCGATCTCAGGCAAATTTTACACGTTTAGTATTGGATAACTATGGCTACTGTTTTTCAAGGAATAGTGTGTTATACTGGCATGTAACTACCACAACTTTAGAAAGGCATATATTAAAAAACGAGTTCTGGTCGTTTCTGACAGACAGGTTGTGGGTCTTATTAATCGGGTCAACCTTATTTGGGACCATGGACTTTAAAGACAACGAAAAGACAGACAGGTCTTCGGCACGGCCTTCATCCGACCGAAATTGGCTCTGAGGTACCCGAGGTCCACAGTTGGCTTGCGAACTCCAATCTTCTCTAAGTAACTGACTCTCCACTCTAACCTATGAAAAAGTCATAGAACTCATCCTTTGGTTTATGGAGGATGATTGTGACCTTCAGATTATTTGTGACTGTCCCGTGGTAACGAGGAGCACGGATGGTGTTAGAGCGACCTTGCTCGAAAAGCGTAGTCCAGTGTTTTTCAACCGGTGCCGCGGTATATTCCCAGTAGCAGTAACAGTCTAATCAACAGAGAGAAACGACGTGGACACAGTTGTGCATTGTATTATTTTATGAAATTGAAGTAAGCGGCCAAATTGAAGGAATCGCTCCATCGTTATACTTTGAAAAGCGTGTGATTTCAGTAACAAATTAGGTGCATATTACAGTATTTTTATAAGGTGAAAATGAGGGCGTTCCTTTCTGGCCCATTAGCCCCCCCCCCCCTCCTTCGCTCCTCCGTTTTATTCAACTTGTAGATCTGCCGCTGGTCAAAGGTAGCCGGATTTATTTTTCCGTCGGGGGTGCCAATCAATGAAAAAGGTTGAAAAACACTAGACTGATCAAAGCGACAACTATCAGGGCTGACCAACGAATCTAAGCTGATTGGGCTATTAAGAGCACTCGGGAGCTCTATATCTCAATTAACAAAGAAGAAGAATTTCATCGCAAAATCTTTAGTAGTTCTCGGGGATTTTATTCGACTTAATACCTTGTTTCGTTACTGATGCATTTCTAACATATACAAATTTTTAAAAATTGTCATTATTATTTTGCAGGTTATGGCAACATTTCACCTAGAACAAACATGGGCAAAGTTTGCACAATAATATACGCAATATTTGGAATGCCTCTCTTCCTCCTGTACCTGTCTAACATAGGCGATATTTTGGCGAAATCATTTAAGTGGATCTACGCCAAACTATGCTTGTGCCGGCTATGTCCAGAAGTTGCCAAACGTCGAGCAATACGTGAAAGACGAAGAACAATGGCGTCTGCTCTTGAAGAAGATGTAAGTTATTCGAATTAATTCATCTAACTCTGACATTAACTAAAAGCATTGTCTACTAACACATTTTGCAGATAGACTACTTCTTGCAAATGGGCATGAGCCCGGCCGATGTTCAGTTAGAAGCAATAGATCAAGATGAAGATGAAGACGAAGATCCGGAAACCGTTACTGTGCCAGTTACAGTGTGCGTCTTCATTATGATAGGGTAGATAAAAATTACCTGAAAATCATCATTGTTTCAAAAAAAGTTTTATTTTAGGTATATCTTGTTTGGTGCGATACTATTTGGTGAATGGGAGAAATGGGGATTGCTGGATGGGAGTTATTTTTGTTTCATTTCGTTGAGTAGTATTGGATTTGGTGATATTGTTCCAGGTGATAAATTGGTGAGTAAATATTTGCAATTTTTTTATGTAAATAGACTTGGTTCAAAACAGTGGATTTAAATACTCTCATGCAACACAGTATTTTATTTATCTCTCTTAACCTATTCCTCTATCTATTTTGCGAATTACATAGGTTTACCCGAGTAAAAATAAAAAATGGCCTTACAGCTTAGTCCCTTAATCCACTCCTCTATCTTGGACTTGGAGGCGAACCAAGAGATGTCACAGAAGGGTTCTGGGCCCTTGACCCACGTCTCAGACCTCTTCCTCGTGAGGCTGTCCTACGATACCAGGGAGACCTCACTTCCTGGTCAGGCACTGGAGTACGTCAAAACATCCTACAACTATTTTGGAAGAAAACTTCCACGTTGAGAGTGCCTTGATGGCAGGTTGGCTGTCAGAAAAGATTTTAATGTTGGCTCAAGGTTGAGCCTAGCGCAGGCCTTGAGCCTAGCACATGCCATTATGTATTTCAGTCCGGAAAGCAAAGGGCCACTTACCCCTTACAATTGAGACCTTGGAGTTGGGCCCTGCGACACCAGCCATGCTCCATCTTTGACCCGTCAGTAAACTAGTTGAGATGTTTTGGATCCGCAGCAAGAATAACCTGCTCCTCCCTCTCAGAACGAACCGGGATAATCGCTCTGAATTTCCTTTGGAACTGCAGTTCACTAACCATAAGGTCGGATACGCGGCAAATGGAAATGTTTGGGATATTGTTAAGGATACCCATGAGTCCTTTGACTGTATAGGCCCAGTTGGATAAGATCTGCGATCTCAAGGCGAGAGGCCAGCAAGCCGTTGCAGTCTGCTGCACTTGAGGATCGACGTAAACTGTATAGTCTTGGACCACCAGACTAGAACGGCATTAGTGACAACAGGTTTAACGATCATATTGTACATCATTTGTGCTGTAAGACCCCATGTCTTATTCAGAAGCCTTTTGCAGCCCTTCTGATGACGTAGTCCAGTTGAGCGTTTCACTTCAGTCTCTTGTCTAACTTACTCCAAATATTTTACTGAGTCTGAGTACTCAACTGCTGTACCCTGGATACAGGTATGACCTAGTTCCGCTTTGTAGGGTTTGGGAAAAGGTACCAGAACAGCCTTATTTGGGTTGATTGACCGGCCTCCGTAGTACACCATCTCTGAACTTCTCGGAGTGCCTCTTCTCATGGCCTCTGTAATCTGTCAAACTACCCAGAGACAAGTATGGTAAGATCATCTGCATAACCGATGACATCCAAACCAGATTCAGATAGTTTGATCAAAAGTTCATCCAAAACTAGTGACCAGAGTAAAGGGGATAAGACTCCACCTTGAGGGTAGCCCTTAATCTTAACACTAATGGTGGAGACACCTAGGGTGTTGCTTTGTAGGCTTTTAAAATTGCCAGAAGTTCTGCTTTGAAGAGCCTGGCAGAATTAGGTAGACCATATTATTTGAAATTTAGCTAGTGTGAACAAATTCGAACCCCGCATATCCATAACTGATTTGGAGCTATGGAATATTTTCTCATAGAAGAACAAACTCTTTTAATAACGGCAAAATGCATTCAACACAGATCTTAATTAACACCAAACTGCGGCTGTTAAATTCCAACGTTAAGGCGGTTCTTTTGAAACATGGAAAATCACCCAATTCATTACAGGGTGCCTCGCCTACAAGTCTTCATTACAGATGCATGCGTCCCATCCGCTTTCAAATGAAGATCTATGGCCCCGTGCCGGCCAGGAAGGGATAAACGACCAGGAGAAGGAAATGGAATTGGATTGACCACACCTTGCGACGCGAAAACGTGAATATAGCCAAACAGGCCCTTGGCTGGAATCCGCAAGGATCCCGTCGAGTCGGAAAACCTAGAACAACGAGGAGGAGAACCCTGTTAGCAGGGACCGCAACCACTGGGAGATCCTAGTCGGAACTGACAGCTGTCGCAAAGGTTGTCCAGTTCTCTGGTGCCTTATTTTAGATGAACTCCTAGAGCTGCTCAACGGCCAAAAGTTTTTCGCCCAATGTTTCGTTGACGATGTCGTCATAGTAGTTACAGGTGAAACTGAAGGAGCCATGTCAAGGCGCCTGCAGCAGGCACTAGATCTGGTCTCTAACTAGTGCGAGAGCGTAGGTTTAAAAGTCAATCCCGACAAAACAATTCTGGTTCCTTTTACCAGGAAACGATCACTACCGGGAATTTTGGAACCTTAACTCGCAGGCAGAACTATAAGCTTTTCACAACAAGACAAATATTCAGGAGTGACATTAAATGCCAAGCTCAACTGGAACCAGCACATGGAGACTCTGATGAACAGAACCCGCAGATCCCTATGGGCTTGCCGCAGAGCTTGTGGTTCCATATGGGGTTTGTAACCGATCCGTTTTGATAAACACAGACACAGAACGACGGTTAAGGGTTTCATAAAAATTTTAAGCAAAATTCAAAGAATGGCCTGCCTCTTCATCACTGGCGCTGGGCTTGGGAGAGGACATTCTATAATAATAAACATCATAGAAGAGATCCCGGAAGCGGGGATGCTATCTGCATGCCCTTTAGAATCTCAAAGTTTGAGCAACCTTCTGCACACACATATAAGGATAGGCTAACCTGGACTTTTCATAAAGTATTGCTGGGCGGAATAGTATGGACGCGCATGGCTCTAATTCGGAGAAAGGTGTGGGCGCCGGAATCTGGAGTGAAAAATCCAGATTCAGCAGAGTGATAAGCCTAGGCGCCCTAGAAACTGTCTTTCAAGCAGAGGTGTACACTATTCTGGATGCACTCATGTGAACTTAAGAAGGGCCTACCAAAATATACCGATTTTTATCTTCGCTGATAGCCCTCCACGTTCTCTGTGAGTGCCCCACAATAGCGAGGAGTATGGTTTCTTTGTTCAAGGAGTCCTTGCTCGAACACTCAAGTCTAAGCGACAAGCCACTAGGCAGTCTGCTGAACTTGTTCAAGCGGTGTGGCCTACAAAAATGAGGTGTAGGGGCTGTAGTACAATAGGCTAAATGAATAGCCGCAGTACTTTTGGACACAATACCTTACCCAGGAAAAAAAAATGGCAAAACAGAAAATGTTTTTCACTTTTTTGTGTATTCCTTATTTCTAAACTAACTTCACAATCATAACAAGTTTTAATTGTTTTATTTCTACATAACTAAAGAATAGCTTTAACTGATAATATAAACTATTTAAATTAAAATAAACAAAGAAAAAAAAATAATACAAAATATCATTAAGGTTGAAAATAAAATAACACCACATATCATTATCACCATCATCAAGGTGCAGTAAGAGGGACGAAACCCCCATATACATATATCCTTTCTAGTCTGCCAGGACTATATTTATGGAAGGTGATGTGTTTACGGATAGCACTGATAGCCACCCCATAGCACCATACTAAACAGACACAATTAGAAAAGTTTTGCCAACAAAACGCTCTCACAGAAAATAGAAAACGTAAAATTTTTGGACAAAAACACGAAAATACATACAAAAAAAAGGAGAACACTATGTAGGGAAATAGTAGAATATAGTTGAGAGTGGTTTCACAAATCCACAAATTCAACAAGCAACCCGCATTTTCATCAGGACAATGATAATAATAAAAAGGGATTGTGTGCAGGAGGTGTGGACTCAAAGTAATGTCCTGTAGGTTAGAAAAAAAAAACTTATATCATAACTATTTGTAGTAGTAGTTCCTAATTTTCCTAGAGCACTCGAGTGTACAATATAATAAGTGGCCGTACTCGTATCTGAGTACACTTTGTGGGGGATTTGCTAAGCCAACATTATATACTGATAGTGAAATTCACAGCTAAGGCACAGAGTGTTCAAAGCCATTTCAGTGGGTTGAGGGAGAACGTATAACACTCTACTGGTAGTAATAAAAGCTTTTTAGAAATTTAATTCCCTTTGCTTGACGGTCCACACGGCCTGACTATACAGTATAGTCAAAGCCATTTCGAATCCACTGAATTCGTGCATAAAAGCTAAAAACAAAAATATACATATATGTATAGAACACTTGAAAACACCTAAGAAGACATAGGGGAAAGGGTTGGTGTTAAAAAAAATATATAAAAAGGTGCAACTCTAGAAATGTACAATACAAAAAACTGTAATGAATTTATAATCTTTATGACCCTCTGGACTTGTTAATGTTTCCCATGTCGCATAAAATCCCCCACAGAAGTTTCTTATATCTGCCCCAAACACAAAAGACAAACCCCAAAGAAAAATAAATAAAAGGTTGGACCGACATTTCTGAGACATATACATTCTCACACACGCTCTAAAGGAAAAAGGAGGAAAAATCCAACATCACCGCCTTAACCGAATCGATGAATAAGTTATTTTGATTGTCTTTCAGCTTTCCATGTCCCCATGGAGAATGGAAGCCACGTTCTATACATTACACAAGGCAAAACCTTTCTTTTTCTGTGCATTTAACATTACCATAAAAACCCTCTCGGTAGGGACAATTAGAGAAGGATCCCAACACCACCCAACATGCACACCCCTACGAACACCAGCCCCCAGCCTCAGCCAGCCAAGTATCAAACCCCTTTTTTTCGGGCAACACTCAGCAATTCGACTGCATCCATTTTTAAAAAGTAGTTGCGGTGTCATGATTGTCCCTTTCAGTACCCCACATTGTTCCCTGAGCACACTTTTTCCTGGCACCAATTTGGATTTTGTGAAGCTCTTTCCCTATACCGACTTTCACTCTCTCTCTCTTTCTCTCTCTCTATGTCCTTTTATATTTTGTTATTGATGAACATTTTATAGATTTATTTTTGTGTGTGCAAAACGTATTATTTTATCACATATGGCTGGTGCTGGTGGTAACCTACATTCATGAGGTGTGTGTAGCCTTGGTTACCTGTGTTCAGTTTCCCATTGGGAGAGTTTGCCAGGAGTGTTTACATGTCAATTATTAACAGGCATAAAATTTTAATATGAAATGGTATTAATATAATTTTCATGGCTTTTACGAGCTTAATATGCAAGGAAAGGTTGTTCACTCATTTATTATTCAATATGAAGATGTTGAAAGTGCTTAAGAGGATTACTTGCTCTTCTTCACAAAATTGTCTGTATAAAGGGGACGACTCTTCAAATATGCACACACAATGCGAAGGGCCAAGCCTTGTTTGTTGAAGAACATGTGTTGGTCGCAGCAATTCTAATTTTAATATAATCTAATAGACTTGTATCGGGTTGGTTATGAAAACGCTAATGAGGGTTTAGTGCCTTTGATACGGGCAATATGTGGGTGGAAAATGTCTCCTTCAGAACAGCATTCAACAGAAATATTAAAGTAGACGATTACCACTGAGAGTGGCTTTGAGATTACCTTTTCTATCGGTAATTGCTTTGATAATATTATCTTTTTATATGCAGTCACTGCTCTCAAGGATGGGTGATTATTGAGAAGGAATCTAGAGAGATTTTTCTGGTTATAGTGGATTCAGGATAAGCAGAGCAGAACATTAATGCGCTTGTGGCATTCAAATCTTCTGTGACGACTGAATGTGAAGACGTTTCAGTATATTTATACCTGTAATCTTTTTAATGACAGTTTTGATTCACATTTAACCTGTTCACATTAGGTTTAACTGCAATATAAATTAGTCTCGTTATAAAGTCTTTCTTTCTTTTATAGTGAAGTATCGGGTTCAAGAACTCTGCCCTCGTCTGGTCCCAAGTCCAGGGTGTAAAAGTAGGAGGGTGGTCGACCTACCGAATTGACCAGGATAGGAAAACCCTAAAAACTAGGAAAGAAACAGCACCATCGAGCTTAAGGAGTATCACTCCCACGAGCTAAGGCAGTTTAATAGCCTCTCACATTTGAAAGCTATGTAGTTTGCTTGAACAGATTGAGCAGTATGCAAGCGTCAAAAGCTTCGCAGTGGGAAAAATTGGCAGCGCTGCTCAGGGGAGCTTATTTTGAGCGCTGTGAATTATGCTACTAAAGGAGCATTGCTAGAGTTTTCGGAAATTTTATCTTCTTCTTTCTTCTTCTTCTTTCTTCTTCTTCTTCTTCTCTCTTTTCCTTTTTTGATCCGTTAGCTGGCGGTCCGAACAGTACGTCTCCGTCTTGAACTCTATACACGATTCGTTTCAATTCTTGCCAGTTTTTGACGGTGTCTCGAGCCTCGGCAACTGATAATCGTGGATTCCTTAGGTCGCCCTCGATATTCCTCGTTTTCTGCAGTGCCGATCGCTGGATTCTCTAGTCTGCGGGACGGTCTCGCCAGAGAAGTTTGCGTGGCTAGCGGCTATCATCCATTCGGCAAACATGTCCAAACCACGGTAGTCGACGTTTTTGCATTTTTTCTTCTTCTGCTGATCGCATCTTTGTCGAACTGTCTTGTTTCGAAGGGGAACGCGGAGCGAGATAGAGAGGATCTGCCTCAAGCATCGCATTTGGAAGACGTCGAGCTTCTTAACGTACAGTTTTAGCAGTTTCCACGTTTCAGACCCATAAAGAAGAATCGGAAGTATCAATGTTTGGTAAAGGCGTACTTTTGTTTTGATGGAATGTTGTTGCCTGGCCGATGCGGCTGTGAACGTCGGCAGTCGATGCTACTTTCGTTTCCTCAACCAATGACCCCAGATATTTGAACCTCAGAACAATTTTGATTTGGGTTGCATCGAGGTGGACACTGGCCCTAGATCCGTCCATTGTAAGCACGACTGTCGCCTTTCTTCAAAATTGGGACAGCGATCGCTTTCTTCCACGCCGAGGAGACACGATCCGAATGGCATATGTGTGTTATATGGACATGAAATCGTTGTGATAAGTCATCACGTCTACGTCTATTCTCGGCCCTTTCAATTTTTCAGCGATTTTATTGCTCTCTTCACCTAGATAATTGTCGGTTCGTTATCAAGAAACTAATTCGTTGGCTGTTCGATAATCGGCGGTTCTGGTGCTGGACCTCGTGGCGGATCGTGGTTCTACAGCTGGTGGAAGAATTCTCTCCACAGTTGCAGGCGTTCATGTGGAGAAGTCACAAAAGTCCGTTGTCGTTTGTTGATGTCGCTTCCGCAGATCGAGGAGGTCCAGACAGCTGTCCGAGAACCATGGCTGCGTCCGTTTACGGATAGGTGGACACAACTCCATTGCACACTCCACAATAGACTCCGACAATTGCCTTTCTCCTACATCGATATCTTTCGGTATTGCGAGCGCCGCGAATTTGTTGGATAATGCCATTTGAAACTCTCGTCCGATGGTCAGATCCAATAGGCACGCCTGATTCTTCTTGGATGGTGCTAGCCTCATTTTTTTGGATCTATGTAATCACATCTGTAATTTCGCTCGAAAAAGATAATGGTCCGATCCGCAATCGGGGCCACGCATTGCACGTACGTCTTTGAGCGTCGATCAGAATCTTGAGTAGCAGTCTAACATCGCCGAGTCGTTGCCGGATGGATTTCGCCAGGTGAGTTGGTGTTTGAGTGGACGGCGGAAAATGCTGTTGCCGTCGTTAATTACTCCGTGTCCGAATTTGCCCATGGTTCCTTCCCAGCCAGTTCGATTTGCTTCTGAACGTGCATTGAAGTCCCCTGCCAGTATGAGTAATGCAGTTTGAGGTATTGCATCCAGTGTATGGTGAAACGGATCGTAAAATTCGTCGTTGTTTGCATCCGGGCTGGTCTCAGTTGGCGCCAAAAGGGATACGATATGGGTCCTGATCGTTCTACCGATGATTATAACCGCCAAAAGCTCGGATATCGTTTGGAATGCGATAAGGCTGCTGGCAGCCCGTCGATTGACCATAAACCTGACGCCGGCCTCTTGTTTCTCACCACCGGAATAATAAAGCGTCATCGTTTCGTCGATTGTTGTCGGGGCCATCGTCATTTTCCCGGATCCTGTAAGTCGTAGTTCCGAGGATAGCGCAGCAACTGATATTTTGCATTGCAATAATTCTATTGCTATGGTTTCCTTTTGACCGATGTGATGCCCTGTTCGTACATTCCACGCGGTGAATTGAGTTTCCATTTTCGGTGTGACTAATTTGGGTCTTAGGCCAGTAACCCACTTCTCACCAGCATCCCTGGATCGCAGCGCTGGCGCATCTTGCCTAGTTTCTTTCTTTGGTTTCCAAATTTTGGTCAATGCGGCAGGTTGACCACCCTCGCCCTTTCACACCTTGGACTTGGGACCAGGCGTCCCTTGATCTCTACCTGTAGTATTTCAAATAAAAAGGTGACGGTGAATGATGACGCTATTATTATTATTATTTTTATTTATTGATACACCATGTACACAAGATAGAATCTTATAACTAGTATATTTATTAATACATCGGTAGGATAGGAGGATATGAAAGAGTAATAAAAAATATATAATTTATAAAACATAATTGAAAAAAGTAAATAGAAAGAAAGTGTAAATGAAAGAAAATTTATAAAAGAAAACTCGTATTTGCGCTTTATACAACCTGTTAGAGATATGATGGAAAAGACGCTTCTCGAAAATGCTCGTTGAATCAATGCGCTGGAGATCAACTGGAAGACAATTCCAAAGCAAAGCCGCGAAGACAAAGAAAGAACGTTGTCCAATTAAATTATTGTTCCTGAGAGATTGTGAGGATATTACAAACAGCGAATAGAAGCGGGCCAAGGACAGAGCCTTGGGGAACACCAGGGTGAAGAGCAGCAACTGAGAAAGAATTGTTGCCGAGCAGAACTTTCTGAGAACGATTGGCTAAGAAACTATGTATCAGTTTAAGGGCGGGAAAAGAAAAATTAGCTTGGGAGGCGAGTTTTTTTAGAAGGAAACCACGATTAACACTATCAAAAGCTCTTGAGAAATCGAGCAACAATAAGCAGCAAATGTGATGTTGGTCAAGCGACTTTCGAATATCAGACGACACTTTTAGCAGGGCAGTGTCACAGCTCTGGCGTTTGCGAAAGCCAGATTGCCATTCATTAATGAGTTGAATTCGTCCACAAAACTCATGAATTTGGGCAGCAATAAGCTTTTCAAGAATCTTAGCCAAAAAAGGTAGTATACTGATGGAACGGAAATCCCCGGGGGTGGCAAGAGATGGACCTTTAGGAATAGCCGCGATTAAAGCAAGTTTCCACGACGACGACGATGTGTTAAAAATGTGAGTCAGGACCGGTAAGAGACAATGTATAAGCATATTTAGGAATCTAGGAGATATGTTGTCACTTCCGGTCTTGTGACTTAAGGGGAGGTTATCATATAGACGACTAAAAAATAGCTCAACTTTGGGATTTTTTTATAGGAAAATGAAAAAAATATATAGTTTAAAAAAACCAAAAAATAGGCTTTTAATTTAAAATGAACTAAAAAGTAAAAAATTATTTTTAATGTAAAATTTTTATTGCTCCAGCCAGTATATGGGAACAACCTACGTTTCGAAATGTAAAAAAGCGTGGGGCTCCTTACCTATTTCCTTATTTTATTAACATTGGAACTTTTCGTTAGCGCCCCACGCTTTTTTACATTTCGAAACGTAGGTTGTTCCCATATACTGGCTGGAGCAATAAAAATTTTACATTAAAAATAATTTTTTACTTTTTAGTTCATTTTAAATTAAAAGCGTATTTTTTGGTTTTTTTAAACTATATATTTTATTTTCTACTTTTTAGTCTATTATATGGCTTCTACCATTTTCTTGTCACCACCATGTGTTGGCCGCTATTTTGAATTTAGAATTACGCTACGCAGCTAATTGTATTGTAGTTGGCATACCCATCCATTTGATACCCATGTCGGGGGGTCAGCGAACACAATTGCAAAATTCAGCCGGCATCCTGGACCCGTCATCTTGATTTTTTTACAAAATAGTCAGATTGCATTGTCATCCAAACTAAACGTGTGTGCAAAATTTCAGCTCAATCGGAAACCGGGAAGTGGGTCAAATTTAACTTACAAGATTTTATTACATAGTTAGAAGTGAAGCTAATAAAAGCGTATTAAAAAGGGATCGAAATTCTTTTTGGCACGTTTTTTTATTGTACATTGAAGTATGCGTCAGTATTTTTTTTTTTTTTTTTTCAAAAAAAAATGGCGTCCATTATTGGCTTTTGCAGAAAGCATGTTTTCAAAACATTGCCAATCGGTGGAAGAGATCCTGGTTCGACATCAACCTGAAATCAAAAAATCCAAAATGGGGATGAAATTACATTAAATTTGCTGGAAGTTAAGTGGAGCAGTTTTTAAAAATTTTGAAACTCACGAAATGGCGAGCGCGTGAATTTCAAGTGCATTTTTGGACTAATTTTCGTCTCGAATTGTTGTTTAAAAAAATAGTAAAAATAATATTTTTTTCATATTTTCTGCTTCGTACCTCTAATAAAATGTTTATACATTAAAATAAAAGAAACCGGAAGTAAATAGGTTAAGCCGTTTTCAAGTAATCTCTTCCACCGTTTTGTGAAAATGGAACCGTAAGTTATTCCAGATAGTTTTAGCTGGAAGCGAAGGATCAAGCTTACGAGCATAATAACTTCTCTTAGCCTCCTGAATTTTTGAAGCGACAATGTTCCGGATACGCTTGAAATAAGAATGGCAGTAGCGCTTTTAACTTTTTTGGACCAGCGATAAAAAAATTCCCGTTCAGCAATAAGTGATTTTATTTCCGCAATAAACAAAGGTTTAGATTTGGCGGTAAGAATTTTGCACTTTAAAGGTACGAACTCATCATATTCTTTTGCCAATATTGTGTAGAATGAAAACGAAAAACAAGAGGATGCAGTCACAATCACACTGTGCTCCAATTGCTTCCATTGTTACTTCAGGAGAAATTTTAAGGTCTTATCATTTCTCGCCGGAGAGACAGACGCTAGCAAACGAAAAATGGAAAATAAAAAGGACTACGTCTCTGTGTAGAATCCAACTAAAGATCGTTTGATGGTAGTTGGACACTATAACTACTAGGATATCAATATATCTACAATTCATGTGAAGTATCTCCTCTTTGATCGATTATTTCTTTGTATGTCCCACCAAAAATAAGCTACGACCTCCAGCCATTAAATCACTGATCTAAAAGTTCACCCTAACTACAAAATTTGTCAGACCAAACCGAATATGGCTGCGACCCTTCCATATGAACAATTTGATTATAATTTTAAGCGATTAAATTAGTCTTCCCCAAGCTTAGCCCCACACACAACTACCGCACTGATAAGCTGCCTTAGTACACACTTAAAATTCTCGGGTTTTAATTGCGGCTTTGCCTTTAACTTAAACACAATTAAAAATAATTATTTCATTTCATTTCCAGATCACATCCAAAGGAAACGATGTTCAATTAAGTTTCATTCTTTGTGCCGTTTACCTTCTATTAGGAATGGCACTGATTGCTATGTGCTTTAATTTGATGCAGGTAATTTTCTAATAAACAATAACTCATAAAACTTGTTTCCTTTCAGGTATCGGTAAAAGGGGCTGTGTGTGTTATCATAATGAAAGTTTTCATGTGTAAAGATAAGGGAAAAGGCAATAAATTTTCCGAAATTATTAAACAGACGAAGGAGAGAGAGAGTTCCTTTGAAACATCCTTTTTCATATGGATGAATGTATGTATGTATGTGCGTGTGTGTACATATGAATGCCGCCATATAAAAGGGTCCACACATTCATTTAACATATATTACCCGCAAAGAAATAGGTTTGAGGTTCAGATGCCAAATGGCAAAAATTTAATTAGGATCTCATAGGTGCGTGTTGCTCATTTTGCAGTGTTTTGTCACAATCCCCCCGCTGCCACCAACTTTCTACAACCACCATCACCACCACCCCAGCCTTGTTTAACACGAAAAAAAAAAACATTAATGTACGGGATACTGTGCATGTGTGTATGTATTTGACAGGATGTCATAACCAGAATTTACATACTATATACCGGTGCGTATGGAGATCCTTATGATTAGAGCGTCGACGAAACATAAATGTTGGTGGTGGGAACCGGGGAAGAGCCCAAAATTTAAAACATTTTTGCATCCTCGAATGGGATGATGCTGGTATACAGCATCGTTATGCTTCTTTTTTTTTATATTTATATTTTTTTTTATTTCTGTTAGAGTATATGTAAAGGAAATGGGAATAATACGCATACGAGTAACAGACATTTATTTCTGATATTTTTATGTGAATCTTTACACAAAAAAAAAAAACGAAGAGAAGAACGAAACGAATTTGTTTTTTTGACATTACATCACCACCTTCCAAGGCAAAATGCGAGAACTGACATATAAAGCAGCCCTTTGATCAGGACTATATAAGATATGTAAATGGTGGCAGGAAATGGTTGAGAGCCATTCACGAAATTACATTCGACACAAATTTTATTTTTCATATTTACGAAAATGTATCCCACCCCGTTTGTTTCCTTTTATAATATTTCAAATTCTTAAGTGTACATTGGTTTTATTCGTTTTTTTTTTCTAATTTAACAGACATTGGGATGAAAACTTTGTACATATCCTAAATAAATTGCTAATTTAAATTAAAATACGCTTTTGTGCAGTTTGACATTAGATTAACAAATTATTACATGATAGCATGATACACATCAAAACTTCTTTACTCAGACGGTTCTAAAACTGAGATACAACTGCTCCTGGCACCAGTTCCGTTTTCAAACCGAATAATACAATTTGGCATCCCCTTAGCCTGGTCTATACCATCCAGCGGTAGATGTGGTTCGAGCAGTTTCGGTTTTATGCATCAAATCTTCCCTATCGGCACATACCGGCATGGCTTGCTTGCTCCTATACCTTTGAATTGATAATGATGGTACCCCGAGTAAAAATTAAAAATAGTCTTACAACGGGCGAACACTGGCCACTTGACTTTTTTTGGAGCTACTAACTATTTTCAATGGGAGCACAAGCACCATGACCGTGCTAAGATATTTGACGCCCGTTGACTACTAAAAGTAATGCGTCCCTCTTCATAAGAAAATACACGGGATGTCTAGTGGGAGTGGAATTACCGACGAAGTTATTAGAATTATATTATGACAGAGCTGTAACAAGTGGTAGTATAGTGAAAAATGTCAGAAAACCAAAAATTCCCTAATGGAATGGAAACAAGCAATAATTTTTATTCTTTTTCAAGTAAAATTAAAATCAAAGCTGGGTCTGGAAAAACGCCTAAAAGCGATTCGTTCGTTCGACAGATCACAGATGGCCCTCTTTTGAAATTTCATAATCATTAACCAAAATTTGCCTAATTGCTTTTCCTAATGTGAACCTTCCTAACTAATGCTGAATTTTTGCCATAAATGCGTGCGCGTATTGAGGCTATAAGTCGCCAAATTCGTAATTGTCCTAGGAAAAGATTGAATAGCATTAGTGCCAACCCTGCTGGGATGTTATCAATTCTTGGAGATTTGTTTCTCTGGTATCATCGTTACGTTATTGACGGAGTTCTCATAAATAAATGTCTAGTGATTTCATTCTCGTTGGACAGCTGGCTAAAAATTCATTCCACCATTTTTACGTCTTCACTGTGGCTATATAGTCCCTTCTTTTTTGTACATATACCGGAGAAGGTTTTCCTTCGTGACATCTGTCAGTATCTTCTTCAGTTTTAACCATTTTCCCTTCACGGAATCTGTATTATTTATGTTTGAACCTAGCTAGGGTTGCCTCATATCTCTCCAATACAGTCTGTTCTACGAGGAGATTTTCGTCGAATTTATTTTATTTGTTGGTTCTTTTTACTTGAGTGGAGACCCGACATCTTAATCTAGTTTTAACTTGGAAGTGGCCCATTCACAATTCGCATCTCTGCAGGTTCTTACTTGGAGGATACTGGCTTTTGTCTATGGTTAATTTGATTGCAGAATATCTTACTGGGAGACTGCTATGTGTATTTGTGAATGTCCTTTCTTGGGAAATTTGTTCGATAACGCTTATCCACTAATGTTTGATATTTCGTGAAGACTTTTTTCCAATGGTCGGTCTGCACCAGTTCTCTCTTCCAATGAAGGCGATTGTCATAGAGGCAGGAGAGCGTTTGCTTCGGTGGAACAATCGTTATGAAAGAAGCAACAGATTTTTTTTGTATTAAGTTTAAGGGTCCCGTTTTGCACTTTCTGAGGTGCGATACGAGAATAGGCCGAATGTGCATTTGGAATATGTGGTCATTCCATCACAGGTCTATGTTCCTCCTACGATGTTAAGGGATGGGTCAGCCATCCACTGACAAAGAGAGAGAGAGAAGTAGTACGTTTTATTGGAGGCATTTAATTTGACACGACTCTTGCGAGCCTAACCAAGAATGAATTAAATGCCCTTGTTGATTTTGTCGGCGATCGTCAAGACATGATCTGGTATGTGCTTATCTTGCCTTATAAAATCCGTATGAGTTAAAGCAGAGACCATCGCCACCGAAGCTGTGAAGTTGGTTGAAAGGAATCGAGATCAAGAAAAGGAATAGAGCAGGTTACAGAATTGACTCTTGGAGGACTCCCGTAGGGATGAGGTGTGGTGTGTATTTGACGTAAGCTAGTACTACCTTCATTGAACTTTTGGAAAGAAACTGTCAGTCCAGTTCTGTAGAACTTAGTGTAACGGCGGGAATCTAGACGTTAAAACGGGGCTTTTTGAAGGTAAAACTCCATCTAAAGTCACGTTCGAAACTGTGTTTATACTAATTTCTTAACTACTATTGAAAAATCTGCCAATTTGTTCAGGTAATGGTTAGGTATTAATTTACTATTTAATTATTCATAAGAGTTTGGTATTTAGACGACGGTAGTGTATTTAAATTGCTGACAGGTGATCCTGGATATATAAACGTTTCGAAGTTTTTCTGATATTGTAAGCGTAATACAAAAATTTCTGCTTTTCCGGGCCAAGTTTTCACGTTAGTGGAACCTACAGGGCTGCCAGACCAGCCCAAGTGAGGAAGGGTGGTATTGCCGGAGAATCAACCCGGGTGATCGGGAGATACACCAACAGTTGACGAAGAAACCCTGCGGACCAAATCTAAATTTGCTTTCATTTCAAATGGATTTTTTACCAAATCTCCTTCAGAGCATTTCCGTTCACTTATATTTTCCTAATTGTTCTGTATTTGGCGGCTAGTTCAGTCAGTAGAGAGTCTTAATGTCAGGGTCGTGGGTCGAGCCACACGTTGGCTCAAAAACCTGATGTCGGTGAACGAGGGATGTCTCTGTCCCCGACTGTTAGAACCCACCTGGCACCCATAAGTATAGTACTTCGCGGATGGAGATGCCCACACTCAGGAAAATGGCGGTGCAATTAATATACTTAGGTGGTACTTTCGGGATCTTAAGAGTCCAAGACCCCCCGTCAAGCCGGCCCTAATCTGAAACCTGGGGTACCGCCTTGGTGGTTGATTTGGAAGGTCAAAATTATTGGTTTTTTTATAGGAGAATCGAAGATTGGGTACTTCGGCCCACCAACCTGAAGTTCACAAGACATAAGTCAACGCCTCTAGCTTAGAGGGTAGCTAGAAGAGCTGAATACCACACTCTATCAAAAGCCCTTGAGATATTCAGATTAATTAAACCGGATTCATCAAATTAACATGCTCCCCATGCTTCGAGTGCATATTCTCCATCACTTCCTTTTTTGTAACCTTTGGATTTTTATCATTACGGTTTTCTTTACCTTGCAATTCTTCTTGGAAGCTGGAGTGTGGAACTTGAGTGTCTGTTTCAGTACTCTTCTAACGGTCTTCTTCAGTTTCTCCAGTTCCATACAACACGAGGGTGTAGGATCGTTGTCTTCTACTGATGTACGAAGGCTCGACATCCATCGCGGTCTGTAGGACATGCACCTGAGATTCCGCAACCCTGATGGTTTTCGTTACTTTAGAGTCATCGCTTCAAGGTTCGCAAGTAGCATTTCAACTTTTTTTGAGACGTTCTTGTGGCGGAGAACTCTCAAGATTTTAATTTTGTCTCCTAGGGCCTCATAGACTATCTGAAATGAAATAGCTCTATGATTTGCTATTGTTGCCCCAATCATAACTCCACAGTCTCGAATGGCCGCGCCGTTACTCATGGCTGCTCATTGGTTCCCATGCTAAGGGGTCGCACTTCCTAGCCTAGTGAGGCACGGGGTAGGTAGGCTAAATCTATCACAAAACCCTACTCTGCTTATCTGCGAACCTTAAACTTAATTGTTCATATTTACGGGTTGTTTTTACTTGTAGACCTTTCTTCTAGTGGGGAGGTGCCTCGTATTGTGTCCTTAGACCGGTTGTTGAGCGTACTCATCTGAAAGTTTTCAGTGGACAATAAAAACCTAACGGCAGAACCGTCTTTAAACATCCTAGGCATAACACTATCCGAAGATATGCTGTGGAATAACCACATATTCCAAATCGCTAAACAAGCATCGCAATGCCTGGGATTCCTGAAAAGATGCAAATTCCTCCTTCAGCCGTCGGCCAGGGCCACAATCTACAAGTCCTACATTCGTCCCCGCCTCGAATACAACTCGTATATTTGGGCTGGGGCCCCGAGAACCACCTTAGCCTGGCTGGACAAGGTGCAAAGTCGCGCTCTCAAACTTATTGGCGATAGCGCCATTTGCTCCTCAATTGACTCATTAAGCCACCGTAGGAATGTAGCAGCCCTTGCAAAATTTTACCGATTTTACCACAACGATTGCTCTACTGAAATAAGTATCCTCATGCCTCCACGGCAACTTTTCACCCGCAACACTAGACTTGCCCGCTCGGCTCACCCTTATAGTCTACAGCCCTTATCTTCGCGCACACTCCGATTTAGAAATTCATTTATAACAAGAACAATGCGACTGTGGAACAATTTACCTCAGTCAATATTCCCGAACTCATACAACACCCAAGAGTTCAAGCGCAAGGTTCACCACCATCTCCTCCAACACCCACCCGACTCCCCCTAATCTATCCTATCTTTCTCTCTATCCTTCGAGCTAAGCTTACTACTAGACATTGCACCATGACGTGTACGACATGACGGACTAGTAGTACAAAGGATGACACCTAAGCTTAGACTATCACATAAAAAAAAGTTTTTGTGGTATGAGATTATCGCTGTTGCACAGGGCGCCCATCAAGATTTTTCTTTTGATTGTTGACAATTCTGCCCTTCTCCTTTTCCAATCCTACTAGATTCAAAACTAATCATCTGTATGCACCGTGGCATCCCCAACAATACAGTTCATTAGTGCTTTATTGTCTCCACGAATAAGACAAACTTTGTTCAAATTAAGATATTTCGTTAATGTATGAATTTTGTGCAAAAGAAAAAAATCGATTTTCGTTGCAAGTTGCAAAAAGTTGAAAAGTTAAAAGTCTCCTTCTCTCACAAAACCCGATAATCTATGCACAATTTGCCACTCGAAAAAAAAATCAATTTTTGTTAAACTTTCCCCAAAATGTGAATGTGTGTCCAACTCTTCTCCTTTCAGGTGTGAGATTGAAAAAAAAAAAAATTTCGTATCTGAGTGAGGATGAATGAATGTGCGGGCATTGATTAAACTTCTGGATAAGTGTCCCATCGAGGGCAGGCCACAAACCAGTATGCAATTAATCGATTAAGCATCCTACAGGCGAAATTTAACTCCATCCGAGCGGGCTAATGATAATGTGTACCTGAGGCTGATCGTTAATTTTTACGGCCAGCCCGCCCCAATGGTTAAAATCCAATCGAAGGATCCAAATGCCATTTAAACATCAGAGCACCGAACCATACCCTGCCATAACGTTCATGTTGTCGTTAAAGCTGCCACAATATTACAAGCATCCACACACACAGACCCACCACCCGACACGACGTCAATCCTTAATCTTTAAGACAGTAACAAGCCCCGTGCTTGTATAATCTATGATAGTGCAGGTGGATGAGTACAGCGCGCGTTAATGAGCAAAAAGGTGTTGAGTGATTCCACTATTCCATGGCATAAAAGGTGTCCACACAACGGTGAGTGTTATGTAGTGTACCTGGGTAGCAATGATTGCTGATGGATTAATTAATTTGAAAAACAATGTTATCGCTAGCTATTGTAAATAGGGGTTTTTGTTTGTTTGCTTTATCATAGGCTGCTTATCGGGTTAATTAACGGATTAGTTCTAGGGAAACAACCGAAAATGTGGGAGATTACATTTAAAATCATGTGCTAACTCGTTAATATTTTTTCTTTGATATTTTTGTCCTGTGACAGGAGAGCAACAGTGTTTTTTTGGTATGTAGTGTTCCCATTGAAAATGTTTATTTGAACATACATAGATTAAAAGAGTTAGTTTAAAATTAGAATTAATTTTTTTGGGTATGTAAACAAGTGAAACACATCAGTGCATATACCCCACGAACTGAAAAGACCGTCAGCCCTCCGGATTAAAGTAATAAGTTGGTTAAAGAAGATCGGACTTGGATTGGGCTCGTAAGCTCTCTCATAAACGTTCATCTTCTAAACTAGATCAGAGCAGGACATTTATAGAAAACACCTGTGGAAGTCCCATCGCTTTTCATGCCGAGTCGGCATGCCGTCTCTTGAGGCAGTTCCTGGTTGTGGAGGTGATACCACAGCCATATATGGCCAGATACCGCACAAACAGCCTAAGGTCTGCCCTGTTCAAAGTGATGACGCCCCTAAAGACCTTATTAGTTATTTAGCCTGTTCTAGACCTGGGACTGATTTCCAGTAGTGTAGGTTCACTCCCTTAATCCAGTCCTCTATCAGCAACTTGGAGTGGACCATAAGAATGCAGTGAAGGATTCTGGGCCCTAGACCAACGTCTTAGACACTACTCTGGCGAGCTTGTCTCAGCCACGTTGCAATAGATACCCAGTATCCAAGAACCCATCAGAGCTAGACCGTACTTGCTATGCAGTACGTAAAGGCAACTATTTTGGAAGAAAACTTTTCCATGTTGAGAGTATCTTGATGGCAGCTCGACTGTCGGAAAAAATTTATGTTGGCGCCTCTCAAACCTTTATCAAGTTTGGGGGCCTTGGTAGCTGAGGGAGTAAGGCGCCTGGCTGCTATTCCAAAGGACCCGGGTTCGATGCTATTCCAAAGGACCCGGGAATGTTCCGATGTCACAGCCGCGATAGTAATGGTTGGGAGTAGGTGGACTAAAAATATCGCGGATAGGTTGTGGCAGCTACTTCCTCCGTGACTTAGAGCTGCTATTCGACATTACACTCTATACGAAGAAAATAGACTGTCAACAGTATAAAGGGCCTTTCCTGAGACTTTAGTCTTTCACATAAAAAAATTCATTTGTTACGAGTTTTAAATAAAAAGTTCAATGGAAAACTTGAAACAGATGACTTGAAGTGCCTTTACCGATGGCGTTGAGTGTTCCAATTCAGTCTTTTGTTTAGCATTAATCCGAGATATTTGACTAGTCTGATTACTCAACTTTCGAACCCTGGATAAAAATAATACCTAGGTCCAGGCGGTAACGTTTGAAAAAGTGGCCTTTAGAGGCGGCTTTATTTCGGTTGATTGATAGGCCTGCTGGGGTACATCATCTCTGAACTTCTCGGAATGCTGTTCTCTTGACAATTCAAACTTTCCCGAGACAATGATGCAACATCATTTGCATAGCCGATGATATCGAAAGTTCATTCTAGTTGTTACTGACTAGACTAGGATAAAGCAAACTTTGTAGACTTACACTTTGGGTAAGCGAACCTATCACTTATCCTTTTTCTATCCTTCGAGCTAAGCTTACTACTAGCTCAGACTGGCAAATTATACAGACGGAACAACAGGAACAAGGGTTGCGATTTCCAAAATAGGTCATACGTCGTAATCAATCCGACCTTTGTTTTTCATTCAGAAACTCATATCGAGCCTCTCTTCAAATATTTCACTACTAAGCGGGATGTGGCTGCGCAATAATTGTGTAAATGAACTAAAATCGAATCGAAGTCAGTTCGTCTTCAAAACTTGCTACCGGTCGTGCCTCCAAATGAGGCACAGATTTCATTTAGTTCATCATTAGATTACGTTTTGCCATTTTAATCTAACTTCCTATCACTAAACACTGTTTTAAATAATAACAAAACGTGCACATAACCTCAATTTTGGGTTCATTTTACAGTCGCTAGTTACATTGTACTCAACCTAGCAAAAACTAGTGAACCCACTCAGAACACGTTCGGCACAATTTTTTCGGTCGGTCGCTGGTTAGATGATAGAAACTGAACCGAAAATTGAACTCAGTTCGTGTTGAGTGTGTCATGTAACCTCGGTATATGTGGCCATGCTGACTCAACTCATTTTGGAATCAACAAATTTCAAAATTGCTGTACAACACTAATGCTCCCAGTTAGTTACACTTTAAGGCTGGAATCCAGTGAATTCGTTTCGATTTTTCATAATCACTTAATTAATGACGTACGTACTATAATTCTACATCAACCCTTGATAGTGCAGATCAATCGTACGTGTAGAGTTAAAAGCTGTAGAGATGGTTCTGCCATAAGTTCTAGAGACTGTCCAACTGAAACGGAATTAATTGAGGAGTGTTTTTTTCTTAGAAATTAGACAGTATTTCGTTTTCCGTGCGTTGAATTCGACACGATTTTAGAATTAGATTTATATCCCTGTTGTTGCAAATGGACATAACTACACCATCATGCAGACACGGTCTGGCACATGCTTGTCTTGCTTTGTCGAAGCAATACGAGTAACGCAGAGTGCTGTCGTCAGCAAAGCTGTGAAGTGAGTTCGCTGGGATTGAGAGCAGGCCATTTATCAAAACTAGGAGAGAGCTGGTGATAGAATTGAGCTCTGAGGAGCACCTGCAGAGATAGTGTGGGGATTGATTGAACGGTCAGAAAGGAAACTCTCAATTCAATTCTTTAAAAGAAAATCAATACCAATAGCTTGAAATTTAGTCAATAGAGCGGGTTGCCGCAATCTATCAAAGGCCTTGGAGAGAAACCAGGCCGGATTCACTAAAACGATGAATGCTTTTGTATTGGTGCTCCGTAAGGCCCACAAGGAGATCGCCAGTAGATCTTCTAGATCTAAATCCGAACTGCTTGCCGTCCAATATTTGATTTCATTCAAGATATTCCATAAGAATAGAATTGATTGCTATTGGGCGGTAGAGGGGTCGCTATAGTCCCCTTTTTTCGCTATGGGCTGAACAAGGGCTAGTTTCCAGAAGCCAGAGAGAACTCCGAAGAAGTGTGAACGGGCGTACGCACATTTTTCCGAACCATAGGGGTAATATTATCGGGGCCAGTTGTACACTTCACGACTCCTGATGAAAACTCTACTCATTGAGAGACAGGAACACTCTATACTATAATGACGGGTTGCAAGGCAGTATCGGGCAAAGAAGAATTTTAGAAATTGAGATGCGAGTAAGTTGGCCTTGGATATGCTTTCTGTTAGTACCTTCTCATCGTAAATGAAAGGAGTCAACGATGTGATGAAATTTTTCCTGATGGAGAACCAGAAGTTTTTACTGCCAGCAGTGGGTTTACCTCTTAATCTGTCATCAGAGGTTGCTTTGATTTACTTGATAGTAGCGAAGGACCATTTTGTATTCCCAACCACAAGCTTTGCTGCAGGCCCACAGGAATCTACGTGATCTGATCATCAGAGTATCCATGTGATAGTTCCCGTTGAACTTGGCTTTTTGGATTGGTGTAGAAAGCCTACAGTTCTGTCTGCGGGTGTGTATTGTTCAAGTCCCGCCAGTTTTCGTCTTCTGGTAGAGACCGGAACCATAAACGTTTTGCCGTGATTGATGCTGGAGCACCAGCTGGAGAAGGTATGCGTTGGTTTTATTTTCGATCTTGTGTCGTATACCAGGTCTCAGTAGTCTGAACTCGATCGCAGAAAAAAACACGACGATTTGAACTTGGTCTCAGTCGTCACAATCATGACATAGTTCTCATGCCCAAATGACCCATCACCTACTACCTACCTACTCCCTGGTAACAAAGATAGCAACAAAGTTGGCATTCGCATGACGGAAACCCAAATCTCAATTAGTGGCTTAGATATTTCGAGTAAGCCTCAGGCAATCCGCTTTTACATTCTATTGGGTAGGACCCTAAGATTGATATTGGCAAATGACGCTACATAGGCGATAATTCGAGATGCCGTGATGTTAACCAATATCGAGGTAGAATCGTCTTGATTTTCCAAGGAAAACAGACCACGTGCTGCTTGATGTGCAATATCAAGGAAACTTGTGGGATCATCTATTATTTCGAGAAGATCTTTAGTTTCCGCTGAGAGCTTGTTTGCCAGGAGCTCTCACATTATAAGTGTCGAAGTCACCTAGAACAATGATATCATATAAGCGCAGTCTGTAAAAGTGATGAATTGTGCTTCATATCTTTTGTTGGCATGGAATTCTGTTGAATTGACATAGTTTTTTATTGGTATACTTTTCAGCTTGATTAGCAACATTTGTTGCAATGGATTCAAGAGTTCTTCTTCAGTTTCTAGCTTCAATCCTTTATTCGAAGTACTTCTAAGGTGTATTGTAGGAAGCGAGTTGAAACGAGTATTTCAAAAATTTCGTATCAAGCTTCGATATATTCCTACAACACACCCGCATCCATTAATATACCGACGTTAAACATTTCCCACACACACCACAAAATTTAAAATATTTCATCCATTCAACAATATCTCATTAGCAAATAAATGGTAACTTTGGGATGCCATACACTTTCCCTTAACAATCTGCCCATATGAGATTATTATTCCGCTGGGTTCAGCAGTTATCCTTTCATTGGAATTGGCGCTCCTCCTTAAGCATAGCAGCACCAATGCCAGAATGCATCCGTGTGCCTGTGAAACTTGGGCCCTCCAGAAAGTTATGCACTTGTATTCTGTTGTGGTTTACTACCAAAATTATATCCTTGATAGTTGTTGCATCATTTCGTTCGGAAATTCCGTCGGGTTTATTATTGTCATTATCTTTGCCTGAAACAACTTTAATATTGCACTATTTGAGGAACTTTCATGGATGTTCATGTATATGTATGTATAAATTTGAATGTTGATGCAATTTCACTTTTGGGGAAAATTGAATGGAATTTGAGCGGATTTTCATTTCGTTACTTAAAATCCATGACGTTTAACATGCAAAACAACTCGAGTATTCTTGGCTGTATTCGAAGTTGTTAGAGTTAGAGCAGTTCGTAAAGCCGAAAATTGTTTATCTTAGATGTTTGCACTGAATAGAGGTTTATTTGTTTTCGGATACGGGTTTGTTTAATTAATTAAAGTGAAGTTCTGAGAAAGGAATAACTGGAGATTGCATTTAAAGTAAACTTGTTCAGTTGATCAATCTCTTACAGCAGAGTTAGAGTTATGGATACAAAGAAACTTTCACTTAATCAACTATGACAGCATCATGACATTCTTCTAGTCATAAAAGAAGAAGACATATTTAGAACCAGGCAAGTTTGCGTTACGGAGTAAATATATTGAAGGTAATATAGGGAGAAATTCTCATTTAATAAAAATCCTGTAAAAACTTCGACAACGCAGAGTCTGTAGCTGGCTTTTCCGATCCTTCAAACATAGTAGATAATTCAGGATACACTAGTCGGTAATCACCCTGCTATGGTGTTGTCATCTCATCATTGGACGCCAGAAACTGGCTGGTAGCGTTGGAAGACAGACCAAGAATAAACCACTTATAGGGTCGGTGTGGTCTTCCGGTAGGTTTCGGTGTATTTAATCGGACTCGCATCGACTAGAACCCTTATCACCAAACTGGTGGGTGTACAGATTGGATTGTACAGGTCGAAATGAATTTGTTCATTCCTTATTCTATCAATAGTCCAGTGCAATTAGTAAATCAAATTGCATTTCATGATGGTCAAAAAAATTTTTTTTGGAATTTGTTGGGGTACATCTGACAATGTTAAAACCAAGTTTGTGGGGTCGCAGTGTGATGGGAAAAGCCGCCATCTTGAAAAAGAGGTAGAGGTCGTTTATACCAAATAACTCGGTTGTGTGCAATGATAGCTGAAAATGATCAATACAAAGTCATTAGAGAATAAAATTATCTACAAAATGAGCCCTTAACGAGGTCTGTAAGTTAATTTGGCTCAAAGTTATGGCCGCTCAAAGTTCGAACTTGTTCGGGTGGTTGAGGTTGAATGCAGTTTTTTGCGATTATCTCGTAAGATATTAATTTGGGTGGGTTAATGCCGATTACCAAACTTATAGTGCTAGTGATTACCTTTAGAATAAGCCCTTAGTCATCGTTCTCGCTTGTATAGTTTGCGAGTAATCCAACGCCAAAGTTCGCACTTCACGTGCCTGAAATAACTGATAACGCAATTTTTTTTGAATATCTCGTTAACGGTTGCTCATATGATAAGTAGTAAATAGCAGAAATACGGGCATTAAAATATCTTTCAGATGGGCTATTGGCCTAAGCTCTATGTCGTTTCATGTCCGCGACATAGCGGGTGAAAAGTCAAGCGCGAAGGTTGTGTCACTTCTCGACGAATAACTCGCTTCCAGCCAGTTTCGCGTGTCGGATGAATTAGAATTTTATGTAACGCCCTGAATTATCTATATTTTGGGTTATTTAACTACTTCGGAAAATTATAATAATGGGAAATAGTAGCTAAGAATCATCATTTTCGAGGTTCTAAAAGTAAAGTTTTTGATGAGACTGCCTCAGATGCGGAAAATAATAAAATATGAAATGTAAGGTAAAACTTTCTGACGAGACTGTCTTTGGAATCTGGGAGACATAACGTGTGCAAAGAGACTTAAGTGAAGGTCAAGTGAAAGCTGTTTAAGAAAAGGTGTTGCAATCATTTTTAAGAGGAGTAGTGCAAGAAAAGACAAAGAAAGTGGGAAATTACTAAGAAGTGTCTCGACCGTCAACATGAAGATGAAGGTATTCTCCCACAAAAAAAGTACTCACAGTATTGTTTATATTAAAGATTTATCGAAATAAAAAATATATGATATATTGAAAGGGAGTGCTTTAGTTTTCGCGAAAATGATGATTCTTAGCTACTATTTCCCATTATTATAATTTTCCGAAGTAGTTAAATAACCCAAAATATAGATAATTCAGGGCGTTACATAAAATTCTAATTCATCCGACACGCGAAACTGGCTGGAAGCGAGTTATTCGTCGAGAAGTGACACAACCTTCGCGCTTGACTTTTCACCCGCTATGTCGCGGACATGAAACGACATAGAGCTTAGGCCAATAGCCCATCTGAAAGATATTTTAATGCCCGTATTTCTGCTATTTACTACTTATCATATGAGCAACCGTTAACGAGATATTCAAAAAAAATTGCGTTATCAGTTATTTCAGGCACGTGAAGTGCGAACTTTGGCGTTGGATTACTCGCAAACTATACAAGCGAGAACGATGACTAAGGGCTTATTCTAAAGGTAATCACTAGCACTATAAGTTTGGTAATCGGCATTAACCCACCCAAATTAATATCTTACGAGATAATCGCAAAAAACTGCATTCAACCTCAACCACCCGAACAAGTTCGAACTTTGAGCGGCCATAACTTTGAGCCAAATTAACTTACAGACCTCGTTAAGGGCTCATTTTGTAGATAATTTTATTCTCTAATGACTTTGTATTGATCATTTTTAGCTATCATTGCACGCAACCGAGTTATTTGGTATAAACGGCCTCTACCTCTTTTTCAAGATGGCGGCTTTTCCCATCACACTGCGACCCCACAAACTTGGTTTTAACATTGTCAGATGTACCCCAACAAATTCCAAAAAAAAATTTTGACCATCATGAAATGCAATTTCATGCACTTTTTTCGACTAAATGCACTGAGCTACAAACCTATAATTTCTAGATCGGGTAAATGTTTCAATCGTGTAGGCAAAAAGGCAAGTAATTTCTAAAAAGACGCAATTTTCACCTTCTTCCAGTAGCCCATGCCATAATCTACAACTTCAAAATTCGTCCCTGTCTTGAATTCAACTTCCTGAGCGGGGTCCTGATAAACGCATGGCTGCACAAGTTTCAAAATCGTGAATCGTGGTGAACAAATTCGCAGTCTCAAACTTTTCTGCTCTGACGTCATTTGCTGCAATTGATTACTAATAATCCCTCTCCCAACAAAGCGTTAGGAAAATAAAGGCCAAGTTATTCTCTTTATGAAAGCTTCACTTAGAAGCTTTAAAGCTTCCATTGCACACCCTACAATGGATTCCGATAATTGCCTTCCTTCTACCTGGTATTGCGAGCGCCGCGAATTTGTTGGATAATGAATGGCCATTTGAAACTATCGCCCTATGGTCAGATCCAATAGGCACGCCCGATTATTCTTGGCTGGTGGTGGCGCCATTTTCTTCGCTCTTTGTAATCGCATCTACAATTTGGCTCGAACAAGATAATGGTCCCATCCGCGATCGGGCCCACGCATTGCACCCAAGTCTTTGAACGTCGATCAGAATCTTGCGTAGATCAAGATGTAGTCTAACATCGACGAGCCGTTGCGGGATGGATTTCGTCAGGTGAATTGGTGTTTGAGTGGATGGCAGAAGATACTGTTGCCAACGATTAAATTGTTTGACGCTGCTAATGAAAGAATTCGCAAGGAGTTGCGGTTAATTTCTTCGTGTCCGAATTTGCCCTTGGTTCCATCTAGGTTGGTTCGATCTTCTAAGTGCATTGAAGGCCCCACTAGTATGATTAATTCGATTTGAGGTATCGTATCCAACGTCTGTCGAAGCTGTTCGTAAAATTCGTCCTTATTTGCGTCTGGACTGGTCTTGGTTGGCGCAGAAAAGGATACAATATGGATCTTGATCGTTCTACCGAAGATTTAACAAAGAAGTTCGACAGAAAATGAGATTGGAACAAGAAGCGTACTGGAGTAACGTTGCGACCGACATGGAAAAAGGGCGTCGAGGCGTGACTACCGGACGCCGTACCAGACAATCAGGCGGTTAGGCGGCAAAACCACATCAACAAACGACAACATCAAAAAATCGGATGGAACTTTTGTGACTTCTCCCCATGAACGCCTGCAGCGGTGGAAAAAATTCTTTCACCAGCTGTACAACCACGATCCGCCGCAAGATCCAGCACCCGAACCGACGATTATTATCGAACAGGCGAAACAGTTTCTCGATTCCGAGCCGACAATTATCGAGGTGAAACAGCAACAAAAGCGCTGAAAAATGAAAAAGCGCCGATAATAGACCAAGTAACCGCCGAGATAATCAAAGCCGGAGGAGATGTCTTATCACAACGACTTCATGTCCTCATAGCACACATATGGCATTCGCATCGTGTCCCTTCTGCGTGGAAGAAAGCGACCGTTGTCCCAATTTTGAAGAAACGCGATAGCCGGGAATACAAGAATTATCGTGGTATTAGCCTTCTTTCGATCGTCGGCAAATTATTTACGAAAATCACACTATCGAGGTTACAGAAACATCGAGAGCAAACGAACCGGAAAGAGCAAACAGGATTTAGACTACATCGAGGATAAATTGATCAAATATTCGCACTCGGTCAGCTAATGAAAGAAAAAATTCGTTGCGGCAAACAAAATGTGGTCGTTTTCATCTATTTCAAATCCTCTTTGGATTGCATAGATTGAAACAGTTTGTGGAAAGTCTTGGAAACTGCACACGTGCAATTGAAAATCATCCAACTTCTCCAAGCGTCGTACGATATCTCAACAAACAGCGTTCGTATTCGAAGTGACTTATCCGAGGAGTTCCCGATTCAAACGGGTGTCCGACAGGGAGATGTCGCTTCGCCACTTCTCTTCAACGTCGTGATCGACGCGATTATGCGTGAAACATTCGTTGGACGACTCGGAGCTCGATACGGCGGTAGCAGCTTCGCAACTGAAACGGATGCCGAAGCAACGGACATCTTATACCACATTTCCCGCATCGCCCAGTCATACGGGTTAAAAATCAATACGGAAAAGACCAAAGTGCTCACAATGGACGGATCGCGGGCCAGTGTTCACTTCGATGAAACCAAAATCCATGGTTCAAATATTTGGGATCATTGGTTGAGGAAACGAAAGTAGCATTGACGGCCGACGTTCACAGACGCATCGCCCAGGCAGCAGCAACATTCGCCTCGCTCAAATGGTGCATATGGAAACGAACAAGTATGTATTTTCATCAAAACAAAAATACGCCTTTGCCGAAAGTTGATCCTTCCGATTCTTCTTTATGGATCTGAAACGTGGACACTGCTCAAATCGGACGAGCTCGAGGTCTTCCAAATGCGATGCTTGAGGCAGATCCTCGGTGTTTCACTCCGTGATCGCCTTCGAAACGAGACAATCAGACAAAGATGCGATCAGCAGACACTCATTACGTTTACATGCTTACTTGAAGTATACTTGAAGTAGATTTCAAGTAACTAAATATGCATGTAAACTCGTCCTGACTTCAAGTATACTTGAGTCAAGTAAATCACAAAAATTTGTCTGATTGACTTGAAAAAGCTCATGTAAACACTACTTGAATACTTGAAATTTTGCTTGTATATTTTTTCTTTGGAACAAGAAGAAGATAAAAACTGCAGTGAATGTATACTTTTGATGCAATATTTTTAAAGTTATTTATATTATAATTTGAAGATAGTTTCTGTTATAATATGAAAGGTCAAGTGTCAGTTCAAGAAAATTTCAAGACATTTTGAAGTCAAGTAAATGAACCGAAAACGCAACTTGAGTTTCAAGTAAATTTCAAGTCAGGAACTCAAGTAAATCATGTAAACGTAATGACTGATCGAAGAAGAAATGCAAAAACGTCGAGTACGGTGGTTTGAACATGTTTGCCGAATGGATGGTAGCCGCTTGCCACGTAAACTTCTCTGGCGAGAGCGTCCCGCAGACTAGAAAAGTCGGCGATTGGCACCGAAGAAAACCTGGCTAAAGAATATCGAGAGTGACCTAAAGATTCAACGATTATCAGTTGCCGGGGCTCGAGACATCGCCAAAAATCGGCAAGAATGGAAACGAATCGAGAATAGAGTTCAAGACCCAGGGGCACCGACAGCAGCGTATCCGTTGCGAAGACGTCCTGCTCGGACCGCCAGCTAACGGATCAAAGAAGATCGATGGTTACCGCCAAACTCTTGGATATCGGTTCGAAAGCGATAATGCTACTGGCAGCAGGTCGATCGACTATACTATGCTACTGGCAGCCCGTCGCCGGCCTCTCGTTTCGTTAATGTCCTGGATTCAGTAAGTCGTAGTTCCGATAACGCAGCAACTGATATTTTGCATTTTGATGATTCCATTGCACTATGACTTCCTTTTGACTGACGTGATGTCCTGTTCGTTCATTCCTCGCGGCGAATTGAATTTCCTTTTGTGTGTGTTTTTTACATGTTTTTCAACCAATCTCACTTTATTGTTTTGAGGTGTTCGATGGGGTACCTTTTTTGCTATGGGAGCTTAGACTATAATATGGGTCTTCGGCCAGTAACCCACTTCTCACAAGCTTTCCTGGTCTCCAGCGCTAGCGCATCGGCTGCACCGGATGCAGTAGCATTATTTCGGCCAGTATCCAACTTCACTCCACCATCCCTGATCCCCCAGACTGGCACCTCGGCTGCTCGTTTCCTGATTCTGCTCAATTCGGCAGGTCGACCACCTTCCTCCTTTCACACCCTGGACTTAGGACCAGATGAACTAGTTTAAAGCTATCAAGCTTGGTTCTATGGCACCACAATAACACTTTATAAGTTATCAAGAACCTTGGTTGTCTCTATGTAATACGGGTTCTGGGCCCAAGCTGCGCCAAGAAGAGATCATGAGATCTCTTGACTACAATAGTGGTGTCGATCACTACAGAAAAACGGACCACTTGGGCACGATACGATCATTTTAAGAATGCCTTACAAAACTTAATGCTTCAGTTGTCAAGCTTTAACTAAGATTACACACTGGGCTGTTGGAAACTTTTTTCGAGAGTTGAACTAGAGTTCTTAGTTAAGCCCCCTTATTCTAAATTGTGACCAGTCACTAGTCACAAGTTTTTGTGATTCGTGCTTATCATTAAGAGTTAGTAACTATTCTTGTGGCTATCAGCTGTTTTGGTATTCTTAGCAAAATGGGTGAGTTTGTATTCGTGTAATGAATTTTTTATTCGTGTTTGAATTTGTAATCAAGCAAAGTGTGTCCGACAACGTAGTCAACTTGCGAAAGAGGATGCTGATGTAGTAAGGGCGAGTGTATGTGTATGAAAAATTATAAAAAATATGCTTGGAGCCTGCTCTTTTACTCTTGTGATCATTATTTGTATAATCACAATTTTGATAGCCGTTGTGTTTTCGGATTGTCAAAATTGTGACTGCAAAATTAGAATACCAAATTGTCTCAAGTTGAGACTCACCCACACTTGCGTTGCGATTGCGTTGTGACTTGTGACTGCTTTAAGAATATTGGTAAAAAATATGATCCATTACGTAAATATTGCAAACGGGATGAAAAGTAACTTCGAGAACACTGCCATATCCATATATATGTAAAGATTTTTCCATAATGCGGTTTCAAAAGAGGACCCCCATAAGCGCCAATTATACCCCTGTCGTGATCTGGCACCTTCGACCACATATCTACCTTTGTGATTTGCAAAATTTTAAAAGAAACACAGACGCCATCTTTTCCAGTAAAACACAGTAATATTTTTTGGACAATCTCCTGACTGAAAACGAATGAAACTACGAAATCAATAAAATTCGTCCTTCGTTTTGTTGCCCCATTGACTTTCAACGTATAAAAATGTTCCTTTCCACAAAAAACCCTTCAACCTTTAAATCCTTGCTACATCCAGCGTGAATCTTCTCCATAATCTATCTTGTTTGAGTTGGGCTTACTGCAGAGCGTGACATGACGTGACTTGACATGGCTTGATGGACAATCAGTATTTACGATTTATGCACGCTTTCAACTTTTATGCCTGCAAAAAAAATATTTGTCACATCTGAAAATTGAGACAAATTTAAAAAAATTTCTCAGTAATTTTTGGTGGGATAAAATGTGCGGCAGGGAAAAGAATTGAATAAAAATGTTTGGGCTAAAAGTTGTGGGTGGTATACTTAGCGTGTTCGGGGACTGTGTGATTTTATTGATATAGGGTGTTGACAGGTTCTTGTTTTTAGGCTTCTGCAGCAGCCTAAAGTTTATTGCTAACAAGGCATTCGTAGTGCTGAGTAGTTAGTGTGAGCTTCATTCCATGCCAATTACTAAAATTTTTAATTACCCATTTTTCCACTAAATTAAACCCCAAATATCATCTGATGTCACAACTTTAACATTTTGTGTCCGATGTCTGAAACCCTCGTTGTAGAGTATTTCAAAGTTCACCAAGTAAACTGGCTGAGTCGCTCAAGTGGCACCAGTGCTTCTAGCAAAGATATAGAGATCCTATAGCAGCCTGCAACATGCCAAGGAGTGCATCTGGTTGAATTATCTCAACGTCAAGTTGATTCATCTGTCAGTAATTGAGACGGCATTATTGGAAGAAAAAAAAGCAACTGGGTCTTACTCTTTTTCCTCAATTGGCTGGCTGGGACTTGTGTTTCCTTCGCAAAAACGTGACAGGCAGAAATGCATTTTCTCATTCTATATTCTAAAAAATCTTTAGGTAGAGAGGGTGAATTGATCTTGAAAACTATCAAAGTCGACTAGAGTGTAAAAAAGTGAATTACATCAAACTAAGAAATCTCTGTAAATCTAAAATCAGGGAAATGAAGTCATCAATTGGTAATAAGTTGAGAAGTAAATTGCTAATAGCAAAAACTTCTGGTCTTTGACCAATTCCATCAGGAATTTTATTACATTTATTACATTATATACAAGGGGGTGGGGATAGATAGCAAACCTAAGGCAGACTTACTCTACTCTACTTCGTTTCTATCCGTAACAACCAGGCCACCTCCTGCTCCAAACTGTTAGCCCGTTATGACACCTAAAACTCAATGAAATAAAATACTCTGGACCCGACATTATAGCCTGTGCCATCTTAAAGACATGAGCCACACCTTAAAAAAAAGTCTATTTTTTTGTATGATAGTCTAAGCTTAGGTGTCGCCCTTTGTACTACCGTCATGTCGTACACGTCATGGTGCAATGTCTAGTAGTAAGCTTAGTTAGACGGTTAGAGAGAAACATAGGATAGATTATGGAGAGTCGGGTGGGTGATGAAGGAGATGGTGGTGAGCCTTGCGTTTGAACTCTTGGGTGTTATATGAGATCGGGAATACTGACTGTGGTAGGTTGTTCCACAGTCGAGTTGTTCTTGTTATAAACGAATTTCAAAATCGGGAGTGTGCGCGAAGATAAGGGCTGTAGACTGTAAGGGTGAGCCGAGCGGGCAAGTTTTGTGTTGCAAGAGAAATGTTGCCGTGGAGGCATAATGCTACTTATTTCCGTGGAGTAGTCGTTGTGGTGGTAGGTGTAGGGGCTGTAGTACAATAGGCCAAATTAATGGCCGCAGTACCTTTGGACCTAATACCTCACACAAGAAAAATAAAAGCCGTTGTGGTACACAGTAATTGTGGTGGCTGTAAAAGCGAAGCGGGACTGGTGTCACAGAACCAACTCCAAGGCTTCAATTGCAATAGGTACGTAGTTCTCTGTTTGTTAGATTGAAATAAATGGCATGGAGACTGAACTCAACCTTAAGAAAGGTTTGAAGGGCGCCAATATTCAAATCTTTTTGGACTCTCAACCTGCCATCAAGGCATTCTGGGCAGGAAATACACGTTCTCGCTTAGTTGGGTCCCCAGGAACTGATGGTGTCTGAGATGCTGGTAGAGTCCAAAGGTCTTACACCCGCAAAACAAATGGCTCATCGCCATCTCTTTCATGAGCCTCCTAAATCTTTATAACCTCAAACGTGAATCTACTCGTTGGGCTTAGCTGACTACTAGACCTTAGCTTTGTTTCTTTACGCAATCCCGGGATCTTCGGGATCCCAAATCGTGTTTCTTTACTTTTCTCGGACTCGAAAAAGAGGGGAAATTGTCATTTCCCCTCGGTCCCAAAGAGTCCGAGGTTTTTACTTCTGGCTGCTTAGGCAAATGAGAAATGTCAAAAAGTGACAGTTCTCAGTTAAAGTGACAATTGAATTTAAACATGTCATCCGGATTAATAATTTTCCTAAAAGTGTAAAAATGTTTCAATTTGGGACAAATTTCGCATAAATAGTGTATTATATTAGAATCAGAGAAGGTCCACTTACACCTTAGATCCATCAGGCTTCAATTTCAACTTATGAAATGCAATAAAACAAGGAATATGTTGGTGTAAAATGTATGCTTCTTTTTTGAAAATAAATAAAGAAATATAAATACTAAAACAGTTTTGTAATGTTAATATACCTAAGCATAACTAATAAATGTGTATATTTCTGTTTAAAAAATGAGCAGCAGAACAAAACTTGATAAATTCACTTTGGACCGCAGGCTTTGCAAAAATGGATTTACCCCGATTTTGTTATGTTGTCCCATCGTTTCTGTTTATTGTTACCTAGGCTAGGTGTAGGGCTACTTCCACTGAGACCGGAAGCCCAATTTGCGCGTCATGTACCTAAAGTTTGATCGATTGTGGCTGATGTTTAAAGGCACCCGGTCCTTATCAGGATTCTAACCTTTAGTATGGAGATCTCTAAAATCTTCCAGAACGTAACTGCGCAGAACACGCTGCCTGGCTTTGGCTAGAACTGGGCATTTACATAGAAAATGAACGAGTTTTTCCCTCTCGGCAACAGACCATTGACCATTTTAGTTTCTTTGTAATTAACGGGCCAAGTCGTGAGCGTATAGGGAGTCTCCTCCATCACGCCCGAATACACCGAATACATCGCAATGCTAGGGAAGCCTCCCTCTTAATTAACGTTTTCAAATCTATTTCAATAATCTAAAGCCTAGTATCCTGTTCGTGCGAAATTCCGCTCTGTAGAGAATCCATATAACCAGTCTGAATTCCGCTTAGCTGGGATAGTTATGTAGGCAATGTAGACCTGCCAGTTGGACAATTTGAAAATGCGCCCCAAAGTAAAAATTATTGCGCTTCTGCGGCATTAAAACAAAAAATAAAGATGAGAAAATGGCCCGCATATCGCGTTAATCCATTATTTGAAAAAAAAAAAAAAAAAAAAAAAAAAAGAGAATTTTATCAAAAATACATGTTCTATACATATGTATACTGAAATGTCATTCGCGTTCTTCTTCTTTATTTTCCAGAACTCCCAGAAAGCCGTTTCTTTACTTTGACATTTCTATCCCCACCCTACAAAAAAAAAACTCGGGATCTTTGGGATGTTTGGACTCTTCGGATTTAGTAAAGAAACAAAGCTCTTGTACCATCACGTAACCAATGACATGACGTACAGACTTACAATTACTTAGAACTGCCACATGAGGAAACAACCCCTGCCAATGCAAAAGTAATATTTGTTTTAGTGCGAAATTCTCTCTGTATGTAGTACACATAACTGCATGTGTACAGGGTGTACTAACGAGTATGTCGGAACGCCTGGCTATAGATAGGTCTTCGATAGACGAACAAAAAATCGGTGGGGGGAAATCATTAGCCGCTATTGGAAAGCTTGGACAATTTCCTATGAATAATGTCTAACAACTATTATGCTAGGACCTTTACTTTTGAAGTTATAAGCAATTTTAATGCGAAAATTGTCCTTATTTAGTTCTTATTTGGTACTTTTCGACAAAACTCAGGTGAAAAAGTGCTGCTAATATGAGAAATAGAAAAGGAAATGGTTCGATTCTTGTATGCACTGTGAACGTGGATAATTTAATATATGAGTTTTTTTTTATTGTTTTCAATATGAAAGCTATAGAAAACTAATGTACTGCACATGCAGTCTAGACCCACAAGAACAAAGCGGTGGAGGTGTCGCACGTAACATAGGAGAAGGATAAAAAAGGATTGCTCCCCATGGCCATAATGGAATGATTCCCAGCAATAATTTTTGTCCCTTTAATATAGTTCTCGGTAGGATTAAACAAGACTCCTGCATGGCATGTATGACAGAGCTGTTGAACAAGTTTGTGCCATATTCATATTTCAGGATTCTTCAGAGAATTTATTTATTTTCGCTCCTTATTTTTTTTTTTTGGGGGGTGTGTCAATGCAAAGAAGCTTAGCCCTGGAACACGGGAAGGTGCTTAAATTTGAAGCAGGCAACCTCCATGTCTGCATAGAGACGACAATTTTCATACCTTCCCCGTAAGAGGTGTACCTTTAATACCCGCAGGTCATAATTCTGGAGAAACTTTCCTACTCTGTCAAGAACGTGATTATCACATGTGAGAATCACAGCCCATCCCTATTTGAGGCCACACTGTGCTGTATCCATCCGTTGAGCCGACAGGCACTGGTGGAACAGCTAGAAATCATCCCGATGCCTTTTAGTAAGACAGAATACCTGTCTCTAGTTTCTTCCCTCTACTTAATTAAATCCTTTCCCCGCAACAAGGGAATAATGAGCATCTGTTTCGCACTTGTAGCATTTTCTAATTTGTGAAACAAATGCACAAGTGATGTTCACACGGGGAGAGAGTTTTTCACCTTAGCTCGGGACAATTGTCACTTCTTTATAGCACACTTTTAGCACAGCCATTGTGAGAGCGTTTTGCGCCAGGATATTATCCTTTGGGATATGTTTGTTATATCAACTTAGGTGTTTCTTTGTGTGATATACATTTTTTTTGTGGAATATATATTTATACATATACATATATAAAATAAAAAAAAGAGAAAATTCATACAAGAAAAGGACATGCAGTAGAGTCGTGTCGTCCTGTGCTTGAAAATTAAAATTGTTCTCTATCTTATTCCTTTTTTTTTTGTTTTTGTCTTTGCAGGAGCAAGTTTTGCACACTATGCGGTCTGTTAAGCGTGTAATAAGTCTCTGCTTCCGGTGCGATAGGTGAAACCGATGGCGCCATTCTAGCCCTAGCAAAACAGCAGGAAATTGTAGAGGTAAGTTATAATCAATATTCTCACATGTCCAAGTCAATAAAACTTGTTCACTCTATTCCATACTATACCCATCTATACACACAGATAACACAATCGCTGTAAGACCAGGAAAACGGATGCGAAGGATTGGAAATCTTCAAGGACTAAGATGTGCCAAAACGAATGGAGCGAAAGAGAGATCACACATGCATATATACATATACAAACATGTAGGTATGTATGTGTGTACACAAAAAAAAACGATAGATAGAGAGAGAAAGGACGAGAATAAAGGAGCTACCATTGAGGACACGAAGGAGGATGTTAAGGAAGTGACAATTGAAATCGGCGAATTATGGCGGATGATGATTTTATTCTTAGGATTTCCGTTTTCGTATTTTGTTGGCTCGGACAATACAATAGGATCAAATCGATATTTCCAGATAAGAAATGAGAGAGAGAGTGGGAGAAAATAAAGAAAGCCCTGATGTGCAAATTAGGATTATTTTCATTCGTAGCATATACATACATACATACATACATAGATCTATACTTATAAAAAAAATGGTTTTTTTTCTGTTTTGTATAAAAGATATTGGGTAAGGAGTTCGGACACAGAGAGATAATCAAGTTCTTCATTGGTTTAATCCAAGGGGATATAGATACAACAACAAAAATAACCAACGAAGAACTTTTTCTATTTTATTTTATTTTTTTTTGTTATTCATTTGCCTTTTACAATTTAATATGTAGAGAGATAAGCCTTTCTAAATGTTCAACATACAAAAGACACAGCCGATAATAAATAAAAGATTGTGAGATAATTTTCTTTTTTTTGGTTATGTGAAGGGAGATTTTAGTGCTATTAGATTATGATCGTTTCGAAATTAATTGTAATTTGTTATAAGTGAAATAAAAAGAAAAATGAAATATGAGTAATTTTTTTTTAACTATAATTTCTAGGAATAAAATTAAAATTTATTGAATTTACACATAAATAATACTCAAAAATTATAAAGGTTTCAGGTTCAGATGGCATCTAAATAGAAACCTAAAAAAATGCTTGAGACAATATGCTTACATAGTCTCATTGGCAAACTATAGAAAAGCAGAAAGATCCCCGGAAGTGGCCTATTGATTCAATTGTCCCAGCACACAAAAAAGAGCATTGATGAACTGCAAAAACTACAAAACTAGTTAACATTGGATTGACCAATCAAATCTGATTTTGCCCTACTTGGTCTTCTTTGCAATTTTGCCATTTTTAGCAAAATTTGATTTTCTTATTTATTTTAGAATTCAAATGCCACAAATACATTCTAATTCATTGACACAGTCCTACGTCAATTTGTTAATACCTACCCATGCTACTTACTTGGTCTTGTTGGGCCAAGCTCAATTTTGGGTCAATTCATAAATTATTGCAGCACTCTGTGCTGACCGATCATTCCATGCGTGCTAATGGCATAAGTCGGTCACTAGCTCAAGAGTTTATATTATATCAGTATGGAGTTCCCTATAGCGTTAATTTATCTCTCTGTCTTGTTTTCCGACTTTGCTCGCTCATCTGATTTCGGTGTAAAGAGACTGACTGCTCATAATCTTCGAATCTTAACAATAATCCTATAAGGATTCACGAAAACGAATCCGAATGCAATATGGTTTAGCACACTGAAAGGCTACTGTTCCGGCTACACTGAAAAACAAAAACCAAGTAAAAAGGGAATTAAAAAATAAAACACCAATTTTACTATTTCTTTCACTTTATATTAAAAATCAACGAAACAAAACTACATGAATACATAAAAATACAAACAAAAACACACAAGTTAAAGGACAGCACTACACAAAAAAACAACAAGAAATTCGTACCTGCAAGTAGAAAAGAATTAGTTAAATATAAATATTAAATATACAAGCACTTACCTGTTTTTGAAGTTAAAAAACCAACCAGAAAATCCATCCCAGAATGTACGCCAAAAGCCGTCGGCAAATCGAAAAATTCTATAAACAAAAAGGATTAATAAAAAATACGAAACAGGTTCCACAAAAATACTCACCTGTCAACCCCAATGGAATGATCGCTGGCTCCTCCTCGTTCATCCCCCACTAAAACCTGAAAACATAAACTAAAATTAGTAAATAAACTAAAAATATGAATAAAACAGCTGATCGGATATCGAACGCAGATCAAGTACATAAACCCGAAATTATATACTTCGAAAACGAAGCCCCCTACCACAGGGTAGCCGCAGCTATTATTCGAATAGAAAATAAATACCGACCCACAGCTGGCGTCAAACCAGATTGCTTTTAATCTTTCTACAGTCTTGAACTAGAAGATAAAATCTGCATTGAGGTTTTAGCAATAAAGCAATTTCAAAGCTGAAGTATCGAACTTAGCATTCTAAAAAGACAGAATTGAGGTCTTTTCCCAGTAAAGCCCGAATTAAAGACAGCTTTGAAGTCTTTAATACAGCAGTAACTTAATCATCAGAATTGATTTCAGCAGTTACTCTAACCAACCACAGAGGGACGAATTTGCAAAGAAACCAGGCAAAGCAGTCCAGCAAGCAGCAACCAGTGCAGCAAGCAGCAAGTAAATCCCTAGCGATTTCCACGAACGAAACCAGAGTGCAGCGCAACAAAGGTTATTCCTGGCTGTTCTAATTGCAGAACACATCAGACAAAACATCAATCATCACTCTGACAGATAGGTGGCGTTATCCATTTAAGCTATCAGAGCAAGCAATATTTTGGTAATTCTTATTTATAAAACAAATAAAGAACAATTTACGAATTTTCAAGTAATAAATCACGAATTAATAACGAATTGAAGATTGAATTGAAATATTTTTGGCAATTTGTAAATCTATGGTTGAATTTTATTGAATTTATATTTGAGAAAATCTAATAATTGATTGCAAATAAATAGTAATTTGATTATTGGAAAAAGTTATCTTTCAATTGAATCACACCCTTCCGGCACCTTTTTATTAAGTCAGAAATTAAATTGCTAATTCTGAACAGCTACCTTGGTTCAGATACGTCAAACGAACCACGCGAGAAAAATTTTTCATTGGATAACCAACAGGAAAAAGTAACTATATATTGTAGCTATCTATCGTGAAGTTGGTCCTTAGGCGCGTCCTTTCTGATCTAGTCTGCACCATTGCTTTAGTTTTGTCTTGATTGACTGTAAACCCCAAGTGTTTAGCAGCGTTGTCAAGACTTATGTAGCATTCTTTTGCTCCTGATGGTGATATGTTATGTTCAGATCATCAGCTAGGTTGAATAACATCGGTGCTAGAGCATCTCCCTGTTTAAGTCATTCTTTAATGTGGAAGCCTTCAGTTAACGAGTTTTGACTCATTACCTGAGCTATTGTATCTGTTATGGTTAATTTTATTAGCCTCACTAATTTTGCAGGTATTCTAAGGTCTTTAAGTTTGTCAAATAGTTTTTCCCTGGATATTGGGTCATACGCCTTTCTAAAATCTACGATGATCTGATACGTTTAGATTTTTCTCCCAGCACTTCTCCAAAAGCTGTTTTAGGCAAAAAAGTTGGTCTGCCATTTTCTTACGGAAACCCGCTTGGTATTCACCCAGTATTTTCTTAGCTATAGGTTCTATCCTATCTTTTGACTTCTATTATCTGGTGACTACTTTGTAGCCTGAGCTCAGTAGTGACATATCCCTGTAGTTTCTGCAGCAGAGTCGATCGCCACTCTTGTGCACTGGGGATATACAATTGTTTTCTTTCGGTCTTGTGGTAGCGATTCTTCATTCCATATCCAACATATTAGCCTAAGCAGACATATGTACGACTTTGTTGCCGCAGTGCTTAAGTAGTTCAGGAGCAATTTTGTATCCTTCAGGGGCATTATTGTTTTTGAGATTAATTACGACTTTTTTAACCTAGTCCAGGGTTGGACTCGCTATTGTTATATGGTCTTCTGAACCTCTTCTTGTTGATGTTCGAGCATTTTGGTTAAGCAGGTCTTCAAAGTAGTTTATTTTGGACTTCCGCTTATAAAACCCCATTCTCGTCTCTGCGCATGCTAGTACTGGATTTGAGTTTGTCATTAATCGACACAACCTATATTTGTAAAGGTGAAAGTTTGTCTGTATGCCTGTGTGTAAATGTAAATAGAGTCTGAAACCGCTTAACCGATTGGCAAGGAATTTTGTATGTAGGGATTTTCGGGTACGGCGAGTACTCCTACGCCTATTTTGCTCTATCTCGAACCCTTCGGGTAGCTGTGGTGTACCGATATGGTAAAATCAGAAACTTCCAAAATTTCAGAGCGATTGGAGGGGATTTGCTGGTAGTTGTCGTACAATTTTGTTGAAAAAAGGTGATTTTTCGCGAAGGACACTAATCCCTGAAGTAGTTTCGGCTGTAGGTGCACGATTTTAGCAATCTACGGTCTAAATACGACCGATTTGGTCCTGAAGCCAAAAAGACAAATTTAACTCAGAAATGCTGTGCAAGACAGAGGCTTGGTGCAAGAACAGTAATTCAACGTAAATCAGCTAAAATTTCTCTTGGAATCTCAAGCAAAACAATTAGTTGCTGATAGAAAAAAACCCTACAACTAAAACATGCAACGTGTAGCCAAAGGAAATAGCGGGATTTTTTCCTAGATCCTCCAGGCGGTAAAGCAAAACATTCCTTATCAATTTGATTTTTATTTCGATGCAGAATAAGATTGCACTTGCAGTGACATGATAAGGAATTGCACCAACTTTACTTGGTGGTTGGTAGACGTACAGTGCATTCAGCACCCAAGCTCCCATTGGCCCATTTTAAACAATGAAACAGAAAACAAAAGTTTTCAGCAAGCTTGACCGGTTTGATGGGGAGGGGTGATAGAGGGCTTGAGAGAACATGTTCGTGTAAAATGGGCCATTGAATTTGAGCCAGATAGAAACACCTACATGTAACATAAGCCAAAACTATCGTATTGAAACAGTCCTTAAAACGTGCAAAATTATAATTTGGAACCATTGCACAATGGCCCTAGAAGCGATTGACAGGACTTTGCGAGATCTCCGAGAAAAAACCAACCGATATGGGAAGCGCTCTGACTCTACTTGCAGGGGATTTTCGCCAAACTTACCTCGATCAACGCCCGCAAATAAGCTTAACGAATGCTTGAAAGCATCATGTCCGTGGAACAGTTTGGAAAAAAATCATCCAACGCGTGTCCATTTGCTACAAGATGCCTCTGCTCAAACATTTTCAAAACAACTTTTGGACGTTGGAAATGGCGAAATTCCAATCGATAGCATCGATATTATTCGAAATCAAAAATACTAAAAAAAATGCCTCCTACTGTATATTAAAATTCTTTTCACCTCAACTGCAAAATAAACGGACGCTATAGGGCCTATATAGCTTAAAGCTATGAGTGTAAATCAATGGCCTGTTCCATTTCTGATATTTTTTACTTGTTTTTTCTATACTATACCTGGTCTCACAGAGGAGTAGATAACCATAGTAATTTCACAACTAACATCCACTAGGGAAAGCTGAGACTGAGTCTATTGTGAAATATTTTTCATTTACTAAGAAGCTCATAGATGACTTTTGATTGTTTTTGGCTTTTTTCATATAAAAACGTCTACAATTAAAATTTTAATTGAATAATTATCTAAAATTATTATCTTTCGTTTACTTTAAAAATTTGACGCATTCTACTATGTAGTAAATAATTATAATTTTTTTTTATATATATGAAATAACATCAAAAATATTAGGTTAGGTTTTACTCAAATCGACCAATTTTGCATTCCTTTAATATTTTACTCCGGAGTACTTAAAAGTAGAAAAGGAACACGGCTAATGTAAATACAATAATCCTAATTTTTGAAGCATGCAACTTCAAGCTCTCATTATGAATCAGGCAATAATGCGCACCAAAAGAATTGGAAATTTAAACGCATGCTAGGAAATAGAAATTCTACACTCATTACCATTTCGCGTTTGGTTAAAATACGCACGTGCATAGTAATTTCCCCTTCGAAATTCCCCCATATCTTATCGGGTGATTTGGGTTTTAAACGAACGGAGTGACACTTTTCTTTTCGAATGTACTTTCGTCGTGGGTTTTCAGACTATCACTGCCTATGGAAAAGGTGATTTTGAGATTCCCAATTGTTTTGGCGCACGCCATACTACTGGCTGATGGGTGTAGCGAGGTGCCCCGGGTTCCAGCTAATATCTTTATACGCTTGCCTAATGTTTTTTTTGCTAATATTCAAGCTAGCGTCCAGAATTCTCACATTTTGTTTTTCCCTCTTCTTTTTCCTTAACGTTTGATCTGCATATCGTCGTTTTGCTTAAAAGGTTTCCATTCTATACTCCCTATTACTCCTTCGGGTCAATTCCTTATTGACCGTCAGCTTGTGTCAGATTTAGGTGCCTCATTTTCTCATGCTAGCCGGTTGAAATGTAGATCGATGTTGAGTTGGAAAAGGTTAAATTAAGGTGCCGCTCCTGGAGATAGCGTAACGTAACGTATTTTTCATAACAGAAATAAGAGGCGTATCTCGCCCACATTTTCACACCAATATTTTATAGGATGGGCTTGTCCTAGAAAATCGGTCAAATTCTCCATTTATTATGACAAGATCGCGCCCTTGTTTCCATCCTTAAGCCATCAATTACGTTCGTTCAAGCCTTCACTTTTCGGGAATCAGAGTCCATTCAAAAATCATATAATAGTAAACATGGCTCCGCCTTCCGATTTTTTTCAGTTAATACGTTTTTTGAAGACTTTGGTCTGTCCGGTTTTTTTGTATTTTGTATGTGCATCTGAGGTTGGCTTTTTCGGGTAACCAGCCCCAAGGTACACGTAATAGCTAGATTAACCAGATTCTATTTGTGCCTCATCACTTAATAATAATAATAATAATAATAATAATAATAATAATAATAATAATAATTTATTTTTGGACAGTACACAAGATTCACATCTTTTAGAGTACATACAGGAATTACAACAACAGAAAGGATTTATAAAAAACTTAAAATTAGATTTACAAATTAGAATTAAATTAAATTACAATTATAAAAAAGAAATAAAATAGAAAGAAATAAAAGAAGAAGAAAATTAAGAATATAATACAGAATTAAGTAAAAAGAATGAAGTAGGAAAGTGAAGAAAGAAAGATAAAGAAAGCTAGTGAGACGAAGAAGATAGAAAAATAGATGCATGTTTTTTGAATACTGCGGCCGTGCTCATCCTCTGAATGTGACTAGGAAGATTATTCCAGATTCTAAGAGTATATACAAAGAAGGAGCGACTACCAATTAGGGAGGTGTGGGCAGGAATCAGGAATTTGATGGATCTCAAGGATTGCAGAGGAACAAGGAAGTCAGCAAGGTAGCAGGGACTTTTGGAATAAAAGACCTTATGTAAGAGAAGTAGAGCCATGAGATCAAGGAATTTAAAGAGGTCACAATCCAGTAGCGAATTTTGGACACCCGACACATGATCAGACCTTCTCATATGAAAAATGAACCTAATGCAATCATTAAATGCCACTTTAAGACGCTGACGGCAGGATGAGTCGAAGGAAATATACACCAACGAGCCATACAGAAAATGGGGAACAACAAGTGATTTGATTAGTTTAGCTCGAATAGGCGAAGATAACAGACTTCCATGTAGCCGCAATTTACGAAGAGTGCCATAGATTTAAGAGAGCATCAATGAGACATGATTACAGCAGGAGAGTTTGGAATTGACAACAATACCCAGGTTTTTAGCACATTCAACAATTGGGAGAGGAACATTATCAAGTAAAAGAGGCGGGAAACCATCCAAGGACAGCGAGCAACGACTAAGGAAAAGTACTTGTGATTTAATTGGATTTAGTTTGAGGAAATTACTAGAACTCCACTCATTAATTTGAGATAGGGTTCTATTGAGTTTAGAGATACAGTACTCAATCTGATGAGGAGGACACGAGATATATAGCTGAAGGTCATCAGCATACAGATGAAAAGAGCAGTGACGGATAACGGATGGAAGATCATTAATATAAAGGGAGAAAAACAAAGGACCAAGAACCGAACCCTGAGGCACACCTGCAGGTACTCTAAGGAAAGAATATATCGCATTATTGTGCCGAACACACTGAAACCTATTAGAGAGAAGAGAAGAAAAAAGACGAACAGAAGAAGAAGAGAAGTGATACCGTTGACTAAGTTTATGAAGGAGATGTGAGTGAACCACAGAGTCAAACACCTTGGAGAAATCAAGAAGAACTAGGACTGCAATATCACCTCGATCAAGAGCGGAACGAAGATCAGTCGTTACCTTCAGTATAGCAGTTTCGCAACTGTGTAATTTACGGAAGCCAGACTGGAAATTAGAAAGGAAATTATAAGAATCAAGATATCGCACGACTTGAGTAAATACAATTTTTTCAAAGACTTTAGCTAGAAAGGGAAGAATACTAATAGGGCGAAAATCAGACAAATCGGCAGGGAAGGGCTTTTTAAGTACGGGAGTCACTAAGACTTTTTTCCATAGTAAACGGACTTGGGAGGTTGTCAGGCAAGAATTAAAAATATGCGTGATAATTTCAACAATTAAAGGGGAGAGAATCTTAAGAAATCGAGGAGAAATTCCATCATAGCCAACGCTGTTTGACGAAATGGAAAGCAGTATTCCAAGTACTTCAAGTGAGTCAACTCAACGAAAATTAAAACCATAAAAAGATAGAGCATTGGAGAAAGGGGAGCAAGAAAAGGAAGACAATGAGGAATTGGGAGGGGATTGAATGAAGGATGCATTCAGTGAGTTTACATCTACATCATAAGAGTTAAGCTCAGAGGAATGAATGCCTAGAGAACGGAGATTAGACCAAAGTTGCTTAGTGGACAGAGCAGGATCAAGTTTCCGGGAGTAAAATTCACGCTTGGCCAATTTGACTTTGCTATTGATTAAGTTACGAAGATTTTTGTATTCACGAAGGTAGCTCAGGATCTTCGTTCTGCGATAACGTCTATACAAGAACTCACGCTCAACAATCAAGTTGCGGATTTCGTAAGAGAACCAAGGACAAGTTGGGGTTTTACAGCGTCTTCTTGTAACTAAAGGGACACATTGATTAAATAGAGACTGAGTGAATGAATTAAACAGATCGACTTTGGTGTCTATGCAGGTTGTATTATAGATATCAGCCCAAGGTACAGACTAAGAAGCTTCAGAAAGGCAAGTAAAATTGATGTTGACTTAAGGGGGTAGACTACAGTAAAATTTTCAAAAAATTCATTTCTTTTTTTTTGCTTTAAATTTGAAATCAGCCACCTCGAAAACCACCGAGTTAGAAATTTCATCACAAAATAATCAAGATTTCACGTTTTGGCCAGAAATTTGGGACTCTGTCCCACAGTGCAATGTTCAAACGCGTTTTTCTCGAAACGATGTTTTTCAAAACGGTGTACATGATATCTCAAGATCTAATTAACGAATTGACTTGAAATTTGACACACTTCTTTTATGGATGAGTGCCCCTGGCGTCACGTAGGATTTTGTCAATATCTTGCTTTGTTCAATAATTATTAACAATCATAACATGAAATTTGTGCCGAAAAAACGTATGTATAATTCAGGATTTTCTTTCTCGTGGCCAAAAAATGTTAAAAAAAAGGCTACGTGACGCGATAGCCAATACCATATAGATGATGAGAATATTTGGTTTTTTTGCCTCAGACCACTGGTTTTCGCAGAATCATGTACACCATCCAACAATGCGTGAAAATCATAGGGATGTGCGAAGCAACATATATCGAAATATAGCAACATATATCATAACAAAAAAAATTTTAAACGTTTTTTAATATGTACGGAAGATAATAAAAAAAAATTATTAGTGTAACATTATTAGTTAGTTAGCAATAAATTAATGAAAATGACCCACAAACAATGCCCGTTACTGTGCTCTACCCCCTTAATGGTTGTAGTATGAGGTTGGGAGTAAGAGTTTGGTGGTATCTTATGCCATAGTCTGGATCATCGACGCCAAATCATGCTACTTTTCATTATATTCTCGTCGTTTCTGAAACTATATCTTATATATTAATAGGCAAACAAAAAGTTTGTACACGCTAAGGCTTTTTTGTTCGTGGACCGATTTCGTTTAAATTTTCAGAAAATGTTCTTTTTATGGCATAGTTTTGTAATAAGGAATTTCAACGAAATCGATTCACGAATAAAAAAGTTATAGCGATTTTAATTTTTCGAATTTTAAAAAGCCGTTGGAAAATTTGAATTTTTTGTGAGCATCAACGTAGAGCTGAGTAGCCTACGATTGACACAAATGCCGTTTCAGTGAAGCGAATGAGAAACAGAGAAAAACAAGCGTTTGTGTGGATTTTTGGCGGCATAACTGACATAAAAAAACTCGGTCACTTTGTGCGTGTATTTTTTTATACTCTTTTGTGTATAGTATTATTGAGTTGTATTGTGTAAGGGGCTGCCGTTCGTTTTTTGGCGAATGCCTTTAGAAATTTTAATTGATTCATTGCACCTTTAGAAATTTTGACTGATTCTTTTAAATGTGCTTTGAATGTTATTCCGGTTGATTTTGATTCGTTTTCGTGTAGTTCTTTTAATATGAGTTGTCATTCACATTTTCTGACTGAAGTAACTTTACGTAATACTGAGGCATTTTCTTTGTGTTTTCATAAAGGCAAAGTTAATCTACCTCCACTTTCTCAAAATTACTTTTTCAATAATTTTTTTGAAGGATTAACTTCGAATGAAAGTGGTATTAAAAATCGTTCTAAAATTTTTTTTGCAAATATTCGTTCGTATAATGCAATGCAATGTCTAGCTCTGAGTGTAATTTGTCAAATGACACTGCAAATGGCATTTATCATTTTAAAATCCATAACATTTTCTATCACCGAACTGGTGCCTTAATTCCTGGCTATGGCCGACCTCCATGTTATGCATAATTGTATTTCTATGATGTAGATACTGCTGCTAATCATAGAATGAATAGAAATGCGAATATTGAATGTAATATTGATATTATGCGTGAAATAGGTTTGGAGTTAGATCGGATTAATCCCTTTGTTCACTCATTCAGGTCCATGTATGAATATTGTCAAAGACTTGAGAATATTGCAGCTGAAGTTTCTATAAAAAGTTAATAACCAAGTTGATATTCGTCGTTTCAATGATGCTGTACAAACTGATGTTGCTGCTATTTTCAAAAACGATGATGGTGAGCATCCTTTCGAACGAAATATGATTGTTTTTTCAAAAACAACAAATGAAATTCGTTCTGTTTCTGTTCTTGATCCTTCTTTGGAGCCTTTGGCTTATCCATTATTATTTCCACATGGTGATAGGGGTTGGCATGTCAATATAGCACACAGTTTACATTCTACTTCACGTGCTAACTTACCACGTACAAAAGTAACAATGTTACAATATGCTTCTTATCGTCTTGCTATACGTGATGAGTTTAGTCTTAAGACGTCATGGATGCGATTAAAAAAATCCTGGGAAATTTTAGATGCTCTGGAGCGACAATGGAAATGTTTCATAGTAATTAAAAATTCGCCATTGCGAATAATGTTTTTTTTTTTTTTAATAAAAATATTTAAATCGAATCGTGAATTTTATATATTTATTGTTTTTGTGACCGAATTTCGGTAACGGGCATCCCAACTAGTCAACATAGTTTTGCTAGACACAAAACAACAATTTTCAGGCTATCAAGACTCACTTCAACATCCATAAAACAATCTCCAACAATAAAAGCGCATCTCCTCAGTCCCTTTCGATATCTTAAAATACACCACTATAAAAACCGTATAACCACTTATGCCTAAATTGGCAGTTGACAAAGTCAAAAGTTTCTGCCAGCTAAAGATAAGATATGGGTTTTCTATCGGAATAAATTTATATGCAAATGATTCACCATGAAAGGAGACGATCCCTTTGAAGCCATTAACCAAGAACAGAGAGGGGGAAAAAACCTTTCATTTAACTAAAGTCTAGACATCTAAAATTCCATCAGGCTGAAACAACAATTACACCTCACTAAACTTCGCTAGCTAGCCATTTCCACATCCCTTTCTCTCAAGGCCAAAGGGATTTTTTTTCTTGTATGTATTGTATATATAACTGCATTTGCACCCTATTTAAAAGGTCAGTGAAGGACACACTACACCAGGGGTAGAAACAGGTTCCCAATTAAATCGGAATGTCAACAGGCGGAACAATGAATTGTAGGGGTGAGAGAGAGGGTGGTAGGGTAGTGCAGTTGGGGCTTCAAAAGGGGCGCATTTATTGAGGTGATTTTAAGTGCAAATGTGCACAAACTAAAGGGCTACTGGATCGGAATCCTGCCGTTAAGCTGGTGTCTTTTTACTCTATTTTTTTTATTGGGTGCAGGTATCCCATTTGGTGAAAGGAATTACAGCACCGTTAAGGATTCCACATACGAACACAGAGAGAGGGCTTCGGATATTCAATGAGAAATCAGGAAAGGATTTTATTGCTATTGATGCTCCCCTGCCAACTCCTGTCGGTCTTATCCTTTGCCAACAATTTTCAATGGAATTTGAAGCCTTATGAGTTAGATAAGTAAAGTACGTAAAGGGTTTAGTGTTTTATTGAAGATTTAAAGTTCTTCACATTTTAACAGCACTCCAGGAGCGCTCTGTGCTGTGCTGGATCGGATCCTTTTTCACGTTTTATGAAAGCAAGTGAATAACTATGAAAATTTGAAATGTGAAAGCTTTGCAGGATATTCTAAAAACAAAATAAAAAAAAAACAAGGTATCCTTATAATTCTGTCCTTAAGGGTCCCACTGTTGAAAATTAAGGATAAAACTGTCACATTTGGAGATATTCGAAATTTATAGCTTAATACCGGGGTGTTCCTTGTGTAGTTTTGTTGTTGTCCTTGCTGGTTACTGGGCTGCGCTATACTTTTCTCGCATTGCCCTACGCAAATACATAAATAATCCCTTGTCCCCATCAAAATACCCCATAAGGATGACCTCTTCCTTGCTCAACATTTTAAGGACAATGAAAGGATAGAAGGGGGGGGGGGGGGTTGGGGAAAATGTTTCCGTCTTTTGTTTTATTAATTTTATACCAAAAAGAAGGAATCTCTCCCTTAATTTTATGTGAACGGGTGTGACTTTTTCGTAAGAAATTACTCCTTCCTTTTTTTCCAGTTGTCCTTTATATACCATCCTTCGTGGTCCTTTTGCCGCTTTTCTTATAGCCGCAAAACAACGAAAATGTTTTATACTTCGACGACGAAGATAGCGTCGAAATTGGATTTTGTACATGTGTTTTTGGGGGTTTCTTTTTATTGAATCATATCAAGTTCAAGGGTTTCCTGTTATCGACCAACCATTCCTGTTCTCTATCTAGTCACATATAAACCTACCTACATATACATACATATAAACATATAAACCGGAAAAATATCCTTTTTATTTTGTTTTGTTTTTTTCGTTCTACATTTTTTAAAGGGGGTGATAAGTATTGTAAATGTATTAGGATGGGTCTTGGTGCCCGCCCAAAAAAAAAAAAAACCGAGCAACAGTTTATTTGTATTAAATTTTAAGACTTAACTTTTCGGCAAGGATATGGCGGTTGTTTAATACTATTTTATGTTGGACTTGTGCAATTATTGTATGTGATGCGCCTTTTGCTGTTCTATAGAGCTTCTGGGTCAAAGTTGGTTATTCGTTTCACGTTTATTTTTATTCTTGTTTTTGTGTGTAAATTTTATATGCTTTTGGGTCAATGGGTGGCTTCTCCTCTTTTTTTTTTCTTGTAGTAAGATTTATGTCCGGTTGACCTTTATGCTATAAAATTTAATCAAATAAACAAACAAATAAATTAAAATTGAATTTTTTATAATCTAACCGATCATGTCTCATTAATAATTAACATAAGGGTGATTGTGATAAAATGAAACTGAATTTATGTATTGTTTTGTAAATTAATAAGTGACAAAGGTTTTGTGCGTTTCAGGATCGGTTTGTTGTTGCTAATTTTATGAGAGGTTAAAAAACCAAATTGTCATTACTTTAGATAGGAAAATTTTATCTTTATTTGATATTGTTTATCTTAAAACGACCTCAATAAAAAGAGTAATTGTGTCTGTACATTTAAAAAGCCTCATTGCCGCATTTTCGAACAAAGTGAAGCACAAATATCATCTGCTCCTTGCTTTGGTCACTATCGGTAGTCAGCGTTAGGTATAAACTTTTTGCCCACAGGGGTCTTCTTCTTCTTTGATCCGTTAGCTGGCGGTCCGAGCGGGACGTCCCCGCAACGGATACGCTGCTGTCGGTGCTGCTGGGTCCCGAACTCTATTCACGATTCGCTTCCAATCTTCTCGGTTTTTGGCGGTGTCTCGAGCCTCGGTAACTGATAATCGTTGATTCTTTAAGTCACCCTCGATATTCTTCAACCAGGTTTTCTTCGGTGCCGATCGCTGTATTCTCCAGTCTGCAGGACGGTCTCGCCAGAGAAGTTTACGTGGCAAGCGGTTATCATCCATTCGGCAAACATGTCCAAACCACCGTAGTCGACGTTTTTGCATTTCTTCTTCGATCAGTGTTTGCTGATCGCATCTTTGTCTGACAACCTCGTTTCGAAGGCGATCACGGAGTGAGACACGGAGGATCTGCCTCAAACATCGCATTTGGAAGACCTCGAGCTTCTTAACGTCCGGTTTGAGCAGTGTCCACGTTTCAGATCCATAAAGAAGAATCGGAAGAATCAACGTTCGGTAAAGACGTAGTTTTGTTTTGATGGAGATATTTGCTCGTTTCCATATGCACCACTTGAGCGAGGCGAATGTTGCTGTTGCCTGGCCGATACGGCTGTGAACGTCGGCCGTCGATGCTACTTTCGTTTCCTCAACCAATGATCCCAAATATTTGAACCTTGGAACCTGTTCGATTTGGGTTCCATCGAGGTGAACACTGGCTCTTGATCCATCCGTTGTGAGCACTTTGGTCTTTTCCGCATTGATTTTTAACCCGTATGATTGGGCGATGCGGGAAATATCGTATAAGATGTCCGTTGCTTCAGCATCCGTGTCGGCGAAAACAGCGCTATCGTCAGCGAACATTAAGTCTGTTACGAAGTTGTTGTCGTCGTATTGAACTCCGAGTCGTCCATCGAATGCTTCACGCATAATCGCGTGGATCACAACGTTGAAGAGAAGTGGCGAAGCGACGTCTCCCTGTCGGACACCCGTCTGAATCGGGAACTCCTCGGATAAGTCGTTTCGAATACGAACGCTGCTGGTTGAGCCATGGTACGACGCTTGGAGAAGTTGGATGATTCTCAATGGCACGTGTTCGCTTACCAAGACTCTCCACAAGCTGTTCCAATCGATGCAATCGAAAGCGGATTTGAAATCGATGAAAACGACGACAATTCGTTTGCCGCAACGAATTCTTTCTTCCATTAACTGACGGAGGGCGAATATTTGATCAATGCATCCTCGATGTGGTCTAAATCCCGCTTGTTCCTCCCGGCTCGTTTGCTCTCGATGTTTCTGTAGCCTCGATTGTATTATTTTCGTAAATACTTTACCGACGATCGAAAGAAGGCTAATACCGCGATAATTCTTGCATTCCCGACTGTCGCCTTTCTTCAAAATTGGGACAACGATCGCTTTCTTCCATACCGAAGGGACACGATCCGAATGCCATATGTGTGTTATGAGGACATGAAGTCGTTGTGATAAGACATCACCTCCAGCTTTGATCATCTCGGCGGTTACTTGGTCTATTCCCGGCGCTTTTCCATTTTTCAGCGATTTTATTGCTGTCTTCACCTCGATAATTGTTGGTTCGGTATCGAGAAACTGATTCATCGGCTGTTCGATAATCGGTGGTTCGGGTGCTGGACCTTGCGGCGGATCGTGGTTATACAGCTGGTGGAAGAATGCTCTCCACCGCTCCAGGCGTTCATGGGCAGAAGTCATAAAAGTTCCATCCGATTTTTTGATGTTGTTTGTTGATGTTGTTTTGCCGCCTAACCGGCGGATTGTCTGGTACAGAGTCCGGTACTTATGCCTCGACGCCGCTTTTTCCATGTCGGCCGCAACGTTATTCCAGTACGCTTCTCGTTCCAATTTCATTTTCTGCCGAACTTCTTTGTTCAATCTTCGGTATTCCTCAAAGTCGACGTGTTTCATGCGCTTCCGCTGATCGACGAGGTCCAGACAGCTGTCCGAGATCCATGGCTGCGTCCGTTTACGGATAGTTGGACACAACTCCATTGCACACTCCACAATCGACTCCGACAATTGCCTTTCTTCTACATCGATATCGTCCGGTATTGAAAGCGCCGCGAATTTGTTGGATAATGCCATTTGAAACTCTCGCCCGATGGCCGGGTCCCGTAGGCACGCCCAATTTTTCTTGGCTGGTGGTGGCTCCGTTTTCTTCGCTCTTTGCAATCGCATCTGCAATTTCGCTCGAACAAGATAATGGTCCGATCCGCAATCGGGTCCACGCATTGCACGTACGTCTTTAAGCGTCGATCGGAATCTTGTGTTGATCAAAACGTAGTCTAACATCGCCGAGTCTTTGCCGGATGGATTTCGCCAGGTGAGTTGGTGTTTGAATGGATGGCGGAAAATGCTGTTGCCAACGATCAAGTTGTTTGACGATGCGAATGAAAGCAGGCGTAAGCCGTTGTCATTAATTACTCCGTGTCCGAATTTGCCCATGGTTTCTTCCCAGCCGGTTCGATCTACTCCTGAATGTGCATTGAAATCCCCCGCGAGAATTATTAATTCGGTTTAAGGTATCATATCCAGCGTCTGTTGAAGCTGATCGTAAAATTCGTCCTTGTTCGTGTCCGTGCTGGTCTCGGTTGGCGCATAAACGGATATGATATGGGTCTTGATCGTTCCACTGATGGTTATAACCGCCAAACGCTCGGATATCGGTTGGAATGCGATAACGCTGCTGGCAGCCCGTCGGTCGACCATAAAGCCGACGCCGGCCTCTCTTTTCTCACCACCGGAATAGTAAAGCATCATCGTTTCGTCGATTGTTGGCGGGACGATTGTCAATATCCCGGATCCGGTAAGCCGTAGTTCCGATAGCGCAGCAATTGATATTTTGCATTTCAACAATTCCATTGCTACGATTTCCTTTTGACCAACGTGATGTCCTGTTCGTACATTCCACGCAGCGAATTTTAATTCCCTTTTCGGTGTGACTAATTTGGGTGTTCGGCCAGTAACCCACTTCTCACCAGCATCCCTGGTCCCCAGCGCTGGCGCATCGGCTGCCCCGGATGCAGTAGCATTATTTCGGCCAGTAACCCACTTCTCACCAGCATCCCTGGTCCCCAGCGCTGGCGCATCGGCTGCCCCGGATGCAGTAGCATTATTTCGTGAATGGTTAGTTCGTGTATCCATGCGGTTTCTTGCCTAGTTTTTACGATCAACTCGGCAGGTCGACAACCCTCCTCCTTTCACACTCTGGGCTTGGGACCAGACGAAGGCGGAGCCCACAGGGGTGCGTCATCAATGTTTTCTTAGACTTATCATACCACGAGATACTGGGTCTTTTAACAAGATGTGTCATTTCGCTCCCTCCTCCGAATTCAGACCAGTTGAGTTTGCCAAAAAATACCAAGGGGTTCAGGGGTTATGCCCTCTTTTGTGAATTCCCAAAGAAGGGGTGCGAAGTGCTCATTATCTCGGGAAATACAGGTCAGCCCGTGGTGGGATTGAGTTCACAGACTCCCTGAGGGGGTCCCTAACAATTTCCCATTCAAAATGGGCCGCTCCATAAATTTCCCGAAACTGGAAATTGTGCAAAGGGGTACACCTTGGGATAATTTTGGCCGATTTTTCGAAAGTGCTCCGATTTGGCTGAATGGGGCATTGTTGGAAAGAGCTCTCTCCCACGAATTCAGACCAGTTAAGTTTGCCAATTTCTAATCCCACCTCCCCGCGGTGCCCCCTGGGGTACTTCTTCGCAAGGAGCTAACGAGAGACGGGCGAATGGCGAGCTCTCTGCGCCACAAAACATAGTTTTAAGTCGGTTGGGTTGAGGGTTAACAGCCCGCTCCCATAAAAACCACCATTGCTACGAAAGGGCAAACAATGCGTCGGAACCGGATGGACAACACGACGACGACCTTTGCTTTTCGAACAAGGGCCCTAATCGGATCATGGAATGTGAGAACACTGCTTGCTGAGGAACGGCTGGATGAAGTCCTCAACGAGATGAAACAATATAAAATCTAGATCATGGGACTTAGCGAGACCAGATGGCCCGATGCGGGGGAACATATCTGCCCAAACGGTGAGTCCTTCTTATATTCTGGTAGAAACGAAACTGAAAGCCGTAGGAGTGGCGTTGGCGTAATACTCACCAAAGAAGCCAGGTCCAGCCGCATTAGCTGGTCAGCAGTTTCTGAGAGGATTATTACCGTGCGCCTGCGTACCAGACTAAGAAGTACTACGGTAGTCCAATGCTATGCCCCAACTGACGACGCAGAAGATGACATCAAGGACGATTTCTATGTATATGCGACTAAATGAGGTTTTTCGCTCTACTCCAAGGGGAGGCATCATTGTATTAATGGGTGACTTAAACCCACAGATCGACCGTGACAACCGGCCTTGAACAAACAATTGGAAATCAAGGCCTAAGCCAAGTTACCAATAACAATGGTGAGCTTTTCGTTGACTTTTGTAGTTCATGGTTGGTGGAACTTACTTTTGTCACAAGAAGATACACAAAGAGGCCTGGGTATCGCCCGATGGTAAACGAGAAATCAGATAGATCACGTGGCCGTCAGCCGCAGATGGGGAATTATTCTTAAGGATGTCAGGAGTTTCAGGGGAGCAGACACTGGAAACGACCACCACTTGGTTGTAGCAACTATTCGCCTGAAAATCCCGCAATCAGAAATGTGCAACACGATGCTAGAACCCGTAGCCGGTTTAACGTAGACCTTCTGCGGGAGAGCCTTAAAAAGCAAGAATTTGCTGGCTGCGGAAACGAGCATCGGTTATGTCCAAAGAAACCAGCAACAGTGGATCTCGGACACAACCTGGCTGAACAGCACAGAGTAACGTGCCAATGAAAATAAAGGAAATTGTATGGTTACGCTTTAATTATAAGTTCACTGAAAGACAACTTTCCGAACTACATTTTATTAAACGACATTTAGTACAATATTTATTTAAACAAAAACTTCCAAGTCACAATTAAAAAATGTAATTAAAAGTGGAATAATAATAAAAACCAAGTGTAATAATTAACTTGTAAAGATGTGAATGGTGTATGAGTTAGCAAAAAGAATTAGTGCATTGCGTTCACAATGTCTCTAAAAGAGCATTACCTTGAACTATGCCACTAATCCTGGTGTTAGTTAATGCTAACTGAATTTTAATAATTTCGGCTGGCCTTATATACCCAAAAAAACATAGCGTCGCCTTCTTGATTATTTTTGATATTATATTTGCACAGTTACAAATATCAAATGTCACCGCCTGCTGGATCCTGAATTAAACTTCAAAAATACCTTAGCTCGGTTGATTTTCAAGTAATTAATTTTGACATACTTTTATTAATTTTGAATTGCTTTTATGTTGTTCTCAACATACTCCCCGCCGTTGAACATTTTTGTTCAACACATTATTCATCTTTTGCACGTATACGTTTTACAACTCCTCTTTTATGATAATTTGAAAATAAAATCGTCTCATCAGCTCTTACTCGTATTCGCACTTGATAACGCTCTGGTAAATTAATTGTTTTCTCATTTTTTTTTCGCTTCTTGATTTCCTCAAAATTAATTCTTTTCAAGACTTCTTTTGATAAATAAATTTCCAACTTGCTGATATCTGACACGACGATCTTTATTGGTTTTCTTTACAGGTGACATTGATAAAACCTTTGGAACACCTTCATGATTCATTTCCGTTTCATTTTCCAGAATTGGACTTGGTATTGGGGAAAAATAAATGTCCTCTAATAGAGTAACTACCCCATCTTCTCCATAATATTCCATCTGGAATTGAAACTATTAATAAATTTGATTTTTTTTTTTTTGGCAACATAAGCAACACAGGCATAACAATACTTATCCTAAATACAATAAAGATAACACAAGAACAAACTTGAGAACACCTATTCTAAATATCGTTTGTTATTGTCTCGGTAGTCGATGAATCAATTGGAAGTCGAGTCAGCTTGGAGACTGGTCTCTTAAAGGAGGTATTTTGGGTCCTTACTTGAACTACTCTAATTAGTCCGTCTTGGCCTGGATACACCTGTTCAATTCTTCCAAGTGGCCAACACGTTGGAGGCGAGTTCTCGGTTTTTAATAACACAATATCTCCAATCTGTAGATTCCTTTGAGGTTTAAACCATTTGGGTCGGTGCTGTAATTGATGTAAATAATCTCTTGACCATCTTTTCCAGAAATGCCTGACTCGTTGTTGCAAGTGTCTCCATCTTTGTAAAGGTGGTATTTTCTCGTCAGTACAATCTGGTTCTGGTACAGCATTTAATGCATCTCCAATTAAAAAATGTCCAGGCGTTAAGATCAACATATCACTGGGATCATTGCTAACATATGAAAGTGGACGTGAATTTAAACAGCATTCAATTTGTGCTAAGATTGTTGAAAACTCTTCAAATGTACAAACGGCATTCCCTAAACATTTTCGTAAGTGATTCTTTATTGATTTCACTCCAGCCTCCCAAAGCCCACCAAAATGTGGTGCCGCAGGTGGATTGAAGTGCCATTGTATCGATTTGGATGCCAAATATTGTGCCGCTACTGGTGTTGATTTTGAGATCGCTTCTTGTAAGTCTTTGTCTAGTATCCTTTTACCTCCACTGAAATTCGTTCCACAATCAGAAAAAATATCAGTACACAGACCTCTTCGTGACACAAATCTTTTAAGGGCTGCGATAAAGGCTTCTGAAGATAATGATGATACTGCTTCAATATGAACTGCCTTTGTGACCATACAAATAAAAATACAAACATATGCCTTTAACTGTTTTGCTTTGCGACAATGAGATGTCTTTATGATAATCGGTCCTGCATAATCAATTCCTACCCGACTGAACGGCTTGCTTATTCGTACCCGCTCATCAGGTAAGTTGCCCATTAACTGTGTGATCGTTTCCTTTCGATGACGTGTACAAATAACGCATTTGTGAATTTGGCTAGTAATGGTACGCCGTGCATCTAATATCCAATACTTATTGCGGCTAGTGGCCAATACTAATGATAATCCTCCATGAATTGTTTCCATATGAATTTTATCAATTATAAGGCGTGTTATATGATGATCCTTTGGTAATATAATTGGATGCTTCTTGTTGAAGGTTATATTGGACCTTTGCAAACGACCCCCGACTCTGATTATCCCTTCATCATCGATAAAAGGGCTGAGTTGTAAAAGCTTGCTTTTGTTATGAACTGGAATTTTATTTAACAATTTAATATATTCTTCTTTGAAACTACTTTGTTGAACTAGACGAAAGACTCTGTTTTCAGCTTGCTTTAAGTAGCCAAAGTCGGAAAGGGTTCCCGATGATCTCCGACAAGTTTGAATAAAACGGAGAACTTTGGCAAGTATTCGAATGAGCAGGGTGAATGATGAATACTTCAATAATATATCATCCTTAACAATGATGTTAAAACTTTGACTTACTGGTTTCTTCGCTTCTAAGTCCGTTCGATCTAAGGTTTTCTGCCATATTGGCCATGCGCTTTCGGGACGACTTAACCATTCAGGACCTTTCCACCACATTTCATTCGACTTAAGATTTGATACTGTAGTTCCTCTTGATGCAATATCGGCTGGATTTTGATTGGTGGAGATATGACGCCAGTTGTCGTATTTGATAATCTCCTGTATTGAAACAACTCTATTAGCAACATAAGTTTTCCAACGCGATGGATGTTCCTTGATCCACTGTAAGACTATGGTTGAGTCCGTCCAGGCATAAATTGGAACTTCTTTGAACTCCATATCGTTGCTGACTGTTTTTATGAGTCGTGCTAGAATTAGTGCCCCATTTAGTTCCAACCGTGGAATGGTTGTTGGCTTGACAGGAGCTACTTTAGTTTTCGAAGTTAACAATGTGCATGAAATTGTATTATTATAGTCAACACGTAAATACACAGCTGCTGCATATGCTTTATTAGAGGCATCACAAAATCCGTGCAGTTGAATGTTAGCACTAGGAACGTACTGAGTCCACCTGGGAATCCTTATTTGATTTAAATTTGTTAGATCTCCCTTAAAACTTTCCCATTTTTTAGCAATCAGACCAGAGACTTGAGCATCCCATGAACAACCTGTGATCCACAATTCCTGAATTAACATCTTTGCAACTATGATTACTGGCGACAACCACCCTAGGGGATCATACAAAGATGCAACTTCAGACAAGATGGTGCGTTTAGTTGAAGCTTTACTCTGCAAGTGTGCTGTGAGTTGGAACGTGAAATTATCTGTTGCCGGATACCATCGTATGCCTAGTGTTTTGATATGGTCTTCTTCTCTGAATAATAAACTGTCCTTTGATTGAAGATATTCCTTGGGTAAATGGGACAATAGATCTAGACTATTACTCGCCCATTTTCGAAGATTGAATCCGCCGGACTTCAACATTTCTATTAATTCCGTCTGTAATTTCTTTGCCTCAGCCACATCATTGGCGCCTGCTAATAAATCATCGACGTAAAAGTTGTTTAAGGTAGCCTTAGACGCTAATGGCCATCTGTCTTTTTCATCTTCTGCTAATTGATGCAATGTTCTAATTGCTAGATACGGCGCAGAGGTTGTACCGAATGTCACGGTTTTCAGTTGGTACTCCTGTAGCCTTGGTTCAGTTGGATGTTTCCATATTATCCGTTAGAACTTCTGATGATCCGGATGCATCCAAATCATCCTATACATTTTTTCAATATCTCCTGTTATAGCGATTTTATGTTTACGCCAATTGAGTAGTATTGAAAATAGCTTGTGTTGTATAGTTGGTCCCTTTAACAGAAAATCATTCAAAGATTTGCCGTTGGTTGTTTTGCATGAGGCATCGAACACCACTCGCAGTTTAGTAGTGGTGCTGTCCTTAAAAACCGCGTGGTGAGGGATGTAATAATGTGGTATTTCGATATCTCCTGACTCCACCATTTGCATTTGGTTTAAGTCCAAGTACTCATTTAAGCACTTTGCATAATCCTTGGCTAGATCTGGAAATTTTTGAAATTTTCTCATTAACACATTGAATCGTTTTAACGCTTGTGGTTTGGATTCTCTTAATATTGGCAATTGGTTGTTGACAAAGGGTAGTTTCACTTCATATTGGCCGTTGCTGAGGCGCTTATGAGAGGCTTGAAAACATCCTTCACACTGTTCCTCTTCCTTAGTGAGCATAGGAATTGATGGAACTTCTTCAACTTCCCAAAATTTAGAAATTTGATGACTTAAATCTTCGGTTGTGACTGTCATCGCAATTGAATTGTATTGTGGTGCACTTTTTGTTGGTCCTAATAATATCCAACCAAAAAGTGTGTTGACTGCAACTACAGATGATTTTGTTCCTTTTACTACGCCTTCTAGTAAGATCTTCGAGTATGTGTTGACTCCTAGCAAAGCATCTATTCGTCCTGGTTTCCAAAATGTTGAGTCGGCTAATGGCAGTCCCACTATGTGTCCGAGGTCTCTCTTGTGGATTTTGTATTTTGGAAGTGGATCCGTAATTTTCTCGATAACCAAAAACGTTTCGTTGATTTGCTGTGTTTCAGAATTGCATCCTTGTAATTGTAAAGTGGTTTGACTCCTTGCATTGGCCGCTGTAGTCTCGTTTACACAGGTGATTGAAATTGATGTTGGCGAACAACTAGCACCTAATTTTTGACACGCAGCTTGAGTGATGAATGAGGACTGTGATCCTGGATCTATAAGACACCGTAAGATGTGTCTTTCTCCCCGTTTACCCTTTGTTGCAACCAAAGCAGTAGATAGAAGGACATGTACATTTTGATTTGTTATAAAGGCTTGAATCATGTTGTCAGCGCTGTGGCTAGTGCCTTCGTCAGTGGCTCTTCTGGGGCAAATTTGAATCTCGCTTGCTGATGAGGTAACTTTCTTTGACTTGTCGGCAGACTGTTTAATTCGACTGTCGTCGTGTAATGATGTATGGTGTTTTTGCTTGCATTTGAAGCAGTTGAATTTACTTGTGCAGTCGGTATGAGAATGACTGCTTGAAAAACAATTAAGGCAGCGACCTGCTGATTTGAAGGTGTTGAACCTTCTTTGTGGACTCATCTTCTTGTAAACAGGACATTTTTGAATGTAGTGTTTCCCTTCGCAAGCAGGACATCTGTCTTTCTTCACTATATGATATGATACAACCTTTTCTTTAGCGGTCGTAGGTTTAGTCGCTGAATTTTTGGGAATTATTGTGTCTGCGATTGATTCCAGAACCTTCAGCCGAGTGTTCAAAAAAGACATAAATTGTTGTAACTTCGGCAGTTCCCTTTGTGTTCCGAGTTCCTCCTCCCAATGTCTAAGCGTTATGAAAGGGAGCCGTTGAATCAACAGATGGATGAGTAACACATCCCATGACGTGATATCCACCTTAAGATTCCTTAGTTGCTGTAGACACTCTTCTGTAGTCTCTATAAATTCCTTTAAACTCTTGGTTGATTCCACGTTTAACTTTGCTTGATTTACCAAACGTTTTAGTTGATGGTTGACCAATATTCGTGTGTTCTCGTATCTTTCCTTAAGTTTGGCCCATGCTGGTTCATAATCCTCGTTGGTGATTGGAACATGTCTCAGAATGCGTTCAGCATCTCCGATTAATGAAGTCTTTAAGTGATGCAACTTCTGCACTGGTTTTAGGCTTGCGCTATTGTGGACCAGCGACACAAATAAGTCGTGAAAGGATCGCCACATGTCGAAATCACCATTGAATTTCGGTATTGAAATTCTTGGTAATGATTCATGTTGCACGACATTTGCATGGATAGCGGGAGTTGATTCATTGTTAGGAGTGATTTCCACACAAGTGAACTTTCGCAACCCTTCTACAAGATCACTCATGTAATCGGTATATTTGACTTCAGAGTTTCCATAATGGTCTTCCTCTACGTAGGGATGAGGCTCCTCTGAACTCTCGGAAGCTATTTGATGCATTATTTGCATATCTACTTTCATATAATCTTCCCAAAGTTTTTTTAAGTCTAAAATTTTTGTTTCAAAGAAACCTCTCGTCCTTCTGGCATGTGCTGTTTTTTTTCCATTCTCAATCAACCTTTCGATTCTATTTATCAGAACTCTCTCTTGAACCATTAAATCATTTAAATTTGCCATGGTTTGATTTGCAAAATTCAATGACTAGTTCAGAGAAGGAGGGGCTCTAACAAATAAAATCAAATTCGTCCTATGGAACTTTTAGACCAACAGTATGTGAGAAACAACTTGACCGATACTTCTAGCGTAGAAAAGATTCTTCAAAATACGGAGTTAAAGAAAAAGAAAACCTTTCATACTATATGGTTCTTCGTAATATAAAATAAAATTGTTAAAGACAAACAGTGAACTAATAAGCAAAAACGACCGTACAATTCCTGGATGGAACCACCAAAATGAACAGCACAGAGTAACGTGCCAATGAAAATAAAGGAAATTGTATGGTTACGCTTTAATTATAAGTTCACTGAAAGACAACTTTCCGAACTACATTTTATTAAACGACATTTAGTACAATATTTATTTAAACAAAAACTTCCAAGTCACAATTAAAAAATGTAATTAAAAGTGGAATAATAATAAAAACCAAGTGTAATAATTAACTTGTAAAGATGTGAATGGTGTATGAGTTAGCAAAAAGAATTAGTGCATTGCGTTCACAATGTCTCTAAAAGAGCATTACCTTGAACTATGCCACTAATCCTGGTGTTAGTTAATGCTAACTGAATTTTAATAATTTCGGCTGGCCTTATATACCCAAAAAAACATAGCGTCGCCTTCTTGATTATTTTTGATATTATATTTGCACAGTTACAAATATCAAATGTCACCGCCTGCTGGATCCTGAATTAAACTTCAAAAATACCTTAGCTCGGTTGATTTTCAAGTAATTAATTTTGACATACTTTTATTAATTTTGAATTGCTTTTATGTTGTTCTCAACACTGGCAAAAAAATAGAACGCAGAAGGGCCCTCAAAAATAACGTAAACTCTACAAGCGACCCCGAAAGACGTTACCAACTTGAACGGCAATACTACTAATTACACCGGGATGTAAAGAGAAGTCTTCGGCGTGATAAACAGTAGCAGATAAATGAGCTCGCAGAAAAAGAGGAAAACGCAGCAAACACAGGCAACAGTAAGGTGCTGTACCAAATCACTAAACAGCTCTCGGCAAGCAGTCATCATCCATTCGGCAAACATGTCCAAACCACCGGAGTCGACGCTTTTGCATTTCTTCTTCGATCAGTGTCTGCTGATCACATCTTTGTCTGACTGTCTCGTTTCGAAGGCGATCGCGTAGTGAGACAGCAAGGATCTGCCTCAAGCATCGCGCTCCTCAACATCCAGTTTGAGCAGTGTCCACGTTTCAGATGCATAAAGAAGAATTGGAAGGATCAACGTTCGGTAAAGGCGTATTTTCGTTTGGATGGAAATATTTGTTCGTTTCCATATGCACCACTTGAGCGAGGCGAAGGTTGCTGTTGCCTGGACGATGCGCCTGGGAACTGCGGACGTCGATGCTACTTTCGTTTCCTCAACCAATGATCCCAAATATTTGAACCTCGAAACCTGTTCGATTTGGGTGGCATCGAGGTGAACACTGGCCCCCTCGAACCGTCGTCCGTTGTGAGCACTTTGGTCTTCTCTGCATTGATTCTTAACCTGTATGACTGGGCGATGCGGGAAATGTCGTATAAGATGTCCGTTGCTTCGGCATCCGTGTCGGCGAAGACGGCGCTATCGTCGGCGAACATTAAGTCGGTTACGAAATTGTTGTCGTCGTATCGAACTCCGAGTCGTCCATCGAATGCTTCACGCATAATCGCGTCGATCACAACATTGAAGAGAAGTGGCGAAGCGACGTCTCCCTGTAGGACACCCGTTCGAATCGGGAATTTCTCGGATAAGTCGCTGCGAATACGAACGCTGCTGGTTGAGCCATCGTACGACGCTTGGAGAAGTTTGATGATTCTCAATGGCACATGTTCGGTTTCCAAGGCTCTCCACAAGCTGTTCCAATAGATGCAATCGAAAGCGGATTAGAAATCGATGAAAACAACGACAGTTCGTTTGCCGGAACGAATTCTTTCTTCCATTAGCTGACGAAGTGCGAATATTTGATCAATGCATCCTCGATGGTCTAAATCCCGCTTGTTCTTTCCGGCTCGTTTGCCCTCGATGTTTCAGTAGCCTCGATTGTATGATTTTCGATCGATCGAAAGAAGGCTAATATCGCGATAATTCTTGCCTGTCGCCTTTCTTCAAAATTGGGACAACGATCGCTTCCTTCCACGCCGACGAAACACTATCCGAATGCCATATGTGTGTTATGAGGACATGAAGTTGTTGTGTTAAGACATCACCTCCGGCTTTGATCATCTCGGCGGTTACTTGATCTATTCCCGGCGCTTTTCCATTTTTCAGCGATTTTATAGCTGTCTTCACCTCGATGATTGTGGGTTCGGTATCGAGAAACTGATTCGTCGGCTATTCGATAATCGGCGGTTCTGGAGCTCGACCTTGTGGCGGATCGTGGTTGTACAGCTGGTGGAAGAATTCTCTCCACCGCTGCAGGCGTTCATGGGGAGAAGTCGTAAAAGGTCCATGCGATTTTTTGATGTTGTCGTTTGTTGATGTTGTTTTGCCGCCTAACCGGCGGATTGTCTGGTACAGAGTCCGGTACTCATGCCGGTCCGGTACTCCTCTTCCATGTCGGCCGCAACGTTATTCCAGTACGCTTCGCGTTCGGATTTCATTTTCTATCGAACTTCTTTGTTCAATCGTCGGTATTGCTCAAAGTCGACGTGTTTCATTCGCTTCTGCTGATCGACGAGGTCCAGACAGCTGTCCGAGATCCATGGCTGCGTCCGTTTACGGATAGGTGGACACAAATACATTGCACACTAAACAATAGACTCCGACAATTGTCTTTCTTCTGCATCGATATCGTCCGGTATTGCGAGCGCCGCGAATTTGTTGAATAATGCCTTTTGAAACTCTCGCCCGATGACCGGGTCTCGTAGGCACGCCCAATTCTTCTTGGCTGGTGGTAACACCGTTTTCTTCGCTCTTTGTAAGCGCATCTGCAATTTCGCTCGAACAAGATAATGGTCCGATCATACGTCTTTAAGCGTCGATCGGAATCTTGCGTTGATCAAAACGTAGTCTAACATCGCCGAGTTTTTGCCGGATGGATTTCGCCAGGTGAGTTGGTGTTTGAGTGGATGACGGAGAATGCTGTTGCCAACGATCAAGCTGTTTGACGATGTGAATGAAAGCAAGCGTAAACCGTTGTCGTTGATTACTCCGTGTCCGAATGGTCCATGGTTCCTTCCCAGCCGGTTCGATCTGCTCCTGAATTTGCATTGAAGTCCCCCTCGAGTATTATTAATTCGGTTCGAGGTATCATATCATGCGTCTGTTGAAGCTGATCGTAAAATTCATCTTTGTTCGCGTCCGTGCTGGTCTCGTCTCGATATTACTATCTAGGATAACAGAGGCAGCAGACCGAGCGCTTAGGAGGCAGCAGGCCGGATTCAGGAAGGACCACTCATGTATTGATCATATTGACACCTTGAGGAAAATAGTGGAGCAGTCTACTGAATTCCGATTCCCCCTTTACCTTGCTTTCGTAGATTAAGAGAAAGCGTTTGACTCGGTTAATAGGAGCTTTGTATGGCAGGCACTACGGCGACGTGGACTGCCTGATAAAATAATAGAATTGATAAAAGCCCTATATAACAATTCCAAATGCAGAGTTCTCCATAATGGAAAATTATCCGACAGATTTGAGGTGAGCTCAGCAGTACGACAAGGATGCCTACTTTCGCCTTTACTTTTTCTTATAGTAACAAATCACATCCTTGTGGGCGCTCTAGATAGCAGAACAAGCGGCATTCAATGGGGTTTGTTAGATCGCCTTAAGGATCTCGACTAAGCGGATGATATCTGCTTGCTGGCCGGCAGACATCAGGAGCTCAAAAACATGTTAAAGAATTTGACAACAGAAAGTATTCCAGTAGCCTTAAGGTTATCCGACTAAAACAAAAGAAATGTGTCTAAATGCTGTAACGGTCAGTTTTGCCTAAATATCTACTTGACAAAAAAAAATACTGTGTAGAAGAAAATCGAGTAGTTGGTTGGGAACAAAAAGGTAGGCGGGGAGAAAATGAAAAAAATAGAAAATAGGAGTTCGAATTTTGACGTATGAAAAAATGGACTGAAAAAGATTTTTGGTCCGGGAAAAAAAGTTGGTGTTCGGGAAAATTAAAAAGAAAATAAAACAGGAAAAAATCCGTTAGGAACACCTAAGACTGGCTGAAGTAAAAACCGTCATTATTCAGTGCATTTGAACAAAAATACCAGTTCGTGTCGAATTATCAACAAGCCGGACTATTTTGGTGACTATTTTGGTGCTGTGAATTCTAGTCGAAAATACAAGAAGGATTTAGGCCCAACCAAAACATTAACAAATAGAACAAGAGTTTGGAGAGGTACCGAAGGGGATACCAGCAATACAAAAATTGCTTTTTGCCCTTTAGTTTATGGAGCAGGATATGTATGTTTCGGTGTTTTACGTAGCTGGAATTTTTAACAGGAAAAGTGCGGATTGGTGTTCATCTGTACCTGTTTTATTTATTTAAGGGGACGGACCCTGTGTTTCTAATTCTTCGTTTATCTGTCACCCAAAATTTCAGAAAACACGGGACAAACGGGTAGAGAAATGGTTTAAGATCAGAAGACCGAGGGGGATGGAGAACAGCCCGAAGCTTATCCAAAGTCACTCGAAAATGTTTTAAATAGAACAATTAGCTGATGAAAATTAGATGATACTTATCACACTAGTATAAATACGGAACTTCAGGTAATTAAGCAACACCTATAGTGCATCCACACCAGCTGGATCATAGATAATAAAACAAACAAAACATACGCAAAATAAAATAATCAAAACTTTTCTTTTTGCTTTAATTAAAAAAACCAGAAAAAATATTCATTACTAAAATAATAATTTTAAATAGTAGTTAGTATTACATTTATAATATTTATAATATTCTTGATAATTATTTGTGAATTCGTGTTGCTCCTTGTCGGATCTATTTTCTTCTTTGTTGGTTCCGGGAACGTTGTTTTTACTCTAAGTGATTCTATTGATGGTAATCACATTTGTACAAAACGAGGAGTATTGGCCAGTACTGTGAGTTTTCTTTGTATCTTGAGCTCATACCTATGTAACTATAATAATGAAACCTTAATTTTGTTGACTTTGCTCATTTAATGTTAATAGTGGACAAGGAATTATAAATTATTGTCGTGGTTGATGGTTATTCTTTGTAATTGAAGAGCGATATTCCAAAACGTACTAAGTCAATTTTTGTTTAATTTTAATATTGTATTGCTTTCCAATCTATGACGTAGTAGTTATGCATTCACATAAACATTTATCACAAATCATACTCATTCCGATGTATAATGGGTCATACAAATGAATTTTCCATCAATTTCAATAGCTAGTATTCATATTGAATTTTTTAATGTTTTTTTTATATTAAAAATAAAGATTTGAAAAATACTATTCTTTCTTTTGCTGGGCTGAACTTTCTGAGGACTGAAAACATTTACCATAGTATTATAATTTTACTATGAAATTTTATTTCAAAATGTACTAAGTAATTGACTTAGTACATTATGAAAATGTACCACCATAAATAAAACCATTTTTTTCATATAAAATGTAGCAAATTTATTTATATTTTTATAAATAATAGTTTCTTTTATCGGTTTTTTGAGAAAGGAAATAATATTACAGCCCTTTAGGCGAGAGTGAAAGTGATATTCAGTTTTTCTTTATTTCCCACTAATTACATCATAAGAACTTAGCACGTTTTGGAATATCGCTCTTCAATTGTTGTTCTGATGATTAAATGGTTGTAATTAATAAAAGGACCATGCGTTAAATTTGTTTCTGGTGGAATGGTTGAGGGAGGGGGTCATTCCTTTTCAGGGTGATGCGGCTCAGGCGATGCCAGGAGGATGATGGACGGAAGTCAAAGTTGCGCAGACACAGGTAAGTGGTGAACCACCCGCGGTAAGCCCCGGCCACACACCCCACGACCCCTCCGGCGAGCTAGATAACTCCGTGTGGCCGGCGTAGGAGTTCCGGATTTTCTTTTCATTTCTTATGTATGGTGTTGGCTCCTTGGTCATGCTCTTCCGGGCTTGTGGCTAAGGGGGTAACACCTCGCATAAGTGGCGCCCACTATTCTATCGCGCCATTATGCTAGTTACAATGCAAACACCATTGAACGGACAGCGCTGAATAACGGTGACGTGGAACTGGTAGATCAATTCTGCTACCTCGGTAAGTATTATAACCGAAAATGGCGGTGGAAAAAGCACGAAGCGCATATGCATGCCTGCTCCGCATATGGAGATCAACGGAGATCTCAACTATCACCAAATTGCGGCTGTTCAACTCCAACGTTAAGGCAGTTCTTTTGTACGGTTGCGAAACATGTAAAGTCTCCCAATTCATCACAGGGCGCCTACAAGTCTTCATCAACAGATGCCTGCGTTGTATCCTAAAAATGCGCTGGCAAGATAGAATTTCAAACGAAGAACTATGGCGCCGCGTCGTGCCGGCCAAGAAAGGATAGACGATCAAATCGGGCGAAGGAAATGGAATTGGGTTGGCTACACCTTGCGACGCGAAAACAAAAATCTAGCAAAACAGGCCCTTGATATCCGCGGAATCCCGTCGAGTCGGAAGACCTAGAACAACGTGGAGGAGAACCCTACTAGCAGAAGCCGCAACAACGGGAAGATCCTTTTCGGAGCTGTGAGCTGTCGCACAAAACAGAGTCCGCTGGAGGGCAACTGTTTCCGCCCTATGTCCCATGAGGGATTAAAGGAGCGTAAAGAAGAAGTATTTTGTATGCTTACTTTTCTAAGCTTTGAATTGAAAAAAAAAAAAAAGAAGTAAACTGCCAAAATGTGGAGTGTGGTACGCGTACTCCCACTAAACTTTTCCGGTAACCCTGGGTAACCCTGGAGATACGCTTACCACAGTTTGGGAAACACTGTTCTAGTGATATCTTTCGTGTATACGTTGCTCTCTAAGATTAAATAATAATGATAATAACACTAATAAACTTCAAAAGCATGTGAACGTCTTACTAAATTACCTAAAATCATCTGGTCCATTCCCTACTTACTCCATAACACTTTATTTTTATCATGCCTCCTTACCCGACCAACCTTGAACTGAATTTTTCTCTTATCAGAGTTTGTCGTCCTCTCCAGCTCTCGAAATCATGTTTCATGGAATAAAACGAAATGAATCAGGACTATCTATGCCGTCTAGCATGTATCTAACTTCATCAATCTCAACTCTACAACTGTAGTAGTATGATGAACGACAGATGAAGTTGGGGCTGAAAAATTTTAACAGATTTTGTCCAAAGTTTGCGATGAATCACAGCAAGATCCTAGGCTCCACAAATAATTCTATTTTGAGAACATCTGCTGCTAATTTACATAATCCATCGGATTTCCATATAAAACTCCGGCAAATACATAAAACAGATAAATAAATCCTGCAACCTACTAAATTTCCAAAATAACAACAAAAATATATATAAAAAAAAATACGGGGGTAGAAAAAAATGAAAGAAGAATTTCCAACCCCCAAAGATATTTATTCTGGGAGCAAAAGTTCAATGATCCGTTCACTGGCTTTGGCAAAGTAAAATATTAGAGCTTTATATTTAAAACACCTACACCGATGTGTGCGGGTGTGCGTGCGGCTTGTTTATGCACACCCATACTGAGGCAGAATATCCCTAATTTCACCTTGAAAATATGAGGCGCAGAGTTTCGCTCGATTTATTTGAGGAGCCTTAAATCATTTGAACGCCTTTGGTGTCGAGGTGGTTATTTAATTTGTCGACAAGTCCTGAATGAGATTAAGCTGTCATCCACCCCCTAGTGTAGGGCCCGCATCCCTGCCAGGCCCCAGGCATAGTCGAAAGTTTAGTATTTTGGCATAAACAGGAGCGAGCGGTTGTAAAAATTTGATACATCCTTGTATCCGTTTTCGGGGGCTCCGCGACCGCACACCAGCGCAGCGCCGACGAGCAGGGAATCTTAAGGGAAGTTGCCAGCCAAAATCTCGAGTGCAAAAGAATCTCGGAATTAATTTTATTACCATGGGAGCTGTCACTCTTTTAATTTGCGAAGTCACGTTAGCTTGCCGAGGATTTCGCTTATCCTTAGACACTCTGCTTACAGCACACACATTTCCCGCAGTTACAGGTGAAAGTCGTGCACATACACACACATGCTCCCGGAGCACAGAGTAGAGCTCATCGAGGCACATACGATGTGGATGCTGCTATCCTGTGTTCGGTTTTATATTTTGAAAGCTCCACATCCTGCGGCATCCGTATAGAATGGCCTCCCACCTGAAGGAGATGTTCATGAAACTCCACCGCAAGCCACTCGAAGGAGCAGCAGCAGGTCGGGCTTCAACTCAACGCCTGAAAGGACTAATCCAAGCGATCACATGTCACCATGTCCTGGTGCCTCGACTCTCCTCCTTTCGCTGCTGCTTGGAGTTAATTAATTTAATAACAGAATTTCGAATTTAATTCGTGGAGTTATGGCAAGTTTTTCAGGAGGATATCATAATCTGGTTTACGGGGGAAGTTTTAACGCGAGTCGGATTTAATGTCTACTTAAGTATGCACAATTGCACAGAATAGCTCTTAAATAAAATTTGTATTATTCGGCTACAGAGGCACTTAGAAATTGCTTGGGTGACAGTTTTCACAATGCGGCTTTCGGTATTTGGTTTCGCTAGTAGCTGGGTGGGGCTATAAGGACATCCATCGTCGAAATTGAATTTCTAGCAAACTTCTCGTGAATCATTCCTGTCATTCCCGCTTAGTAGAAATTTCCGTCCTTCAAGTGAATTCAGTCATCAGTTGACCAAGGCATGTTCATGAGAGTCTCCACATTCCTTCAGAACGCTGCTCGCACAACAAGCTTCCAAATCGAGAGGTTTTGAGATCTCTTTCGTCTGCCACAAAATTTTCGGCGCCAAGTTGTACGAAATCTGCCGTTTTCTGTGGTCCTGCATGTTGTTCGGTTGTATGTTTATCCACTTTTATTGGTGCGCTCCAAACATTTTCATTTTATCTTTTCTATTATATTTTTATTTAATCCACATAATTTATTTTATTTTTTTCTTCTGCACCAGTGATAGATCATAAATCTTTACTTACGTTTTTCTGTTCAAAAGCTTAGGAGACACCATTTTTAACCTAAGTTAAACCATCCCTAACCTTACCATGTGAATCAAAAGTTGCTCTAAGCACACGAAACATGTTTCTCGTAGATCACTGATTTTTGTAATACAACCAAATAATTTGTAGATGCCGGGATGTCTTTCCTTTATGAAGTGTCAAACAATTCTAAACAAAATGCTATGACAGTTTGACACAAGACATGCGTGATCACTCATTACTATCAGTTCGTCATGCCTTTCACGACATAGTGCAGTGTATAGCGGCTTAGCTCGAGGAATACGTGAAGGATCTACCATATGTTAATGAGATTCTGGGGAGGTGCATCACAGCCGGGGCCGATTAATCCTACATTTAACTCTAACGTTTGACTTAACGCATGAGTTAGGAAATACTGACCGTGGTAGGTTGTTTCGTAGCTCAGTTGATCTGCTTATACACTAGTTGCTAGACCATAGTGGATGCAAAGTTGATGAATGTATGGAGTGAATATAAACCGTATGGGATTTTTTGTGTTGCGGAAAAAACATATCCGTGAAGGCCCAAGGCAATTCGCTGTGGTAATAGACCATGGGTGGCCAACCCAACTGGTATCGCGAGCTACTTTAAGAATGCATTATGAACCTGCAAGCCGGAGTGATATATTAGGTGATTCAAATTTACTTTAATGTAATTTAGGGAAAGAGTTCCAAAGCTGTGCTGCGAAGACAAAGAACTATAAAATTATTATTTCTGAGGAATTGTGAAAGCTGCATAGACTGGTTGAGGTGTGCATGTTTGCGTTTGAGTAGAGTATCGTGAAACAGTAGCAGAAGTCTATACTCACAACATTCACTTAGAGAGCAGCCCAAAACGGAGTTTGGGCAGGGTGAAATGTGGTCAAAACGGCGTAACAAAACGTACACAATCGTTAAACCCTACTTCAAATTTATGAGCGCAAGAAAAAAATGGAAAGGCCATGCATTAGGAGAGGTAGTAGAAAGGCTTCAAACAAAATCATCCGTACAGCCCTTTTCAACAAGCCACAATGATAATAAAGCGTAGGTTCTATTAGCAAAGTAACTAATATGATCGCAGCAGGTCATGCTGCTAATCAGTACCACCCCACGATTTCTTACTTTATTAACGCAAACAGGAGGAACCGAGTAGCGAGTAGCAGAGTGAGAGAGATAAAAATACACTGGGATTTCGAAGAAAATTTAATCGCGACAAATACATTACTCAAGTCAACAGCGTTCCGGAGAATCATCTTCTCGGATCCTATACCGTGTCGAGGTGTGTGATCCGGCACGGTAAGAACACACCCACACCATATTCCCACCACTACCGAATATCTGGGGAGTGTTTCTTGGCCGTTGTCGAGGTGTATGATCCGGCAGAGTTCCTGGACACATTTTCTATACTAGTATCAAGGTATAGCTCGACCAACTAACTAAGGATTTTGAATAAATATAGAGATATTATTTTTGTAAGGTGTTTGTTCTCACAAGACCCTAGACTAGTCAAGAGCTCCAGGCAACCCTCCATTAAAAACTCAGGTTTAGAGAAACACCGTACAAGCAAGAAGTGTGTTTGCAAGTTTGTTTCGGCATATGTAGTCGACGAAGATCGCAGCTGACGCCAAATTTCAGCTTTTCAACTCCAATGTTATGGCAACCCTCAAGTTTTCATCCTAAAAATCCGCTGGCAAAAAAGCATTACATATAAAGAACTATTGCAAGGTGCCGGCCAAGTAAGCATAGATGACGAAATCATTCAAAAATTCTGCCGAAACCGATTTTCAATGTATTCAGAACACATTTGCAAAATTCATCCGCCATTTTGAATTTTCAAATTTTGACCACACAATCGGAACCCAATTGCAAAATTCTCTTGGAAACGCTATCTTGATCACCAAAAATGGGTTAAGTAGAGGTAGTTGAAAAAGCTGTCACAACATTTGCAGCAAAGAAACAAACAAATGTAGGAAATCAAGCTAAATGAAACCATTAAAAATAATAAAATAATTAAATCATGAAATTATTTCAGTTAAAATATAAACCAAGCAATATAAGACATGGTGTTCATCTTCCATAAGCAAGGAATGTGCTACACACTCCTCTGATGGAATCAACTTAACCCGTTACAAAATAATGGTGGCAGCGGTGGGATACGACACTATCAGTATACGCTACCATATGCGGGGAGTCAAGAAAGAATAAGAACCTTCTTTAAAGAATATCTAACACCAAACAACCCTTTCTAAAGGTCAGGATCTGGAGTTCGAGTGGTGCATCAAGGACCGAATTTGATTCATCAAGGAAAACCACAACTTGAGAAATTAACCTTTTTTTTGTAGTGAAGTATTGGCTGGGTCCAAAATTAACGCGGCCTCTAGCTTGGCCTATTGTACTACGTCCCTATACCTTCATATGTAGGCCACTTCGCTGCAACGAATTGAGGAGCTTGCATAGTGGCTCGTCGCTTTGATTTGACGGGGATTCCCGGGAGGGTAATTGCGACTCCACCTTTATTCTCTGTTCTTCTGAGGCCCTTGCTACCCTGGATAATGGGAATGTTCCACAAAAAATTGAAATTAAGAGAAATCTAAAAGTAAATACTTTTGTTACTAATCGGTTAGTGCTATAAATAAGGTAAATGTAAGTGAAAAAGTACACTGGGATTACTGGCATGCATAAATGTCATTGTATAATTAACCAATGAAAAAATTATCGGTTGTACGAAGAAACCTAAAATAACCTTAATCTTAATGTAAAAGCACTGTCTGGAGTACAATTTTGTACAGTATGCTATAATTGGCCGAAGAACCACATCGTGCTGCATGGAATTGTATCATAGAATTAATTTTTGGTAGTTGAACGCCATAACCCTTAGGCTACCGATTTATGCAAATTGAAGAAGTATATTGTGCTGGCGGAATAATGTTAAGCTACAGCAAGTTGGTGTATCAAAATTGTGCTGTGAACCTCGGGTTGGATGCCCGAAGAGGCCAACCTTAGATGCCCATGTAACAAACTACAAAAATGAGACAAAACCTGACCAGGTGGTACCGAGGTCCTCCAGCATGGCTGCTCGTCGGGGCGTGGGGAGACTCTGGATTACCACCTACTGATATGCATCAGGGTGGACGCTGAGTGGGGAGGTTACTTGCAAAAGAAAGTTCGGAGTGAGATTCATCGCCGCCACTATGACACCAATGAGCCTTTAGCCCTTCATTAAAAAAAATCCATTTTAGTGAAACAAAACGAAACCCTCTTTCAACTTCATACATCAATTGAAAATAAAATAAAAATAACCCGCCCTGGTACCATGACGATTTTGTTTTTACAAACAGTTATACCAGAAAATAGAAATAGTGGATATTTATTGCAATTTTTCTCAAGAAGTTAAGCTTACGATTTGTTAAGAATATACCAAACTAGATTAACTGGGAATATATGAATTCGTTCTGTATGATGGTATAAAGATGTGACAGTGTAAAATAATAGTAGAACAAAGATTAGTAACGTTTTGTAACCTATAACCTTTGTCAAATCATAGTGTTATATCCAATAAATAACAACAATTTATACTAAGGTAAGATAGAAACAATTAATACATATTATAATATAGAAAAACGAAGTTAACAATAATGTAATGTACTAGAAGATATGACATATCAACAATACGATCTCTTGTGTTTGGTTATGCTTGGTATTTTTTTCCCACAGAATTTTGGTTGAATAGGGCCAGGCAAGAACAAGTATACCTCTTGGTATAAAGTACGATTTAAAGAAGGAGTGTGACCTAACAGGAGTAAGTAAATGACATAATATAACATCAAGTAGTAAAGGATGGTGTGGTTGCACAATTAAGTACACAGTTAAATACATTAATATAGTAAAGACTCGTAAATTACGGGGTAGAGAACTTATAAAATTATGGACGCATCAAAAGCGACGTGCGGATGATTAAAAACTGCTTTAGCTCCTTGCTTGCAGCCAAATCATCCGCCATAAGCCTGAGGATCTGGTTCCCTCCCGCTTCCTTTGTTCACCGCTATCGAATATAACTTACTCACCGCTATCCAATATAACTAAAGTACAATCACCTCGATTACCTTTTTTATTGTTTCGTTGCTGAAACCTTTATCGCCAAAATAAGTAAATATAGTTACCCTTCTAGCTCAGAAGGCGCACTTCTCAGCAGGGCTGAGAAACATTTACCACTGCAGTCGTGGTCAGCTGACATGCAAACATAAAATATTATATAACATTATAAGATCACAAAAGATCAAACAGAGAAGCATGCAAAAACAAAAAGGGAGTGGGGCAGGAAGTCACGACACATTGAAAAGAGTTCTTTTAATGACAGCTTCACTACTTAGCAGGCTAAACACACTCTTATTTTTGTTAGTATTTATGAGCATGCGATTAACCGGTTCGAACATACCATAATTAGTATTAGAGGAATAAATGTGCAGGAGCGGTTTACTTCTCAGGTTGTAGTTACTCACTCTAAAAGACGGGCGGCTTCTTAAGAAATCTGAGTCGACCTTATCATTCATCAGCCGATGAACGAATATAACGTCAGCGACCTCGCGATGCTTATGGAGAGAGCTTAAGTTGAGTAATTTAAGTCTGCTCTCATAAGGCGTAATAATAAGTGGGTCATCTCACGGGAGGTGGCTGAGTCTAAACCGGACGAACTTCCTTTGAACCGATTCGATTCTACTAACATGGGAGGAGTAGTAAGGAGACCATACTTGGCAGGCGTATTCAAGCAAAGGCCTAGCCAAGGATACGTACAAGTATTTAGTTATGAGAGGGTTGTTGAATTCCTTTGACCATCTTTTTATAAATCCCAGGACTGTATTTCCCTTGGAGCAGATATAACTGATGTGGATGGGGAAATCCAACTTACTTTCTAACCTAACCCCTAGATGGATTACAGAGTTAGCGCGGGAGACCTTGTTGTCGAAAAAAGTATAGTCATAAATTATAACACCACGTTTCCTATTAAAAGTCATGATCTCACATTAACTAATATTAAGGACCAGGTTGTTGTTGGAAGACCAAGAATAGAAGGTGTTTAGGTCTGCTTGCAGCAGTTTGCAATCCTCTATACTTCTTATGTGGTTATACAGTGTGGCTATATCGTCATCCTTATGCCAGAGGCGCGAAAGTATAAATCTGTAGTTTTGAGTTATTGCTAGATAAATGTTCAAACTGTCTCTAAAAATAAAATATTATTTGCTTTCGTGTTGTAGGCTTTACACTTTTTCGTTATATCACCGGATAAATCACATTCGTACTTCTGGCATGGCATCTTTGTACCATTTTGTATTACAAAACCCTATTAGCGCGAAAGTGAAAAATTTGCACTTTCGCGTCTCTGGCATAAGGGTGACGATATGTCATCAGCATAAATAAGGATTTTACAGTGCCTGAGCAGGGTAACAATATCGTCAATTGATAGAATAAAAATAAGAGGTCCAGGATATCTGCCTTGCGGGACACCAGAAGACGCTTCGATGTTTTTAGATTTGACTCGGCGGAATAGAACCTGGTAGGTTCTGTCGGCTAGGTACGACTGGAACCATACCACAAGGGAGTGCAGAAAGCCTAATTTCTTTAGTTTAAGAACTATAATAGAGTGAGAGAGCTTTTGGAAAGCCTTACTGAAGTCTGTATAAACACAGTCAGGCTAAAAACGTGATCTGATGTCCCACTTTTTTCTATGGCTTCTCCACAAGGTCTGCTTCAAATTTTTCGTTGTCCCTTCTAGAAACCTAGAAAACCCTCCTTTGTTCACCAAATATCCTGTTTTTGTTTTTTTCCACTACCTAGCCACTATCAAAGCTATTTACAATAAAACTACTCCAATTCTCAATTTCACTTAACCAAAATGACATAAATAGTGGGATTAGCAACAAACTTTGTCTCTCTTTTTTTTCATTAGATAAAATAGTCACTTATAAAACATAAATTCCATTCAAAATATCACATTCTAAAATTCAAAATAATAACCCCGAAAAAGTCCTGTTTTTCTCACTAAAATATTTGCCGCTTTGCATGAATATAAACGACCACAAAAATAAATGCATAAATTTCTTTCTTTATTTCACCCAAAATCCTGCCATAAAACATCAGAAAAAAGGATCCGAAGCGCAACAGCAACACCAAAACCAACACCAACACCAACAAAAAAAAGTTAATCCTTAGAGCGAAAAAAAAACTCAATTTTATGTCGCCTCGCCCAGCCGCGTTAATAAATTTAATTCAGTTAGGAGCGGAACTCAGTTAAATCCTTCAATATGAGCAGCTTAGTTCGGGCTAATCCCAGTTCAATCCAGAATCTTTAAAAAAATTAAATTAGTGAATACGAAAAAGGATAATTTCCAGCTGCCATGGAGCATACAAAAACGAGGATACGCGAAGGCAATTGCTGCCGGGCGGGGGCGGAGTGCGTAAGGATAGCATGATCTGGAATTGTGGAGCTTAACGAGCCATCCACCAAGGTCCCAACGACCAAGTTTTGATAACAAGACACAAGAATCGGACTTGGTCACAAATTTTCTTCAAGTTTTTTTTCTTTTCTTAAAAAATTAAATACGTGACAACGGAACTTAGTGATGAAAGCACGTGATTTGTGAGAGAGGGAGAAAGGTCCCAAGCTAAAGGGGATGCTTTTCGACGACTACTACTCACTACCCTATGATGATCAAGGGCCTCCAGCACTCCACCGCCAGCAGAAGGGTAGTCGCATGAAGTTTTCATTTCTCCTGTTTAATCCCTAAAGAAATAATCTTATGTTCTCCTCCACTACAGAACAAGCGAAGTGTGCTTAATGCCATTTTTGGAGGGAATGGCGTCACTGCTTAAAGATGAGAAATATGTTCTGAAAAACCTTTTAGCACACGGATAATCCCAAAAGGAACGACTTCGCTATTTCCTTCAGCTTCGAAAAAGGGATATGAATCCGGGGGTACATGAATCGGCTGCGGAAGAGTTTAAGCCCATTGTAGAAGCATACATGAACTGTGTGTGAGACGAAGCAGGTTTTGTCATTGTTATAGAAGAATATAAGAGGTTTTTAAAAACAGTTTTAGCTCCACAAGGAAATCTCAAACCATCGTATGCAAATCCTTAATCCATATATACCGGAAAAGGTCGAACCTGCCCTAAAATATCGCCACGAAGGAACGCCAAGGAGATTATTAAAAGCTAATCTGGTATCTGCAGATGCAACCCTTCCGGAAATCTATCTGAAAATGCATTAAGAACAATTGTTACAAAATAATTGGCGCGAATCAATTTTCCCCCTTTTCATAGTCATTCACCATCCAATCAATTGGTACCTGCATTGGGATAAAAATAAGACGCTCCAACTCCTCTTTCATAGAACAAATCTAGCGATAGAGGTCGCAATTGTGTCCCATAATTACTTATTATATAATTACGAATTATAACCTCGCCAGGATATCTTATAGGTCCCTCTAAACAGGAGCAGGATTTAGAGCAACGTTTAATGCACCAATCCCTAGTAAAATTTGTAAATCTAGTATCCTTGATGTATAGCTGTACCATCCGTGT